>CP149045.1:21200000-22400000 GCA_038024825.1 Polylopha cassiicola | reverse complement strand
ATATCATGTCACCTTGAACTCAGTTATTTTAGAATGGCATTTAGGCATTGGAATTTGATCATAGAATGCCTAGGCAGCCTGTAATCTAACTACATACCAAAATACCATTCACTAAAGTCTAGGAACCGTAAAACCGGTAAACACCGCTTTCAAAACAACCGGTAATTTTGGTATTCCAATAATAACGGTGTTTTTTTTAATTGGACTAATTACGCAATTGAAACTCGTCATATGATCCAGTTGAGAACATACAAATTTGGTAGTACAAAGATACTTGTAGGTATATAATATTATGAACTGTTTTTCTCTGTATGACTAAGTCTGGCTGGTAGAGAATACCTCAAGGCATTAAGTTCGCCTTTTATACACTAACTCCTGTTAAATTCTGTAGAATAAAGTTTAAATAAATATCAAGCGTCTATCGTATTTTACCTCTTTTTTATCCTTATGTCAAATATTATGACGTAGGTAGCTACGTAATAACTTGTCATGAATGACAGATGTCACTTCATGATCTTAGAAAAAACGGAGTGTAGTAGACAAGTTTGGTATCGCCTGTCACCTGCCACTACTTTTGCATAAGTCAAAGAATGGCAGTAATAAATTCTTCGCGCGACAAATCCTAAGGGTAGGCATGAAATTGTGCCTAAGTGGAATACCCTCACCGCACATGTAGTAGGTTAAATTCCAAACGATACGACACCACTTTAAAAGTTAAGTTATCGTTCTTATCAGAGCGGTGTCGTCTGTGTCGTTCAGATTAGACTCCCAGTGCGTGTAAAGTCTAAATCAGATTTTTGATTTCTTATCAAAGTGGCGTCGTTCAGCATAGACCCCCACCGGGATCGTAATCCTTTATTATTTACTAGCTGTGCCCGCGACTTCGTCCCCGTGGAATAGTAATTCTTCATAAGGCTTTATATTTTCCCCGTTTTTTACACATTTTCTACTGTTTCTTCGCTCCTATTGGTCGCAGCGTGATGTTATATAGCCTAAAGCCTTCCTCGATAAATGGTCTATCCAACAAAAAAAGAATTTTTGAATTCGAACCAGTAGTTCCTGAGATTAGCGCGTTCAAACAAACAAACAAACTCTTCAGCTTTATAATATTAGTATAGATAACTCCCTGGTAAATATTAGAACCTGCGCCGGGCGCGAGTCCACAGGTCTGTATCGATCTCAGTCGTGTAAGTGGGTTACACGCTCTAAATGACCGGAGAGCAAAGACGCGCGTCATCGCTATAGGGAAAATGACAAATAATAACAATTCAATAATGGAAATAAAGTTGTTTAGTTCCTCATATAACATTTGATTTTTGTTTGGACATTGTACTTTTACACTATATGGACACTATTGGTCTGAAATGAAGGCTTTTTTTATATTTTTTTTCTAATAAGGATTTCAACCTATTACTGAGACGTCGATGTCTCATCAACCGTGATAGAAGCCCAATGTTACATATATATATATCTATAGACGCTTTAACAACAAATATTTAAAAAAAAAAATTTAGGGGTCCCCTATATTCCTAACAGATATGTTTTTTTTTATAAGTCGGACTCACACTTAGCCCGTTTTTTTTTCTCAGTTGGATCGTCAAAGGATCAGAAGCATTAACTGATAAAGCAGAGGTTACAGGTTTGAATCTCGCCAGTGGTAAATATAATGTAATAAGTACAAGTTTTTCCGAATGACATAAATTTGTTAGGTATAATAGGTATCATTTTAAAAACATAGTATTTTTTAGATAAGATAAATAGGCGTATCTTGATCTTAATCGATAAATTGATCTATATACCTAACGTAAAAAACCATGAAGTACGTAACATACCAAAATATTTTAGCGTTAGACTATTGTCAGCTCAGTCGTGCTACGATTATGGAAACTGTAAAGAATCCGAAACGTCAGCTAATAAAATAAAATAAAAATACGCGAGTTAAATCCGTTAATAGTTGTTTCATTCCAATGTGTAATAACCGCGAAGGCATCAGAAATTATTATACCAAAATATTGTTTTATGCTCATGATTCAACCCATAGTCCTAGATCAATTTTATTGTTACAAATTATTTATAGTTTTTTATTCCGTAAATCATTTTTGAAGGGGTCAAGAGAGGGCAGGAATTTGTCAATACTACCTACCTGATTAAATCTGTACAAAGTCGAAAACAGAATCCCTACTAATATTATAAATGCGAAAGTAACTCTGTCCGTCTGTCTATTACGCTTTCAAGCTAAAACTACTGGACCGATTTAAATGAAATTTGGTACAAAGAAAGTCTGGAGCCTAAGACATAGGTTACTTTTTAACCGACTGCAAAAAGGGAGGAGTTCAATGCGGACGAAGTCGCGGGCAGAAGCTAGTATACAATAATATATTTAAAAAACAGGATACGGCAAAAGGTATCAACAACGTGTTTGTGATTCATACAAAAACGCTCCGTACGTTTGAATGTCATCTTTGTGACTAATTACAAAAATATTTACCTTGTTACTGATACTAAAAACATAATATAAGTATAACAACTAGCTTCTGCCCGCGACGTCGTCCGCGTGGAAATCCTCCTTTTTTGCAGTCGGTTAAAAAGTAGCCTATGTCCTTTCTCAGGCTCCAGACTTTCTTTGTACCAAATTTCATCTAAATCGGTCCAGTAGTTTTAGCGTGAAAGCGTAACAGACAGACAGACAGACAGAGTTACTTTCGCATTTATAATATTAGTAGGGATGAGAGCCACCGCGTGTCAGAAATCCGCTAGATGCGCTAGTGTAGAATGAGGTCTAGCTGTCATGTACCACCAATGAGAGGCAAGCTACTGGCCTGTGATTGGTGGAACATGACAGCTGGACCTCATTCTACACTAGCGCATCTAGCGGATTTCTGACACGCGGTGGCCCTCATTGTAAGCTGATGAACAGCCATCGAAAACGACAAATTGTTAAAAAATAATATAATTTTCTTTTAATTATAAGTAATTATTAAAAAATATGACGCTTTTGCAATTAGTACACATTGGAATAAAAGTTAAAACTAATTTAACTCGCTTAAGAATATAATATTTAAGTTAAGTTTCGAAAACTATACAGTTCCCATAGTCGTAGTGGACTGAGACAACGAACGTCAGCAAACGTCACCAAATAAAACACGTGAGTTAGATCCGTTATAGTTTTTTCATTCCAATGTGTAATAACCGCGAAGGCATTAGAATTTTTTATCAATACTTGTTTATCATTTTGTTTTTTTAATTATTATCATATTAAAGGAAACTGTATATAATGAGTGCTATCTAGTTTCAATAAATATCTACAAAATAAACTAAATTTCAAAACAAAAAAAAAAATTGACATTTGTTAGTTAAATAAGTCCCTGATAAGCTAAAACATTTTTATATTTTTTTTAGAAAAAAAAAAAGTTTTCATTTGAAGTGCATTTTCCGTTGGCAACCCCGTTTAAATCTTTAATATGGACGAACTGTACTAGCGAAAAAATATACAAAAACTCGAAATGCTTATAATACAAAACTCGGCCAGTGAATTCAAATAAGAATATAGACTTAATAGTCCAAGATCGAAGATATAACGATTATTCAAAATCACAAATTATTCATCCATACAATCCATTGATATTTTAGATCGTTCGTAAAATCGATCGACGATTTTCATAAAACAGTCCAGTTGGAAAACCACTGCACGAACGAATCTTATTTATAAACGTAGCGTCAGATTCGAACCGGCAACGTAAACACCGGCCCACTAAGCGCATAGCTATAAAAAAACACGAAAAAAAAATCGATCCACCCGCATTCTATCAGAAAAAACGCAGAATCCCACCCCATGGCCCAAATCCGTCGGGAAAAAAACTGTTATACTTTCAAGAAATCGATAAAATAATCAAGAATTTTGGTTTTATGTTAAAAATCGACCGTACAGTCACGCAAGCGTAGTAAAACATCGACTGTCACAGTTTCAAATTTCGAACGTTCGCGGGGCAGAGATATGTGGTTTTTTTTTTTAATTCGCAAGGCTCTTACCTGTTGCCAGTAGTCTTCCAGCGATAGTTTCCATTCAAAGTAGCCAGTGTCTGTGACGTCCTGCAGTTCCCGGAACAGATTCCCTGATGGTAGCACGTCCATGGCGAGCATGTGGCGGGTGGCCTCGACGGTGGCTCGCGCTCGACTGGCTTGCATCGCCTGGGTTGCCATCGTACGATTTCAAATTTACCATATTTTTTTTTTATTTTTTTTAAGGATATTTTTTTAAAGGAATTTAATAAAGGTTACGTTTTTATGTAAGTTGAACTTTATTTAAAATTTGTAGTATGTGATTTGTCAAGGTTTTGTAACTGCGTTAGGTATAATGTATATTGCATGAAATAAATATTTTTATTTAACACTTTCTTTCTTTATGTAAAATGGTTGTTTAAGATTAATTCCAAATGTACCTATGTATAAAAAAATAAATAAAGGGAAAGTTTAATATATCTAATATTATTGTTATAGTTAATAACTAACTAATGACTAGGTACTTATCAATTTTATGATTGCATATAATTAATTTATTACGTTTGAATTTATTTAATTACTAATAAAAAAAAACCGCCAAAGCATTTAGGTATGTATAACGATAAAACATTAAGAATAACAACGGAAAAAAAAATCAATTAATTGTATCTACTTAATCATTTCATGATTTAATTTAAAAAACCTGCATAAAAATCTTAACATAATAATATTAATCATACCCAAATAAAAATAAAAAAAATAAACTTAAATATCCATAATTTCGGCATTATAAGTAGTAGCTGGCAACCCCACACTGGAGAGTCCCCCCCCTCCCTCCATATCCTCAAGCACTGGTTACTAAAGAACAGAGATAAACAGTATACCGCTCTCTTTTTACGTCCTTTTTCTCCAGAGGTCCCCTCTATCCAGGACTCGTAGTACGCCAGAGTACCCATGCCGCCGGCTAACCTTCAAAATCGAGCACGCTTCCACGACTTTCAACTCTAACGACAGGTTTATATGGTGCTCTGAGTAAATAATCGCTTGGGGTTGGTAGCGCGTTCTGTTACAAAAGGTCATTAGTGGCGCGAAAAAGTAACTTTGTCAAGTTATACGGGAGTTTGGTGTAAGTTATTCCTTCGAACTTGGGTGACATGTAGTATGAGACGTAATGCACGCGGTTTTTTAACTCTTTCGCGGCCTCTGAGGTCCTGACTACTAAACCGTAGGTTGCGGGTTTGAATTCTGCTAGGGGTATACGTAAGTCAGTACTTGCTTTTGTACCTGAGTCTTGATGTATTGCTAGTAGATTGATTTAGTTTGGGACTAGATTATTTTTTTGTTAATTGTATAAATATATTTTTTATTAAGGCTAAATGAAAGGGTATTAAAGAATGGATCACATTTTTTTTTTACTTATTAATATTTTTGAATTATTTGTATTTTTTTAATTTAGGTGCCTACTTAAATAATAAGAAGTAGCTATAATCCGGAGTTCAATTGCAACAGATTTTGAACCAGATTAATACCAAGCAGACGCCATTTTTTATAAATAACTCGTGTTAAAAAAAACGCCTGATAATTTTATCATAGCTAAGTGCGAATAAATTATTTATTTGCAAGACACTTTTATTGGCCTTCAAAATGTAATCAACAATTAGTAAAAAAACAATCTTACAAAACGTCAATGTGACAGGTGTCAATCGATAAGTAATTTCAAAATTGTATAGAATTGACATTATCTAACGAAAAGTCACGTGATCAGTTTCCATTCCCTTATACCATATCCCTACTAATATTATAAATGCGAAAGTAACTCTGTCTGTTACGCTTTCACGCTAAAACTACTGGACCGATTTAAATGAAATTTGGTACAAAGAAAGTCTGGAACCTGAGAAAGGACATAGGCTACTTTTTAACCGACTGCAAAAAAGGAGGAGTTCCACGCGGACGAAGTCGCGGGCAGAAGCTAGTCTAATATAAATCCCTTAAGTATTATTAAATTTGCATTTCGTTTCGTTCGTTCGTTATTATCGATTGATATGCTTAATTACTAACTAGTTCATTTCATATATTTTCTGATGTTCGAATTTATCAATGAGGGCCACCGCGTGTCAGAAATCCGCTAGATGCGCTAGTGTAGAATGAGGTCTAGCTGTCATGTTCCACCAATGAGAGGCGAGCTACTGGCCTGTGATTGGTGGTACATGACAGCTGGACCTCATTCTACTCGTACACTAGCGCATCTAGCGGATTTCTGACACGCGGTGGCCCTCATTAGGTTAGATTACCTATATGATAAACGGATTTAACTCTCGTATATTATTATACTTAGGTACCTACTTTACATTAGCGTTAAACAATCATCAGCTCAGTAATACCATGATTATGGAAACTGTAAAGCTTCCGGAACGATAGCCAATAAAATAAAATACGCTAGTTAAATCCGTTTATAGTTGTTTAATTCCAATGTGTAAAAACCGCGACGGCATCAGAAATTATTAGGTTAAATTAGATCTTTGCCGAAATTATCTGTTTTACAGAACGAAGCTCGGCCATCCAGGTGCTATATTTTAACTCACACGCTATTCAGTAGTTACGAAACTGTCTTTGATCAGAAGGGCAGTGTTTATTTACCCTACACCGAGACTAAACAATTACGACACGTGCCCAATTCATTACAGTACAGAGACATGCAAATTACGAATGTGTAATAGACACAATTACACGGGAGCACTGTTTTTGACCACTAGCATAATCATTATCAAAATGATTTAATTTTCAAAATTATATTTGACTATATTGGCAGAATAAAATGATTTATACACCTTATTTTTTCATAATCATATTTGAGTCTATTGGCATACGAAGGTATCTGTCACTATTGCTTTTTGACAGCTGTGACAGGAGCTCTCGCGCGCGACTAAAACCTCAAGTGCTTTGCAGATCGTCTGAGGCTCAGCATAAATAAGTACCGGATGAGTTTTAGTTAATATACTTAATCAAAATTGGTATCAAAATCATCCGGCGATTTATATACTGCCATACAGTGGTTGACCATAATATTACACGGTCTGTATAAAATTGAAAATTGGAATGGTATTATGTATTTTTCAATGCTGAATCTAAAAAAAAAATTATTCAAATATCAAAAAAGTGGGAGATTCCCTTAACATAATCATAGTAGTAACATAAAAGGCTTGAAAGCCTATCAGGAGGCTCGCCACCCGTCCGGTTTTGCAGTAAAGGCCCATTAGCTGGCCAACTGCGCTTCAGTATTCAGTTCGAAAAAAAAAGAAGTAGTCACGTGTATCTAGTTTAGTGATATATCAAAAATGTAGTACATCTATACTAATATTATAAAGCTAAAGAGTTTGTTTGTTTGTTTGTTTGAACGCGCTAATCTCAGGAACTACTGGTTCGAATTCAAAAATTATTTTTGTTGGATAGACCATTTATCGAGGAAGGCTTTAGGCTATATAACATCACGCTGCGACCAATAGGAGCGAAGAAACAGTGGAAAATGTGTAAAAAACGGAGAAAATAACTATTCCACGCGGACTAAGTCGCTGGCAGAAGCTAGTATAAAATATACTGTAACTATTATGACACTAGCTCTCTATTCAAAAGTATCGCGGAATCTTTCAAGAGAAATAATGAACTTCATGCTTTTATCTTCACTTTTGAATTTAATTACCTTTGAGACTAGTTGCAGTGCTGCACTTTATCGCGTGCATAAAGGCGTCGAGTTTATTGCACTTCAAATTAATATCCTGGATCCTTATCAAAGTCTTTTTAATATATATAAAATTCTCGGTCCTGGTGTTTCGTCTCGAACTCCTCTGAAATTGAACCGATTTTTATAAAATTTTATGTGCTTATCTGGTCTAAGTAGTTAATAAGTCTACCCCAGATTTTTCTTTATTTCAGAAATTTACAACATAAATAAATAATCTAAAAAACGCAGTAAGTAGTTCGCTATTCAACTAGTCCCTGAATAAAATGAATAGGTAGGTAAAAAAAGTTTGCCTAAAATTTTAACGTGTTATAATATATATATATTAAATTATACATGTGCATGTGTGAACTCAATTTAAAAATAACGCTACTTTCCGAGCGAACAATTTTTGTGCACCGGAATAAACGGCCCAAAGCTCTTATGAATAGGGATGCAACATCGTTCATAAAAAACATCGATACTGTAACATCAATGTTTTTTAAAGTCCAACATCGATGTTGAAAACATCTACGTTTAAGAACGATACATCGATGTTTTCTTTAATTACTAGCAGGGTCAGCAAATACAGCCTTGAGATACAGAGAAAAGGCTTTTCCTTATAAAGATATTGATAATCAATTTAAATTCATTTTGGTAATCATAATTACTGACAATGTCAAACAATTAGTTACTTTAAATGATAAATCTATAACGTACTAGGATATGAAAAGTAGTAGAACGCAATAAAAGGAAACACCCTTAAAAATTAAAGAAAATATATTATGAAAAAAACATCTTTTGTAATTGAAATTAAATTTAACAAAATCACTAGGAAAATCCACCAGGCACTAAAAGCAATATTTGGCCACTAAATGGGAGGTTAAAACCACTAGTTTTAGTGGGAAATCCACTAAGTTGGCAACACTGGAAAAGAAGAATGGCGCCAGTGCAGTGGCGGAACGTGGTCACGTGACACGTGTCACACCAACCGCGCGACACAAACACCCGCAATGATAGTTACGTACAATACAAAAGGGAAGGCGCTGCAATCAAACACCCTACTAATATTATAAATGCGAAAGTAACTCTGTCTGTCTGTCTGTCTGTCTGTTACGCTTTCACGCTAAAACTACTGGACCAATTTAAATGAAATTTGGTACAAAGAAAGTCTGGATCCTGAGAAAGGACATAGGCTACTTTTTAACCGACTGCAAAAAAGGAGGAGTTCCACGCGGACGAAGTCGCGGGCAGTAGCTAGTCGTTCATAAAACATCGTTGGTAATGATCGATGTATCGATGTTTTCTTGTAGTTCAACATCGATGTTTTAAAACATCGATGTATCGTTTGCATCCCTAGTTATGAAGAGCTCGCTAAAATAGTGAAATACATTTTCCGAATAAAACTGGATCTGTTTGTATTTTTGTTGAATGAATGGAATTTTGGTTATTTTTCACTCGACGTTTGGTTTACTTAAACTAACATTAGGTATTTTTGGTTTGTCTTTTTGACTGGTTATGAACCCTAGACAACGAACGACGCAAATTTTAATGTTTTCTAAAACGTCAAATTAAATTGGTTTTCATTCGCAAATGATAATTTTATACAATTTCGAATTCATTTGTTTACTTCACTTGTTAATCATCGAATTAAAAATAATGATTAAAAAAACCCCAACATAAAAAACTTAAAGGCCCTCATTTAATATAATAATGTAGGTACCTACACGTGATCCTTTTTCATTTGATACCCCACTCGGGTATATTTGTAGACGTTTGGTTTTCCATCCCCACTTTCACCCCTAATAACTATTAAACAGTTAGACCAATCGTCATCAAACATAGTCAAGAATACTCTCAATTAAATCCCTTTTCAAACAAAAAAAAAACAATCAAAATGGCCTGTTGGTCTAGTGGTCAGAGGCCCTGACTACGAAACCGGAGGTTGCGGGTTCGAATCCCGCTAGGGGCAGATGTCAATGTGATGAGCACTGGCATCTGTACCTGAGTCTTGGATGTCTTATATGTATTTATGTATATTTATCCGTTGTCTAGTACCCATAACACAAGCTTTGCTTAAAATGGGACTAGATAATTGGTGTGATTTGTCCAAAGATATTTATTTATTTATTTATAGTCAAGAATACTCTCAATTAAATCCCTTTTCAAACAAAAAAAAAAACAATCAAAATCGGTTCATCCGTTCGCGAGATACGATACAGACAGACACACAAACACACACGCAATCGTACTTATAACATTGATCCACGTCGTTTCGCGTCAGGGATTAAAAACTAAAAGCTTTTTAAATTTTTCCAACTCGGTCTGTTAGTAAACAATTGCTTTGTTTTTTCAATACAAACGCCATTTTCTTGGAAGGGAACTCTTAAAAGTCAATTGTTGGAAATTGCCCGATATCGCTTCTCAACCTTTTGTCCGGTGTTTTCTTTTGTCACCTTTTTAAAACAGCTACAATTAATATAAGTAGCTTTTGAAAGCTTTCCTTTTCAAAGCTCTTACAGCAAGCTTATGAAATCTTTTGTCATCTGTCGATATTATATCGTCTATTAAATTTGTCGAAATATTGACCACTTTTATTATTTTACAATTTATTATATTGAAATTAAAAACTTACATGCAGGGTGATCCACAACGCAGGTTTCGTCAACTAAGTAGGTATTAGAAATGTCATAATATCCACCGAAGTTTCGTCAAAATAGGTAAAACAAAACACATAAGGAAATCCACCACACGCTTCGTCCACACATATCTTTACCTAAACCTATGGTCATTCTTCATGTACTAATTTTCCTCGTTTTTTACGCATTTTCCTTAGTTTCTTCGCTCCTATTGGTCACAGCGTGTTATACCTATCGCCTAAAACCTTCCTCGATAAATGGTCTGTCCAACATAAAAAGATTTTTTCAATTTGAACCAGTAGTTTCTGAGATTAGCGCGTTGAAACAAACAAACTCTTCAGCTTTATAATATTAGTATAGATATATTACAGTGTTTTAAAAGAGATCGCAACGTATCTCCCATTCCAAAATCTACGTAGTAGCGTGTGAGTGAGATTTCTAAGAAACACACTTATGAAAAAAATAATGTTACTATTGTAGGTAAATAAACATTGAGAGTAATTTTCTTAAATACTAGCGGTTCACCCCGGCTTTCAAAATATTCTATATCCTATGTCACTCGGGAATAATTTAGCTTCCCAACAGTGAAATAATTTAACAAAACAGTCAAGTCGTTATGGAGCCTATTGAATCCAAACAAATAAACCTTTCCTCTTTATTATATTAGTATAGATATAGAAAAATGTTACCTCATGACCTTTCCTCGACAATAAGGCTTTGCCGTTCATTTTTCCGACATTATTGAATGTCTTGAAAATAATAAATTTCTATAAAAATGTCGAATGCATTTTATTTTTGTAGAAGCAAAGTTTCCAGCAAGTTCCGTGAAGCAGTAGGAAAAGCTATTTGGTTTGAAATGATATTGAATTCTTCAGTAGGAAATCTATTATGCATGGAACCCTTAAAAATAAGACCATATTCTGTCACAGTTTCTCACATTATACCTACATGCAAATGTATAATATGAGCAACTGTGTAATAGTAACGAGATATACTTACTGAATATCTCCAAATTGGGCATTCGTAAAGTAAAAGTATTTTTCCGTAATTTTCAAGTCGCCCGTTATTATAGAACCTATATGACTAATTCATTTTATTATGAAACTTATCTAACTGTAACTCATATTATTATGGATTTCATCTGACTCTAAGTCATATTATTACTTATCTTATCTGACTATAACTCATATTACTACGGAACTTATCTGACTATAACGCATATTATTTTAGATCCTATCTGACTCTCAGTCATATTGTAATAAATCTTATAAGACTTACAGTCATAAAAGATCTTTATATGACTATTTGCTCCCGAATAGCGCGTCTGGCCGTATATAGGGTGTTTCATCCAATAAATACTCGAATGGAAACCGTGTACCAGATGAGTAAGTAGGTCAGAAACTTAGTCTCCACCCGTGAGTCACAATCACTTATAGCAATACACTTTAGAACTTAAAATAAACTGCATCGTTACAACTATTAACGGATTTTACTCGAGTATTTTCATTTTATTTTAAAACTTTAGCGTTAGACTATTGTCAGATCAGTAATATAATAAAAATACGCCAGGTAAATCCGTTAATAGTTGTTTCATTCCAATGTGTAATAACGTCACAATTTAAAATCTAGTAGGTACTTCTAATTAAGTATTAAAATGACAAATTTGTACTATGTATAAAAAAATTAAAAATATAGAGTTAAATCCGTCATAACTCTTTCATTCCATTATTTTTGTCATTTTTTTGAGGAGACACTCGCATGCCGAAACCGTTCCTAAATATGTTTTTAATGCCTTCGACGAGATTTGAACCCGCGACCTCATAGTACAACGTCCATTAGAACAATCTTATCTGCATACAAATGGCTTGCATAAATTAATAACGCGCGATGCAGCTCGATGCATTTTTCATTAGTATTTTCCAAGAGATGGTAAGATTGCCTTTTGTTACCTCCTTCAGTAAGTCGAGAGCTAGTGGTATTAAAGGGACATTAATTTTATTAAATAGTTAAAGTAATCCCTACTAATATTATAAATGCGAAAGTAACGCTGTCTGTCTGTCTGTCTGTCTGTCTGTTACGCTTTCACGCTAAAACTACTGTACGATTTAAATGAAATTTGGTACAAAGAAAGTCTGGAGCCTGAGAAAGAACATAGGCTACTTTTTAACCGACTGCAAAAAAGGAGGAGTTCCACGCGGACGAAGTCGCGGGCAGAAGCTAGTTTCTTATAAGAAACGAATGCATTTGTGAATATTAGATGTAGTTACGCTATTGTATTAGGCACTGTCCTGTAAAAATAGTTGTAAGTGTAGAAAATAAATAAATAATTATTATTTTCTCGCCATTAAGTAGTCGAATTTGTTTACTCTTTAATAATATCACGTGGTCTACAACCAATCCACTAAACTTACTTTCTAAGTAAGTATAAACAAAGGCTACCTACATATATTATAATTACAACGCATTTAAAAATAACCCCTAAACCAAAAATATATGACCCCTCATCTCTTACCAACTACACACAAAAACGTGTCTTCTAACACCGGTTACTACTATCAAAGTATTTAACACCACCAACAACAAAACACCATCACTCTTAAACGATTTACTAAGATCGTGGGTTCTATATAAAACGGCCGGGTTATTTACGTAACCAGGATAGTCAGACCTGTGATTTTATAATTGGTGTTCAAGCTAAGGGTTCTTTTGAAGTTGGCTGTGGTACATGAATGGATACGGTAAGTTAACATAACGGTGCGTGTGCGCAGGTTACGCTGTGTACCGTGGAATTTCGTCACAGCGTCATTACATACAAACAATGATGTCATTTTAAACGTTTTCTACCTGGAAGTGCGTTTTTGAAACACTTTCATAGTCTACTAGCTTCTGCCCGCGACTTCGTCCGCGTGGAACTCCTATTTTTGCAGTCGGTTAAAAAGTGGCCTATGTCCTTTCTCAGGCTCCAGACTTTCTTTGTACCAAATTTCATTTAAATCGGTCCAGTAGTTTTAGCGTGAAAGCGTAACAGACAGACAGACAGACAGACAGAGTTACTTTCGCATTTATAATATTATTAGTAGGGATTTATCAAAATTTACTTACCTACTTTTTGCTTAGGTACTTACTTACTTGAGCACAACAGCCTGCTACGAATATGGGAACTGCAAAGTTTACAAACGTCAGCATGAAATTACTAAAGCGTTAAATATTTTTTTTATAGTAGTTTCATTAGTATCAAAAATTATCTCATAGAAGCTGACCACGCAAACTTAGTACCTACCGATATATTTTTAAATATTTCCTAAACACTTTTTACTAATTTTCCATACGAGAGGTTTCAAAACAAAAATAATCATTCAATTTGGTGTAGTCGATCGGAAGTTATGCGTACAGACAATTCGATGACTCATTTTTCTATACAAAGGACGGTCACCGAGCACAGCGAAAAACGGACAAAAATAAAATCCGTGCGAAGCCGGGGCGAACCGCTAGTTATGTATTCTAAGAACCTTTTAGATACATGAGAGCATGTACCGATCTCTACTTGTTTTCGCATCGCCGGGTGTTCCTTCAAAGAGATCTTCGCCAGTGCATTCTTGCTCGCAGGATCTGCAAGTGCATCGATGCATTTCGCGATGGAAATGCATCTCGAGTTTACATATAGTACGTATGTATGAAAATCCCCTTTTGGTGTGTTTGTACTTTTAAATTTATGTATGCATTTTTGAATTTAGTTAGTTAGTTGTAGTGTTTTCGTTATTTTGTGTTGTTAAGTACGAGACGGAGTCGCGTATGAAAGGTTCCGTACGTATTAATGGATTTAACTCGGGTATTTTTATTTTATTTGCTGACGTCTCGTATTCAATAGTTTCCATAATCGTAGCACGACCGAGCTGACAATAGTCTAACGATAAAGTAATTTATACAGTTAAAAGATGCTTGAATATTTATTTTTATTTATTTTTAGTATTTTTTTTAAGTGGCAATATTTATACATTACTAGCGGCCCCGGCAGACGTCGTCCTGCCCGTCCGATTGTTTCGTCAAAGATCTGTCAAAGTCTTCTAACTGTCACCTAATGAATAGTAATCTATACTAATCTATACTAATATTATAAAGCTGAAGAGTTTGTTTGTTTGTTTGTTTGAACGCGCTAATCTCAGGAACTACTGGTTCGAATTCAAAAATTATTTTTTTGTTGGATAGACCATTTATCGAGGAAGGCTTTAGGCTATATAACATCACGCTACGACTAATAGGAGCGAAGAAACAGTGGAAAATGTGTAAAAAACGGGGAAAATATGAAGCCTTATGAAGAAGTGACAGTTAGAAGACTTTGACAGATCTTTGACGAAACAATCGGACGGGCAGGACGACGTCTGCCGGGGCCGCTAGTTCTTCATAAGGCTTCATATTTTACCCGTTTTTTCTACTGTTTCTTCTCCTCCTCCTTTCTACTGTTTCGCTCCTATTGGTCGCAGCGTGATGTTATATAGCCTAAAGCCTTCCTCGATAAATGGTCTATCCAACAAAGAAAGATTTTTTGAATTCGAACCAGTAGTTCCTGAGATTAGCGCGTTCAAACAAACAAACAAACAAACTCTTCAGCTTTATAATATTAGTTTAGTATTAGTATTAGTTTTTGTTGGATAGACCATTTATCGAGGAAGGCTTTAAGCTATATAACATCACGCTGCGACCAATAGGAGCGAAGAAACATTGGAAAATGTGTAAAAAACGGGGAAAATTTGAAGCCTTATGAAGAATTACTATTCCACGGGGACGAATTCGCGGGCACAGCTAGTAAAACAATAAAACGCAAGTTAAATAACTTTAAAATTGTTTAATTCCAATGTATAATAAATTAATAACCGTGAAGGCATCAGAAATGAATATATTCAGCAACAGTTTTCAAAATTAACAAACATTTTACAAAAGCTACATCCTGCATTTTATATTTCATTCAGTAAGCCCTCGTTAAACTTCAAAAACTGTCAACGTAGCTTAAAACTATACCGGCATTACAAACTGGATTACAAAGAGAAATTTCAAATTCGGTGACATTTCAAAGGCTTTCATTCAGCGTGGCCGACAGTCAAAACAAAACTATTTTAGTTGAAGCTAACAACCAAACTGCTGTTTGGTTACGTCCAGTGTTGCCAATTTAGCGATTTGTCGCTAGAACTAGCGACTTTTGCTTAAGGCTTAGCGACCAAAAAAAAGTTTTGACGACAAAAATAGTTTAGCGACTTATCTGGCGACTTTTGGAGTACAAATTAAAACAGTTCTACAGCCAATAATAGATACATTTTTTATCAAATCGACACAGAATTATTCAATGCCAAGAGATACATAATAATATATGGAAAACGACAAACGCGATAGCGCACCAAATTCAAACTTTATTTAATTGAAGTTCCATTTGTATATCATTATGGGGGGGGGGCCCCCAACTTTTTATGGTTATGTTTTAGTTTTAGCGACTTTCTGGCGACTTTTGACTTTGAGTTTAGCGACTCGAATTTCTAGGAGTTGGCAACACTGGTTACGTCAGGCGTAGTTAATGAAGATAAAACCATACCCCTTTGTAACTGATGCTTTGATACGTCAAATATGAGGATAAATTTTGAAATAGAAATCTTTTACATTTTTATTAGCTAGCTGTGCCCGCGACTTCGTCCGCGTGGAACTTCTCTTTTTTGCAGTCGGTCAAAAAGTAGCCTATGTCCTTTCTCAGGCTCCAGACTTTCTACGTACCAAATTTCATTTAAATCGGTCCAGTAGTTTTAGCGTGAAATCGTAACAGACAGACAGACAGACAGACAGAGTTACTTTATGCTTTTATAATATTAAGTATAGAGTATAGATAGGTACCTGGTCTATGTAGGTAATAGTAAATAGGGGCCCTTAAGTTCTTTAGTAGGTATTATCCCTACTAATATTATAAATGCAAAAGTAACTCTGTCTACCTGTCTGTCTGTTTTATAGCCTATTTTATAAGTAGGTGTAGGTAATAATTATTAAAATAGCTATATCAGATCAGTGACGGCTTGTAAGGATAAAAAATAAACTAGTAATATATTGGTCGTTATTTAGGCAAAAAATCAAGGCCAAACTACAGCCGTTCGCGGAACATTCTTTTTTTTTTATACAAACTCGTTTTGTTATCGTTGTTTTAATACTATGCCATTCTTAATAGGACGGGAGTTAGGTGACGCAAGTTTACCTTTTTTTAAGACTTAAATAACTTTAGATTTTTACTGTATTAATAATTTCTGATGCCTTCACAGTTATTACACATTGGAATGAAACAACTAACAGACTATTGTCAGCTCAGTCGTGCTACGATTATGGAAACTGTGAAGAATCCGAAACGTCAGCAAATAAAATAAAATAAAAATACGCGAGTTAAATCCGTTAATAGTTGTTTCATTCCAATTTTTACTAAGTATATTATTATTACCTATAAGGCTTTAAGACTAATAAAATCGTGTAGGTACCTAGTCATTGTATAAATATTTAAAAAAAAGACTTTTTAAAACCAAACGTTTATTATTTTACAATGTACTTACCTACTTTCATTTGATACACCACTTGGGTATATTTGTAGACCTTTGATTTTCCCCCTTAAACCTCCCTCTTAATTTGGAATTTAAATGACGTCACAAGAATACAAAATTTAAGCTCAATCAATTTTTAGTTAAATAAAAGCTTTAAAAAAGACAGGTAAACTGCAAAAGATCACACCTTCATATAAAAATATAATATAAAAATATTATCTTCTTAAATTTTTTTCCTCTTTAGGTACAATTTTATTTTTAAATAAATATAAATTTTTCTAACATTAAACATTTTATTTCTTAGTCGACTACGATCTAAGGATATTATAGTATTTTAGTGACATTGACTCCCAGTCTAAAGTAAAGTATAAATTGGTTTAGGTGCGACATCCTACCAAAATCAATATTTTCAAATTTATTTTCCGTTCATTTTCAACCGACGAAAAAAACGGAGGAGGTTCTCAATTCGACGCGTATATATATTTTTTTTTTTATGTATGACCGTATGACGCATAACTTTTTACAGAGTGGTTTGATTTTGATAATTCTTTTTTTATTGGAAAGGGTATATTTTAAATGTCATACCCACAATGAAAAATGGTACCTGTTAGTATATCACATGAAATAATATAGGTAACTTATAACCTATTGCTAATAAATTCATAAATATTTCCTTTAATAAAAGGTTTGTTTATAGTCACAACTCTTACTATATCTTATCAAATAGCAATAACATAGCCTACATACAGTTATTGCACTCGACATAGCCTACACACAGAAAGCAAGGAAGTTAATAAGACCTATTTAATTTATACAAGTTTTTCATTTAAGTCAAGAAATTTGAGGAGGCTATTTTGACAGCGGCAGTGTGATGGCATAGTGATCAGAGCCCCTGACTACGAAACCGGTGGTTGTGGGTTCGATTCCAGCTAGAGGCAGATGTAAGAGTGACGAAAACAGTCTTATATTCATACCTATATAAGACTGTTTTTGTCACATCCATATTATTATCTAGTACGACATTTTGCTTCCATAGACTCATATTACTACCAAGTTGGTAATTTAAGTCATATTATTATGTATCTTGTAACGATGGGAGCAAACGGTCATAAGATCCTAGTATCTATTTGCTCCCGAATAGTGACCCAGTGAAGAAAAATATTTTTAGAATGATTTGGCTTTCCTTTCTTATGGTGTTGTAAAAAACTTGCATTTTATTATTGAGCGAAACGGGAGTAGAGTAACGATTTCCGATAACATAATTCCGGTTTTACTATTACTAGCTGGAAAACCGATAAGTAATTAAATGTACGTATTTGTATGTCAAAGGATTATATTAAAAATGGCACAATTGATGACCAACAAAATCATTAATGAAGATATATCGATTTCAGGATTAAATTTCAATGAATGTTGCTTACAATAACAATTAAATAATTATATTTAGATATTTTTAAAAATATATGGATGGTAGTAAGAAGAAAATTTAGAACTGTAGGTACTTACTCGTATCTATTTTTCAATGCTAAATTATGAAACAACAAAAATAAAATATGAAAAATGAATTTCCTAAATATTAAAGGTGGACCTCTATTTTTTATACTCCTAAATTTTAGGGGTGCCTAAAAAAAATAGGTAGATGTTGGCCAATTCTCAGATCTACCCGATATGCACACAAAATTTGAGTTTGGCAACAAAGTAAGTATAAAGGGACCCATTGGAAGAATTATATGAATTCGAAAATATCTATTTAAATTCAAAATGGCGTCGTGTCATAGAGTATAACCGGCAAGCATAGACGCTGTCAAAATTTGACGCAACTTTTTTTTAAATTAATCGTCATGTCAAAGAGTATAACGGGCGAGCATTGACGCTGTCAAAATCTGACGCAACATTTTTTTATCAATTAATATTTTTTCTTTTTGTCAATTTCTGTTTACAGCTATAATATCTTAATTGACATACCCTGCTTGTGGAAGTATTCCAGTCAATATAAAGCTCCCGCTGCAGTAGAACGAAGCTTAAAGTTCAGCAAACTACTTACTAATTTCTGCACGTTGTTTGCTAATTTCAAACGTGCATTCGCTGTACTGATTTAGGCTGTGTTAATTGTTTGGCGATTTACAAATAAACATCATTTACAATGGAGATGGTGAAAATATCTATTACCTACCTATCTATTGCTAAAAGAGTTGCGTCCGTTATAAAGCCTTTTTGAGGCTTTAAATACTCAAAATCTGGGAAATATCGTGGTTTAAAAATACGTAAATTATAGCAAAGGTGACACGAGAATAGGAACTTAATAGGTATCTATACTATTATGGAAACAAATAAAATAAAATAGTTGTTTCATTCCAATAAATAAAGATTATTTAAAATGGAGATGGTTGAGATTACATCCAATATCCAATTCCATTCGTCAGCTCAGTCAATTAAAATAAAAGACGCGAGTTAAATCCCTCATAATTGTTTCATTCATCAATTTCTATTTTAATTTTAAGTTTCATTATGTCGTGCCATTTATTGCAAATAAAGATATAAAAGTAAATTTCAATATATTTAATAACATATCAATCACTATGCCCGCTGTAAAATAACCACAGCCTTACCAAGTGATAGTTCAGTAGATAGCAGTGCAGTTCAGGCTAAGGCTGTGTTTAGAGTTGGCCGAACTAACACAACTTTCTATTAACTAGCGTAACTACCTCGAACCGGTTTGAATTTAACAAAAGAGATGACGGTGGAAACCGAAAATTATTTTGAATTTACGCTGTCCAGTTTCTGTTTACAAATAAACGTGTTTTGGAGTATTTTGTATGCCATAAACTTTTGGTATTAAGAGGATTGTGAACCTGTTAATTTTCATACAAAAGGCGATAACGTTTTACACCCAGTAAATATAGTTAGATTTTTATAATTTTTGGATATGTTGTAGATATAATGAGAAACTACGTCTGTACGTTTTGATTTTTAAGAAATATTGCTTACGCTAGATCTAAATATAGATTTTTAGATCTATATATAGATTTTTAGATGCTAATAAATTTTAGCGTAAACAATATTTCTTAAAAATCAAAACGTACAGACGTAGTTTCTCATTATATCTACAACATATCCAAAAATTATAAAAATCTAACTATATTTACTGGGTGTAAAACGTTATCGCCTTTTGTATGAAAATTAACAGGTTCACAATCCTCTTAAAGCTGGATGGTTCAAAGTAAAAATACACATATTTCTTTAAACCTTGACTTTACCTGTATTGGATGCATAATTCGAGTTAGAGATTTATAATAGGTACAGTAATAAGATGCCAACATGCCCTTTTATATCTATACTACTATAATAAAAAGGAAAGGTTTGTTTGTTTGGATTGATTAGGCTCCAGAACGGCTGGACCGATTTGGAAAATTCTTTCACTGTTGGAAAGCTACGTTCACCCTGAGCGACATAGGCTATATTATATTATAAAAAAAAATAGGGATTATAATGATATTTTTGTACAAAGACAAGAGTAGAAAAAATCTTAGACCCCCAGTGGGATAAGATTTTTTCTACTCTTGTCTTTGTACAAAAATATTAATCGAATTTCGATTGATAGATTGTAGTTAATATAAAATTAGGGATCCTTACAAAGCCGGAGCGGGCTAGTAAATTACATTTAAAAAAAATATATTTTTCACTTAATATTTTTAGAAATAAAAATGGTAATCATCACAAATACAGCATGATGTCTGCAACCTAACGTTGTCTGGCGGGGCGGTGCATAAAACTGCACACTGCACTTCCGCGTGCACTCAGAGAAAGTAACCGACGCCGGGTGTATTGCAAGGTAAATTGCATTAAATAATTAAATATAGATAAATCACTCGGGAATGCACTTTCGGAGCCTATTTCACAACATCCTAGTTATTTTTTACGATATTTGCATTTGAATCAGTTGTTTACTAGTTCAATAAATTATCTAATCTTTTGTAAACTCGTATCTTATCTTATCTTATCTTATTGTTGGGGTCCTTTCGGATGCACTTCGACTATTGGGATCTTTTGTGCCTACCCCTCCCTTAGCTTTCTCCAGGTTCTCCATAACTGATTCCCGTAGCTTAGAATAATTATGTTTTCTTGTATTAGAAATACACTTGCGAGGTTTACACAGATATTGTGGAATTGGCTTTCACTGTAATTGGAACATCGAGCTATCCCGAAAATGTAACAATCTAATGATTTTTACGTCACTTTTTTTGACAATATCAATTCAGGTAAATATCGTTAATAGTCAACAGTGTTTGTTTAAAATTCTAACTAGTGGCTCGCCCCAGCTTCGCACGGATCCCGTTTTGTCAAAATTTTCTATAGCCTATGTCACTCGGGTTAATGTAGCTTTCCAACAGTGAAATAATTTTTCAAATCGCCCAGTCGTTTTAGAGACTGTTCAATCCAAACAAACAAACTTTTCCTCTCTATTATATTAGTACCTATAGAAAACAAATGAAAAATTTGACAGCGCTGTAGAATAAAACAATCTATAGAATTGTCATAAACAAGCGAAACATCGCGAGGTCAGTTTTTGTTGGCTTGTCAGTTACATAACTGACCCGAGCTGACTTCTGACTTTGTATTGTTGTAGTGCGACTCCGGCGTTTATTGATGCAACAACAATAATACTCGTTTATTGTTGTTCGTAATTTGTGTAAGTTTTAGCTGCCACGTTACGTTGATTTGTGTTGCTAATTTAAGCAGGTTTAATCGGCAATAGGCACGTTTTAACAAGTTACGTGTAAATGCTTACCTTCAGTTGTTAAATAAATAATATAATAATAATAATTACTTTATTTTATGACACAGTGTTTTAAAAGCTTTAACATTACATCTTTACAATTAGGTTTTTTTTTTATTTATATATATACACATACTGATATCTGGTAGTCCCCTTAGGCTGAGCCTGTCTGTATCTTTAAATGTGTGCTGGAGCCACTAAGGGATTATTTTTGTACATTCGCTAACGCTATAGAAAAGATTAAATTTGACATAAACGAAAACCGAACATAACGAATTTGAATCGTGTAAGTAGGTAGGTACCTAACTATTTTATTTGCTGACTGACTACAAATACCTACTAGCTGACCCGACAAATAGCTGCCATATTTTTTTCATAAACTTTTAATTTTCTTCTATACAAACCATGTCCTGACAACAACAAACACAAAACAAAAATATTTTTTACTTACATTTCGGTGATTCATTATTATTTATATTGATAATAGATTATTCCATAATATAATTATGAAGAGTCCAAGCGACAGTTCAATAAAAGTGATTTTCATCTGAAAGTTACAGAAGTTTAAAATCCAATTCAGATTCAATATGAGATGGAACTTTGTCAGTTTGTCCAGCCTGAACTTTTGTACGGATCTTGGACTTTTAACTTAAGGCGCGGCACTAACTCAAGAAATATGTTATTTTTAATCTGACTTCAGTCAAAGAAAATTCATGTGCTCACTTTTCATCATTTTAGGTCGATTTCATATTTTTTCTTTGATTATATTATAATATAATTATAGCGTCAGCAAATCGTAACAATTCACTTGTCACTTGTTTAATTACTTACAATTTGTTTTTTGGATATTACAAAAATAAATTAGGGGGCGTCAAAAATGTATGGGATTTGACATCCGCGAACGACTATTACGTACGTCATCATCGTTCGCGGATGTCAAATCCCATACATTCCGTCGTTTCGTTTAACGTTAACGTTGAACGCTGGCACCTTGTCTACGCCCCTAGATATGTATTTAATTTTTATTATCAAAGTATTAGTAGGTAGTTGAAAATCAACATTGAACTATTTTCAGTATTATTGGCCTTAAAAATGATACGGGCAGGAAAGGCTTGAGGTGAAAGACGTGAAACTTTTAATTAAAACTTTAGTTTTTTTATAAAATAAGGAGAAAATTGCTTTGTTTTTATTCATCAGCGGCCGTCGGCATTATTACTTTTCACATTTTAATATACTATTGGAATTAATAATATGTTTTCTAAAATATTCTACCTAACTGTATTGTATCTGAAAAAAAATCGTTTTATGAACCCGCTCGTCGTGTAGAATGAGGTCCATGTGATATTCCACCAATGAGAGACAAGCTACTGGCCTGTGATGAGAGACAAGCTACTGGCCTGTGATGAGAGACAAGCTACTGGCCTGTGATGAGAGACAAGCTACTGGCCTGTGATGAGAGACAAGCTACTGGCCTGTGATGAGATACAAGCTACTGGCCTGTGATGAGAGACAAGCTATTGGCCTGTGATGAGAGACGAGCTACTGGCCTGTGATGAGATACAAGCTACAGGCCTGTGATGAGAGACAAGCTACTGGCCTGTGATGAGAGACAAGCTACTGGCCTGTGATGAGAGACAAGCTACTGGCCTGTGATGAGAGACAAGCTATTGGCCTGTGATGAGAGACGAGCTACTGGCCTGTGATGAGATACAAGCTACAGGCCTGTGATGAGAGACAAGCTACTGGCCTGTGATGAGAGACAAGCTACTGGCCTGTGATGAGAGACAAGCTACTGGCCTGTGATGAGAGACAAGCTACTGGCCTGTGATGAGAGACAAGCTACTGGCCTGTGATGAGAGACAAGCTACTGGCCTGTGATGAGAGACAAGCTACTGGCCTGTGATGAGAGACGAGCTACTGGCCTGTGATGAGACACAAGCTACTGGCCTGTTATTGGTGGAACAAAAAGCTGAACCTCATTCTACACGACGCGGACCTCATACATCCCAGTGTATATGTTCATATATATGGTTGATTTTATTTAAATATCTCGATTGTACTATTATTGAAACATGACGTAGTAATATGAGGGCCTGTTGGTCTAGTGGTCAGAGGCCCTGACTACGAAACCGGAGGTTGCAGGTTCGAATCCCGCTTTGCTTAAAATGGGACTAGATAATTGGTGTGAATTGTCCAAAGATATTTATTATTATTATATGAATAAAACCTACTGTATTTAAATCATATTATTAAATATCCCCTTTTAATAACCGTTCAAGTACTTATAGTAAACTGTCAAATATTAAATGCATGTTGACTTGAATTAATGAAGGTTTAATTAGAAAAATGTTTGAGGCCGCTTAGAATGAAAAAACATTTAACTTTTGACCAATGCTTATTATTCCCATATTAACAAATATTATTTTTATGCACTGCGATATTTTATAATTTATTTCTAGTGATACCTAACGCTTTGCGAAATTTATATTATAATGATCTTTCTAATCTATACTATTATTATAAAGCTGAAGAGTTTGTTTGTTTGTTTGTTTGTTTGTTTGAACGCGCTAATCTTAGGAACTACTGGTTCGAATTCAAAAATATTTTTTTTGTTGGATAGACCATTTATTGAGGAAGGCTTTAGGCTATATAACATCACGCTGCGACCAATAGGAGCGAAGAAACAGTGGAAAATGTGTAAAAAACGGGGAAAATATGAAGCCTTATGAAGAATTACTATTTATTAAGTGACAGTTAGAAGACTTTGACAGATCTTTGACGAAACAATCGGACGGGCAGGACGACGTCTGCCGGGGCCGCTAGTGGTCTAATAATATTTGTAATTGCAATTTGTATAAATCAGTAGGTACATTTTAAGTCTCTATAGCGTTAGCGAATATAGAATGGTGCTCGTTTAAGTACCTACTAATCTATACTAATATAATAAAGAGGAAAGCTTGTTTGTTTGGATTGAATAGGCTCCAAAACGACTGGACCGATTTGAAAAAATCTTTCACTGTTGGAAAGCTACACTATTCCCGAGTGACATAGGCTATAAAAAAGGGATCCGTGCGAAGCCGGGGCAGACACTAGTATTTTGGTAAATAGATGCCACTAGTTCAAATAATACTGAGAAACCGTACCATACGATCGCAATACTTGAAACGTAACAACCGGTACGTTGAGCAACGCGACGCTCCAACGCTCCGGTAATATACTCGGCGTGCTTCCTCAATGTGATACCATAATGGAATTAATACTAAATAAATAATTATTTCTGTCCTCCGGCCAGAAAGCGCCAACTTTCGGGCTGCTGCGCTAAATGAAGTTGCCGCTTTCTGGCTTCGTTGAACAGAAAAATAGTAATGACCTATAAAAAAGCCTCAGATCCCATTTTTATCAACCTCGGCTTCGCCTCGGACGACAATTACATGTGATCTGAGACATTTTTTATTTTACTGGCCTTGGTGCGAAATATACTATTCTTCTACGGTTCACACCAATCGCGAGATCTATCCGCTAGGAGTCGCTGAGGTCCAGCTGTCATTCCACCAATCACTGGCAAGCTTGTCTCTCATTGGTGGAACATCTAACACGATAGCTAAACTGTTAGACTAGTGACTTCTAGCGGATTATTGACTCCTAAAGCTTTTAATTAAACTGAAAACAAAAATATATTTACTCATTTTAGGCTTTTACATGCTCTTATGAAGGTCAAACTCCAAACAAAACAAACCTTTTCGAAAAAACATCACTTAAGAAGAAACTCAATGATGTAGTAAACAACATACATTTAAGACGGACACATAATTATACTAAATGCTAATGTTCATCACTAACATTTGCCCCTATCAGAATTCGAACATGCAACTTCCGGTTCCGTAGTCAGGGGCTCTGACCACTAGACCAACCATCGTGAATCGGGGAATGTTGTTTTTACGTCAACGGTAATTAAATGTACAATGAATTGGTGGCATCCTGTTTATAGTATGTGCACTATAATTTCTCTTCAAAACTGCCAAAGCATGACAGAGTGAAAATATATTTTAACTCGAGTTTGTAGGGTTTAAACTAGACTACTCGTAAATAGGTAAGACAAGAATAGTAATGTAAAGAACATGACAATCGACCGGGCTGTGAGATTTGAAACCATAATCCTGTTATTCCGTGCCAAGTGAGAATATGAACGCTTATCCATAAATCTAGTGATTCTGTTAATGTTTTTGCTCCATAGCTCTTATTCGTACTTACCTGACAGCAAATAAATTACAATAATCAATGAATCAGCTAATTCACTTGTATTCTAACTGATCAATTGTTCATTTCAGATGTGGTTCACGATATTAGTCGTAGTATTAATCACCTTCCTGTTCTTATACCTGGATACAGTGAAGCCTAAGAATTTCCCGCCCGGTCCGAAATGGGTGCCAATATTCGGAAGTGCCCTGGAAATCTCCCGCATGAGACAAAAATCCGGATACTTGTACAAAGCAGTTAAGAAACTACATGAGACTTACTGCAGAGACAGCCCTCTTATAGGCCTCAAGATTGGCATCGACAGAATCATCATAGTCAACGGTCTAGAGGCCCACAAAGAAATGCTGTACAACGAAGACTGCGACGGAAGACCCAACGGCATTTTCTACACAACTAGGACCTGGGGCCTTCGCAGAGGCGTCCTCCTCTCTGATGGAGAACTATGGAAGGAGCAGAGAAGATTCCTGCTGAAGCATTTGAGAGGATTCGGGTTCGGTAGAAAGGGAATGGGCGATATAGCCAGCTCGGAAGCAGCGCATATCGTAAAGGATATAAAGGTTTGCCTCGATGGTAGGGAGGAGGTTGTGATACAAATGAAGAACTTTTTCAATGTGTACATCCTGAATACCCTTTGGACCATGTTGGCGGGGTTGAGGTACGAACCAAATGACCCTCAAATGAAAGCACTTCAAGATTTGCTGTTTGGTCTCTTCTCAGCAATCGACATGGTGGGGACGCTGTTCAGTCACTTCCCGATCTTGACTGTGATTGCTCCTACTATGTCGGGTTATAAGAGCTTTGTTAGGACACACGAGAGAATTTGGAAGTTTCTACGTGATGAGCTGGAACGTCATAAGGAAGACTTTGATCCAGAGAAGGAAGACAAAGATTTCATGGATGTATACATCAGGGTTCTCAGGTCTAATCAGATCAAGGAGACCTATTCCGAAGTGCAGTTGGTAGCGATTTGTATGGATATGTTCATGGCTGGCACGGAGACGACCGGGAAGAGTATGGGATTTGGGTTCAGTTACATGGTGAGGGATGTGGAAGTCCAGAAGAAGGCTCAAGAAGAAATTGACAGGATTGTCGGGAAGGACAGGGCGCCGTGCCTGGAAGATCGTGTCAAGTAAGTCCTGAGTATGCTATTGTTTTTAAGCAGTTCGGTATCGTGTAAACGAAAAAATACTTAAGTAAATACAGTCAGATTTGATAGTTTATTTTATGAAATAAACTTGTAGTGGATTCTTCTAATTGCCCCAAATTAGTTTGCAATAACTACTAATCGTATTGGAAAGTGATTTTTTAATGGAAATTGCTAGTCACATTCAATCAGAATATTTATGTTAAAAACAACAAGTGGTGACATCTATCGGTTTTAAGGAGTATTGCCTAACCTCTGTATGAAGTGCGGTGTTGTTCACGAACCGAGCTCGAAGATTGTGTATTAGTTTATTCAAGTGACTAAGAGATGGCAGCACTTTTATAATAATTTGACTAACTCAAAACCGCTAACCGATTTCCTATTTACAACGTCCTGGTCCCTATTTCACCAACACCACAATTGTCGGTAATGACAAATTAGGTTTACAGTAGAAACCATCTACTCCAGTTAGCTTCGTATTGACTACACATTGCATTTCGAATTGTCACTTGTAACCGACAATTGTCGCGTTGGCAAAAAAGTCGGGAATTTTATTACTAACGACCCACCCCAGCTTCACAAACCTTCCTCTTGAATCACTCTATCTATTAAAAAAACCGCATCAAAATCCGTTGCGTAGTTTTAAAGATTTTAACGTACATAGGGATATAGGGACAGCAAAAGCAACTTTGTTTTATACTATGTAGCGATACCTATACCTAGATTACTTCTTATTTCAGTATGCCGTACAACGAAGCTATAGTTCATGAAAGTATCCGTCATTTTATGGGGCGTACCTTTAGTGTCCCGCACCGCGCCCTCAGAGACACGGTGCTAGCTGGCTACAGCATACCCGGGGTAAGTTTAGAATACAATACCCATTATAGCACCTTGTCTAGGCCCCCTAGCCATAAAATAAGGAAAATATATCGCACCTTAACTAGAAAAGTGAAATCTTGAAATATTTCGTTACTCCATTTAAGACTCTCTTATACTTAGGTCTAGTTCAAATCCTGATAGGGGCATGTCTGTATAATACCTAAGTGTCTTATAATAATATATATCGTCAGTGGAAAGCGAAAAATACGTAAGTGGCTTTTTTGCCAAAATGAGTTATACTATGTATCATTGGAAAGCATTTATTTTTCTGCGTCGAACTGTCCAGGTATCATGACGATCTGAGTACTTTTTTGGCGCTTAAGTTCTGTGGAAATTCGACGATAATTCGATCTTCAACGATACGTTAGTTATCCATCGCTTAGTATCTATATAGCTTAGTGTGGAACTAAACTAGATCAATGAGGGCCACCGCGTGTCAGAAATCCGCTAGATGCGCTAGTGTAGAATGAGGTCTAGCTGTCATATTCCACCAATCACAGGCCAGTAGCTTGCCTCTCAATGGTGGAACATGACAGCTAGACATCATTCTACACTAGCGCATCTATTCGGATTTCTGACACGCAGTGTCCCTTTAGTAAGAATTGTGTATTAGTTTAATCAAGTGACTAAGAGATGGCAGCACCTTTACAATTATTTCAACTAACTCAAAAGTGCTAAAACCGATTTCCTATTTACAAAACGTCCTGGCCTCTATTTCACCAACGCACAAAACCTACCTACTCTAACCAACTGACTAAAACATCTAATATACTATATCGTATTTAACTTCCAGGATACGATGGTCCTCGGCAACTTCACCAGCATTCTGATGGATGAACAGCTCTTCCCGGACCCTTACGCCTTCAAGCCGGAGCGGTTCATGAACAACGGGAAGATCCACGTGCCTGAACACTACTTCCCTTTCGGCCTAGCCAAGCACCGGTGCATGGGTGAAGTGCTAGCCAAATGTGAGATTTTCATCTTCACGACGACTTTGCTGCAGAATTATACGTTCTATCCCGTTGACGGAGAGTTGCCTTCTCTGGAGCACGTTGATGGAGCTACTCCGGCCGCTGCTGACTTCAAGGCCCGCATTGTGCCTAGGTGTTTGGATTGAGTTTTTAACCCCCGACGCAAAAATGACGGGGTCAGGGTTGTTATAAGTTTGACGTGTCTGTCTGTGTGTGTGTGTCTGTCTGTGGCATCATAGCTCCCTAACGCATGAACCTATTTTGATTCTGTTTTTTTTGTTTGAAAGGTGACTATGTCGGGAGTGTTTTTTTGTATGTTTTCGTGTAACCTAACCTTGGCCTCGCTGTGTGTACCTACGTTCAAACTGTTTGCTTAAGTATACCTAAGTGTATGATATGGTGTTTATGACTAGAACTGTGGGTCAAATTCCAATTAAATGTTCTAAATATGTCCATGTTCGAGCAAATTCACTTTGTTTTATATTTTATGAAACTTCGTGATTTTTTGTAATGTTCTCATGAATTAAAATATATTTAGGTAATCGTGTTTCTTTATATAGGAATTCAGTGTAGATACTATTGAAGACTATTGGTAAAAATAAAAGAAAAAATAACACAATACAAATTTTATTATTTCTGAACACTGATCTTTATACAGCTGAATATTCAAAAAGTAACAAACATTATTTTATTCTAAAAATATTGAAAATAACATCAAACACAGGTTCGTTTATGTAATTTTTTTTAACCTAATTAATATACCCAACATATTATTATTAATATATAATTCATGAAGTAAAACTGATTAAACACCCAATTAAATGGTAAATCGAAAATATATAAAAACAAAAAGTACAAAATTATATTTCGTCTTTTCTGTCAGAAAACTTGTTAATATTATTTTACATTTACAAAATATACTATCATTATAAATGCATCGTTTCCTAAATAAACACCCAAAGCATAAAAAAATATAAAATTATAATAATATGATCATTTTTGTACACAAAAGATTAAAATAACGTAATATTTATATTTAATAGTGTTAATTATTCATTGCAAGATGGCGCCAGTTTTCTTAAATAACGGATCTATCTTGCAATAAATACAAAAATAAAAAATAAACATAGCAGATAAATATTTAAAGCCACAATGAAAGCAGCTGTTTATTATTTATTTTCATAGTTATATATTTATTTTATTTTTCACCTATTATCATTATCTAACTACATTCTTTACTTTGGCTTATTTTATTATTGATCAATTCCTATTACATAGCACTCTTAACTCGACAACAAAACGTCAATTTTCATGAGTGAAAATTATAAACGTACGACCTTTGGTATTTCGAAACTATGTAGGTACCTACGCAAGTTTATGTTTCAATATGAAGCAAATATTTGCAAGTTTTTATAATACAATAGTATTTGGACAATTCCTTTATGCTTGAAAGACACTTTTTTTTCTAGAATAATGACACAAAGCGAAATGACACAAGATTTATTGAAACCAAAAGCTTAACAGATTCTTAACAGACAATGATCCAAATCAAAACCCAATTTTTTCAAATTATCTTATTTACATAACCAAACACAGGGCCAAAATAAAAGTCTAATTAAGAAATGATCAAATAATAAAGTAATATTTGTACTAAAAATCCGTTTTGGAGCATTTAAATTTGACACTATTAAATTTCAACTATGTGACAGGAGAAGTGTCAACAACGATGATGAAGAAGAATGTCTGTCACTAAATTTATTGTCGGAGTCATTTATTATGCCTGCGTTAATTAAATTAACAATATTATGTAACACTTACCGTTGATGGAAATGTCCCCAATATAAGTAACACACTTGGTTGAAAGCAATCCCAATGAGGGCCACCGCGTGTCAGAAATCCGCTAGATGCGCTAGTGTAGAATGAGGTCCAGCTGTCATGTTCCACCAATGAGAGACAAGCTACTGGCCTGTGATTGGTGGTACATGACAGCTAGACCTCATTCTACACTAGCGCATCTAGCGGATGTCTGACACGCGGTGGATCTCATTGCTAATCAATTGGTTTGCTTCATCGCAAAAACGCTGACTTTAGCGTTGCGGTTGCTTCACCTCCATAGCCTTCTAATGCAGTCAATGGATTGGAGAAAATACATGACAAAAATATTTGTCCTGGAAGTAGAGTAGGTACCTAAAAATATTGGACACGATTTCTTTTTTCTATAACCAAAAAACAAATTTGACAAAGATTATTTATTGTTCAATTAAGAAAAGAAAAAACAGTGTCCAATATTTTTTAACAATCTAACTGACGGACTGAGATTTCGTGTTCTTTACCCAGTCTTCCCTATTGGGAAATTGGTCTTGAAGCATACCAATTGGTTACCAATTAAACCAAGTGCGTTAAAGGGATATACATAATACTTCATAACAATAGTTGGTATCTCTTTTAAAATATTTAATAACAACTTCGTTTTAATATTTTGTCAATATTTTTTACACTTATTACTATTAGTATGTATAGAAGAGGACGAATATTTTTACTATGGATCGCTTAGGAATATATTAGTACGGTTTTAACAATTTACGGTTATAACTAATAAAATTATTGCTTCGGATGGCACTTGTCAACTTTCATACAACAATTATAAACATTAACACAACATAACACGTAAAATGAAAAACAACTGAAATTTGTGTGATCACTAAAAAGGAATATGTTAAAAATATTTCACCAGTCACAATTAAATTAATAGTACATTACGCACCTAGGCCAGTAAAAAAAAAATATCTCAGATCACATGTAATTGTCGTCCGAGGCAAAGCCGAGGTTGACAAAAATGTGATATGAGGCTTTTTATTTTACTGGCCGAGGTCAGTATACTATTTTTCTGTTCGACGAAGCCAGAAAGCGGAAATTTCATTTAGCGCAGCGGCCACAAAGTTGGCGCTTTCCGGCCGGAAGACAGAAAAAAATATTTTTGAAATTATCCTTGGTTAAAATTTTATTGTCATAGCTCTATTGGTCCTGATAATGTCAGATCATCATTGAAGCCATGATCTTTCAATATTTTATAAGCAAATTAGAATATACACAGAAAGTTTCTAATGCGGAATTGCGCTTGTTTTTAATCCGATATACGCGCTTCATGTAGACTGACTCTGAGGTCCAGCTGCCATGTTCCACCAATCAGAGACAAGCTACAGGCCTGTGATGAGAGACGAGCTACTGGCCTGTGATGAGAGACGAGCTACTGGCCTGTGATGAGAGACGAGCTACAGGCCTGTGATGAGAGACGAGCTACTGGCCTGTGATGAGAGACGAGCTACTGGCCTGTAATGAGAGACGAGCTACTGGCCTGTGAAGAGACGAGCTACTGGCCTGTGATGAGAGACGAGCTACTGGCCTGTGACGAGAGACGAGCTACTGGCCTGTGACGAGAAACAAGCTATTGGCCTGTGATGAGAGACAAGCTACTGACCTGTGATTAGACAAGCTACTGACCTGTGACGAGAGACGAGCTACTGGCCTGTGTCGAGAGACAAGAAGCTACTGGCCTGTGATGAGAGACAAGCTACTGGTCTCTGGTGACAGACAAGCTACTGGTCTGTGACGAGAGACAAGCTACTGACCTGTGATGAGAGACAAGCTACTGGCCTGTGATTGGATCATGACAGCTGGACCTCATTCTACACAACGCGCATGTAGCGGTTTTAAAACAAGCGGCTGACCTCATTGCAAATTGTATGGGAATGTACAACATTGACTTGATTTTAACTATGCTTTTGTATTAATAAATTGACGTTATTAGAAAAAAATATTTAATATAATAATAATTAAAATGGCTGATACAAATTACCTAAGCGACAGAGCCTGGCTCAGTTTAAAAATAAAAAAAATATATCTTACCAATCATACGCAGATATGACACGTAAGCTAATTTTTTCATTAGACATTAGCGCTTATAGCGGAGGATCCGGAAATGATATCATCATCACGCAATGACCATCATCATCATAATGCAATGATCACTCAATCATAAAATGATGATCATCGCACAATGATAATTATCATCATAAAATTATAATCATTATTATCAAGAAATGATCATCATCATCACGTAGTGATCATTATCATAATGCAATGATCACGCATTTAAAATGATCATAATCGCACAGTGGTCATCGTGGTCATCATGAAATGATTATCATTATCATAATGAAATAATCATTACCATCACATCACGCAGTGATCATGCAATGATCGGGTCATCAAAATTTCCCACTACTTCGAGTAATTGCGATAATTAATAATTAAAACTAAAATATTATTAACAATTAAACTTATCATCACACAAAATGCGTCTTATTTTATAAGACAATAATAACTAGATTTAAAAGTAGGTAAGTATCGTTTACATGTAAAGTGGCCTAACCCAAAATATGCTATTTTGCAATAGAAAAGACGCTAGATAAATAAAACGAAATTATATTTAGTCCGTCAGTTAGATTATTAAAAACTAGCGGTTCGGCCCGGTTTCGCTCGGATCCCTAAGTTTTTTCAAAATGTTATTGTATCTGTTGAATAGTGTAGCCCCCAAACAGTGAAAAAAAATCGGTCCAGCTGGAGTCTATACAATCCAAACAAACAAACAAACCTTTCCTCATTATTATATTAGTATGAGATAATTAAACACGGAATTTTGCTTGTAAGGTTCGGGAGCGGTTCTTGACGTTATAGTACAATTCATACCATAAAGTGACGTCACTACCCCCCAAACTTTTGTAATTTTTTGTTTATTTCAGAAAAGAAAACAAGTTCAATTTTTTTTGGTAATCTACCTAACTAATGGACATAGAAAAAAAACTGACATCATGTCTATTGCATTTAAAAGTTACATGTTTTGAGTTTTCCAACTATTCAACTAAAATAGCATAATAATTAAAGGAATAAAACTATAATTAATAACACACATTTTTTTAAAGGAACATTTGATTTTAAGTAAATTAATTTATAGTGCTTAAAAAATAATAAAATTCTCATGATTAAGTACATAAATCTAAGTATAAAAAAAATATATATAATTAAGTAAAAATATTTTTTTTAATTAATATTGTCAATCCGGTCACTGACCTTGTACTCGTACATACTGAAAAAAAGATACACGGCAGTGACAATAAAAGTTTTAACTCCCAATTTACCAGCATAACAAATGCAACCTTATTACATATACGATAAGACACAAACTGCAACGACAGCAGTTGTAGGTTAAGGTCACTTTTGTTATCACTGCCTTACCAAGATCACTTTAAGTAGCAAATTGCAATACCTAAATGCTTTTTTTAAATCAAAAATAATCCAATAAGTAACATTTAAAAAAAAATAAGAAATATTTTTTGTGATTTATGACGGTTACTACACTTTGGAATAAAACAACAATAACGGATTTAACTCGCGTACCTATTTTATTTTGTATGCTGACGTTTCGAATACTATAGTTCCTATATTCGAGCGGACAAAAAACTAACGCTAAGTAATTTTACCGTTATTTATTACGTCACCAAATAAAATACGCGAGTTAAATCCGTTACAATTTTTTCATTCCAAATATATATAAATAAATATTATTATTTTGTCCAAAGATTAAATTATACAAAATAACTAATAAGTGTATATATTTTAAAAATAATGTCCTGTCTAGTATAATATTTTTTCTATACTTACAAGAACATATAAAAATATAAAACAATAATTAACGCATAATATTTTTGAAGCTATGATTAAAATAAGTATAAGAGTCATAACTAAAGTTTAAAATATATTATATTAATTTGGTTTAAATATTTGGAATACATTTATATTTGTACAATATTTAAAAAAAAATGACAAAAAGTTATTAAAACTTTTGACGTACTACCAAGCTGTCAATAAAAAAAAATACCAACAGCGATAAAAAACGCCATTGTATTATGAAGAGCGGCTGGGCCGATTTGGTTAAATTTTAAATTATGGAAGTCCAAGAAAGATTTATACAATGAGAAAATTTAAAAAAAAACTCTAGAAACTTGGTACGAAGTACGCCAGTCCAGTCATACTTTTAAAAAGGTATAAATATCATATTCTTCGGCAACAGTCACGACAAGGCAGAAATAAAAAAAAAAAACAAAGAAAATGCTATAATACTGGCTTTTCATGATTTCGTTGAAAACTGACTAGTTGTGGATATAAGTCGCTACCATAGAGATATTAGACTAGAGAAGGTGAGCCATAGGACTGTCTATAAGTGGAAGCGTATCACGGTAAAGAGAGACAGAAACTCTAAATAGAGGCACTGTCCTTGTCTTGCCGCATGCGCAATGGCAACATGCTGCGCGCCGTCCGTTGCTATGGTACCGTTGACGACGCAATACGAAATGTTCTAACCTATTATTTCGCTTCAGTTCGTTTACGCGCGTGCAAATTTCTCACTCTTATGTTTATTATCGATATTATTAAAAATAAAATATGAAAAACAAAGATGGTAATTGCGTGCATTTTGTGCAAAAAGGAATCGACTACACAATATACATAACCACAAAATTTTGACAGTCGAATGCGGAAGGGTCAGTACAATACTGGAGGCGAATCGTTTACTGCGCATGCGTCATCAGACAAGGAGAGCGACCACTATTCCAATGCTCTTTCTCTTTCTACCATTATTAAACCAAGTATAGCAACTCTCACTTTTTAAGAAATTGTGAATGAAGTTAAAAAGTTTGCTATTTTGGGAAAAAATTGATAGCATTTTTTTACAATTTCTTTGTGACGATTACAAATAATTCCTAATAATAATAACGGCACTTTATATATCTTTAATATGATCTAGTAGGTATATATTACATGTATAACATTTATTTAAATAAGATATTTTAATAAAATTCAAACTTAATGAAAGATAATTATTCTAAGATTTATACTTAAGGGTTGAAGTTTGAGGGCCTTTTTCACAATATACAAGTTTGTATGTCCCAAAATTTCTATGTTTTCTAAAGCCGTTTAAATTTAAAAATAATTAGATTAGGCTATATACATAGCTTAGGCTATGTTAATTGAAAACAGACAGCTTACTTGGATATTGTAAAAGAGGCTATAAATTAATTACTAGCTATCATAAGGCTATAGGAAGCTAGAGTTGGGGCTGGAACAGTCGGTTAAGACACGAAGACAGAACGCCGGGTAGACAGTAGCCGAGTGATAGCAGGCGCGTGCAGGGACAGGCAAAAGGTAGGCACAATTATGACATTGTGCCTACCATGCACGCCTATCGTGACACGCCTGGTTTCCAAGACCTTATCAAGTGGCGAAGAGAAATACCCTGGGCTTTTAATTTTTAACTAGTATGAATTCGACAACTGGTCATTCCCGCTCTATGAGGAATTACCAAATCTTGTTTGGGGGCTGCCCACAGTGTTGCCAATTTAGCGATTTTGTCGCTAGAACTAGCGACTTTTGCTTAAGGCTTAGCGACCAAAAAAAAGTTTTGACGACAAAAATAGTTTAGCGACTTATCTGGCGACTTTTGGAGTACAATTTAAAACAGTTCTAGAGCCAATAATAGATACATTTTTTGTCAAATCGACACAGAATCATTCAATGCCAAGAGATACATAATATGGAAAACGACAAACGCGATAGCGCACCAAATTCAAACTTTATTTAATTGAAGTTGTATATTATTATGAGGGGGGGGGGTCCCCAAACATTTTATGGTTATGTTTTAGTTTTAGCGACTTTCTGGCGACTTTTGACTTTGAGTTTAGCGACTCGAACTTCTAGGAGTTGGCAACACTGGCTGCCCAGCAGTGGACTCGTCTTAAGCGTGAGCCCTGTGTCCAGCAATGGACGATCGTTTCGTCTGGTAGATACGCTTTGGTTTGCGTTTCAGTCGTTTGACCAGTTTGGTCCACGGGTTCCGTCGGCGGTGTCAGCTGTCCTCCTCCGCGTATGGCTTCAGTTCAATCTGGAAAATCGGTTGTGTAGTTGAGACTGCAGGCAAATATTTAATAACGAGTGAAAGTAAATTTGATGTTTGTTGTTGTGATTTATAGTATACTAGCTTCTGCCCGCGACTACGTCCGCGTGGAGCTCCACCTTTTTTGCAGTCGGTTAAAAAGTAGCCTATGTTCTTTGTCAGGCTACAGACTATCTTTTTACCAAATTTCATTTAAATCGGTCCAGTAGTTTTAGCGTAACAGACAGACATACAGAGTTACTTTCGCATTTATAATATTAGTAGGGATTTATATTAGCTTCGTCTACGATGACAACAATATCGTTAGGTATACAATACTGCCTATATGATATTCTGATGTGTAAGCTATATTATTGTAAAGTTTCATGAAGTTTCACGCATTTATCGCGTGAGAGTGAAAAACATACATTCATATATTCTTACCAATTTTCGCGTTTACAGTATTAGTAAGGAAGTGAGGATGTTTTATTTTGGGTTTCCTCTCGAAATTCTAATTGGGCGAGCATGTACATTTTTTTCATATAAATACTTATACATACATATTTATTTAATTTGTACTAACAAACCATAAAATTAGGTATTAAATTGGAGCCCAAATGATGCCTTTATGAAAAACACCTTATTCAGCAGGCGCGTGCAGTACTTCAGGGTAGGCATTCCATACATTAATACCATTGTGTCTATATTATTAATGCACGCCCTAGTTATTCAGTACATACCTCACTGAGTATAACCCAGAAAGTGCTATCCCTATTGACCCGCAGCCGGATGGCTGTGATTGGTCCAAAATCCCTCTTCAACTCGCCGTCAGCCAATCCGAACTCGTCGAAGGAGTCTATTATCGTGTAATTGGCTGAATTTTGAAGCAACACCTCGACAAACGTGTCGTACAACTTGTCTGACAAATGCTCGACGTTTCCGCTTCGGAATGTGTATCTGGAACGGGAGAAATGAGTGAGCGTGGCGAGGGATTCAGACAGCGCGAGCTATACCAGCGTAAGGTTTTTGTCATTGATGAAATTTTTATATCGAACCTTTTTATATATAACTAGCTTCTGCCCGCGACTTCGTCCGCGTGGAACTCCTCCTTTTTTGCAATCGGTTAAAAAGTAGCCTATGTTCTTTCTCAGGTTCCAGACATTCTTTGCACCAAATTTCATTAAAATCGGCCCAGTAGTTTTAGAGTGAAAACGTAACAGACTGACAGACAGACAGAGTTACTTTCACATTTATAATATTAGTAAGGATTTATATTTTACAATTGGTTATGATTTTTTATGAAAAAGTCTTGTTTTTCCTTATTAAGTCACTTTTATAAAATATACTTTCAACAAGTAAGAAATTATTTTATTTAGAATTTAAATAATGGTGGAAACTGTATATATTATATACTTATTTCTAGTGCCTTATTGAACTAAATTAACAAAAAAACTGTTAGCTTCTAAAAAGCTTACCTCTCAAGATGCGTTGGTTTAGTGAAAGTAAACTCTATTATATCTCCTTTTCTAGGTTTAATGCCCCAGAAAAAAGTTTGGCCTTCATAAGCCCTTTTTAAAGTGTGGTCAATTCTCTCTTCTATGTCAGTTCTTATACTTTCTAGTGGAGGGTTGTCGTGGGGGTAAAATGTAGGCAACTTTCCAAAACGCGAATCCTGAAATAGATTAAGATACACTTTAGCGTTAGACTATTGTCAGCTCAGTCGTGCTACGATTATGGAAACTGTAAAGAAGTGGCCTATGTCCTCAGCTCCAGACTCTGTATAAAAATACGCGAGTTAAATCCGTTAACAGTTGTTTCATTCCAATGTGTAATAACCGCGAAGGCATCAGAAATTAATAGATTAAGATAATCATTTCTGATGCCTTCGCGGTTATTATACATTGGAATGAACTTTAGATGGACTTGACTCGCGTATTTTATTTTATTGGCTGACGTCTGTCGTGCTACGATTATGGAATCTGTAAATGCTCCGAAAATTCAGCCAATAAAATAAAATACGCAAGTTAAATCCCTCTAAAGTTAAAAAACAAAATATGTAAGATCCTTTTCAGTGCGAACTGTTATTTATGGAATAGTATGTACTATCAACTGTGCTGGCGATGTTACACCTTTAAGGCAATAATCGCTTGAACGACCCTGGTACCTGGCGGCTGTGTGTGAAGCAACAAGTGCAAGCAATTTTTTTCTAAAATGGCGTACCCCGAAAGCATGCGATAGTATGTGTGTATGTAAACTCTTTATTGTACAACAACAAAACAAAATACAAAGGCGAACTTATCCCTTTAAGGGATCTCTTCCAGTTAACCAGTTAGTCTACCAGGCGCGTGCAGCGAGTAGGCACTTCATACATTTATACCCTTGTGCCTATATGGAATGCACGCTCTTGCTCCCAACACCCATTAAGCAATCGCAATCTAACAATTTCAAAGTTAGTATGGCGCCAGGGTAGGCACTATGTATGGAATGCACGCCCTTGGTAGACTAGGCGGTAATATAAGCGCGAGACGCTTGCGAGAGCGGTAAGAGAGCCGAGTATGTAATTATCAATCCACACACTTCATAAGTTTAACACACTATGTTATTTCTTCTTTCTTACCTGTACTTTCTGTATTTTCCCTTTTAGAGACGAATAGAGGCCGATGTGTTGAAACAGAGACGATTTATACTTCGGTCTTATATCTGTTTTGCTTTTGGCACACTCTTTCTGTAATAATATTAAAAAATGAAATCAAAATATTATCAAAAAAGAATAATATATATTACTAGCTTTTGCCCGCGACTTCGTCCGCGTGGAACTCCACCTTTTTTGCAGTTGGTTAATAAGTAGCCTATGTTCTTACTCAGGCTCCAGACACTTTTTGTACCAAATTTCATTTAAATCGGTCCAGTAGTTTTAGTGTGAAAGCGTAACAGACAGACAGAGTTACTTTCGCATTTATAATATTAGTTGGGATTGTAATAGGATGATAAATGCCACGATTTAGAATCTTAAACTTTTGTATCACTATTAAGACAGAAAACACATAAGTATTGCATTTTTCCCCAGTTTTTCTTAATAGGAGTGTCAAACTAAGATTAACTACTAATGTGCTACGATTATGGAAACTGTAAAGAATCCGAAACGTCAGCAAATAAAATAAAATAAAAATATGCGAGTTAAATCCGTTAATAGTTGTTTCATTCCAATGTGTAATAACCGCGAAGGCATCAGAAATTATTATAACTGTTTTTTTTATTTAATTTACTCCCGAAAATTAAATTTTCTTAATTACGTCACACATTTATCTTTCAAAGAAATTATAATACATATATATATATATATATATATATATATATATATACTAGCTTCTCCCCGCGACTTCGCCCGCGTGGAACTCCTCCTTTTTTGCAGTCGGTTAAAAAGTCCTTTCTCAGGCTCCAGACTCTCTTTTTACCAAATTTCATTTAAATCGGTCCAGTAGTTTTAGCGTGAAAGCGTAACAGACAGACAGACAGACAGAGTTACTTTCGCATTTATAATATTAGTAGGGATATATACTAATACGTATTACAGTTTCCAAGCAAATTGACAGCTCAATGCTTACGGACAGATAATGAAGGCCACCGCGTGTCAGAAATCCGCTAGATGCGCTAGTGTAGAATGAGGTCCAGCTGTCATGTTCCACCAATGAGAGGCAAGCTGCTGGCCTGTGATTGGTGGTACATGACAGCTGGACCTCATTCTACACTAGCGCATCTAGCGGATTTCTGACACGCGGTGGCCCTCATTATATGGACCGTGTTAAGCATTCGTATTTTAACCCACAAAAAATCGGGTTTTGAGTTATGAATGCAGTTTTATTAAATAGATCATGAGGAATACGGCAGTGCAATCCATTTTGTTAAAAAAAATAGCACATAAATGCTAAATGTAATAAACCTTATAGCCATTTAAGCATTAACCATTTTTCTGCTTTTTCTATTTAATTATGAATTTATTGAAATAAATACATTTATATCCTTAATCTATGCACTTCAACAAAAAAAATGATACCACATAACAATATTTTTTTGCTTAAAATAAGCGAAAAAAGAAGAATGTTCTCATAAAACTTTAAACGCCGATTTCTCAAAACTAGCTTGGTGTGGGTTGACACACTAATGCTTAGCACGGACCATACGAAGGGTACAAAACTTACCGAAGACTTGTATATAGTACAAGCTCGATCCGCCAGATAACTCTCGAGTAGCCAGTCTATCGGCATGTTGTTGTAGAACAGCTGCACGTATGTGATGAAGTGGAACAGGTCCGAGGATCTGAACAGCTTCCCGATGCCGCCGAAAGCGCAGTACTCTATGAAGAACCACTGAGGAGTCTTTATGGTCACAGACGCTGTGAATGTCTTTATATCCTGAAATAAAAAAAAAGGGGTAAAAAATGTTGAAGGTTATAAAAAAGTCGTAAAAAATTTTGAAGGATTACAGAGTGATACTTTGTTCTCATAAAATGTTATAATTTCTGATGCCTTCGCGGTTATTACGCACTAGCAGCCCCGGCAGACGTCGTCCTGCCCGTCCGATTGTTTCGTCAAAGATCTGTCAAAGTTTTCTAATTGTCACTTCTTCATAAGGCTTCATATTTTCCCCGTTTTTTACACATTTTCCACTGTTTCTTCGCTCCTATTGGTCGCAGCGTGATGTTATATAGCCTAAAGCCTTCCTCGATAAATAGTCTATCCAACGAAAAATAATTTTTGAATTCGAACCAAGAGTTCCTGAGATTAGCGCGTTCAAACAAACAAACAAACAAACAAACTCTTCAGCTTTATAATATTAGTATATAGATTAGTATAGATTGGAATGAAATATTAACGGATTTAACTCGCATTTAATTTATTTAAAATGCTGACGTTACATTGTAAAGTGTAATGACCGCAAAAGCATCAGAAATTATTAAGATATATATAATTTTTATTAGACTGTTGATTAGATTAAATATATTTTGTCTTACGTCTGTATAACAAACAAAATACGAAGACAAAGCGCGTTCAGTCCGCGAGTGGCTCGTGACGTCACTATATGGTAAAACATCGCCATCGTTGTTGAATCACCTGCATATAATTATTTTTGGCGATGACGTCATCTTCCAGCATGAGGTAGAAGGTGCCCTTTGTCTGCGCATACGCCATCAGGTATATGGTGTCGAGGTTCTGCTTGGTCCTCCACCTCATCCTCTTGGCTGAGTCCCCGAGGGTCGGCTCGATGGCATCCAGGTCTGGGTAGTAGGCAGGAGAGGGGGATATCACCTCGATCAAACCGTTTTCCACTTCTTTTGGAAATCTGGAATTTTAGAATGAAACGATTAAAAAAAAACAGAATCAAAATCGGCTCATGCGTTAAAGAGCTATGATGTTACAGACACACACACACACACACACACACACACACACACAAACACACACAAACACAAACACACACACACTAACACACACACACTAACACACACACACTAACACACACACACTCTCTCTCCCAATCACACACACAGACACACACTAAAACACACACACACACTCTCACACGCGTTCACTCTCTGTCTCCCTCTCACACACACACAACACTCCGTCATTTTAGGGAAATTTTATATAATTTGCAGACGTTTCGAACACTTTACAGTTCAACTCGTAGCTTTCTTAGAGGTACTAACTACAGGTAGATAGTCAACTTCATTTTCCTTTATACCCCTCTTGTGGGATGTAATATATCTTTTCTGTCCTCCGGCCAGAAAGCGCCAACATTGTGGCCGCTGCGCTAAATGAAATTGCCGCTTTCTGGCTTCGTCGAACATAAAAATAGTATACTGACCTCGGCCAGTAAAATAAAAAAAACCTTAGATCACATTTTTGTCAACCTCGGCTTCGCCTCGGACGACAATTACATGTGATCTGAGACATTTTTTATTTTACAGGCCTCGGTGCGTAATGTACTAATGTTCCGGGGGCCGTTCAAGTATCACATAAGCACTATAGAGGGGGGAGGGGTCTACATTTTTTATTTTCTTTACTTACACAAATGGCAATCATCAACACAAGAACCAATGGGGACGTGGGGTTAAATAATTGTATTATCTTACGTGATACTTGTCCCCCGGGACTCGAACCTATGTACTCACAGAGCCTCGATCTGCCTCGCCGTGTTGATGACGAACTCCAAGTCAGTCTCGCCCACCATCACGATGATGACTGTGCTATTGTAGTCAGTCTCCGCCATCCCGTTCACTAGGTGCTGGAAACAAAATCATTGATGATTGATAATCATCTCTCTATATTTATATGACTAGTGGTCCGCCCCACGCACGGATCCCTTTTTTAATAGGCTATGTCACTTGGGAATCATAATCATCGTTATTATGGAAGATTGGGTACGTTGCTATTAGGACCGTAATCTTTTTTATATATAAAAATGAATAGCAAAATGTGTTGGTAAGCGCATAACTCGACAACGCCTGGACCAATTTGGCCAATTTTTTTTTTAAATGTTCTTTGAAGTCCAAGGATGGTTCTTACGGCGAGAAAAAATCGAATAATTGCCGGGAAAACCCTAAAAACAGCCCTTTTCTTTTCCCATACAAACGTTGTCTAACTAAAGTTACCTAATTTGAATTTCGAACGGGCAGGATGACGTCTGCCGGGACCGCTAGTCCCTACTAATATTATAAATGCGTTAGTAACTCTGTCTGTCTGTCTGTCTGTCTGTCTGTCTGTCTGTTGCTCTTTCACGCCTAAACGGCTGAACGGATTTTGATGAAATTTGGTACAAAGAAAGTCTGGAGCCTGGGAAAGGACATAGGCTATATTATATTCCGAAATTCTATCCCTAAGGGGTTAAAAATGGGGTGCAAAGTTTGTATGCAACAAAGTGATTCCTTGGTCCGATCTATTTCAAATTTTACATAAACATTCTTTAACAGAATTCATGGAGTACGTGTTTCGTATTTTATTGAAATTCACCCCCTAATGGGGTTAAAAGGGAGATTTTCTTCCAAATTGATATGAATACTACTTAGTGCTTTTGATTTTGACACATATTTAAAAAGTATAATGTAGGTATGCATAGCAACGGTTGCTAATGTCATTCCTGACATTAAATAAATACCCAAACTGTTACAATGGCATTATTATGTAATATCCCGTGGATCGTGTAATGAGGACTATTTAATAATATTCCTGAGTAAGCAGACCCCGTTTAACTTGCGAGGGGAAACTGGTGTCATTACGCAGAGAAATAGAAGTGTTCTTCGCGACCAAAGCTGACATATATAAAAAAGCCGTGATAACAAAGGTGACGGAATGGGACGAGACGGAGGTAAAGCATGCTCGCGCGAGCTCCTGACTGAGAAAATGACCCTGAACATATCCTCAAGACCGAGTGAGCTTATAAGGAGTATGCTTTGCGAGAGTATCTCATTACAGGCAATGAGGCAAACTAGGAAATGTTTTATTTCGTAATACCACTTATATTGTATGTAATCGGTATAAGGTTTTATTTTGTAGGATTGAATTGAATTGTAAAATTGTTTTGTTGTTTTGTTAGATCTTTGTAATAAGTGTGGTAATCAATCCTTAAATAAATAGCCAGCTAAACCTCACGTGTATGATTTCTTTAAAAACTTTGTCCGATTTAAAAAAAAATGTTGAACTCAGTGGTAGCTGTATAAATTATGCAATTTCGAAAGTAAGATAGGTAAGTACTTATGTACTTAGTTTGCATATTGTACATGTTAAACTATTGTTAGCTCCATTTATTACGAATATAAGGGAAGTGTTAGGCAGCGGCCGGCGAAGCGTCAGATCCGGTACTTTTAATAAAAGTATATTTACGACATAACATTAACAAACCAGGTTTTGTCAGTATACTAATAATATACTAATTAATTGAACTGCGACCCAACAATGCACAAGCCGAGCGAGCGAAGCGAGCGTGCCGCGGCAGCGGCAAATGAAGGTCTCCTTTAGGTACGACGACGAGCGAAGCGAGGAGGAGTGTTAGGTAGAATCCTGATCGTCCAGCACGCGATCCAAGCGAGCGTAGCGAGCATGCCGCGGCAGCGGCCGGCGAAGCGTCAGAATCGGTACTTTTAATGAAAGTATATTTACGACATAACGTTAACAAACCAGGTTTTGTCAGTATACTTATTAATTCAACTGCGACCCTACAGCGCGAAAGCCGAGCGAGCGAAGCTAGCGCGCCGCGGCAGCGGCAAATGAAAGACTCCTTTAGGAACGACGACGAGCGAAGCGAGGAGTGTTAGGTAGAACTGAGACCGTCCAGCTTGCTATCCAAGCGAGCGAAGCGAGCATGCCGCGACAGCGGCCGGCAAAGCGTCAGAATCAGTACTTTTAATGAAAGTATATTTACGACATAACGTTAACAAACCAGGTTTTGTCAGTATACTTTTTTTTTTTTTTTTTTTTTTTTCGAACTGAATACTGAAGCGCAGTTGGCCAGCTAATGGGCCTTCACTGCAAAACCGGACGGGTGGCGAGACTCCTGAAAGGAGACTCTTAAGCCTTTTTGGGTTTGGTTTAGGGTTTTTAGCCCTGACCGACCCGAGGGCCCCCCAAGGTGGGGGTCGCACCTCGGCTCGGGCCGTCAGGAGGTGTGTTGACACGACTATTATGTTGCAAGGGAACAGAAGGTCCCTGCGGATAAGTCCGACGCGCGCCGGGTGTATGTGGACGTCTTCGACCCCGCCGGCGGGGCCGCTGTAACACTATCGAGTATGCTAGGTGTGGGTGAGGCCGCATGCCGCGCGGCAGCTGCCTGTGTGTCGGTGTACGGTTTGTGTCCGTGGGAGGGGGCGCGGCGGCCGCTATGGCAGCCGTGATCGAATCGGGCGGGTCCAGGAGGACGTTACGAGGGCGACGTTTACGAACAGTTTAGTCAGCGCGAACCGTGTATTCGGAGGCTTGAACGACTAACGGATTTGGATGATGCGGAGCTTTATCGAAATAACCGCGCGACGCGGTTTGCATAAAAGTCCCCAGAGTGGGGAGATCGAGGTCCCTATGGAGATCCCTATTCCTTTCGTAACGACGCGCGCCTACGGCCATACGCAGAAATTTGTTTTGAATAACTTGCAGACGGTGCAGTTTGTATTGGCTGACGTGTGCGAACACTACGCTAGCGTAAGTCATGATGGGACGCACACAGGTTTTGTAAATTGTCAGCTTATTTCTAAGTGACAGTTTACTCCGCCCGTTGAGCATACAGTATAAACGGCCTAGAACGAAAGCGGCCCTATTCCTAACTATTTCTATATGCGCTCTGAAGGTGAGTCTGCGATCGAGGGTGACGCCCAAGTACTTTGCTTGGCTAGACCATGGAATTTGCCTATCGAATAGCGTGATCGGGAGTTCGTGGGTTCGATAGAGTGTCTTGCGTGTGAAGCACACAGCGGCACTCTTCTCTGGATTGACTTCTATCCTCCAAAGACGGAACCAGTCGCCTAGAAGGTTCATGGCCCGTTGGAGATATCGATTGAGACGGCGGGGGCTCTTATACGACGCATAGATGGCGGTGTCGTCTGCAAATAAGGCATACCTAACTTGAGGGATTTTGGGTCAGTATACTTATTAATTGAACTGCGACCGTACAGCGCGAAAGCCGAGCGAGCGAAGCGAGCTTGCCGTGGCAGCGGCCGGCGAGGCGCCAAAACCGAGTAGAATTGGGATGAATAATTAATATGGTAAGTGGGAAATACGTTAAGGAAATAAAACATTATGTGGAAAAAAAAACATCCATATGATGTTAGGAAAACAAAAGATAGGTCATAAGAGTGTTAGTTAATAATCATTATGACATAAAACGTTAGGGAAATCAATAATAGGTTAAAAAACGTTAGAGATTCAAATATAGATCCGTATTCTAATGAAGTTCACCCCATAACGGGGTTAAAAATTACGCGGACGAAGTCGCGGGCAAAAGCTAGTTGATTATAATTCTAAAAAATAATGACTAACAATATGCCATCTATTAACATTTTTGCGTACTAAAACTATTGAATACAGCGCCATCTGTGAGAGCGGCGTGAAACTACAACGACAGAATTATTGCTAGCTTCAGTAATGCCTTATTAAATTCAGCCATAATACATAGATGGCGCCACTCGCCGCTACGGCTAAACCGTTTACCCAGTGTAGGTTATTTATAAAATTATAGCTTTTATAACAAAACTCACTATCAAGATACAAAGTTTATCTTTTAATTATATCTTTTTCATGGAAATAGAACATTCTATACTTACATAGGCTGAGTTACGTACAGTTTGGTTTCGTAAAATAATAAAGATGGGGTAATCCCATACGTTTATACGTGAGCAATTCTTATACGTTGGTTATCTCATTTTAATCACAAGAACGACGTAGATAATGTTCAACGAATTATTCATGAACACATATAGATAACGAAATTGCTATCTCCAATATATGAAATAATGAAGGTAAGTAGGTACTTATTTACTTAATTACAACACAATGTAACTACAGAACTGGTTTGTGTATAAGTTAATTATCGAATATATTTAAAATAGACATTTCTTATTATAAAATCGCATTGCATACATTTGAAATGTAACATGTAAAAAATGTTTTATGATTCGCAATTTCTCATTCGCTCAGAGCACAAATAATATTTAAAAAAATTGCATTAGCTTAAACAAAACCCATAGAACCACATTTTCAAAGACTCGTTTTAATTATACTCGTCAAGACAAGGATAGAAAAAATTGAGAACCTTCTAGGTTTTGAACCCACATCTATAGGTACCTTAATTTATGTAAGTAGGTACCAACATTTAATTTGAATCCAATCCCTACTAATATTATAAATGCGAAAGTAACTCTGTCTGTCTGTCTGTTACGCTTTCACGCTAAAACTACTGGACCGATTTCAATGAAATTTGGTACAAAGAAAGTCTGGAGCCTGAGGCGGAGGAGCCATAGGCTACTTTTTAACCGACTGCAAAAAAGGCAAAAAGGAGGAGTTCCACGCGGACGAAGTCGCGGGCAGAAGCTAGTAATATAAATAAGCTATAGAATATTATAAATAAAAAAAAGGGATCCGTGCGAAGCCGGGGCGGGCCGCTAGTTACATATAATCCTTATATAGATTATATTTCGATTTTACCCCCTTGAAATCATTCAAACTTTTAATATCACGATGTTTCCAATGCCCAAAAAAACTATTCAGGTATCAAAAAACAATTAAAAATTACACCTCCTTTTGGGATGAATTACCAAATATCACTAATCACTTTTGCCGGAATAACGTGACATATTGAAATGTTTCACAGCGCGAAATCAAATTTAAATATGCAAACTTAGAGTCTTAAATGGAGTAACAAAATATTTCGATACTAGATTATACCCGCGATTTCGTCCGCGTGGAACTCCTTTTTTGTAGTCGGTTAAAAAGTAGCCTATGTCCTTTCTCAGGCTCCAGACGTTCTTTATATCAAATTTCATTTAAATCGGTCCAGTAGTTTTAGCGTGAAGGCGTAACAGATAGACAGACAGACAGAGTTACTTTCGCATTTATACTAATACTAGTGGTCCCGGCAGACTTCGTCCCGCCCGGCAATGTCGATTTGACAGTTGTCATTGTTGCGTTTTATTATACTATTTTTAACAAATCAGCTTAATATTTTTTTCTTTTTTTTTACTGGAACGTGATAAAAAGTATCCTATGTCTTTTTCCTGGCTCCAAGCTACCTCCCCGCCAATTTTCAGCCAAATCAGTTCAGCCGTTCTTGAGTTATAAACGGTGTAACTAACACAACTTTCTTTTATATATATATATATAATAATAGATATAATAGATATAATAGATTATAAAGTTGAAGAGTTTGTTTGTTTGAACGCGCTAATCTCAGGAACTACTGGTTCGAATTGAAAAAAAATATTTTTTTGTTGGATAGACCATTTATCGAGGAAGGCTTTAGGCTATATAACATCACGCTGCGACCAATAGGAGTGGAGAAACAGAAAATGTGTAAAAAACGGGGAAAATAACTATTCCACGCGGACGAAGTCGCGGGCACAGCTAGTTTATAATATTAGTAGGGATATCACATTGTTCCGGGAAACGTGCGACATGTTCTCACCGTAAGAGTGACCAGTAGATAGCTCTCCTTGTCTCTCTTGACCGTGGGCACCCCCACCACGATGTCTGCGAACTGCCTCCCCCCCCTCATGTGGAAGGCTGGGCGGAGGCTCATGGGGTTGTCCAGGAGGTACGGCAGCAGCTGGTGGACGAAGGGGAACGGCTGCGCATCCAGGTTCTTGGGGTCTAGCCCTGATGCTGCATGGGTTCCTGGGATAAGAGAATGCTTTATAAAGATTGGAATGAAACAACTATGAATGGATTTATCTCGCGTATTTTATTTTATTGGCTGACGTTTCGGAGCCTTTACAGATTCCATGATCGTAGCACGAATGAGCTTACAATAGTCTAACGCTAATCATTGTGTAATAACCGCGAAGGCATCAGAAATTATTAACTATACTATCTATACTAATATTATAAAAAGAAAAGGATTGTTTGGATTGAATAGGCTCTTAAACGACTAGACCGATTTGAAAAATTCTTTCACTGTTGGGAAGCTACACTATTCCCGTGTGACATAGGCTATATAAAAAAGGGGGATCCGAGCGAAGCCGGGGCGGGCCGCTAGTAAAATATAAAAAAATACGCATATTAAAATAGTTTTCGACCACCTACACATTCAAAGGCTTAAGAGTCTCCTTTCAGGAGTCTCGCCACCCGTCCGGTTTTGCAGTAAAGGCCCATTAGCTGGCCAACTGCGCTTCAGTATTCAGTTCGAAAAAAAAAAACAAAACCTACACATTTAGGGGTACGAAAGATATTCATCATTTTCGAGTTTTCCAACAAACACCGCGACACGCGAATTTTATATATGTGCAAATAAATAATTCAAAATTCAGTTATAAATGCATGAATGCATTATAGCCAACGCATTGCTTTGTGATTTGCGTTGTTGCAATTGCCAGTTGCATGTGCATCGCGGCAGCTGAACGATAATTAAAGACCGACGGGCTACTCGACAAACGCTAATCGATAAAAGCAACTGAACGAAAGGAAAGAATGTGTCAAAGCAAATATAATTTACTAGCTGTCCGCCCCGGCTTCGCACGGACCAGTTTTTATAGCCTATGTCACTCGGGAATAGTGTAGCTTCCCAACAGTGAAAGAATTATTCAAATCGGTCCAGTCGTTTTGGAGCCTATTCAATCCAAACAAACAAACCTTTCCTCACATAGTCTAACGCTAAAGTCAGCTCAGTCGTGCTACGATTATGGAAAGGGTAAAGAATCCGAAACGTCAGCTAATAAAATAAAAATACGCGAGTTAAATCCGTTAATAGTTGTTTCATTCCAATACCTTACCTGTTAAGTTCTTCAGCAGTGCAATCACTTCTGGTGCCATCGTGGACTCGGAACTAAGTCCTGACGCCAAATTAGGCATGCTGGTACCACTGTTGATCTTGTTCTGGAATAAAAAAGTGATTAAAAAAAACGGAGCAGCACACTTAGGCAAGGTAGAAAGAGTGGGAGATACTAGTTCCTCTCCCTTCCTCTCGATTTTACTCTTTTTCGATCAGCATCACGTGACCCTGACGCGAGTTTGAAAGTTTTTACCCATACAAAAAAAAGTAATCAGCGCCGCTAAAGAAGTTTTCACTTCAAAAATACTTCCATCTAATTCTAATCAATGGCATTAGGGCAAGGGCGTGCATTCCATATAGGCCCAGTGTCACTAATGTATGGAGTGCCTACCCTGGCGCCATACCTACGCTCTTCTCACTGCACGCGCCTGCATTAGGGACGATGATTGGAAGAATACGTAATTATATTTAGTCTGTCAGTTAGAGTATTAAAAAATATAGAACACTTATATTTTCTTTTCTCAAATAATCAAAAAGTGACAGAGATAAACGCTTCTAAAGCTAAAGAGTGGGGGCTTGTGACGTCACGGTATGGTACTATTTATGTGAATGTCCCGAAATGTCCTAATCCCACACGCGCATTGAGGCTTCGCTTTGCCAGTACAAAACGGGAAGCAGTGGGCATGACGAGCATGACGAGCGGCATGACGTAAAGCATGACGTGTATAGCGCCCATTCGAATGCTCTGCCACCTTTCCTCGTTACTTCCCATTCCTCAGCTTAAGGACGGTCACGGAGCACAGCGAAAAACGGACGTTGCCCTTTTTCTATTTGTCTCGGCCGCATGCGCGTGTTAATAGTGCCCTCACGCTCGCACAGTAACCTTAAAGGCTACTGTGCAACCAAGCGCGTGCAGTGAGGGTCGCGCGTATACCACTTCAGGGTAGGCACTCCATACATTTATACCATTGTGCCTATATGGAATGCACACAAGTGCGTCGTCCGTTTTTCGCTGTGCTCCGCGACCGTCCTTTATCGTTACTCAGTATTGAAAGTTGTTCTTGAAGAGTTATCGTAAATTTGATTGATTTACCTGGAGATTTAATACGTCCATCTGTCTGGCGCGGTATAGCGACTCCAGAAATTGCATCTGGACTTGCATTTCAGCTATGCGCTGCTCCATGAGTTCCTCGCGGGTGAGACGAGCTGATAAAAAAAAATCGTTAAGACGAGATACTTAATGATACTTTAGAATGAGTTTTGTACCTAACTACAAAGAGGAAAAGTTTGTTTGTTTGTTAGGATTAAATCGGCTCCTAAACGAATGGACCGATTTGAAAAAATCGTTCACTGTTGGAAAGCTACATTATTCGCGAGTGACATAGGCTATAAAAAAAGGGATCCGGGCGAAGCCGGGGCAGGCCGCTAGTCCAATACAAATTGAAAGGTTAAATACAATGCACATTTAACTCATACGTGTGTCCTAACTCAGCAGGCGCGTGCAGTGAAAGTCGCGTATGTACTGCGTCAGGGTAGGCACTCCATACATGTATACCATTATGCCTATATGGAATGCACGCCCTTGGTACTAAGGCATGTGAAAATAAATCTCATATACCCATCAGAGTCGGCTCAGATCTCTAGACAGGGTTAATATCTATGACACCATTTTAATTTGCATGCCCTGATGGATCTTGGCGTCCCATTAATCATGGTCTAATGAACTTCCTTGCTCGACACGTGACACTGTACATGCGTAACTCCTGTTTAATATAGACTAGCTACCGCCCCGGCTTCGCACGGATCTTTTTTTATAGCCTACTAGCTTCTGCCCGCGACTTCGTCCGCGTGGAACTCCTCCTTTTTTGAAGTCGGTTAAAAAGTAGCCTATGTTCTTTCTCGGGCTCCAAACTTTCTTTGTACCAAATTTCATTTAAATCGGTCTAGTAGTTTTAGCGTGAAAGCGTAACGGACAGACAGACAGACAGAGTTACTTTCGCATTAATTATAATATTAGTTAGGATGTCACTCGGGAATAGTGTAGCTTCCCAACAGTGAAAGATTTTTTGAAATCGGTCCAGATGTTCTGGAGCCTATTCAATCCAAACAAACAAACAAACCTACGGGGGGGACACATTTTACCACTTTGGAAGAGTCTCTCGCGCAAACTATTCAGTTTAGAAAAAAATGATTTCAGAAACCTCAACATCATTTTAAAATACCTATCCATAGATATCCACACGTATAGGTCTGATGAAAAAAAAAATTGAGTTTCAGTTCTATGTATGGGGAACCCCAAAAATTTTGGAATGAAACAACTATTAACGGATTTAACTCGCGTATTTTAAAAAATAAATCCGTTAATAGTTGTTTCATTCCAATGTGTAATAACCGCGAAGGCATCAGAAATTATTACCCCAATAATTTTGTTTTTTTTTTCTGATTTTATTTCAAAATCTTAATGCGGTTTACAGAATACATCTACGCACCAAATTTTAATAATGTAGCTCTTATAGTTTCGGAATAAACTGGCTGTGACATACGGACAGACATGACGAATCTATAAGGGTCCCGTTTTTGCCATTTGGCTACGGAACCCTAAAAATGCACTCTAAATTAATATGAAGTAAGGGCAAATTTCATTAAATTATTTTAATGGAAACAGTTTGAAACTCGTACCTAACTGTAAACACAACATTTCGTTCCGAACACATTTCAGCGGAATTTTACATGTCTCCATTATTCCTGACAACTGCAATTTGAACCTACCGACATATGAATTAGAGATGTTATCAATTGTTCCACTTACTTCCTTTCGGAAGTTTCGTTTGATTTGTAACTCGTATTGTGTGGAAACAAACTAGTTTGCATACGAAATTAATAAATTTTGAATCAAAATTTGTTGCAAACGGGAATATTATTTTTCTGTTCTCCGGCCGGAAAGCGCCAACTTTCTGGCCGCTGCGCTAAATGAAATTGCCGCTTTCTGGCTTCGTCGAACAGAAAAATAGTACCTATACTGACCTCGGCCAGTAAAATAAAAAATCCTCAGATCACATTTTTGTCAACCTCGGCTTCGCCTCGGACGACAATTACATGTGATCTGAGACATTTTATATTTTACTGGCCTTGGTGCGTAATGTTAATGAAATCTTACTTATATGCAGTGTTTTTGTCTAAACCGTTTTACAAAAACATATTATAATTAAACATTATTTAGATTTTGATGCGGTTTTTTTTAGTGATTCAAGAGGAAGGTTTATATGCGTAATATAGTAGAGAAACTCGTGTGAAGTCGGGGCAGGTCAATAGTTTGAAATTAAAAGGCGATACGATGATTAGTAACTTTTTGCGAAGAAATACTGTCTGTAAACTGTATGAATATACAATACTAGCTGTCCGCCTCGGCTTCGCACTGATCATCTTTTTTTATACTGTGAAAGAATTTTTGAAATCGGTCCAGCTGTTCTGGAACCTATTCATTACAACCAAACAAAGTTTTCCTCTTTATAATATTAGTATAGATATAGATATATAGCTAGTAACTTAATATTTTTCTTAGGAGTTCCTTTTATAAGTAAAGGAGCATTAAAAAGGTTTTTTTTAAATCAACCCCCCCTTCTCTAAGGGGGAAAACGATGCTTATCGTACGCACGCGAAGCTACTGAAGCTAGTACAAAATAAAGGTTCTATAGTCTATCTAGCATCCTTTTTTTTGTCGTTGTGAAAATGCTATAGGTATATGGGTCCATACCCATATATAGCATTTTCACAACGGGAGAGTCCATACTCTCCCGGATATTCCAGGGCCTGCAGTATATCGCATATATAGTATATAGCATCTAGATCTAGGTCTTATTCCTGTGTGAAATCATTTCCTTCGTAGTTTTAAGCGATTTTGATGTCCTGGAAGTGATAGGTAATTTCACAAGTTTCCGCTAGACACAGCTACATATATACCACCCGAGATTAAAACATATACTTACAGAAACATTTTATTTTCAACTAGTGGTCCCGGCAGACTTCGTCCCGCCCGGCAATGTCGATTTGACAGTTGTCATTGTTGCGTTTTGTTATACTATTTTTAACAAATCAGCTTAATATTTTTTTTTTACTGGAACGTGATAAAAAGTATCCTATGTCCTTTTCCTGGCTCCGAGCTACCTCCCCGCCAATTTTCAGCCAAATCGGTTCAGCCGTCCTTGAGTTATAAACGGGGTAACTAACACAACTTTCTTTTATATATATAGATTTCCGAGACTGTCGCGGCGGGTGTGTGGACATTTTTCATTAAAACACCTTAAACTTGGAGAGTGTATGATGTAGGTAAGTAATTCGATAAGAAATTGCGAAATTCTACCCATAATGGGGTGAAAGGGGGCCAAATTTGGTATTGAATAACTTGCTTACTTGGTCCAATCAATTTCAAATTTTGCATAAACATTCTTTAATAGATTGGAATGAAACAACTGTTAACGGATTTAACTCGCGTACTTTTATTTTACTGACGTTTCGGATTCTTTACAGTTTCCATAATCGTAGCACGACTGAGCTGACAATAGTCTAACGCTAAAAGTCAGCTAATAAAATAAAATAAAAATACGCGAGTTAAATCCGTTAACAGTTGTTTCATTCCAATGCGTAATAACCGCGAAGGCATCAGAAATTATTATTCTTTAATAGAATTGATGGTAGACATGTTTTCATCCCCTAACTGGGTTAAAAAGAATACCGTCTAAGTCGCTGGCAGTCTTCTATAAAACTGTGGCACATCGTTTTTAATTTATAATTCTAAGATGGTGATTGATATAGAATGCATTAAGGTATTTAGCGTTAGACTATTGTCAGCTCAGTCGTGCTAAATAAAAATACGCGAGCTAAATCCGTTAATAGTTGTTTCATTCCAATGTGTAATAACCGCGAAGGCATCAGAATTTTTTAAGCTACCTATTCATTTAGCCATTTGTACAATATTTCGTGGAAGTTTTTTAATAAACAAACAATTGAACTAAAAGCTAAACGTATGAGCTTAAAGCATGTTAGGTACGTAAAATTATTTGATATTTCATCCTTTGCGGGAATATTAATTATAAATTCAAATTAGAAACACATTTAGTTACCAACTGAGGATTAGAAACTGAAGTCTGAACATACAAAACACACACTGAAAGCTTTCGCGGTTAACTTCATATTCATGTGTATATAGTAAACATTAAGTTGTGTAAGACTATATATATATATATATATATACATACTAGCTTCTGCCAGCGAATTCGTCCGCGTGGAATAGTTATTTTCCCCGTTTTTAACACATTTTCCACTGTTTCTTCGCTCCTATTGGTCGCAGCGTGATGTTATATAGCCTCAAGCCTTCCTCGATAAATGGTCTATCCAACAAAAAATATAATTTTTGAAATTGAACCAGTAGTTCCCGAGATTAGCGTGTTCAAACAAACTCTTCAGCTTTATAATATTAGTATAGAAGTTCATATTCATGTGTATAAAGTAAACTTTAAGTTGTGTAACACTATCTATATATATATATATATATATCTGTCATTTCGAAACGTTCAACAAACTATGCATAGTGATTTTCTGATCACACATTGGAAAGAAACAACTATAACGGATTTAGCTTGCGTATATCGAAAACTTTTTACAGTTCCCATATTCATAGCAAGAGTGGGCTGACGATAGTCTAACGCGAAAGTCATCACAATAAATCCATAGTTTTTTTATTGCAAAATTTAATACCTAGTTCATTTCAGTACACGTATTGCTAAGCACGAAATTACGTCTACAAGTAGCTTGCTCAACCGTACCCACCACATATATAATAATATATATATATGTACTTTAGCCACATTTACTCATAGTCATAAAAGCAGGTTTCCGTGGGCGAGATACTTGCGACAAATGCCCGGATTTTGTGTCTACTCTTTGGGAAAATGTGACAGTAACACACTGTAAGTACCTACAAACAATAAATAAAATAAATTGAACCACGAGTGAGCTGACAATAGTCTTATGCTAAAAATAAATAGTATTATGGAATACTAGCTTCTGCCCGCGACTTCGTCCGCGTGGAACTCCTCCTTTTTTGCAGTCGGTTAAAAAGTAGCCTATGTCCTTTCTCAGGCTCCAGACTTTCTTTCTACCAAATTTCATTTAAATCGGTCCAGTAGTTTTAGCGTGAAAACGTAACAGACAGACAGACAGAGTTACTTTCGCATTTATAATTAACCCCCGACGCAAAAACGACGGGGTGTTATATTAGTAGGGATGTAAAGGCTCCGAAACGTCAGCCAATAATATAAAGCCAAGTATAGATATAGACCAGCTTGTTGGCCCTACTTCGGATCCCTTTTTTATAGCCTATCTCACTCGGGAATAGTGGAGCTTTCCAAAGGTGAAAGAATTTTTCAAATCGGTCCAGCCGATTAGGAGCCTATTCAATCCAAAGAAACAAATCTTTCCTCTTTATAAGATTAGTATAGATTTACCAGTGAAGTCGTTCAGCAAACCCATTAACCCAGCGTCCCACGGCTACGGCCTGCTTCCCGCCCCGTGGCCCCGTGGCCCGTGCCCCGTGGCCCCGTGGCTAGGGATGCAACATCGTTCATAAAAAACATCGATACTGTAACATCGATGTTTTTTAAAGTCCAACATCGATGTTAAAAACATCGACGTTTTAGAACGATACATCGATGTTTTCTTTAATTACTAGCAGGGTCAGCAAATACAGCCTTGAGATTCAGAGAAAAGGCTTTTCCTTATAAAAAATATTGATAATCAATTTAAATTCATTTTGGTAATCATAATTACTGACAATGTCAAACAATTGGTTAATTTAAATGATAAATCCATAACGTACTAGGATATGAAAAGTAGTAAAACGCAATAAAAGTAAACACCCTTGAAAATTAAAGAAAATATATGTTTTTTTTTTGTAATTGAAATTAAATTTAACAAAATCACTAGAAAAATCCACCAGCCATTAAAAGCAATATTTCGCCACTAAATGGGAGGTTAAAACCACCAGTTTTAGTGGTAAAACCACTAAGTTCGCAACACTCGCAAGAAGAATGGCGTGAACATCGTTCATAAAACATCGTTGTTAATGAACGATGTATCGATGTTTTCTTGTAGTTCAACATCGATGTTTTAACATCGATGTTTATGAACGATACATCGATGTTTTAAAACATCGATGTATCGTTTGCATCCCTACCCGTGGCCCCGTGGGCAGAACACGAGCGCGCACTGGCACACGTTTTTACAAATATAATGAGCACTCACAGGAAACTTTTACTTATATGGTAAATATTTATGAGTATTGAAAACTATAAAAGTTATGGAATTACCATTAGCCTCCATAACTGGATCGAGTAGTATTTCATTGCGAAAAAGTGTACCTACATCTGTACTTCTATACTAATATAATAAAGGGGAAAGGTTTATTTGGATTGCATAGGCTCCAAAACGACTGGGCCGATTTGAAAAATTCTTTCACTGTTGGGAAGCTATATTATTCCCGAGTGTTATAGGCTAAATAACATTTTGGAAAAAATTAGGGATCCGCGCGAAGCCGGGACGGCATAATAGAACAGGGCAGGGCCTAAACTATAAGGGTTAAAAGTTGAAATTTTGCACAGGGTTTAACGTAGAGTGTGAAGAAGTATGAAGAAAATATTTTTTGAAAATCCTGCACAGACGAAGTCGCGGGCAGAAGTTATCAATTATAACGGATTTAACAACTTAGAGAAATATGTATTTTGTATATATCAAACAGTAGACGCGTACACATTATATCATTTTTAAGGGGATGAAAAGGGGTGAAAATCGATTTCAACGAATACGACACGACAAACTAGTACCAATCGAGATAAAATTAAACTTGGCTACTTTTTACGATGCCCGTTCACTTAACAAATTGGTTCAAAGCATGCCCTGTAATTAGTCTATATCTTACTCAATCAATTTTCAACCTTACTCCCTTTCACTACGGTTCATTTCACGTTATTAATCTAAAGCTAAGTAATGGTAGTGGGATTTTGAACCTTGTCTAAAAGACTTTTGGTACGTTTTTGTATGGGTTAAGTATTTAGTATTAGTTCAGTAAACAGGTCTCTAGGATATAGGCTAGTGGGTTCAGTTATCTCGACTTATGGTGTACTAGGTTTTGCCCGTGACTTCGTCCGCGTGGAATTTCATACCTTTCATCCCCGCTTTTAACCCCTAATAACATATTTTTCGAAATTAAAAGCAGCTTACGTTCTTTCTCGGGTTCTAGAGTATCTGTGTACCAAATTTCATATAAATCGGTTGAGTAGTTCTAGCGTGAAAGCGAGACAGACGGTTACTTTCGCATTTATAACGTTAGTTAGGATTAGGATTGGAAAGCGAAAATGACGTCACCAGCCCCCACTCCCAAGCTTAAGAAACACTTATCTTTATCATTTTTTGTTTGTTTGGATTAAATGGGCTCCAAAACGACTGGACCGATTTGAAAAATTCTTTTACTGATTGGAAGCTACTTTCTTCGCGAGTGACATCCCTACTAATATTATAAATGCGAAAGTAACTCTGTCTGTCTGTCTGTCTGTCTGTTACGCTTTCACGCTAAAACTACTGGACCGATTTAAATGAAATTTGGTACAAAGAAAGTCTGGAGCCTGAGAAGGGACATAGGCTACTTTTAACCGACTGCAAAAAAGGAGGAGTTCCACGCGGACGAAGTCGCGGGCAGAAGCTTGTAAACTATATTTTGGAATTAAACAACTGTTAACGGATTTAACTCAAGTGTAAAGGACTTTGCGTTAGACTATTGTCCGCTCAGTCGTGCTACGAATATGGAAAGTAAAGAAACCGAAACGTTAGCAAATAAAATAAAAATACGCGAGTTAAATCCGTTAATAGTTGTTTCATTCCAATGTGAAATAACCGCGAAGGCATCAGAAAATATTATATAACTATATTAATTTTTAAAAAAATAGGGATCCGAACGAAACCGGGGCGGACCGCTAGTTCCTAATACAACAGTATGAATGTATATTTCACACACCGTTATTTTATATTGTCCGTTTGTTTCATATCTTTCCCACGACTAAAGTTATGACATTAGTCGTTTATGTCACGTCTCCTATAAACAAACTAGCTGTCCGCCCCGGCTTCGCACGGATCCCTTTTTTATAGCCTATGTCACTCGGGAATAGTGTAGCTTCCCAACAGTGAAAGAATTTTTCAAATCGTCCAGTCTTGGAGCCTATTCAATCCAAACAAACAAACAAACCTTTCCACTTTATTAAATCAGTATGGAAGTATAGATAACTAGCTTCTGCCCGCGACTTCGTCCGCGTGGAACTCCTCCTTTTTTGCAGTCGGTTAAAAAGTAGCCTATGTCCTTTCTCAGGATCCAGACTTTCTTTGTACCAATTCTCATTTCAATCGGTCCAGTAGTTTTAGCGTGAAAGCGTAACAGACAGACAGACAGACAGACAGAGTTACTTTCGCATTTATAATATTAGTAGGGACCAAGTTAGAATTAAAAACCGATTGAACAAATACCAACTCTATTCCCAGAGCAATAAAGTGTAAATTCGGTGCGTGTACACTTTGTCTCTTTCGCACGCATGTTGCTGTCTCTATTCAGTAAAATTGCATGAATAATGAATTTAGTAATTTAGGGTTAAACAGGATTTGATATATAGAAATATCCGCAAGGTGCGAGTTGGATTCTCGCACGAATGGTTCCGCGTACCATAAAAAAAAATCTGTTGACAGTTTTAAATAGATTTTTGGAGCAATTGTATTTGTAAAATTTGTTTTCGTATTATTTAACTTTTGTAATTCAACAGTAAGTGAATCAGATTTCTTTTAGGTACTATTAAAACTCTCATTAAGTCAATCTCGCAAAAAAACTTTAAGTGTAAAATGGAAGCCAAGTTCAAAAATTTAAAAGGATAACTTCAATAATGAATTTGTTTTAAAACCAACCAATTACACTAACTAAAAAGAAGAACAATATGTAATTAACTATTTAATGTCTAAACTCGGTTGTGTTTTTGTTAATTTATATTTGTAGACTAGTGGTCCCGGCAGACGTCATCCTGCCTTTTCGAAATTCAAATTGACTTTAGTTAGACAACGTTTGTATGGGAAAAGAAAATGGCTGTTTTTAGGGTTTTCCCGGCAATGATTTGACTTTTTCTTGTCGTGTAAACCATCCTTGGATTTCAACGAAAATCTAAAAAAAAGAATTAGCCAAATTGGTCCAAGCGTTGTGGAGTTATGCGCTTACCAACACATTTTGCGATTCATTTTTATATATACCTATAGATAATACCTATTACTAGACAAATATGTTGATACCTAATAAATAGACGTTTCATACAAAAAACCTTTAACCTATACTAATATTATAAAGAGGAAAACTTTGTTCGTTTGGTTGTAATGAATAGGCTCAAAACTTATGGACCGATTTGAAAATTTTTTTCACTGTTAAGATGTGTTCACCCCGAGTAACATAGGCTATAGAATATTTTGGAAAAAAAAATGGGATCGGTGCGAAGCCGGGGCGAACCGCTAGTTGTCAATAAATACACAGTCAATAGTACTTTACGGTTAAGGAACTACAAAACCGTGCCTACTTTTTAATTACTTTATAAGCAATTAGTTAGGTTCAAATGAATTAACAAACAATTAATTCCGACGCTTTAGCGGTAAACACTAATGGTTATTCCAATGAGCAACAACCGCGACTATCATTAGTCTCATTTACGAATATGGGAACTATACTTTATGAAACGCATAAAAAATATACTTACGCAATCCTTACTTTACGTACTTCGCTACCCAATATCTATACTAATTTTATAAAGCTGAAGAGTTTGTTTGTTTGTTTGAACGCGCTAATCTCAGGAACTACTGGTTCGAATTCAAACATTTTTTGTTGAATAGACCATTTATCGAGGAAGGCTTTAGGCTATATAACATCACGCTGCGACCAATAGGAGCGAAGAAACAGTGGAAAATGTGTAAAAAACGAGGAAAATATTAAGCCTTATGAAGAAGTGACAGAAGACTTTGACAGATCTTTGACGAAACAATCGGACGGGCAGGACGACGTCCGCCGGGGCCGCTAGTGTATGATAAAATCAAACGAAATACAAAATTGTAATAATATCTGATGCCTTCGCGGTTATTACGCATTGGAATGAAACAATGAACGGATTTAACTCTCGCATTTCTTTGTATTTGCTAATACTTCGGATTCTTTACAGCTTCCATACACGCACGACTGAGCTGACATTTGCATTAGCGTTATTATTGCAGAACTTGGCCCCGCGCGCTGCCGCTCAAACCGACTCGCTAATCAATTTTTACTATCACTAAACTTTACCTCGTATTAATCCACTTCTAAACAACAGCTACGCAAATGCACATATTTTTATATATTACTATGTGTTTTGTTGGAGTATATAGTAACATAGAGGGCAGGATTGTGGGGGGGAGGCGCGCGAAGATCTCAGATTGGCCCTTCATGGCCTTTATTTGGAGTAACGATGGGTCTGCAAAGCAATTCTCTCTGTGCGGAGGTTCCCTCATCAGCTCGCAGGCTGTGCTCACCGCAGCCCACTGCCTCGACGACAACACTAACTTCAAAATGAATTGGAACAGGTAAATCGTCTTTGTCTAAAATTATTAGCAACTAGCGGTTCGCCCCGGCTTCGCACAGATCCCTTCTTTATAGCCTACTAGCTTCTGCCCGCGACTTCGTACGCGTGGAACTCCTCCTTTTTTGCAGTCGGTTAAAAATTAGCCTATATTCCTTTCGCAGGCTCCAGACTTTTTTTGTACCAAATTTCATTTAAATCGGTCCAGTAGTTTTAGCGTGAAAGCGTAACAGACAGACAGACAGAGTTACTTTCGCATTTATAATATTAGTAGGGATAGTAGGGATGTTACTCAGGAATAGTGTAGCTTCCCAACAGTGAAAGAATTTTTCGAATCAGTCTAGTCGTTTTGGAGCATATTCAATCCAAAAAAACAAACCTTTCCTCTTTATTATATTAAGTATAGATTAGCGGCCCGCCCCGGCTTCGCCTGGAACCCTTTTTTTTATAGCCTATGTCACTGGGGAATAGTGTAGCTTTCCAACAGTGAAAAAATTCTGAAATCGCTCCTGTTTTGGAGCCTATTCAATCCAAACAAACAAACCTTTCCTCTTTATTATATTTGTATAGATATTATGTGTCGTTCTTAAGACTATGCCCGTCGTAATTTCTTTATTAATCCAATATATTGAGAATCGATTTAATAACAAAATGGAAGTCACGTCTCCATAGACTAATTTAGGACAGCGATTGATAGACAAACTCAATAAAGCTTTGTACATTGTAATCGACAAAATACTTTTTATATAAAAGACCTTCCCCTATTTTGAATTAAGTTTACTGTCATGGAATCATTAACAGTCGGAAGTTACTCACGTATTAACTTATTTCCAATAGTTTTCAATACTGAGTTAATGGAATTATTGTCATGAATGAAAAAATTATATACAACCTACATATCGCACCCCTAGATCTAAAGGGAGCTAACTCAAAAAAAGTAACTTTTCCGGGAGAGGCGAAATTGTTGTAAGGAATCGGATCCCTTTTTTTAGCGTGTGTTTAATTTAAATCTTCAGATTTTTGAGTTAGCTCCCTTTAGATCTAGATGTGCGATATACCTATCGACATCACTACATAGTATAAAACAAAGTCGCTTTTTCTGTCCCTATATCCCTATGTACGCTTAAATCTTTAAAACTATGCAACGGATTTTGATGCGGTTTTTTTAATAGATAGAGTGATTTAAGAGGAAGGTTTATAGCACCCGTGTGAGCCGGGGCGGGTCGCTAGTTTAGTAATAAGTTCAGATTAAGAGAGAAAATGGTTTATTGGGTCTATGATTGAAATGGTTTAAATCGCATGCATATTTTATTTAATTTGCTAACGTTTCAAAAACATTACTGTTCCCATATTCGTAGCCCAATAACTCAATGTTAGACTATAGTTAGCTGTTTTCGAACCGACAGAAAATAAAATACGCTTTGCAGTGAAACATTAGTTAAATCCGTCAAAGTTGTTTCATTCCAATGTATACTAACCGCGAAGGCATCAGAAATTATTATAAAATACGCTATTTAAACGTTGTAATAGCCGCGAAAGCAACAATAGTACATTACGCACCGAGGCCAGTAAAATAAAAAATGTCTCAGATCACATGTAATTGTCGTCCGAGGCGAAGCCGAGGTTGACAAAAATGTGATCTGAGGCTTTTTTATTTTACTGGCCGAGGTCAGTATACTATTTTACTGTTCGACGAAGTCAGAAAGCGGCAATTTTATTTAGCGCAGCGGCCAGAAAGTTGGCGCTTTCAGAAAATAATAATTATGTAAATCGTGATTTTTTGATACACGTATATTTCTAATGGCAATATTTGTTAAATTCACAGGTGGAATGTTAGAATTTACATGGGACATGAGAATTTTTTAAAAGCAACTATGACCAGGCGGGTTATAGACTATGCTTCCCATGAATTGTATGGTAACACGAAGGTAGAAGGGGACATAGCAGTGATGTTCCTGGAGAGTCCTGTGAATTTTGCTTCGAATGTAAGGAAGGTGCTTCTACGGACTTATCCTATCCAGGATGGAGACAAGTTGGTGTACAAGGTTGCAGGATGGGGTGAAATGGTTTGTATAAAAATTATATTTTGTAAAAAAAAATCGAAAAGGGTTTTGCTTATAGTAAAGTATCAATGCAAATAATACAGTGAAACTTGTTTAAGAGGGACCTGGATAAGTGAAAAACCTCCATATCTGGAACACATGCTGAGGTCCCGGCACCTTAGCTATGAATTACCTCTGTTAGTAAGACAAAAGCAACCTCTTTATCTGGGATTAGTTATTTATATTTTCTTGTCATAATTACCTCTATAATTGAGAAGACGCATGTATTTATCTCTGTAACTGGGATAAAGTCAGTAGGTACACATAGGCTACCTCGGACCTCGGATGTCTCCTCTCTCTTATACTCGAACTTCTCTAAATCGGCCCTTTTATAACTTAGTTTTAATGCGGTTTCTCTAGTAATCGGGTATTTATTTAAAAAAGACCGAAACGAAGACAAAGTCTTTATTATTACGAAAAAAACTAAAATGTTAATTTTAGTGCCCGAATCAGTAAAATAATTTGTCCAACTTTTAATAATTTTGCAAACGTCAACAACGAATTACTTATTAGCTTCAGGAGAACTGTCTTTAAACCACATTTTTGATATTTATAATGGAAAATAATGAATTGTTTATGAAATAAATACGTTGCTTTATTGAATACACCTCTATAACAGAGATTACCTCTTTTCTTACCTCTGTTAATGAAACCCTCTGTAAATGAGACAGGTATTTTTTTATACCTAGATATCTGAGACACTGCGTAAGTGGAATACCTCTTTAAGTAAGACTAATTTACAGGTCCCTTGGAAGTCCCAGTTAACCAGTTTTCACTGTATTTCATAGCAAGGGCGTGCGTTACAAGTAGGAACGATTTTATAAATGTATGCAAGCGGACCGAGTCGCTGTGAAGCAGGTGAAAACTATGAAATTAAATAATTTACTACAGTAGTTTATTTAAATTCCAGTTTAACACGGATGCATTAATAGCATGTAGTGCCTACCCTCTACCGCATACGAAACCCCGCACAGCATGCTCCTGGTACCTAGTAAACGTTTGTACAGTTAAAAACGATGTTCACCAGCTTAGTTTGCTACAAACATGGGAACTGTAAAGTTTTCGAAATGTGAACATAAAATTACGTTATGTATCTTTTGCAATATTTTTTAAATTTTTACTTGAAACAGTATTGTACCTAATTTATAAGTTTTTTTGTCGTTCAGCATCCGGATATAAAATCGTTGCCGAGCACAGAGAGAGTCCTGCAGGAGCTGGAACAGGTGCTGATGAAGAAAGAAGAGTGCACAGAACATTTCGAGGAGTTAGCCGATTCAGTCTTCTGTGCTGGCAGAGTAAATGACAACAAATACGCTTTTAGGTATGAAAATAATTATCAGATTTATTTCTCAACTAGCTATCCGCCCCGGCTTAGCGCGGGTCCCTTTTTTATAGCCTATGTCACTCGTGGTGTAGCTTTCGAATGGTGAAAGAATTTTTAAAGGCGATCCAGTAGATTTTGAGCCTATTCATTACAACCAAAAAAAAAGAAATAGGTATCCGTGCGAAGCCGAGGCGAACCACTAGTGATAAATAAATATGAAAAGTTGAGGCACTGAAAGGCAGTCTTAATGGGAAGGGTCGAAGTCACTGATACTGCAATGAAAAGGGTAAATGGATCCCCTCGTAATCAAATCAAAAACTAAGACCAATATAAGGCGCGTGCAGTGAGGGTCGCGCGTGTACTACGTCAGGGTAGGCACTCCCTACATTTATACCATTGTGCCTATATGGAATGCACGCCCTTGAATATAACGACGTGGCCACGATAGAACTAAGATTGGATTTTAATGGTAAAACATGTCACTGACTTTTTTGCACACATTGACAGTAACAAATACTTCATTGCACCACGAATACCACGGGCGCGCATTTCATATAGGCATATCGTGATATATAGACTGCCTACCTACTGCATTCGCGCCTCTGCTATACGTGTATAAGAATATACAGGTATAAGAAATGAGAAATAAAAAATATATAAATTTAAGTGTCATAGATTTCAAAATTATAATTGACATAAAAAACAATAATATTTGAATAACAGTTCAAGTGGGTAAAAATAATGTAAACAAGTCATTTATTTTTAGAATCCAATCAGGTCAAAATACGGGTTCAGTCGTTCAGTCAAAATTAACATAACCGATTTTCCATATCACCACATATTTAGATTACATATTAAAATATGCTAATGTACTATTTAGGAAACGGTGTTTTTTTCCTACAGTTCGTTTAAGAGGAATATTTTTTTCGACGCTTAGGTAAATACCTACCTATAGATACTTAAATTTTCTCAAATAGCAAGAAACTATACTTAACAAAAAGGTACAATTGTATTTGCTGACGCTTCGGATTCTTTACAGATTCCATAATCGTAGCACGACTGAGCTGAAAATAGTCTAACGCTAAAGCTATTGTCAGCTCAGTCGTGCGATTATGGAATCTGTAAAGAATCCGAAACATCAGCAAATAAAATAAAATAAAATAAAAATACGCGCGTTAAGTCCGTTAATAGTTTATTGTATAATCCCTACTAATATTATACTCGTAAATGCGAAAGTAACTCTGTCTGTCTGTCTGTCTGTTACGCTTTCACGCTAAAACTACTGGACCGATTTAAATGAAATTTGATACAAAGAAAGTCTGGAGCCTGAGAAAGGACATAGGCTACTTTTTAACCGACTGCAAAGAAGGAGGTGTTCCACGCGGACGAAGTAGCGGGCAGAATCTAGTTCATTATAATTGGTTAAGTATCAGTTGGAATTATCAAAATAACTAACTTATCTGAGTGATAAAAACATCCTTATCATCAAGTGACACCGCCGTATTTGATATATATCATACCTAAAATAATTAGTTTATTATACGCCTGAATTATCAAGGTTTTCAAAATATATTCACCTGAGACAATTTAAGTGACCTGTGTGGGCTAGACAAGGTGCCAACGTTCAACGTTAACGTTAAAGCAGTCTGCCCGCTACACCGTATCATACCATGACCGTGCTATGAACGTGTCAGGCAAAAAAATAGAAAAGCATGATACTATGTCAGTGGTGGATTTACCAGCAGGCTGTGTAGGCTGGAGCGTAGAGCGGCAGATTTTAGGGGGCGGCAAATTTGGCCCAAAGATTTTATTTTGTCTTACAGAAATAAAATAAAATTATATACCTACACAAAGAACTTTGACCCATTTATTAAATTAAATACGTATATTATGATTGTGAACTAAACTAGCGTATGAGGTCAATAGGGGCGGCAAAAATTGAATAGCCTACTGTAAATCCTAATTTGTAAATCCGCCACTGTACTATGTCCACTAGACCGTTCCGTCGCCGACTCGTACCGCCTTACGTATTACCTTCCGTGCTTGATACGTTCATAGCACGGTCATGGTATGATACGGTGTAGTGGCCAGACTCCTTTAACGTTAAACATTTTGATTCGTTTAGTTTAACGTTAACGTTGACGTAGCCCCCATGGAATGAAACACTAAATGTAATGTTTTTAATTTTAACTTTTTTCCGAAAACCGATGGGGTGTTAGGTACTTATAATTTGTGTGTGTGTGTGTGGCATCGTTATTCTGTGATTTTGATTCTGTTTTTATGTTTGTACATTGACCATCTCTATATTGTATCTTGAGGAAAAAGCGATGTAATCTATAACAAAAATGTAATTATATTTAAAGTAAATAATTTAAAAAAACCCTCAAAAACGAAGTAATTGTATTAAGGAAGCCATGTAGGTACGTTAATTAATTTCAACGACGAAGCGAGAAACCACTTAAAGTAGAAAACTTCCAACAAGCACAAACAAAACTTCGAGCATAAGAAGATGTGCAAATATTCCCTTTTTCTTCTTATTGCTCAAACACAAAATTTTCCACTTATAAAGTGATTTTATTATAGTCATATCCGTACCAAAATCTGATACTGTCTGAAAGCACGATCTGCAAGGGCGTGCATTCCATACAGGCACAGTGTAACTAATGTATGGAGTGCCTACCCTGGCGCCATACTTACACTCACCCCACTGCACGCACCTGAGTCGATCTGTCACCAAGCTTGACGTTACTTAAATCTACACTATACTATTATAAAGAGGATATAATTGTATTTTTATGTCTATTTTACTGTGCCGATTTCAAAAATTTTTTACCGTTGCTAACACCGTTGTAACATAGGCTATAGAAAATTTTGGAAAAAAAATGGGATCCATGGGACAGGATCTATAGACTGTAACACAGACCTTGGCTAAACCAACTGTCTAAAATATTTGTTGCAGCGGCGATTCTGGCGGTCCTCTGGCGCACAACGGGGTACAAATCGGTATAGTCTCATACAGGTTACGCGGCGTGGACGGGTTGACAGCGTACACAAACGTTCCCTACTACGCGACCTGGATACGGGATACGCAGCGTACTCTGTACAGCAAACACTGTGGCGAAGAATTAAACAGAAACAGGGAACGCTACAAAAAGTTCCAATTAAAAACGAATCGACACAATCGTACTGTTAAAATAGGAATTTAACTCTCCTGTAAAGTAGTGTTTTTTTTATTGTAACTAAGAACGATACCTAGTACCTAACCCTGTAACCAATTTCCTCAATTTTATAATCTAGGCTTTCCTTCCTTCCAGCGCAAAAAATAATATTTTTGTACCTACTGTAGTAAAAACGATCAACCATTAGTATTTTTACATACAAGGAATTTTTTAGTTTTTTTCGGTCCACATAAATAAACCACAATAGCAAAAAAGAAAACAGTTCAATATTGTATACAATAAGTAAGTGTCAGTCCAGGCGCGTGCAATGCGACAGCACGGTAGGCACTATATTTCTGACATTGAGCCTTGTGGAATGTCTATGAATCAGTGGAGTGTCGTATATGGAACGGGCGCAGTAGCTGAATCCCCAAGCCCCTACTTCTACAACGCGACTATTGTAAGTGGCAGTTGACAATGTTTACACGACAATTTGCGCCGGTTGGCTTCATATTGACTAAGATTTGCATTTAGAATTGTTACTTGTCACCGACAATTATCTCGTCGGCGAAACAGGAACCAGAATTTTGTAAGCAAATTAAAGTACATAGGTACATTGTATTATTCCTATTCCCTTCCTTAGCAAGGCCCTGAACGATCGAACTTTGTCAACACAGATTGAACAGATATTAATAGATGGGCTCCTTTATTAAAACCCTGTTATAAATAGCATTGAAATTGTGATCAAACGCGACTCATTAAAATTGTTAGATTTTGCTCGATTCAATAATTATCTCGATAACCGAGTCTTACTACAAATCAATTGTTTAAAAAAGTTTGTGTAAAATTAACCGTCCGTAATTAAGGGAATGAGATGACGTCTTCATGCAAGGGCGCGCAGTCCATACAGGTATGCAAAAGTGCCCACCATCACACTGCACGCACCTGCTAGGCCCATACAGTGTATGTTTAACTTTTTAACTACTCACATCCACCGGAGCTGAGGACGATGATGGCTATGAGGGAGAGCGTGGTGAGCAGCGCCAGCAGCGTGCGCTTGCGCAGCGCGATGGTGGACGCGCCGCAGATCCGCGCCACGCCACCGCCGTGCTTCATCCTGCACCTGCACAGAATGAGCATTACTAAAAAACCTGGACACAACTGAATTAATCAACGAACTTCCAGTAGGCAGCTTTATATACTACTAGCTGTGCCCGCGACTTCGTCCCCGTGGAATAGTAATTCTTCATAAGGCTTCATATTTTCCCCGTTTTTTACACATTTTCCACTGTTTCTTCGCTCCTATTGGTCGCAGCGTGATGTTATATAGCCTAAAGCCTTCCTCGATAAATGGTCTATCCAACAAAAAAAGAATTTTTGAATTCGAACCAGTAGTTCCTGAGATTAGCGCGTTCAAACAAACAAACAAAAAAACTAACAAACTCTTCAGTTTTATAATATTAGTATAGATAATTCAGATAGAATCAAATCAAAATTGTCTTTTGGTCGCTTCGTTTAACGTTAACGTTGAACGTTGGCACCTTTTCTAGGACCCCTGGACACAACTGAATTAATCAACGAGATTTTTGTAGGCTGCTTCATACACGCAAATTTTAACTTTTTAAGAGATAGTTTTATAAACAATTTCAAATAAGCCCGTTGATGGAAGAAAGCTGTCATACAATTTACCTACAGTTTATCCGCTTATAGAATAAAAATTCAAAAAACTCTTTTTAGTGTTTACTTGGGAAATAAGTTAAGGTATTACTAAACAAAAGGCAAGCTAAGTACTATTATTTATCAGTAAAAGGCAAGCAAGCGCTTTTATTATCAAAAGGCAAGCTTCTAAGAAAGAGAGTCAGCCATTTTCGCTCTTTATAAATATAGATAAACACTAAGTTCTTATTTCACAATACAAGATATTTTCAGCGCTTAAAGGTAATAAAATAGACTAAATCAACTGAATAATTTAAAGTGCAATTAATTTTGATATAGATATGTGTTTATTACACATAAACGTAAAAAAAATAACTAAAATGTTGAATATAGATAGATAATAAACATTTCTCAATATCCCGAACAAATAGAATTTCTCCTGGTTAAAGCAAATTTAAAATACAAAACTTAAGGGGGTGCAAACGATGACGTAGATAGTGGACCGTTACAAATAATCTATACTAATATTATAAAGCTGAAGAGTTTGTTTGTTTGAACGCGCTAATCTCAAAAACTACTGGTTCGAATTGAAAAAAAACTTTTTTTGTTGGATAGACCGTTACCGAGGAAGGCTTTAGGCTATATAAGATCACGCTGTGACCAATAGGAGTGAAGAAACAGTGGAAGATGTGTAAAAAACGGGGAAATAACTATTCCACGCAGACAAAGTCGCGAGCACAGCTAGTAATTTACAATAAAATAGGACAAGCAAATATGTCAAGGTTTTATGAAATTCAACACAATCGACGAAACAAACACTCCCTGACGCCTTATCTGCATGAGATAAGGACTGAGTGACACCTCGTTATTCACTAATTGACATATAAAAGTAAATATTAAAAGGGAGAAAACTTATAAATTTATAAAACACTAGCTTCTGCCCGCGACTTCGTCCACGTGGAACTCCTCCGTTTTTGCAGTCGGTTAAAAAGCCTATGTCCTTTCTCAGGCTTCAGACTTTCTTTGTACCAAATTTCATTTAAATCGGTCCAGTAGTTTTAGCGTGAAAGCGTAACAGACAGACAGACAGACAGAGTTACTTTCGCATTTATAATATTAGTAGGGATATAATTTATCCAGAGTGTAGCTAAGGTTGTATAATATATTACGTAGCATTGACTAATAAGTCCATCGTCATCAAAGTTACTGTTTCCAAAAAAAAAAATGAACCATGTTTATTGCTACTTCCACTACTGGACATAGATCTTCCCCGAGACCTCTACAACGACCGGCTCCGCGCTGCCAGCATATAGCGATATCTATCTCAACCAGACCCCATGGACGCGCTTTGATTTAAATTGTGAGAAGTGCCTACCCCACATGTGCACCCCACTGCACGCACCTGGGCACATGTGACAATCTGTATTTGCTAACGTAACCGGACTATACTTTGTAATGAAGCCTTTATAACGGATTTAACTCGCGTTTGATTTTAGCGTTAGACTATCGTCAGTCCAGTCGTCCTACGAGTATGGGAACTGTAAATCTTAAAAAAAATACACGAGTTAAATCCGTTATAATTGTTCCAGTGTGTAATAGCCTCATGGCATCATAAATTATTATACTACGTACATACTCATTAAATAAAAGTCACAAGTAGGTACGTAGTAAAGTTCAGAGCGAACTTTTAGTATCAAAAATAGTTTTAGTCTTAGATTCCAGAACTAGTGGAACTCATCAGTCGCGGTACTACAAGGTCGTATGTGTTTGGGAATGCTCGTTCATTTTAACACCACGGCTAATTAACTTAAGTATCAATTATTACAACAAAGACCGCTTAGCCTTGAGAAGTGTCATTTGTATTGTAGCCATGACGTCATATATCTGTGTTTAGTTGAGGTATGTTAATGTGTAGGTACTTTTTTTTATCTCATACTTCCAGGCGCGTGCATTGGGGGAGCGTAAGTGCCAGGATAGGCACTCCGTACATTAGTGACACCGTGTATCAAATGCACGCCCTTGCATACTTCTGCCATCTTTTAAAAAGGGGTTCAAATATTTTTCATGGTTTATCTGACAAACTACGTCTTACATTTTATTGCACATTATATTATCTAAAACTTTTGCTAAGTATTTTGAGTCGATATCTAAAAAATAAAAGTGCGTGTAATGAGACTTTGGAAAATAATAATTGAGCTACACGGGGGTGACGCCGCGGGAGAAATATAGTTACCCAGCTTTAAGTAAATCAGATAGCTTTCATTTCCAATCCACATAATACAGATAGATAATGACAGCAATTATTTTACTATGATCATCAGTAATACTTTACATAGAAAATTACACATTGATTGACAGTAAATGTACGCTTTGTGGAACTGTATTCTAGTTCACAATATCTAATCTATTAGCTATAAAATCCGATTAAAAATTTAACCGCCGAAAAAAAACTAAAAGGCAACAAAAAACAATAGCGCACTGAAAAGATAAAAATAATAATTTTGTCTTTTATAACGACTATTATTTTGGTTGTAATGTCTGATATTTTTGAAGTTGGTGCCAGCTGGTGCAGCAACTCTTCACTCTCAACTCTTCACTAAGGTGCTTAAGTTTGTTTGAGGCTGGCACCGACTCCAAAAATATCAGACATTACAACCAAAATAATAGTCGTTATAAAAGACAAAATTATTATTTTTATCTTTTCAGTGCGCTATTGTTTTTTGTTGCCTTTTAGTTTTTTTTCGGCGGTTAAATTTTTTTATTAAAAAGTTATTATTTTATAATTTTCTGTGGCTATAATTTATACAAATTATTACATGCTTAATTTTTAATTATTTTTAAAATAGCTACCTACCTTGTTTTTGCTATTAACCCCCTTTTTCCCACCCTTAGGGTAGGTTTCTTTTTTCCAAATTTTTATGGGATTAACTTTGAGATATGCCCTATCCAATAAAAAAAGAATTATCAAAATCGGACTACTCTGTAAAAAATTACCCATGGTCAAACGATACAATCGGTGTGTGAAAATTTAATCATCCCCTATTTTTCTACCCTTAGGGTCGGAATTTTTTTTCCAAATTAAAATGGGACCAATTTCGAAGTATACCCTTTCCAATAAAAAAAGAATTATCAAAATCGAACCACCCTGTAAAAAGTTATGCGTGGTCATACATAAAAAAAAAAATAAAAATAAAAAAATATACGCGTCGAATTGAGAACCTCCTCCGTTTTTTTCGTCGGTTGAAAATATCGTTGAAACACTAAATTAGCTTATGACGTGGCGACAAATTTTGACATGTCAATGTCATTTCACTGTCGCGCTGTGACATAATTATTCACCTTTCAAACAAATAAATAGAGTCATAATATCACACGCACACACACAGACACGTTAAACTTATAACACCCCGTTTTTGCGTCGGGGGTTAAAAAGATACTATACCAAGGGCGTGCATTGCATACAGGCAGTGTCACTTATATACGGAGTGCCTACCCTGGCGCCATACTTACGCTACCCTCACTGCACGCGCCTGCAGTACACGTAGGTATAAAGTATAATGTACTACGTTAATAAATTACAAAAATAGTATTGTAAACGGTATTAATAAATAATTATAATACTAGGAAGTGTAGTTCACAGAAGGATCCAGGTAGCCGATCATTCTGCGAACAGAGGATCTTGTGTTACATTGAACAGGAATTCAATAATAAACTGCTGAAGACGTACACAAGTAAGTACTCTTTCCAATAAAAAAATATATAAAGAAAATACATATCTATACTAATATTATAAAGCTGAAGAGTTTGTTTTTTTTTGTTTGTTTGTTTGAACGCGCTAATCTCAGGAACTACTCGTTCGAATTCAAAAAATATTTTTTGTTGGATAGACCATTTATCGAGGAAGGTTTTAGGCTATAATATTACGCTGCGACCAATAGGAGCGAAGAAACAGTGGAAAATGTGTAAAAAACGGGGAAAGTAACTATTCCACGCGGACGAAGTCGCGGGCACAACTAGTATATATATATATATATATATACGCATCGACTTGACAGCCTCCTCCGTTTTTTTCGTCGAAAACGAACTACTCCGTAAAAAGTTATACATAAAAAAAACTTCTCAACTTGAGAACTTCCTTCATTTTTTTTGTAGGTTAAAAATACTTACTTAATTAAAATAGGTAAATCTGTTAGTGTGTGCAGTTAACGTAAATACGGTCTTAACCGACTGAAAATAGAGATGAAATCAATTCGTCAATATTGTTTAGAATAAGCATCCTTTACCAAGAGATTCAATAAAACAAAAAACGGACAAACCACAAAAAGAAAATAGGTACCAAACAATCCAACACAAAATACTATTTATAACTAGCGGCCCGCCCCGGCTTCGCCCGGATCCCTTTTCTATAGCCTATAGCGGTCCCGGCAGACGTCATCCTGCCCGTACGAAATTCAAATTAGGTAACTTTAGTTAGACAACGTTTGTATGGGAAAAGAAAAGGGCTGTTTTTAGGGTTTTCCCGGCAATTATCCAATTTTTTCTCACCGTAAGAACCAACCTTGGACTTCAACGAACATTTAAAAAAAAAATTGGCCAAATTGGTCCAGGCGTTGTCGAGTTATGCGCTTACCAACACATTTTGCGATTCATTTTTATATATAAGAAGAAGATTACAACTGTCCTTCATAGACGCACCGTAACATACAAACACAAATAAAGCGTATATTTACGTTATCACAAAACTAGTATAAAATTGGTTAAAATAAACCGGCTAGTCTATTTCTCAACATGACTCATGTTTTTGCCAAACCGGCAATATTTTTAGCCTACAGACACACTAGTATAATAACGTGACCATACGACCGGCTTTGATATGGACAGTCCCGTTTTCTACGTGTCCCCGAAATAAATTGGGACACAAATTGTCCCGTTTTCCAAAAAGAACTTTACACAGTTCCCGAAAACGGTGTTCAAAAATCAAATTTAATTTTGCAATGCGTATGGAATGCTCTTTCATTTGATACCTCACTCGGGTATTTGTAGACATTTGGTTTTAAAATTACTTACTATCAAACGGTTGAACCGATTTTCACGAAATTCAATTATTTGTTCGTGAGCACACACACGGACACGTCAAACTTATAACACCTCGGCGCTTTTGCGGGGGTTAAAAAATACTTTTTTTATCTATACCTATTATACTTATAAGTACTAATATTATAAAGCTGAAGAGTTTGTTTGTTTGTTTGTTTGAACGCGCTAATCTCAGAAACTACTGGTTCGAATTCAAAAATTATTTTTTTGTTGGATAGACCATTTATCGAGGAAGGCTTTAGGCTATATAACATCATGCTGCGACCAATAGGACCGAAGAAACAGTGGAAAATGTGTAAAAAACGGGGAAAAAATGAAGTCTTATCAAGAAGAACAGAAGACTTTGACAGATCTTTGACGAAACAATCGGACGGGCAGGATATAAATTATTAAGTTTGACATTTATTGAGAAAAAAAAAAGCAAAATTTTTCAGCAATCTATTTGATGTGCAAAGAAAAAAAATCGTCATGCCTATTGACCTAACCAATGTCCCGTTTTGAGACAAAAACTGGTCACGTTAAGTATGATGCGATAGGCGCCTCTTGTACGCCTAAACGGACCGTTGTACGTGAGATTATTCACAATCGACGGCCATGTTTTAATTAAAAGAATGACAGATACATGTCATACTCGGGATTTAATAGGCGCGTGTAGGGGAGCGTTAGTATGGCGCCAGGGTAGGCAGCCCTTACATTGGTAACACTGAGCCTGTATGCAATGCACGCCCTTGCTCGGGAACGAGAGCTGTCTGTGGGGTCCGGTCTGTTCTGAGACTTCGTTTTGTTTTGGAATGAAATCCGGCCGTAGGTGTCATAGTGACTTGTGTTACATTTTTTTTCTGTTTTTTTGTATAATTGTTATACTCGTTTATGTTTAATTTCTGCAATGATGGTCTTTCCGAAGCGCTAGTAAATTCGACGTGTAAAAGTTTTTTAAAGTATATCTTAATCATTTACACACACAAAAGGGGGTTCCTTGTATAACCTAGGGGAGCACTAAGAGATTATTTTTAAAAATCCCTAAGGCGGTAAAACGTGCACAGACAAAATCACGGAAAGAAGCTATTTACTAATAAATTAATTTGTTTAAAGCTTAAGAGACTTATTCGCAAATTTAATATGCTCTGTTTATATAGAAATGACGTCACAGTTAGCTCGCGCTACACTGCTCCAATAAGCTAAACAATGCTGCAGATGTTTACTCAGCTGCTAGAAGAGACACCTCGAACAAGGTGTCTGTCAGGCGCGTGCAGTGGGGGGATCGTAAGTATGGCGGCAGGGTAGGCACTCCATACATTAGTGACTCTGTGCTTATATGGAATGCACGCCCTTGGTGTCTAAACTCCTACGCAAAAATGACGAGGTGTTAAAATAATTTCTGATGCCTTCGCAGTTATTACACATTGGAATGAAACAACTATTAACCTTTAGCGTTAGACTATTGTCAGCTCAGTCGTGCTACAATTATGGAAACTGTAAAGAATCCGAAACGTCAGCAAATAAAATAAAATAAAAATACGCGAGTTAATAACTGGTAGTAATTAATAGGGTTTTTGACTATTTTTTAATAATCGTTTTAAATTATTCTTTATAGCATAATAAGCTTATTTCATTAATATTTCCGGGAAATCATCTGTATTATGAGTAAAAATCAATATTTAAGTTTAAATTGCGAGAACCCCGGCAAAAACGCTGTTTCTGTAATGGCGCCGGTCTCGTGACAGGCGTGACGTCACATGCAAGTAAACAGAGTTAATAACATTTGTGAATCAGTACATTTCATCGACTTTCTTCAAATTTATTGAATACAATGGTCTATAAGTGGTGTGTAGTGCCACAATGTACAAATACTTCGATAAAAAGTCCAGAGAAAGTGTTTATTTCTGTACCAACCAATCGCAAAAGGCGAAAAATGTTTCTACAACTAGCTCGAAGAGATCCAAATGCCATTCAACCACACTCAAATGTCTTTATGTGCGAAGATCACTTTGATGTAAGTATCACTTAACTTTATACAGTATACCAGATAGCAGATAGTAAAATATCTGTAATGGATAAAACAAAATAACATCTTTCATTCCTAACCTCTAAAATGTGGACTTAGATTTCTTAGAAGATCCTTAATTTTAAACGCTACATTGTACACTTCACTCTATTAAATTTCAGATGGAAAAAGACACAATTGACTACATGAAGTACAAAATGGGCTTCAGTCAGAAGATATTTCTCACGGATGAGGCTGTGCCAACTCAATTTCACTGTCAAGAGGATCGCAAGCTGTATTATAGATTGTTTGGAAATTGACATACAAAAACCTTCAAAAGCTGTTCATCAGGCACTGACATGGTCGGAGTACAAAAAAGGGAATACTTCAAAGTATTTAATATCCTGCACACCAAAGGCGTGTAAGAGAATTTCATATGCTTAAGCAACATTCAGTGATGAATACTAACATACTTTGTGTTCTTGATCATGTCATCATCATTGCAAGTACCCTTACAAATTTGCAGAATTCTCTATTTAACACAACTTTGTGCCTTCTAATAAGAGTATTTAAGGTAAAAGCACTAATGCTCGACACTTTAAGGACAAGTCAAACTTCCTTCTTCAAAATAAAATATTTTTATTAGACAAAGAATGTTCATTTTTTTTTTGCTAGCACATCAACAACTAAAAATTAACTTTTTCATACAAATACTGTAATAAGTAACACGTTTTTTAAAATAAAAATATTTTTGCATGCATTGTCATAGGAACTATTAGATGACAGCACCAAAAATTGAATTCACTAATTATAGACATTAATTAGCACTAATAGAAGACATAACTTAAAATCCCTTTAAAATATGTGTACTCAAAAGAAATCGACAGCAATTAATAAAAAATCAACTTATTAATAAACAGATAATAAAATACTTATATTCTTATCCTTATCACTTGTTTTAATCATTATATTTACTTTAAAAAATCAACATAAATAGTTTCAATTGGCTTATAATATAAAATCACATAGTGAATTGCATGTTATACTTAATTCTTTTGATAGGTATACTCATCTACAAACTTCAGACTATTTGAGAACCTCTAAATAAAACCAGAACGCAGAAATTTTCGTCATCCAGTAAGCTATATAATCACATACATACTTAAAATTCAAAATTTCAAGACTGTAGGTCATTTAGTTCCGAAGTTAAGCAAAAGCAAAGTTTCGCATTTACCTACGACACTCGTTCACTCATGATCATCAAAATAACTAGTACTTCCCATAAACTCAGAGAGCTGAAATTTGGTACAGAGTTAGGGTTTAGTGACCACCTAAAGGGAAAACTATAAAAAGTAGGAAAATCGAAAAAAGAAAAAATGACATATAAGAAAATCTAATAAAATAAATCAATATATTTTCCACGTTTCTACAAAAAGTGAAACCCCATCAAAAACATTCTATATAAAACTAGCCAAGCCTCGATAAAGCAGCTTGTTTATCTCTAAAAAGTAATGAAATGTAGACGACAAACTCGTGACAAGTCTAAGGTTCCTTACTGCAATTTCTTTATTATTATAGTCAATCTCGTGTGACTTGGCCGTTGAACATTCTTTACTAGGTACCTACCTATATTTGTTAAGCGAGAAAATAGCCCATAAGAATGAATCTGAAAACAATGGAACTAATAGTTGACACATGCTTATACCCTAATAGTTGACACTGTCTACTGTTGGATAGCCTTATTCAAATCGCACGAAAGTTAAACATAAACTTTATTTACAGGACACAGATATTAAATTTGCAAAAAGAACAGCTGAAAGATTTAATTTGTTGTAACCCCAAAAGAAGACACACATGTCGTCTTTTAGGTTTATATAATTTTTTGGTACTAATTGTAGACACCCCTTTAAAATATTATAAAAACTAGCCGGAATAAAATATCAACCTTCTTAGTTTGTCAATAACTTCATATACTTACGATATTTAAAGAAAAAGAAGCAATAATCTTTAATATAGAAAAGAAAATCATACCTGAGAAAAACTGGTTCCCTTAAGAAAAAACGTAAGAATTACCGCGCACTTGACAACCTGCTTACATGTTTATTTAAAACTGACGCAATTTTGAAAATTTGCTAAAGAAAGTGTACGAAAGTTTTTGGCCACGTATCATAGATAACACTAGGCATCTTGTAAACCCATAGTGATGTAATCTAACTAAGTATTATTCTTATTTCGAACGGTTTTTTTCGAAAGTGTCATCCTTTAGTTCAATGTCGAGCATTAGTGCTTTTACCTTATTGTATGTATAAAATCAGCCACCTATTTTATATGTAAATTGTAAGTGCAGCAACTAAAGTTCTCTTCTTTAGAAGCTACACTGATAATACCCTTAAATAATGTAAAATAAAAGAAATAATAAAGCTCGAAATTATTTTTTATTTAATTATTACACACTGGTGTTCTGATATAAAATAGGAAAAATTTGATATACTTTAGAGTAGTCCCTACTCTAGACAAAGTAGATTTTTCCAATAACACTCCACTGAAGTGCATGAAAGATCCTCAGAACGACGATGGGCCCACATTAAAAAAGCAACAGCATGCTTGCACCCTCCAGCTGAAGCCGCACAGTCATGGCACTGACAGCTGATAATTTCGCAGTCGCTTTCATTTACAATTATAGTAAAATTGTATCCTTTGGCTCGTACTTTGTGCTTAGGGCACATCTTACACTCAACTGTATAAATTCCACGAACATAACCAATCGCTTCGTCGCCATATTATGATTGTCGTGCAGACCTGTAAAACAAAAGCAAAAATCATGACAAAAGGAATTTTCATCAACATAACCTAAAATTTGCTCTTAAAAAACTTCCAAACTTATTATACTTAATACAAAATAAATAATTTGTATGGGGTACTTACACTGCTGTTTTAACATTTTTAAGTTCCGCAGCATAGTAATCAGCATAATTTTTAAAGAAAAGTGCTACCATAAATGCATCTATCTTTGGTAGGTTGCTGTTGTCAGCCTGTACTAAATTTGCCTAAATTTTGGGATTCGGTACGAATATTATAAAATGTATCAAGTAAATATTCCTTCAGAAAACACTCAAACATCTAATATAACAGCGATACAACACGAATTACGAACTAGACTTAGTCATGGAAGCAATGTTTACTTGCGTGTGACGTTGCAAGAATCTTAACCATTCACAGAGCGTTGACCGTCACAGATAAGACTTAAAAAAATATTATATTTTATTTCGTGTAATCTGCAAAAAATATACATTTTTTTGTTTAAAATAAAGTGAAATATGTTAATTTATGCTATTTTCTGATATGATGACCACAATTTGGGATATTTTTTTAATGTTGTCAAACACCCTATTAATACACCGGTTTGAATAGGAACCACGTTTATTTTCAACCGACGAAAAAACGGAAAAGGTTCTCAAGTCGACGCGTACCTATTTTTTTTTTGTTATATCACCAAATCTTAAATCAAACATGACAGTTTTGCAACTAGTGTTGCCACAAACTTAAAACTATACCATAGTTATTATTGTGTATATTACTATTATTATTGCTATTACTTTAGCATAAGACTATTGTCAGCTCAGTCTAGCTACTGTCATGGAATTTGTAAAGGCTCCGATTCGTCCAATAAAATAAAATAGCCAGCACTTGTTTAGGACTATTTATCTAGAAGGGCTAGCTTGCTAATGTTACTGGAAACGATCATTTTGCCTACATCTCCGTAAAGAACAATTGATTAAATCGATAATCAAATTCCACGGTTCATTGATATGTAAATTATGCCTCAGCAATATTTCATCAGACCACAATAATTTGCTGCATGGTTCACTGGCGGTTGACACTCTAAATAACATGTCTCTTGGAATGAAACAAACGGATTTAACTCGCGTATTTTATTTTGGCTGACGTTTCGGAGTCTTTACAGATTCCATAATCGTAATACGACTGAGCTGACAATATGTAGTCTTATTCTAAAAATAGTAATAAACTAATAAGAACAATAATATATAATAATAGCTTTAGCGTGTGCTACTATTATGGAATCTGTAAAGGCTCCGAAAGGTCAGTGAATAAAATACAATACGCGTGTTAAATCCGTTTAAAGTTGTTTATGAGCCACAGATTCCATAAGCAATCCAATGTATAATAACCGCGAAGGCATTAACATGTCTCTTTTTATCTAGATTTCCGATTTGTTTTTATAGTGAGTGAACCAGGGTCATTCCAGCGAAACCGGCACCATAGGCATAAAATATAAATAACTTAATTTATACATAAATACATATTTAGAGAATAGAACATTATGCCTTGTTTTATTAATCAATGAGTTTTTCATTTTTATATCAATATTTTCCATTTTATTCGTTTTTAACCGTACCCCTAGCGCCAGTTGTCCACGCCAGCCTATTTTTACTTTAAGTTTGCAGCACTATTTCGCGGCATTTCTGAACATTACGGAAAAAGTGATACGTATAAAAGAAAATATATCTAACGCAGTTTAAACTAGTGCTAAGTAATTATAAATTAAGTTTCATGGTTAGTATTTATTGGGCTTCTACAAAAAGCTTAACTCATGTCCCACCCGTCACAGTAAAACAAGGTTTTTTCTTGTTAAACCTAAAAATATCTAACCTCTTGTTATCTTGCTTTGTGAAAGAAACAATTAGGTTGAGGGCGATTATTTTAGATCAAAAACGCGTTGCATTACTAAATAAAAATTGTTTTTAACGCTTTTCAAAGTATGTCCCACCCGTCACGTTGACGGGTGAGCGAAATGGGTTATCTGATAAAACTGACTTAGTGAGTATAAAATCGTTGTGTCAACTTTATTTAAACGTAGCTGGTTTATACTAAAGCAAATTATATGTGTTATGGCGTTTAATTTGGTGGTGGTATATACTGAAACTGACTCAAAGACGATAGATGAGGATGATAGAGACCAAACGCCAGGATTAAGTTTTTCCACCACTAATAATTCCTCCGCCGACGAAGACTCAAGTAAGATTGGGTTAAATTAGAGATTACTGCCAGGAAAAAGTCGAAAGAGTATAAATACCTCGCAGTTTCACAAAGTACCTTTGACTTCGACAATGAATAAAAGGTCATGTTTTTAAAATGTGTTGATAAAACTAGCAAAGCATTACGAATGAATAAGGAAGATGTCTCTTTCATTAAAACTAGTCATATTTTAGACATTCTACCAATTATTATCAATTTTCTGAGCCTGTAAACATTGAAAAGAAAAAACATTTTTTTTGTTTTTATTATTCTAAAAAACTACTGAAATGATTACTTGTAACATTAGATAATTCATCTAAAAACTGATTTAAAATAAATACAAAAGAACTGTGTTTATATTTTTCATACATTTGTATGCCCAAATGTTACTCGTCCCACCCGTCACAAAGTACTGTCCCACCCGTCACAAGCTTTGAGAAGCAAAATTATTTTTATTTTACGAGTTATCTGCGTAAAGTTTACTAATACCTAATCTATACAATATCAGAAACTATATAAAAATAGGTTGTTTAACAAAAGTTACATAGTTTCTTACGAATTGCGAATAGTGTAAGTCAACTCTGAGAGGAGAGGTAATTTGAAGTCCCACCCGTCACACTTCTTAAACCGTCAATTTCTCATAATAATAATGACATTTTCATACTTTTTTCGATGGTACAGTATGCAATGACTATTCAAGTATTTGATAATGTCATATTCAATGCGTAAATCGTTGCCGTTTGTCAGAAATAAAGCGAAGTGCAGGCAAAAATGAGTACAAATGTCCCACCCGTCACAATGGAATGACCCTGTTAAAGAATTTGGTAATTTTATTTTAGTTGGTAAGCCGAGGCTTGCTCGAAAATGGTACTTAAATTGTAAAAGCAAGGCAGAACCTAAGGGGCCCTAGACAAGTGCCCAACGTTCAACGTTAACGTTAAACGTTAGGACCAAAATGTATGGGATTTGACATCCGCGAACGACTGTCACGTACGTCACAAACGTTCGCGGATGTCAAATGCCATACATTTTGATGCTAACGTTTAACGTTAACGTTGAACGTTGGGCACTTGTCTAGCCCCCCAGGCCTAGTTTTTTCCGCACAGAATCTTGTATTTTCCTAAACTTTTTCAAATTTCAAATCGTTATTGCCTTCGCAATTACGTGGGAATTAAACAATTATAACGTTATCAACTACTTAGCGTATTTTTTATTTTACCTATTTGCTGGTGTTTAGACAACTTTACAGTTCCCATATTTTAGCACGACTGAACCGACCGGACTAACGCTAAAGCACTTTCGAGTTAGACTTACGTTTTCGTTGTTTAAAAAAAAGTGTTAGAGACAGTATTAAAATGTATGAAAATTAAAATTAGACCAAGTTAATTGAAATGTGAGCTTGGAAAATCTTTGATATAAATAAGCATATAATAATATATTTTCTGTCCTCCGGCCGGAAAGCGCCAACTTTGTGGCCGCTGCGCTAAATGAAATTGCCGCTTTCTGTCTTCGTCGGACAGAAAAATAGTATACTGACCTCGGCCAGTAAATAAAAAAGCCTCAGATCACATTTTTGTCAACCTCAGCTTCGCCTCGGACGACAATTACATGTGATCTAAGACATTTTTTATTTTATTGGCCTAGGTGCGTAATGTACTAATATTCAAGCGAAACGATAATTGGTTTATGTGCTAGTACACATTTTATGACTATAACGATGAAAAATGGCTATTATCGATATGAAATTTATTACAAAGTACTAAATGGGTTTTAATACTTCGTTACATTGAAAAGAAACAGGTATATATTATTATGTGCTAGCTATATTGGAAAACATGTTCTAAATAATTATCTTAACGATATGAATATGACAGAAGAACAATTTGTTATTTATAATTAATTATAATGTAAAGATTTATTGAAAACTAGCTTCTGCCCGCGTCTTCGTCCGCGTGGAACTCCTCCTTTTTTGCAGTCGGTTAAAAAGTAGCCTATGTCCTTTCTCAGGCTCCAAACTTTCTTTGTACCAAATTTCATTTAAATCGGTCCAGTAGTTTTAGCGTGAAAGCGTAACAGACAGACAGACAGAGTTACTTTCGCATTTATAATATTAGTAGGGAGTAGGGATTAGAAAAAATGGAAACATTACGGTTCTGTGCTCCGGCGAGTGCAGTGGGGGGAGCATAAGTAGGGACTCAATACATTAGTGACACTGTGCCTTAGGGTTGCCAACCGTACTCAAAAATAGAGTATTGTACTCTATATCATGTAGGTGTACTCTATAATCTACAACACTAATAGAGTATGCTAAAATACTCTTTTTTGCTCAATTGCTCAATGCCAGTCATGCAATATTATGAAAATCTAGTATCGGAACAGGGCATCATTAAATTTAATAAAAAAATGAGCTCTTTGTTTATTCAAATTTAGATTTAGAATGCTTAGATTCATATAATTGCTTTAAAAAACAGGAAAAACTTAGAAACCGCAAGAAGTACAAAAAGATACGTTTTTAAAAATGTAGGTAAAATAAAAAATATTCTTTTTTTTAAGTCTATACTCTTTATTTATCTCCTTTGAAACCAAATATACTCTATTTCTTCTAATAAAAGTTGGCAACCCTACTGTGCCTACATGGCAGGGATGTTGCGGATGCTGATTTTTTCACATCCGCGGATGCGAATGCGGATGCGGAGTTTTGAAAGCTCACAATAGAAAAAAAATAGGATCCGTGCGAAGCCGGGGCGAACCGCTATTATCTTATAATTAAATACTATGTTATTCTGTATTAGTAATGCTGATATTAGTAATGTATATTCGTAACTAAAAACCTTGAGAGACGTCATTTTTTCGACCTTACACATATATAAGGATTTGTCGTTAATAGGTCTGCGAGAAGAGTACTTACGATTGACCGTAAGCGTCGCTTGCACAAAACGAAACACAAAAAAATCCAATAAAAAAAATATTTAGACATTAACCGATCCAAGTACGATAATGTAATGCACCTATCTACTTTAAAAATAGGTAGATAGATAAATGTCGATTAACGTTATTCGATAACAAAATCTCTTTTCGTTAAGATAAGAAGTAGGCACATTCATAATAGGTATTTAATTTTACGTGTTTTATAGATACGTGGGCACATAAGTACCTACATTCTGACGTATCTATACTTCTATACCAATATTCTAAAGAGGAAAATTTGTTTGTTTGGATTGAATAGGCTCCTAAACGACTGGACTGATTCGAAAAATTCTTTCACTCTTGGAAAGCTACAATATTCCCGAGTGACATAGGCTATAAAAAAAAGGGATCCGGGCAAAGCCGGGGCGGGCCGCTAGTGAATATAATATATAAGTTGTGCCCGCGACTTCGTCCGCGTGGAATAGTTATTCTTCATATAGGCTTCATAGTTAAGTACCATAAAAACGGTCCCTATGAGTTAATCTTAAAAGATAGACATATATTGCCGTAGACTTTTTATTAGATAAATTAAAGAGAAACAATTCTTTCATACATATTTTTTGTGTATCTTAAACCGTTTTCGCAGCGCACGCAACGGAAGCCCTCAAAGATGAATAATTTTCCCCGTTTTTTACACATTTTCCACTGTTTCTTCGCTCCTATTGGTCGCAGCGTGATGTTATATAGCCTAAAGCCTTCCTCGATAAATGGTCTATTAAACAAAAAAAGATTTTTTCAATTCGGACCAGTAGTTCCAGAGATTAGCGCGTTCAAACAAACTCTTCAGCTTTATAATATTAGTATAGATTGAGTAGGTAGGTACCAAACTCTTTAGCATTTTAGTGTTAATAGACTAGACCTTGCACACCTGAAATCACGTTATTTCGTACCTACATCTCTTGAGAAATAATTAGACATTGATACACGCGACTGAAGTATTTCCTGCATTATACTCACCGCATTGTGAGAAAAACCTACATTGCAAACAAACACTAAAAACAAAAACTGTAAAAAAAAAACTTTAAAAATAAGAACGCGAATCAATTCGAAACTGCCAGAGCTATTCAAAAATTGAATATTTTTTTTTTAAAGAACGAGTATCAATAAACAACTTGCCTCTGTGATGTGAAAAGGAACATTTATATAGCTGTATTGGGCTGTTTCTGTGTGTTTCCGTCACTTTGTTTTCATGTTGGTGCACATGTAAGTTCGTAAACAGAAACTCGATAGTGTATTGTGTTATAAATTAATGCAGTTCTGCCGCGAGACCACGCGCACGTCCCTCCGCAGTGCGTGTATGCAGCCACTGAGTTATAATTTTGACAGCTCACTGACATCTATTGACTGTCAGTTGTGGTGTTGCCAGCGCGTATGATACAGAAATTGGGAAAATTATCATGTATTCATATAAAGTCTATGAGACGATTTTGATAGTTTATGGATTATTGTTACTCTCAATACCTACATAATATATTATTTGAAGAGATTTAATTTAAAAATATAGTTTCTCCTACTTTAAGCTTAGATATGTCACAAATATGTAAGTACCTACACGGAACACAGACAATTATAATTGTCAATTATGTAATATTTAATAACAAAACAGGAACTTATTAAGCTAACTCAGGTATTAGTGATAATTTATGTTGACGTCTCTAATATTAGGTAGCTAGGTACTATCTTATACTTAAATAACAGGACCATATTATAAAGTTATTTTTCAGATTTTTTTAATAATAATAGGTAAACTGTACTGAATAAAAATTAATGACCTGGATCAAAAGTATCTTTCAATTTTTTTATTTATTCCTCTTATACCTGGGTAAGGATATGTTAATCTTTCTATTTAATATCTTCGTATGATATATGTACTTAACATTAAATTGTCAATCAAAAATTAATTTAAATCAACAAGAAATCCCTACTATTTAATTTTCTAATTACCCTGGCAACACTGGAAACGTCACATCGCCGAGTCTGCTTTACCCGCGGCCATTACTAGATAAAGCAGTTAATAGACTCTGGATAAACAAATGGCGCCAAGGAATTGTTCTGAAGATTTTTATTGAAATGCGAAAAGTAATCGTACTTTCATGACATAAAGTTCAATTTGGAATAGTACAAAAATTGCCGAATACAGCTTTACAATACTTAATAACATTTTTTGTGTCTGTTAATAGACAATGAATTTAATGTCGATCAAAATAAGATTGAAACTCCCAAATAATAAGGTTAATATTGCTTATATTTTGTTTAATATCGCTTTATGATTGTTATTTTCTAAGTATAGGTTGTTAAACTAAAGACGAAAATTATACAAGACTATAAATGCATTAGTCATTTCTTTTTAATCTATTATCGAAATTTGTGTTTTAACATAAAGAATCAATACAAAGTAAAATTCTTTATTGTGTAATAGCGCGCCATCTAGCGGTGATTTGTTGAACTACTACGTCTAGTAGCAAGATCGGATACAAATTACACACGTTTTTAGCTAGATGATGAACGCCATCTAGTAGACTTTTTAATAATGTCGCAATAGATGGCGCTGCTTTAGATTCTCTTTATGATCGTTAGAGGGCATACAATAAGAAAGTACATACAATTGACAGACAATTTAAATAGTAAATTAATATAATTATCTAGTTTCGGATTTTATAACGTAATAATTTAATGGATCGAAGAAGCGCCTGTCACTATCATACTTTTATACCGAGTTAAAGAGACAGGTTTCTCACGCGAAAAAAATCTACCTAAGTGCCTATTTACTTCGTAAAAATAAACACCTGTAAAAAAATTCTCGAGCAAGTACCTGATTAACTAGAGAGCTATACTTAATCATTACCTACCTTATTACCCGAAACAAAGTTGATACTTACATAGTATACATAAAAAGATTTTTATGTAACCTGAAACAAAATTTGTAGTAAGTACGTACTTACCTACATGATTTGAAATTCAATAGGTACGGAGTTACCTAAGTCAAAATTCATTTATTTCGGCATATTATTTTTCAAAACAATAGCTTATCTGTCTATCTGTCTACTTTTAACTTAATTTTGTAGATATTGAAGATTAAGGGACCGCGGCAAATTTTCAAAGTGGTATCCCTACTAATATTATAAATGCGAAAGTAACTCTATGTCTGTCTGTCTGTTACGCTTTCACACTAAAACTACTGGACCAATTTAAATGAAATTTGGTACAAAGCAAGTCTGGAGCCTGAGAAAGGACTTAGGCTACTTTTTAACCGACTTCATAAAAGGAGGAGTTCCACGCGGACGAAGTCGCGACTAGAAGCTAGTGACTTATAATTACCTACGTAAGTACAACCTTTTGTATTGCATTGTGTTTATTTTATATCCTAAACATTAAATTTAATGTTTTAAATCATTGTCACACATTATAATGATAATCGAACATTTTCATATTGTTGTGAAATATGTTGTTAGGTACGGCTGTCATACAACTAAACTTATTTTCTACTAGCTGTGCACGCGACTTCGTCCGCGTGGAATAGTAATTCTTCACAAGGCTTCATATTTTCCCCGTTTTTCACACATTTCCCACTGTTTCTTCGCTCCTATTGGTCGCAGCGTGATGTTATATAGCCTAAAGCCTTCCTCGATAAATAGTCTATCCAACAAAAGAATTTTTGAATTCGAACCAGTAGTTCCTGAGATTAGCGCGTTCAAACAAACAAACAAACAAACTCTTCAGCTTTATAATATTAGTATAGATTTTGGAATGAAACAACTATTAACGGATTTAACTCGCGTATTTTTATTTTATTTTATTAGCTGACGTTTCGGATTCTTTACAGTTTCCATAATCGTAGCACGACTGAGCTGACAATAGTCTAACGCTAAAGTATAAGTATAGTAAGTATAGATTTGTTTGGTAGATATATGACGGCCGCCGGAGGCATTGTAGCTGTCGTTACTGAGATGTTCATCTTAATATCTAAACATAATTGCGATCGTTTTGGACCTTTGTTCGTGTTACATAAGAGCGTTATATAACTTATATAAGAGGTCGCAGGTTCGACGCCCTTTACATTTACTGGTTGCAAAATTAATGGTTATGATTTTTGGCACAGGGGCCTGGACGAAGACTGTTTTTATAGACTAAGGAATGGGATGAATGTTGGAATGAAACAACTATTAACGGATTTAACTCGTAAAGAAAATCTCGTTCTATAATTATTGTGGTAGGTACTCTCTTAAAGAAAGGGGGTAAAAAGTTCGAGTGGGGGCTCGTGACGTCACTTTATGGTACAATAATAATTTCGGATGCCTTCCCGGTTATTACACATTGGAATGAAACAATTATTATTACACATTGGGTTTAACTCGCGTATTTTATTTTATTCGATGACGCTCTGAGTGTCAGACTATCGTCAGCTCAGTCGTGCTACGATTATGGAAACTGTAAAGAATCCGAAACGTCAGCTAATAAAATAAAATAAAAATACGCGAGTTAAATCCGTTAATAGTTGTTTCATTCCAATGTGTAATAACCGCGAAGGCATCAGAAATTATTAATGGGATGAATGCTTACAATTTGTCGTGTTTTTTTTATATTTATTTATTTATAAATAAGTGGTCCCTAGAGATGGTCCGCAAAAAAAAACATTCGATTTATTTCAGTAAAATTAGTGTCTCACCTCGCAATTAGCGGCTATAAATTTGTATAAACCTTTATTGTGGTAGGTAGGTACCTACCCTAAAACTTGTCTTCAGATTTGGATAAACGTCTAATAATCGATTTTTAACAAACATCTTGTTTCCTATTTGTTTCATGCTTTTTGTAGGTACGAGTATGATAATGTACCTATTGGAGTATTGTAGGTACCTAAAGGATTAAATTTTATATATTTTTTTAATGCTTATGCGAATACGCGAGTTCAATCCGTTAATTGTTTATACTTAGGTATGTGTACTTTTTGATAACGCACTTGATGGAAAAGCAACAGCATGCCTATTGAAAACTACCCTTATACAACTTAATTTTACACAACCTGTCGGCACTGTGTCGACACAGCGTCACTGACGTATCTGATGTGATAATAAATACAATCTTAACACGAATCTACGTCAAATTGTCGCCGTTACGTAACTGAGATTACCGCGTTACCACACTGAGACCATTGTTTGTAATCTATGGTAACGTGATGGTATCTCAACCCATTGAAATTTGTTTTTGGATGGAAATAGAAAAAAGTGTGACTATAAGCATCATACTATCTAAATATCGCACCCCTAGATCTAAAGGGAGCTAACTCAAAAAAAGTAACTTTTTCGGGAGAGGCGAAATTGTTGTAAGGAATCGGATCCTTTTTTTTAGCGTGTGTTTAATTTAAATCTTCAGATTTTTGAGTTAGCTCCCTTTAGATCTAGGTGTGCGATATGTCCAGTAGCTTGTCCCTCATTACAGGCCAGTAGCTTAAAATATCTCGTCACAGACCAGTAGCTAGTCTCTCATCACAGGCCAGTAGCTTGTCTGTCATCGAAGGCCAGTAGCTTGTATCTCGTCACAGGCAAGTAGGTGGTCTCTCATCACAGGCCAGTTGCTTGTCTCTTATCACAGGCCAGTAGCTTGTATCTCGTCACAGACCAGTAGCTGGTCTCTCATCACAGGCCAGTAGCTTGTATCTCGTCACAGACCAGTAGCTAGTCTCTCATCACAGGCCAGTAGCTAGTCTCTCATCACAGGCCAGTAGCATGTCTGTCATCGAAGGCCAGTAGCTTGTCTGTCATCGAAGGCCAGTAGCTTGTATCTCGTCACAGGCCAGTAGCTGGTCTCTCATCACAGGTCAGTTGCTAGTCTCTCATCACAGGCCAGTAGCTGATCTCTTATTACAGGCCAGTAGCTTGTATCTTGTCACAGACCAGTAGCTAGTCTCTCATCACAGGTCAGTAGCTTGTCTGTCATCGAAGGCCAGTAGCTTGTATCTCGTCACAGGCCAGTAGCTAGTCTCTCATCACAGGCCAGTAAATTGTCTCTCATCGAAGGCCAGTAAGTAGCTTGTATCTCGTCACAGGCCAGTAGCTGATCTCTCATCACAGGCCAGTTGCTTGTCTCTCATCACAGGCCAGTTGCTTGTCTCTCATCACAGGCCAGTTGCTTGTCTCTCATCGCAGGCCAGTTGCTTGTCTCTCATCACAGGCCAGTTGCTTGTCTCTCATCGCAGGCCAGTAGCTTGTCTCTGATTGGTGGAACATGACAGCTGGACCTCATTCTACACGACGCGCATTGCTCATCTAGCGGAATAATGCACCAAGTCCGAGTCAGACAGAATAACAGGTATCGCATAGGTTTGTATATTTATTTTGATTACAAAAATGTGTTCAACATTCGCAGTCTTACATGCTCTATGCGTAGTATTGAACCTCAAGAAACTGCTGTGTTTTTAAGTAAGTACTTAGTACTTAAGTACTTAAAAAGTTTAGGAGTTCTTTGGTGTGTAACATAAACAATGTCTTTGGCTTAGAAAGGCTTAGGTGCGTTAATATTGCAACGTGATGTGATGACAGTTGCATTGATAGCATCATCAAAGATGTTACAAAAACATGATGTCACTTTATGATCATCAACAGACTTGATGATAGCAGCTGCATCACTGTTTGTTGTGAATTACTTTAATCGGCCGGTCGTTTCACATTTTTGAGATATTAAGAAAGCTGTTTCAAACAAAATCTTCTTATTATTTTATTATATATATATAAAAGAAAGTTGTGTTAGTTACCCCGTTTATAACTCAAGAACGGCTGAACTGATTTGGCTGAAAATTGGCGGGGAGGTAGCTCGGAGCCAGGAAAAGGACATAGGATACTTTTTATCACGTTCCAGTTAAAAAAAAGAAAAAAATATTAAGCTGATTTGTTAAAAATAGTATAACAAAACGCAACAATGACAACTGTCAAATCGACATTGCCGGGCGGGACGAAGTCTGCCGGGACCACTAGTGTATTATAAGATAGCTAGGTACCAAATAAAGTATTGAGTATTGAGTACCTATCTAAGAAAAATAATTACTTACCTACGTAAGTAAGTAATTATTTTTCTTTGGCGTAAAAAGGTACATTGCTTTAGTTGATTTTCAACCTCTTTTGATCCAGTACAGATATTATTTATATTCAACAATAGGACATTATTGTTGTTAGTGTTTATTATTGTCTAGCTTATCGTCAGCTACGAATAAGGGAACTATGGTTCTCCAAAAGTTAGTTAATAAAAAAAATATATTCACCAGATAAATAAGTTATATATTATTCCAATGCTATTTATTGCCTCTGTTTTCCCGTATAACGACAAAGTTTTTTAAAATGTGTTGCTGTTATTTCGTACGCTGTGTGAACGCACAATGTAAAATCACTGGAGCACCCTGTTGCGAGGCGCGCGGCGTTACGTCACGGCCCGAGACACACGCGGCAGCGGCGGCGGGGGCGGAAGATGAAGCGGTAGCGGTTTAGAAAAAACTTTTAACACCAACGGTTCATATTTATGTGAAAAACGTTATTATTATTCGATGTGTTACGTTATTTTGATGTGTAGTTAATGAGATCACAATTTTGTACAGCAAGATAATTAATAATAGTACATTACGCGCCTAGGTAAGTAAAATAAAAAATGTCTCAGATAACATGTAATTGTCGTCCGAGGCGAAGCCGAGGTTGACAAAAATGTGATCTGAGGCTTTTTTATTTACTGGCCGAGGTCAGTATACTATTTTTCTGTTCGACGAAGCCAGAAAGCGGAAATTTTATTTAGCGAAGCGGCCAAAAAGTTGGCGCTTTCTGGTCGGAGGACAGAAAAATATTTTTTTGCTTTTTTTACAGCTGTTATAACACTTTGGGACAAAATGGCAGTTACACCCGTATGTATTTATTTCTCTTTACAGTTCTTATTTTCGAAGTAGACTGAATAAGGGATTTGTAAAGTTCTCGAAACTTTAGTACCTACTTACCTACAAATCTAGTACCTAGCGGCTTTTTTTCAATAATATTATTTTAAAAAAAATTACCTTCTCCCGAAAATTTAAACTTAGGTTGGAATCTTACACACACTTTTTTTAAATATAATATAGCCTATTATTTCAACAAAAATAATTTTTCAAATCGAACCAGTAGTTCCTGAGATTAGCGCGTTCAAACAAACTCTTCAGCTTTATAATATTAGTATAAATAGCCAGTATTATACACCATGATATCCCGCTTCCGCGTATGCACCCGCCGTCGCTCGTGACTCAGCCCTGTGGTCATCACGATGTAATACCGATCCTATTCACGTAGTGTTTCCTCACCGCTATTCAGACTACCTCGCACACTTGTAAGATATTTGAAGATTACAAGGAACTTAGAGACTTAAAAATATTACTCAAGTCATAGTATATTGGACTCTATTCTTGGTATGAACTTTAACGGATTTAACCCGCGCATTTTATTCTATTGGCTTACGTTTCGGAGCATTTGGGTGGATATTCGAGCGTTTGAGACGCCGTCATTGTCCTCTACATAAGTATATATCTATAATGTTTGCAAATAATATTATTAAGTATCGATTGAAATAGTATTTGTTACAGTATCGGGGGATAATATCATTCAAATTTTTGTTACTTATTGACTCTGTTCTTGAATATAGATGTAGAGGACAATGACGGCGTCTTAAACGCTCGAAGATCCACCCATTTACAGATTCCATAATCGTAGCACGACTGAGCTGACTAGTCTTATGCTAAATTGCTAAGTTGTTTTTGAACTCTTTTCTATTTTAGATAATCTTTGTTGAGATTAATTTACTGGTGGAATTAAAGGTTTAAAATGAATGAAATCGGTGACATTATATCGCACACCTAGATCTAAAGGGATCTAACTCAAAAACCGGAAGATTTGAGTTTTGCACACCATCGGATTCCAGCAAAACCCACCTACACTAAAACAGATTTCAGCTAATCTGCTAGCTTTATTATAAAAAGTATAAATTATACAGAAAAGTCATATGGACTCGCCTCTACTGAAAAAGTACCTTTAGTTACCTTTTTTGAGTTAGCTCTCTTTAGATCTAGGTGTGTGATATGTGTACTAATATATAATATATATAATATAATATAATAAAGAGGAAATGTTTGTTTCTTTGGATTTAATATTCTCCAAAACGGGTGGAACGATTTGAAAAATTATATAGGCTATAAAAAAAGGAATCCGTGCGAAGCCGGGGCGGACAACTAGTCTTTTTATATTTGTCTTTGTATATAGGTATCTATTTCAAACTATAGTATTTAAATCTTCGACCTACTCTTGAAACTTGTTGTAGGTAGTTGTTTTTATAATTATACTAATTATAAAAATACTAGCTTCTGCCCGCGACTTCGTCCGCGTAGAAGTCCTCCTTTTTTGCAGTCGGTTAAAAAGTAGCCCATGTTCTTTCTCAGGCTCCAGACTTTCTTTGTACCAAATTTCATTAAAATCGGAACAGTAGTTTTAGCGTGAAAGCGTAACAGACAGACAGACAGAGTTACTTTCGCATTTATAATATTAGTAGGGATTAAAGTTGATTTGTCTCCTACATCGAAAACACTTATCCAGACAGATCACTTCCTACATTAGTTTTGCAACTGATCGACCAGATAGTACAGTACAATGCACCGCGCGTGTTGACATTAGTGCACTCAGTGCATACTGCAACGTGCACAACCTGGGCTGCCGGGTGCACGCGGAAGACGGGGTCATGACCCCGCTATGACGTAACGATATCTCCATAATGCTCTACAGATTTATGGTTTAGGCTTTTAGAAAATGCAATGTAAGAAGGACTAGCACACGAGTTATATATAAGTTATGTAAAGGTTGTACAAGGGTGATAGCTCTTATTGAGCCTTTGTACTGCTTATATAGAACTTGTGTGCTTGGAGACTAATTTGGTTTGTTACTTACTTGTTCATGGTGGGAGATGTCACATTTCATAATGTACCAATTTATATATAGGTACTAATATTATAAAGCTGAAGAGTTTGTTTGTTTGTTTATTTGTTTGTTTGAACGCGCTAATCTCAGGAACTACTGGCTCGAATTCAATACTTCTTTTTTTATTGGATAGACCATTTATCGAGGAAGGTTTTAGGCTATATAACATCACGCTGCGACCAATAGGAGCGAAGAAACAGTGGAAAATGTGTAAAAAACGGGGGAAATATGAAGCCTATATGAAGAATTACTATTCCACGGGGACAAAGTCGCGGACACAGCTAGTATATACTAATATTATAAAGAGGAAAGGTTTGTTTGTTGGGATCTAACTCAAAAACCGGAAGATTTGAGTTATGCACACCATCGGATTCCAGCAAAACCCACCTACACTAAAAACAGATTTCAGCTAATATAACTCTGCTAGCTTTATTATAAAAAGTATAAATTATACAGAAAAGTCAAGCGTGCATATGGTCTCGCCTTTACTGAAAAAGTACCTTTAGTTACCTTTTTTGAGTTAGCTCTCTTTAGATCTAGGTGTGCGATATGTGTACTAATATAAAAAAGAGGAAATGTTTGTTTTTTTGGATTTAATATTCTCCAAAACGGGTGGAACGATTTGAAAAAATATTTCGCTGTTGGAAAGCTACACTATTCCCGAGTGACATAGTCTATAAAAAAAGGAATCCGCGCGAAGCCGGGGCGGACAGCTAGTCTTTTTATATTTGTCTTTGTATATATCTATTTCAAACTATAGTATTTATATCATCAACCTACTCTTGAAACTTGTTGTAGGTAGTTGTTTTTATAATTATACTAATTTAAAAAATATTAAAGTTGATTTGTCTCCTACAAACACTTTTCCAGACAGATCACTTCCTACATTAGTTTTGCAACCGATCGACCAGATAGAAGTACAATGCACCGCGCGTGTTGACATTAGTGCACTCAGTGCATACTGCAACGTGCATAACCTGGGCTGCCGGGTGCACGCGGAAGACGGGGTCATGACCCCGCTATGACGTAACGATATCTCCATAATGCACTAGAGATTTATGGTTTAGGCTTTTAGAAAATGCAATGTAAGAAGGACTAGCACACGAGTTATATATAAGTTATGTAAAGGTTGTACAAGGGTGATAGCTCTTATTGAGCCTTTGTACTGCTTATATAGAACTTGTGCGCTTGGAGACTAATTTGGTTTGTTACTTACTTGTTCATGGTGGGAGATGTCACATTTCAAAAAGTAACAGTTATTTATTATCTATATTAATATTTTACAGAGGAAATGTTTGTTTGTTTGGATTGAATAGGCTCCACAACGGCTGGGTCGATTTGAAAAATTCTTTCACTGTTGGGAAGCTGTATTCCCGAGTGACATAGGCTATAAAAAAGGGATACGTGCAAAGCCGGGGCGGACAACTACTATCTAATAAAGTGCTGAAAATAGTCTTCTGCTAAAGATAGAGATATAGTCTTTAGCATAAGACTATAGTCAGATCAGTCGTGTTACGATTATGGAAACTGTAAAGGTTCAGAAACGTCAGCCAATGAAATGAACGCGAGTTAAATCCGTTTATAGAATTTTGCATGTCAGTTTTTAGTGTAGATGATGTAGTTACTAGTTGTTTGACTAAAATTGTAGAAAAATAAGGCACCTAGAATCACAGTTGGAACACATTTCCAGAGTAAATGTAATTTTTAATTTCAATTTTATCATTTACAATTTTAATGCAGACCGTTGCTAAAAGTTTAAGTGTATTTGCCTTCAAGTTACCTTTTAATATGCTAGCTTCGAAAAAACAAACATTGCTGAGTAGAAACGAAAACGAAATATTTTTTGTAACTAGTAAATTTAATTTAGTCTTTTGACATCTCGAGAACTTATACCTACATCTCCTTTTTGTTTTTTTTTTTCTCCTATATTTTTTTTTAAATGTAATTAGATTACCTACATATATATTGTAATTTGTACATAATTTATACTTAAGTGAAATTGTAATCACTACTAATATTATAAATGCGAAAGTATCTCTGTCTGTCTGTCTGTATGTCTGTTACGCTTTCACGCTAAAACTACTGGACCGATTTAAATGAAATTTGGTACAAAGAAAGTCTGGAGCCCGAGAAAGGACATAGGCTACTTTTTAACCGACTGCAAAAAAGTAGGAGTTCCACGCGGACGAAGTCGCGGGCAGAAGCAGAAGAATTATTATATTGCAAAATTATACCTCATTGAGTTTCTTCTCGATTCTTCTCAAGAGGTTTTTTTTGCTGAATCGAAAAAGAATATTAATTTTAACGTTGACATTCACAAGTGCCTGTAAGAGCCTAGCCTGAATAAATGATTATTTGAGTTTGAGTCTATAATGAGAATATTTCTCACGCGCCGATTTTGGGTACTCTAGTCGGAAAAGCGAGTCATGCTGGAAAGCAGATTGTTCTAAAAGCGTGCTTAATTATTTGTCAGCCGTCACTTATAACACTGGACGATCATAATAGTCTTGTGAAATTTTGAAATAATCTTTTTAATAACTTTGGGATTGTGTAACTATTCTAGTATATTTCTATACTATAAATTATAATAAAGAGGAAAGCTTTGTTTGTTTGTTTTTATAGGCTCCAGAACGGCTGGACCCATTTCAAAAATTCTGTCACTGTTGGAAAGCTACACTTTTCCCGAGTGACACAGGCTAAAAAAAAGGGATCTGGGCGAAGCCAGGGCGTACCGCTAGTGTTATAAATGTTATAATAATTTTGAATTGTTTACGAAGTACCTATACGAAATATTACGTATTATTCAGATCGTTTTCGAAGACAGCTAATAGTAGCCACCGAACCGATTTTGAGTCTGTTTTTAACCTACTTCAAAAATGACGAGGTTCTTTTTTCTATACCTACTAAATTAATAAAGAGGAAAGGTTTGTTTGTTTGGATTGAATAGGCTACATAAAGACTGGGCCGAATAAAAAAAAAACACTGTTGTTAAGTTACACTTTGAGTGACATATCTATATATATAAAAGAAAGTTGTGTTAGTTACCCCGTTTATAACTCAAGAACGGCTGAACTGATTTGGCTGAAAATTGGCGGGGAGGTAGCTCGGAGCCAGGAAAAGGACATAGGATACTTTTTATCACGTTCCAGTAAAAAAAAAGAAAAACATATTAAGCTGATTTGTTAAAAATAGTATAACAAAACGCAACAATGACAACTGTCTAATCGACATTGCCGGGCGGGACGAAGTCTGCCGGGACCACTAGTAGGCTATAAAAAAAGGGATCCGGGCGAAGTCGGGGCGGACAGTGTTATAATAATTTTGAATTGTTTACGGAGTATGCGAAATATTACGTTTTCGAAGCTAATAGTAGCCACCGAACCGATTTTGAGTTTTTAACCGACGAGGTTCTCAATTCGTTGGGATTTTTTTGGATAAAAAACACATATTAGTACTTACCTACGTGATCCGGTCAAACCCCTGAAATGTATTAAAATACAACCGGAGTTGAACCTGCTACTTCTACCAATTACTTCAGACAATACCCCAGTACCGTAGCAGCACAATAGTACGAGATATCATCAAACAATGGCACTTTGATGTTTTTTAATAATTCTCACCTTGACTTCACTAGGAAATTCTGTTTGATAACTTTAGGGTACATTGGAATTTAACGCGAGTTAATTATACTTAATATTATAAAGAGGAAAACTTTGTTTGTTTGGTTGTAATGAATATGCTCAAAAACTACTGGTATTTAAACAAATTTTTCACTGTTAGGAAGCTATACTATTCGTGAGTGACATAGGCTATATTAAATTTTGAAAAAATATTAGGGATCCGTGCGAAGCCGGGGCTGGCTGCTAGTAATATAATAAAGAGGAAAAGTTAGTTTATTTGGATTGAATAGGCTCCTAAACTGGACCGATTTGAAAAATTCTTTCACTGTTGGGAAGCTTCACTATTCCCGAGTGACATAAGCTATAAAAAAAGATGATCCGTGCGAAGACGGGCCGATATTATGATAACTGGGTTCCGTCTAAAATCGGACTCGCGCTTGCCGTTCTTTTTGTAAGTTTGATTGCAACCCGATCGTCTTTGAGTCCGTGTGAAATGCACTTGTATTGTTTAGTGATTATTGTTATAACAATGAGATGACGGATTTATGACATATTTTAAGTAATAGTTTACTTATACCTATGCGTTTCATTGTTAGATTAGGTATAACTTAGGTATAACTTAGGTCCCCGTGGAATAGTAATCTATACTAATATTATAAAGCTGAAGAGTTTGTTTGTTTGTTCGTTTGTTTGAACGCGCTAATCTCAAGAACTACTGGTTCGAATTCAAAAATTCTTTTTTTGTTGGATAGATCATTTATCGAGGAAGGCTTTAGGCTATATAACATCACGCTGCGACCAATAGGAGCGAAGAAACAATGGAAAATGTGTAAAAACGGGGAAAATATGAAGCCTTATGAAGAAGTGACAGAAGACTTTGACAGATCTTTTACGAAACAATCGGACGGGCAGAACGACGTCTGCCGGGGCCGCTAGTTCTTCATATGGCTTCATATTTTCCCCGTTTTTTTAACATTTTCCACTGTTTCTTATCTCCTATTGGTCGCAGCCTTCCTCGATAAATGGTCTATCCAACAAAAAAAGAATTTTTGAATTCGAACCAGTAGTTCCTGAGATTAGCGCGTTCAAACAAACAAACAAACAAACAAACAAACAAATTCTTCAGCTTTATAATATTAGTATAGATTTGCTGGCGTTTCGGATTCTTTACAGTTTCCATAATCGTAGCACGACTGAGCTGACAATAGTCTACCGCGAAGGCATCAGCAATGATCATGACTCTCTTGTCAAAGATTGCTGTAATCATCGCGTGTAATCATTTGATCAGTACAACTAATTATTCTTAGTAATTAGTCACGATTATCGCACTCTCTAATTAATTAACTAAAAGAAATATAGCTTAATTGAAGGTTACATCCGTGTTGTTTTGTAACAGGTGAAAGTGTGGTCGTGGTCGGGAGGTAGCGGAGAGGGCGCGGGAGCGGAAGAGGATTATAAACATTTAACATTTTTTTTATGGTAGTGTAAATTTGATGTAATTTGCGTAGATTTGGATTTAATGCTGATGTACCGAAAATGTATTAATTTGTACATTCATTAAGATCTAGTTTACTTTCGTTTTAATTATTGTTTTTTACAATATGCGTAGATTTGTTAGTAGGTATCGTAACTAAAACATCAAATAAATATTTTATAATTATAATTATCGCATAGTATTAATATTAAAATTACTAACTAAATATACAATTACCAACCTATACATATTTATCAATTAGGTTTACAACGACGCATATAATATATTTAAGCATATATTTGCTAGCTTTTTTTAGGTACTTTGCGCGATGCTACTAACAAAAAAACAAAAGTCGGGCTAAGATGTATATTTAATACAATTTTCAATAGTTCATCATAATATTAATTCTAAACATTTTGATCAATATTTAGGATCAAAATGTCTAGCCTAGTATTGTATAATCTAAAAACTACATTTTCTTAACAATTTTAAACAACTTATTTATCTTCTTCTTATATATAAAAATTAATCGCAAAATGTGTTGGTAAGCGCATAACTCGACAACGCCTGGACTAATTTGGCCAATTTTTTTTTTAAATGTTCGTTGAAGTCCAAGGATGGTTCTTACGGCGAGAAAAAATCAAATAATTACCGGGAAACCCTTAAATACAGCCCTTTTCTTTTCCCATACAAACATTGTCTAACTAAAGTTACCTAATTTGAATTTCGAACGGGCAGGATGACGTCTGCCGGGACCGCTAGTTAAATATAAATTTAAAGTACCGTCGAGACCCCAAACTTCGCCTGGATTTTGGCATATTTTGCAACATAACTTGTTAATTTGAAACTATTCTAGACCGTTCAAAGAAAAAAACTAATTAAAGGGCTCCTGTCCATCTTCAGAGACCATTAGAGCATTGAATTTCAATGGCTAACATGGCAAAAAATGGACAAAATGGTGCTAGGCGAAGAATGGGTATTTTTCCCTAACTTCGCCTATGTATGCCTGACCGCTTATAATAAACATTGATGGGATCTACTCACGACAAGTCTCTTCGGTTTGAAGTGTGATAATATAGTATGAACTTAAACAACGTCAGATTACTGTTATTTCCTAGAAAAGAGGGGTAGGCGAAGTATGGGTGCAATATGACGTTAGTTACATACATTGACAGTGACGAAGCTAGGGCTGCCAAAAATCACGCATTTATCCAGCATGCCAAGAAAAAAGAGGGTATAGTGTTTTATTCAACTTTATTTTTTAAAAATAATTTCATTTCATTTATTTTAAAAGGAGTTTTTTTTTTTTGCACGGTTGTTTTTTATGGTTTGTAAGTATCTCTTCAAAAAACGGTATGCCCACTTTCTGCCGGGTAATTTATCAGCTAAAATTGAACGCTTTCCACTGGGTTCTAAGTATCTGATAATTTTAAATACTCCACTACACTTTACAAGTAGAAACATTATTACTTATATACTTTTTAGCTTTTTATCATGATATTATTTCTAGACATTTTGTTCAGTACATTTGCCATCCCTAAGGGCAGGCGAAGTTTGGCACGAACATGATGACCAAATGCCCTAATGAACAATTACTTTTATTATGACTTAAAAACGTAATATATCTATTAATTAATAGTGTCAATTGATAAAGCGATAGTTATAGCATATACCTGTACAATAAAAATAAATTTATCTGGTCTGCAACACTCCTTAAAATCAAAGTTCATTCACGTCTTGAAAAAAACGTGCGGTCGGCGTCACAAATAAACTGCACTAGACGCCAACCATATGAAGTTAGCCACAGATTGTCCACAGAATATTGCCAGTCATAAAAAATACTTTATACTTAGAGTTATTATATAAAGCCTGCCATAGAAATAACTTGTAAATTTGAAGTTATGTAAAATTAGGCGAAGTATGGTAGTCTAGGTGAAGTTAGGGGTTTCGACGGTAACCGCTGTCGCTTATGACATACACCAGCCTCAGGTCATGAGCACGGCCTGGGATGCATCTAGATTTCTTCAAACACTAAACGTGACAGCATGATTTGTGATCATCTAAAGACATTGGCAGATATACAAAGCTATACTATGTCGCTATTTAATATATATTATATATTACTTACCGTAATACTTAATTTTGTATTTTTTTAATCTAATACTTAATCATAAACTTTTTTATTATGGTATGTACCTATACATACCGATTAAAAAAATACAAAAATTTTAGGAAACTATTTTTTTAATAGCCAAATATTACCGTACGAAACCTAGGTACCCGAGCCTATTCAATCCAAACAAACAAACCTTTCCTCTTTATTATATTACTAGCTGTCCGCCCCGGCTTCTCATGGATCATCTTTTTTTATAGCCTATGTCATTCACGAATAGTGTAATCGGTCCAGCCATTTTAGAGCCCATTCAATCCAAAGTATTCTATTAGTTTAGACATAGTAATATTTTTATAGCAATATTATTATATAGCTAGCTGGCAGCTAAGGTACAAAATGTTTTTGTAAATTTAAAGTATATTTCGAAAATATCCTAAGTGTTTAAAGTGACAGGTAGAGTTATTGCCCAAAGCTCTTAGTTTTTAGTATTTTTACGTAACTAGTAGGTACCTACTTATCTTGTGAGTACTTATGCGTTTGACATCAATTTTAATTTGTTTGTGTTGTACAAATATTGAAAATAGTCGGGTTCGAATTTGATAGATCTGCAATTGGTTCTTACTAAGTCCTCGAACGATATGGTACCTGTTAGCGACGGTTCGACCTCTTTTTTAGGCTCATTATATTTCTTTGATAATTTTAAATTTGATGCTGATTTTTGTTTTTTATACTTACGCTGCTTCTCTGGAATAGTGTCACAACTCGAAATGTGTTACCATTCTGAATTGAAATTTATATGTGACGGTTCACAGTCTTAAATGGAGTAACAAATTATTTCGAGTTGTGACACTATTCCAGAGAAGCAGCGCTTAGTTCCTTTTTTATTGTCAAATTCAGTCTATAATTGTACAAGCACTAATAAGGTCTGTAAAAAGGTTTTTGAGTGTGATTTACCAAGCCCCAGAGTCTACAGTACCTTAACGACTTGGCGAAAGTTCTTCTTAGTTAAATTCGTAGTTGTTTTATAACTACACTAGCGGCCCGTCCCGTCTTTGCCCGGGTCCCTTTTTTATAGCCTATGTCACTCGGTAATAGTGTAGCTTCCCAACAGTGAAAGATTTTTTCAAATTGGTCCAGTCGTTTAGGAGCCTATTCAATACAAACAAACAAACTTTTCCTCTTTATTACTAGATTACATTATATTAGTATAGTATAGTAATATAATAATATGTAATAACCGCGAAGGCATTTTTATTAATACCATATTGCTTTCCGAATGACGGCTCAATTTCAATGTTATTCGCTGTAAAATTACAATGCGATAAAACATGTTACCAGTTCGGGCTTATTCGGGCACATTTTCTCTGCTGGGAATCGAACTGGCGTCCCAAACTGGGCCGACCGGTCGCGGGTGAATTCTTGAACTATTATGCATACTGTAACAGCCTAATACAAGACAGCTTCTTTAATCCTAACTAATATTATAAATGCGAAAGTAACTCTGTCTGTCTGTTACGTTTTCACGCTAAAACTACAGGACCGATTTATATGAAATTTGGTACAAAGAAAGTCTGGAGTCTGAGAAAGGACATAGGCTACTTTTTAACCGACTGCAAAAAAGGAGGATTTCCATGCGGACGAAGTCGCGGGCAGAAGCTAGTAATATCATAAACAACAATTTTGGACATAAATACAATGAGGTATCTGTCGGTTATCAGTCTGTGACATTGTCCGACTCTTACGCAACCTGTACGTCTTTTTAAAGAGCATATCAATACGGTTGGAAATAAAACTTAATTCTATAATTGGATATTCACACATTTCTGTTGTGTAAACGTTTCTCAATGGTTCTTCAGCGAAATCATTAAACATATCCAGGTCGCGGCTCTAGTATAGTGACACAATTTAAATTATGTCGTTTTGGATTGAAACTGTAGACGGATTTAATTCGCGTATTTTATTGGCAGACTTTTCCCATTGTTTGTTGTATCTCCTAAAATGCAAAATAAAACAAGTTTACGTAATAATTTCAGATGCCTTCGCGGTTATTACACATTGGAATGAAACAACTATTAACGGATTTAACTCGCGTATTTTTATTTTATTTTATCAGCTGACGTTTCGGATTCTTTACAGTTTCCATAATCCGAAACGTCAGCTAATAAAATAAAATAAAAATACGCGAGTTAAATCCGTTAATAATTTAGTTGTTTCATTCCAAAGTTTACGTACTAATACTTAATTACTCAATAATTACTCTTATTGTGTATGTATGTAAACTATTTATATACTTAGTAGGTATAACAAAAAAAAACAATCACATAAACGAAAATAATATAAATGTGCAAAGGCGAACTTTTCGCTTTAAAGGATCTCTTCCAGTTAACCTTTGGGCGATTAAGCGATTATAAAAAGGACATATCGTAGGTGAGAGAAAAAGTGTACGACTTAAAAGGTAGAGAAAATAAATAAATAACAAAAATATATGTTATAAATTATTTAAATATCGGAATGAAACAACTATTAACGGATTTAACTCGCGTATTTTTATTTTATTTTATTTGCTGACGTTTCGGATTCTTTACAGTTTCCATAATCGTAGCACGACTGAGCTGACAATAGTCTAACGCTAAAGTCGCTATTGTCAACTCAGTCGTGCTAGTCAGCAAATAAAATAAAATAAAAATACGCAAGTTAAATCCGTTAATAGTTGTTTCATTCCAATGTGTAATAACCGCGAAGGCAGCAGAAATTATTATTTAAATATCATAAACATAAAAACTAAAAGGCCCTCTAAAAAGTATAACAATAATAAAATCTTAATATTAGTTACCTAAGTATTAATATTTCTACAAAGAAAACGTCATGTCGGAGGGACCGCTTTTCATTTAGGTGTACTTACTTACCTATTATTTACAATCTACCTAAACCTACGGTCCCCCCGACATGACGTTTTCTTTGTAGAAATATTAATACTTAGGTAACTAATATTAAGATTTTATTATTGTTATACTTTTTAGAGGGCCTTTTAGTTTTTATGTCGGGGGTTTGTTAAATTTTTAATTTATTTTTTTATTTCATACTTTTTGTAAGTAGGTACGTAGGTACCTACTACATATTATTATTTTAAACTAATTTCCATTTCACATGGAATTTCGTAATGTACATGTTATCCTCTTACATTTGATACCCCACTACGTAACCGATTTTCATTGTGATTTCAATTGTGTAATGTACACGCGATCCTCTTTCATTTGATACCCCACTCGGGTATATTTGTAGACATTTGGTTTTCCATCCCCACTTTCACTCCCAATATTTTTTGAACGACTCAAGCGATTTTCATTATGATTTCAATTTTGTAATGTACTCGTCACCCTCTTTCATTGGATACCCCACTCGAGTATATTTGTAGACATTTATTTTTACATCCCCTCTTTAACCCCCCCCTAATTATTAAACTACTGAGCCGATTTTTATAAAACATAGCTAAGAACACTCCCGACATATACATCTTTCAAACAAAAAAAACAGAATCAAAATCGGTTCATGCGTTAGGGAGCTATGATGCCACAGACAGACACACACACACACACACAGACAGACAGACAGACACAGTTTTTGCGTCGGGGGTTAAAAATAATAGCATACTACAAAATATTTAGTTCATTCGTCAAGCCAATACTTTTTGTATTTTTGCAGTTTGTTTCATATCTGTTTTTCAAACGAAAATAAAATTCATAAGGCTTGTTTGATTATTCTATCGGCGTGCAGATGCATTTCAATGCTGATTGGTTCTGTATTGCACATGCACTTCCAATGCACTGGTAGGGTTGCCATGTAAACACAATCCTTCTAATTAAAAACGCGCGGCGGTCTGTTTCGCTGTGCCGCGTTGTGACACCCCTAATTGGTTTATCTTGACCATAGTATAATAATGTAGTAAGTTAAGCCTAGGTTCCTAACTTGGTAAGTACCCCCGCAAGGGTAAAACTTGTATTACGCGGTAACAATCAGCTGGTTGTTGTCTTGAACGCCGAATTTCAAGTCTGAACACAGCGTAGCGCCGAATAGCGTCGATCGTCGATAGGTTTTAATTTTTTTTTACGTGTTTCTGGGAGTAGTGTTCCGATAAGTCCATCAAAACAATGTTAACTGGAAGAGATCCCTTGAAGGGGTAAGTTTGCCTTTGCATAATTTTCGTTTCAATCTGCGTATTTATTTTGTTGAGTACTAAAGAGTTTACAGCTTTTTTTTGGAGCTATTCATATTTAAAATGTTTTTTTTTTATATTATTTATTCAAATCCTCTAGTTGAACTTTTTTCTACCAAATAAATATTTGAAAGTGTAATCAAAATATCAGAAAAATATTTCACTATATTATATACTATTTCAATGGATTTATCGTCAGTCTGCAATTTATTCGTTTTTTTTTTTCTTACGGGATTTGGTTTACCTGCTGAGTCCGGTCTGTTCATATCTGCAGGAAGAGCTTATGAGATGGTATACTTTTGGCTTTAGTACAAAACTATCGGCCCGCCCCGGCTTCGCCCGTATCCCTTTTTTTATAGCCTATGTCATGGAATAGAGTAGCTTTCCAACAGTGAAATAATTTTTCAAATCGGACCAGTCGTTAAGGAGCCTTTCCTCTTTGTTATATTAGTATAGATAAAGTTTATTAATAAAAAATATAGAAATACTTTTCTTGGTATTATTTTATGCAAAACACTATAAATCTACTAAATTCACTAAAATATGGCATTTTTTTATAAAAAGTTGTATTTTTTTTTATTTTATTACAAGAGTATCTTCGCTTACCATTCTTACAATACTATGGTCCACCCCACGCAAATAAAGTTTGAATCCAAACTTTGAACTTTACCTCGTAGCAGGATGGTTTATATTCCTTTGTAGCTTTCGAATAATACTAGTAAATTGCGCCGGCCGTACGTGTTAAACCTTTCCAATCATACATTATTCAGGTTTTGTTACAAGTCCATTGAGACCTATTGTTGTAAGATTTTTTGAATAATCAAGCGAATTTAAATTTTACTGCATGGGCTCAAAGTACAAAGTGTAGTTTATTGATGTCAAAAAATATTGCAAGCTGACCGGAGTTTGAGTTATGATTTATTTTCCATATTTCTTACCGTATATCATAATAAATATTTGAAAATCAAAATTAACATTAAAACGGATTAACCGATTTTGATGTTCTCGAGTTTTAGCGACACTAACGATAATCAATATATATTATATGTGTGATTTAACTATACCTACCTATCTCTACTTTTGAAAACCCAGATTAAAAGGTTAGGCATTTTCCTTTTATTCATTGGCGAAGAGATATATAATATTACTAGCGGTCCCGGCAGACGTCATCCTGCCCGTTCGAAATTCAAATTAGGTAACTTTAGTTAGACAACGTTTGTATGGGAAAAGAAAAGGGCTGTTTTTAGGGTTTTCCCGGCAATTATTAGATTTTTTCTCGCCGTAAGAACCATCCTTGGACTTGAAAGAACATTTAAAAATAAAAAATTGGTGAAATTGGTCCAGGCGTTGTCGAGTTATGCGCTTACCAACACATTTTGCGATTCATTTTTATATATAAAATTGTTCATATCAATGTCTCGCTTTTTATTATAATTGCGCTATTTTCTTAAATTTTCGCTCTTTATAATTATACTAGACTTACAGTATTCAGGATCCTATAATGGAAAAATGAAAATACAATTTATATTTCTTAGTGTATATTTAAAACTAAAATAAAAAAAACACAAAGTCATGTTTATAAAACATAATATAAAACAATGTACAAGACACCAACGGTTGATTCCACGTCAAGTCCGGTAAGCCTCGATTATGAATACGAGAAGTCTATGCAACTCTGTAATATTATTTCTTATACAATCGCGGTTATTACGCACAGGTATAATACGAATATTCGTATTATACGAATATTCGTATTATGGGAATTGTAAAATTTTGGAAATTTTAAAACTAGTTATAATTGTTTTTATTCAAATCTTTAGTAACGTTAAAGTTGAATAAGAGAAAGAAAACTTGGTTTTTTATACCCGTAAAAGTTTAAAAATTAGCATATAAGTATGTTTTTTTTTTAATTCGATAATCTTGTAGACCCTCGTATCCATAATTAAATGCCACATTTAAATTTATAAAAAAATTAAAACGTGGTATTTATAAAGTACACAATAGAAATTAGGAAACCGTTTCAAATTTGAGTCATTTTTATTTATTTTTGAGATTTTTATTTTAAGCAAATTAACATAATATTAAGTCATTTAATTTGAATATTTATTATATGCATAGTATGCGTAACATAGTAGACGTTGTCTAGACGTTATTAATTATATATGTGAATAGCAAATAACCATAAAAATCATGTAAATACATAATTATTGTTTTCAAATGTCTATAAGTTTTAGTCGCGCGAGAGAGTGTCTGTCACTGTCAAACTTTTATAAAGAGTAAAAGAGTGAAAGGGACAGATTCTCGCGCGACAAAATCTGACCACAACAGAATGACTCAATTTTAAAATGGCTTCTTAATTTTATATAAGTTTAAAATAAAGAGCCTCTTTTAACTGTGACATTACGAGTATGAAAAAATCTATGTCAAGTGGCATTTCAATTTTTTCCAAAAATTTTATATTTATATCAAAAATACGTCATAAAAACCTCATAAAACTGCAAGTTATTTACGCAACTGTCACAGTTATTTAAAAATAAAACCGTGGTGTTTTTTGTTACACCACTTTCGCTAACATATTCGACTCGAGTATTGTTCAGTTAAAACTATATTTGCATTACCGACACATAATTATTTGTGCGTCTCTCTCTTCCCACGAGGTCAGAGAGAGACGCACAATCCAGACCCACACTCGAAACCCGTTCTCGTACTTTTCCTTTTTAATAACGATGTCAAGTAATCTCTGCGACGTGTTCAAAATGCTCCGAATCAAAGTTGTAATCAATATCGACGAGCGTAAAATAAACGTTTCAATTAACAACTGACGGCGCGCAAAGCGATACGCTCGCAAAAGCCATAAAAAACAAAAAAGAATCTCAGTACGAAACTTGACAAAAATCCGCGTCCATATTTGAACATTCCAAGATGGTGCAAAGTTTTGTAATGAGATCTTTGACAGAATAATTTCGCTCTCGCCAATTCGCTTTTGCGCGCCAGCAGTGTTTAGATACATATAACCGTTGATGTACTCGAGTACATATACACAGCGGAACAGCCACGTCCAAAAAGGAGGTCCCAGTCCAAACAATAGAGAGCTCGCCTCACGCCTGACATCGGTCACTCGACAGACGGACAAGTTAATGAGCCGTCGTGAGACTATTCCAGGCTGGCTGTCCTTGTGATTGAGTATTATAATAAACGTAACATATTTACAAAAAAACAAATTGGTATCAATGGGTAACAATAGTTAACAAAATGACTACGTGTCTATATACAAAGTGCTGTAGCGTACCTATTTAGTCCCATCCGTGGTGCTCGTGGTGGATTGGTACCCACACTTTCTGCCAGACTGGCTTCCATACCTTCTTCCAAGCTGGTACTTCTACGGACTTCCAGACGGGCACTTGGATTTGCTTCCACTTCTCAACCCAGATCTTCTTCTGTACCGGTACCCAGACCTCTTTCTTGACCGTTTTCCATACCTGAACTTTCTCTTCTATCCATTCCTGTTTCTTCTCAGTCACCCAGGCTTGCTTCTTTTCAGTCCTCCAGATTTGTTTCCATTCCTCTTTCCATTCGAGTTTCTTCTCGGTGACCCACTCCTGTTTGTGCTCAGTCTTCCACACCTTCTTCCACACGGGCTTCCAGATCATCTTCTTCCTCCAGAGATCGTGGCTGGTATATTCCCAACCGTGATCATCCTTCCCTAAGAACTTCTCTCCGGGAACGCCCTCTTTCACCCACTCAGGGACATAGGTCTGTTTCCATTCAGGTACTTGAACAGTCTTGGTAACGGGTACTTTTATTTCCTTCCACACGGGTTTCTGGATCTTTTTCCAATCTGGCACTTGCACCTCTTTCCAAATGGGTACTTGCACTTCCTTCCAAATCGGTTTTTGTACTACCTTCCACGCCGGTACCTGTTCTTCCTTCCATTGTTGGACTTTCTCGGTTTTCCAGGCGGGTTCCTTCTCCTTCTTCCACTCAGTTTTCCAGGCGAGTTTCTTCTCTGTTTTCCAGATTTGTTTCCACTCTTCCTTCCACACGAGTTTCTTTTTCCAGACGCCCTCCGGTTCGGAGTGCCAGCCGCCGGGGGACCTCTTATCCCGGGCGAGCTCTGCCGCCTCCTGGCCGGGCACCGGGACTGCAGCAGCAGCCGCGAAGGCAAGGACTGCCCATAGCTGTCAACAGATAAAGAAAATATAGTAACAGTCACCTTACAACAGTAGCCAGCTGCTTGTTACACACATCGGTAACGTGTAGTTGAAACGATATCTGTAGTGTTTAAAACTTTGAATGGGCCGTTATATTTAGTAGGTAATACGTGTCTCTGTGTAATCGTATAATTAGTGGGAATGTTTCCGTGTCATAATTTATAATGAGGCATTGTCCATTTTCGGTTCTCGGTTGAAAGTGAAAATGATTCACTTTTCATTCGTCGGCAATCGTACGTAATAGCACGGCTATTATGATAATTTGTATAATTGCATCTAATATTTCATAAAATTTGGATTTCGTCTGTCTAATTATTTAAGATATAAGTATATTTGAATACTAATTATACTGATGTATGATTTTATTATACCGTTACTTCATACAGTCAAACTACTTTCGTTTGCTTTTATTTAGATAGTGTATGGTAAAAAAGTAGCGGACTGCCCTACTGCAGTTTGGTAAAAATCTTTTATGCTACAAATGAATATGTGTAGCTTTAAATGGAGTTCATTAATCTTCCCATACAAAGTGTATGTGTGGTAACTGAGCTAATTGGTTGTCTTTTTACAAGCAACGGGTCACTAAATATAACCTATTACTTTTCTTTACATATTTTTTAATTTAAATATAACATAATAATATCTTTTAGGTGAAAGTCATCATGTTACACTATTGAAACGACTTTGGTCATTGATTACAGTCTAGCAAAGGGGTATAAGATCTATTGTTAGTAAGTTATAATAGAAACACCATAGTCTTCATACAATAAAGTCAATTTTCTAGATTTTTAAGATTTCCTTTAGACGCCGCTGACAATACTAATATAATGAAACCTTGAAAGTGTGATCTTTTCAACTGGAAATTTTCAATTCCGGTAATTGGACGCAATTTTCTTTGGAAATATTAGGTATCCTTCAGCCTGATTCCAATCAGTAGGTAATCCCAGTGCTGGGCACAGGTCTATTTTAAGGTACCAGAACAAATTAACAATCTTGGTCGAAGACACGAAAACCAAGTAATGAAAGTTATACCACTTTATAATATTCTGTAGGTAAAGATGTTATTAACTCCAAACGGATTTAACTCGCGTTTTATTCTTTTGGCTGACGTTTCGGAGCTTTTACAGATTCCATAATCGTAGCACGACTGAGCTGACAATAGATAAAGTTGTTTCCACAATGTATAATAACCTCGAAGGCGTCAGAAATTATTAAAAAAATTAAAGATTTTATTTTTTTTAAAATGTTGTTTTACACCGTGGGACGTATTTAATGATTCGATTGTATAAATTTAGTAACTAAGTCACTATTAAGGTATTGTTATGCGCAACGCGAGGTCACAAGTTCAGATCCTATAGGCGCAGATATTACGAAAATGTGATGACACATACATACAATATAATTGATTGAATATGGATATGGCATATTTTATTTGTAATTTTATCTTTTATTGATACTGAATTTACATTAATATTAATTAGAAATTATATTTCCATAATCGTAGCACGACTGAGCTGACAATAGTCTTACGCTAAAGCTATTTATTATTTTTATTGTTTCGTTTCTTTCTATATAATATAATACTAGCTGTCCGCCCCGGCTTCGCACAGATCATCTTTTTTTATAGCCTATGACACTCGGGAATAGTGCAGCTTCCCAACAGTGAAAGAATTTTTCAAATCGTTCCAGCCGTTTTGGAGCCTATTCAATCCAAACAAACAAACCTTTTCTCTTTATAACATTAGTATTGATTAAAAAATATACTGATTTATAAATGCCTAGTTACAAGTGCAGTTAAATGTTCTTAGAAAAATCTTTGCACAATATTTCGAGCTAAATTCTTTAAGGTTTGTTGCGTAATGAACGTACAGTATCCTTCCTTACATGGTATGAATACCCGACCGCAGTATCGATGCCTTGAATCTGGCCGCGTACTTAAAAAGTTAACCAAATAACAACGTTAATACGTTTTAATACGTTTCAAAATGTATTTTAAAAAAGGCAATAAGTAACAGATACTCGTATTAAATTTGTAACTAGCGCGTACACAGATTTTTTTTATCTTTTTTTTTCCAAGTTTTTTCACCTTTTAAACCTTCCCTGGAGTTCCACGAACATTTCAAGACTAAAATCAGCCAAATCGGTTCAGCCGTTCTCGAGTTTTAGCCAGACTAACGAACAACAATTCATTTTTATATATAAGAGAAGATAAGATAGAAATCTAATATTTTGAAAAATAATATATAGGTAAATAAATAATATATAGATAGGTACTTCAAATGCACACAAATTTGACCTCTCTTTCGTAATAGCGGACAGTACCACTGACTTCAAAACCAGAGGTCGTGCGTTCGAATCCTTTTTAGGGCAAACACGAGCATTTCTACCCGAGTCTGAACTGTTTATCCATTACCCGTAGAACAAGCTTTGCTTAGGGCAAAATATAATTTAAAATCTTGCAGTAAGAGTATAGGATATTAGGTATATATTCTAAGTATAAACTCGTAAAAGTGACAGTCAAGCGTAATCTGTTACTAGTACTTGCGGTTAGAGATATGGAAAGTATATCGAGTTACATTGGTATGAAATTATAGACGGATTTAACTCGCGTATATTTTATTGGCTGACGTTTCGGAGCCTTTACAGATTCCATAATCGTAGCACTGACAATAATCTTATGCTTAAGTCAAAAAAACAGTACCTACCTATATCATTTATATATATTATATTATCTTTTTATAAAGGTAAAAAAACGAAACAATAAAAGTAATAAATAGCTTTAGCGCTATTATCAGCTCAGTCGTGCTACGATTATGGACACTGTAAAAAATCCGAAACGTCAGCAAGTTAATAAAATACGCGAGTTAAATCCGTTCATAGTTGTTTCACTCCAATAATTTTTTTAAAGGTTCTAAGTACCTATATGAAACAGTAATTGAAACATATCACAAGCATGTAAGATTTCAAAATACGAAAATATTAATATATAATTTTTTTTCACTAGGAAAACTAAAAAAATTAAATGTACTCGTTGTAATAAAAAGGGAATTGGAACCGATTCAGCAGGGCTTATAGAATTTTAAGGGATTATCTCAGTATTAAACGCGTATCAAACAAACAGAAATTCACTATTTGTATAATTGTTCAAACATAACGCTTGTTTGAGAGGAAACGCGACAATATATAAATCGCTATTACATTTAAAAACTAACAAGAAACGCAAATCACATATTACTTAGGAAAACATATAATTCGCAAAAAAAACTTTTGATCTACGGATCACTGAAAATAAATTCGCAAAAAAAACTATCGATCTATAGATCACTGAACGCGACCTAGATCCTTGATTTTGACGCACTATTCCGCACTGTCACGAACCTAAGTCACAACTTAGCACTAAAATAAAAAAAACACTGTCACATCACCCACCATTAAAGTTACCGCCCTCATCTTAAGCGCAGGCATAACTATAGAAAATGCGCGCACGCAGGTTCTTATATTTAGTGCCCCCTACTCATCGCTTGCGCACCGCGCGCCGATCTACACTCGCGGAAATAAGGGATATCATTAAAAAAGCTTAATAGCACTTGTCAAAATGTCATGCCCTTTTTGGTTGATTTTAATGTAGTTTTTTAGTGTAAGGGTCGTGAATTTAACTATTGAAATTGGTAATTTTTGATGCCTTCGCGGTTACATTGGAATAAAACAGCTATTAATAGATTTAACTAGCGTATTTTTTTTTGTTTTGGATTCTTTACAGTTTCCATAATAGTAGCACGACTGGGCTGACAATAGTCTAACGCTAAAGTCAAGTAGGCTTCGTGGTTGCTGGTATTTAATAAATGAAATGTCTACATTTAAATTTTGGACTGTATTTTAATTATTTTGTTTTTAAATGGCGGATGCGTAGCCTCATCGCATATTAGGTAGGAACAGACTGGCTTATTCTTTAACGTAAAACTATTGTCAGCGTCGGGCTACGATTATGGAAACTGTAAAGAATCCGAAACGTCAGCATATAAAAAATAAAATAAAAATACGCGTTAGTATACTTACTACAAGTACAGGCATTTTGTACTAATAATAGCTTGCACTATGTTAAACATATTTTAACTTTGACTAAGTAAGTGAGTAAGACAGGGTGTTCATTTAACTGTTGTTATGACGTCATATTCACTTCCAGTGCAACCAACTTTAGTTAAACTAAACGCTAATTTTGATGATCCTAAATTTAGTAAGGTTATTTAGATGAAAGTTGGATGAAACTTGTTGCATAAATAATATGATTTTCACAGTGCCTTGGTAATGCTGTAAAATATATTATTACTTATGATTTTTCGTATGTATACGAAAATTGACCATATAATATCTCAATCAACAAATCTCAAGAACAGACACTTTCAGACGTTTCGAAGGCAGTACAGTTCCCATATTCCTAGCCGACTGAGTTGACGATAGTCTGACACTCAGAGCGTCATCGAATAAAATAAATCTGAAACAAAAAAAAAATACGCGAGTTAAACCCAATGTGTAATAATAATTGTTTCATTCCAATGTGTAATAACCGGGAAGGCATCAGAAATTATTATTGTACCATAACGTGACGTCACGAGCCTCCACTCAAACTCAAACTCAAACTCAAATAATCATTTATTCAGGCTAGGCTCTTACAGGCACTTGTGAATGTCAACGTTAAAATTAATATTCTTTTTCGATTCAGCAAAAAAAGAACCTCTTGAGAAGAATCGAGAATAAACTCGATGAGGTATAATTTTTTCAATATAGTTAATAATATTACAATTTCACTTAAGAATAAATTATGTACAAATTACAATATGTATGTACTTAATCTAATTACATTTAAAAAAAATATAGGAGAAAAATAAAAAATAACAATAGGTACTGGAGATGTATAAGGTCTCCAGGTGTCAAAAGACTAAATTAAATTTACTGGAAATGTAAAGGTTTCCAGGAGTCAAATATAAAATAAAATTACAGGAGGAAAAAAAAGAAAAAATACACAAAGTAAAAAAGACACTTAAGACAAAAAAGACAATATGATGTCTCTAGTCAGATTCGTCACTGGAACTTTTTACCCCCTTTCTTTAAGAGAGTACCTACCACAATAATTATAGAACTAGATTTTCTTTACCAAGTTATTTTCCCTGATGATCTCGATATTATAAAGACACTGGTCTCTACTTCATAAATAATACTCAATTATCTTTTCGCTCAATTATGTATAATATTACATTAAACTCATGAGTACTGAACAATCAATTCAAAGACCTGATAACAATGTTTCCAATTCCAATATTACTTTCTGTCTCCTGTTCGAAATCGTCATGCCCTGCCGCCATGACACCGGGACGCGTTCCCTTTTTGAATATCCTGACTACATTTTATTCGACTAAGGTAACAGCAAACAGCCACAGAATTTAATTACAACTTGACAGATATGAATTATTTTACAAAAGCTAACAATATCTGGAGTATTCTGGAGCTTCTTATTCAGAGACTGTCGTACACAAGTTCTATTAAAGTTATACAAAGGCTGTATTTGCTCTATACAGTTTGCGTGTTTATGTAAATGACATACTATGAGTCAAAAATCTATCTAAAGTTTATGTTGAAATCTCATTTTAAAAGGAACTGCTTTCTTTATGTTTAAGATATCGCACATCTAAATCTAAAGGGATCTAAGTCAAAAACCGGAAGATTTGAGTTATGCACACCATCGGATTCCAGCAAAACCCACCTACACTAAAACAGATTTCAGCTAATATAACCCTGCAAGCTTTATTATAAAAAGTATAAATTTACACAGAAAACTCATGCGTGCATATGGACATATTAATCAGTTTCTCGCCTCTCCTGAAAAAGTACCTTTTTTGAGTTAGCTCTCTTTAGATCTAGGTGTGCGATATCAAAGTCGCGAAACCTATTTAAGTAAAGGAACGCTGAGTAGAACTTGTTTGATACTGTCTGTCTGTTTATAACTTACTGTTAAACGCGAGTATTTGACGTACGTTGAGTTACATTGTGTTTACTTCACTAGCGGCCCGCCCCGGCTTTGCACGGGTCCCTTTTTTTTAAACGTAGTAATATATATGTATGTGCTTATGTCACTCGGTAATAGCGTAGATTTAATAATTTCTGATGCCTTCGCGGTTATTACACATTGGAATGAAACAACTATTAACGGATTTAACTCGCGTATTTTTATTTTATTTTATTTGCTGACGTTTCGGATTCTTTACAGTTTCCATAATCGTAGCACGACTGAGCTGACAATAGTCTAACGCTAACTTTAGCGTTAGACATTCCGAAACGTCAGCAAATAAAATAAAATAAAAATACGCGAGTTAAATCCGTTAATAGTTGTTTCATTCCAATAGTGTAGATTCCCAACAGTCAATTTTTGAAATCAGTCCAGTTGTTTTGGAGCATATTCAATAAAAAAAAAAAACTAATAAACCTATTCTCTTTTTCTCTCACACTATGATCTAAAAGGAGTTAATTCAAGAAATCCATTTTTCAGAAAAGGCGATAAAAATTGAGTGTTTTAATTTCACTTCAGTACCTAGTTACCTAGTAGGTAAGTAAATGCCAAACCATTTTTTTTTAATATTCTTAAAATTCTTCCGTATTAATTTTCATCTAATTCGGTTCATCGGTTTAACCAAGAAAAGGCAACATACAGACACCCCGTCCCATTAGTACAGATATCGCACACCTAGATCTAAAGGGATCTAACTCAATTAAAAAGTATAACAATAATAAAAACTTAATATTAGTTACCTAAATATTAATATTTCTACAAAGAAAACGTCATGTCGGGGGCCCCGCTTGTCATTTAGGTGTTACTACTTAATACCTACGGTCCCCCCGACATGACGTTTTCTTTGTAGAAATATTAATATTTAGGTAACTAATATTAAGTTTTTATTATTGTTATACTTTTTAAAGGGCTTTTAGGTTTTTATGTCGGGGGTTTGTTAAATTTTTAATTTATTTTTTTATTGCATACTTTTTGTAAGTAGGTATCTACTACTTAAATTATTATTTTAAGTAATTTCCATTTCACGTGGAATTTTGTAATGTACATGTTATCCTCTTACATTTAATACCCCACTCGGGTACATTTGTCGATATTGGGTTTACCATTTACACTTTTACTTCCCATAATTTTTGAACTACTCAACCGATTTTCATTACAATTTCAATTATGTAATCTACACGTGATCCTCTTTCATTTGATACCCCACTTGGGTATATTTGTAGACTTTTGGTTTTCCATCCCCACTTTGACACCCTATATTTTTTGAACGACTCAACCGATTTTCATTATAATTTCCATTTTGTAATGTACACGTGATCCTCTTTCATTTGATACCCCACTCGAGTATGTTTGTAGACTTTTATTTTTCCATCCCCTCTTTCACCCCCCCTAATTATTAAACTACTCAGCAGATTTTCATCAAACATAGCTAAGAACACTCCCGACATATACACCTTTCAAACAAAAAAAACAGAATCAAAATCGGTCCATGCGTTAGGGAGCTATGATGCCACAGACAGACACACACACACACACACACACACACACACACAGACAGACAGACAGACAGACACGTCAAACTTATAACACCCCGTCGTTTTTTCGTCGGGGGTTAAAATCCGGAAGATTTGAGTTATGCACACCATCGGATTCCAGCAAAACCCACCTACACTAAAACAGATTGCAGCTAATATAACTCTGCTGGCTTTATTATAAAAAGTATAAATTTATACAGAAAACTCATGCGTGCATATGGACATATTAATCAGTTTCTCGCCTCTCCTGAAAAAGTACCTTTTTTGAGTTAGCTCTCTTTAGATCTAGGTGTGCGAATTATATGGGAAGTTAATTTATATTTGTGTTTGAGATACATTAGCATTATCTAAATTGGTTAAAGCTGTCAATATAAAGCAATGGAGTTAAAAGAACGACGTCGTTAAATTTACATAATATATATATATGTTACTAGCTGTCCGCCCCGGCTTCGCCCGGATCCCATTTTTATAACCTATGTCACTCGGGAATATTGTAGCTTTCCAACAGTAAAAGAATTTTTCAAATCGGTCTAGTCGTTTTGGAGCCTATTCAATACAAACAAACAAACAAACTTTTCCTCTTTATTATATTAGTATAAATTAACGTAACAGTAACCTTCTTCTCAAAACACGGTAAAAATCAATTTTACCAAGATATCTTGAATGTACCCTCACAAACCAATTCGTATTTATACTTGTGTCAACAACCGGATATACCTACATTCTTTTGTATATTGTTAAAAAGACAAAATTGTGTTTTAAAACAAAAACAAAGAAAAGATAGATATGAAATCGAACTACAGTTTGTACTGCAATTTGTACAGCTATTTAGGACTGTCTTCTGCCTGGCAGAAGACAGTCCTAAATAGCTGCACAGATTGCATCTGCCTGCAATTTCTACTTCGAATAATTATTTTTTATATTTGATTAATTTCTAATGCCTTTGCGGTTATTACCTATACATTGTAATTTAAACGGATATAACTCGCTTATTTTATTTTATTGGCTGACGTTTCGTTCCATGTCCGAGTACTTATTAAATACTAGCTGTGCCCGCGACTTCGTCCCCGTGGAATAGTAAATCTTCGTAAGGCTTCATATTTTCCCCGTTTTTTTACACACTTTCCACTGTTTCTTCGCTCCTATTGGTCGCAGCGTGATGTTATATAGCCTAAAGCCTCCCTCGATATATGGTCTATTCAACAAAAACAAAATTTTTGAATTCGAACCAGTAGTTCCTGAGATTAGCGCGTTCAAACAAACAAACAAACAAACTCTTCAGCTTTATAATATTAGTATATATTTTATGATCAATTTAAATTCAATCTAAACTCAAATGCCATTCTACGGTTTAACCTAACAGAGGGCTCTTTAATAAAGACTATCGAATTTATAATATTATGGATAAGAGAATGTTAAACATTTTAAACTCTTTCACATATGCTTGATTCGATTATGCATTTCGCCTCCATAGGTTATAAACCGGTTGAACGAGAGACTTGTTAATACATTCCACTTCCATACTGCAAATAATGTAATTACTAGATTTATTAACAAAGGTCAGAAATTACTGTAACGGACTTCGGGGACGCCACTTATAACAGCTTCGTATTAATCTGCCAGCGATCGAGCGTGATATCTCGCATGTAATAGCAGTGCCTCGGTCTCTAGCAGGGACTTAAATGGCTACAAGGGACGTCACGACGATTAAGCTTCAGGGACGCCACTTATAACAGCTTCGTATTAATCTGCCAGCGATCGAGCGTGATATCTTGCATGTAATAGCAGCGCTTGCGTCTCTAGCAGGGACTTAAATGGCTACAAGGGACGTCACGACGATTAAGCTTTCAGGGACGCCACTTATAACAGCTTCGTATTAATCTGCCAGCGATCGAGCGTGATATCTGGCATGTAATAGCAGTGCCTCGGTCTCTAGCAGGGACTTAAATGGCTACAAGGGACGTCACGACGATTAAGCTTCAGGGACGCCACTTATAACAGCTTCGTAATAATCTGGCAGCGAGCAAGCGTGATATCTTGCATGTAATAGCAGCGCTTGCGTCTCTAGCAGGGACTTATATGGCTACAAGGGACGTCACGACGATTAAGCTTTCAGGGACGCCACTTATAACAGCTTCGTATTAAACTGGCAGCGAGCGAGCGTGATATCTTGCATGTAATAGCAGCGCTTGCGTCTCTAGCAGGGACTTAAATTGCTACAAGGGACGTCACGACGACTAAGCTTTTGGGGACGCCACTTATAACAGCTTCGTAATAATCTGGCAGCGAGCGAGCGTGACATCTTGCATGTAATAGCAGTGCATCGGTCTCTAGCAGGGACTTAAATGGCTACAAGGGACGTCACGACGACTAAGCTTTTGGGGACGCCACTTATAACAGCTTCGTAATAATCTGCCATCGAGCGAATGTAATATCTTGCATGTAATGGCAGTGCTTCGGTATCTAGGGACTTACGCAGTTAACAGCGAAAAAGCTATTGCGACGCAGGGACGTCAAAACTTTACAATGCAGGGACGTTGGTCCTAACAGCTACGCAGCAAACGTCAAGCAAGCTAATACGACGTCTACCTAGGTAGAAGCACTGCTGTTCAACGCTATCAAGCAGGGACGTCAAAACTATCAATGCAGGGACGTCAAATCAAGCTATATCAACGTCCAGCCACGATTGTACGTACAGGGACGTCAGTAATAACATATACCTATCGCCGTGTAATCTTGCATCTCTTTTCGGTGTTTTCTCGTATTGAAAAGTTCACACAAATTTTAATTGTTGAATTAATTATTTAAATGCGACTTAATTAAATGTGCTCCAGTTAATACAATCAAATGTGTTCTAGAATGTTACAATGCCTTTTGTCTCAGTAGGCAAGTCGTGTCTATAACTAGTGCCGTAGATCCGTGGGTGACATTGTTAAAGGGATACCAGAATCCTGTCACAAATTGGCTAGTTTCAGACAATGTTAGTACCGAATTGATTTGACCTGCACATCTTGTGAATAGGTTAACGGTACCATATGTTACGGTGACAATTATAATTGGCGTTGCAACGGCAAACATAATATTCAATACTGGTATCATTGTGTGACGAGTTCTATACAGAAAACGACGGGGTATGTTAGTAGGAGATCTGAGTTCAATTGTTTTGGATATAATTGATTCTGTCTTGCGATGCAATTATAGGATTTCACTAATTAGTAAATGGTTGCAATATATTTGAAGATATATTATATTATAATTATAAGAACGAGGCTCAGTAAAGAACATTACGCCTTTAGGAAAACCCTATGTAAAAATTAAATAGATTTTTTACATAGTTATTAAATAAAATAATTCAATTTTATCAATAAAAGATAGGTATAATTATTTTGTTGGTTTTGAAAACTCGTTTCATAATGACCCTAACTTTTTGGCTTACTTTTCTTTTAGATAAGTACCTTCATAATAAAAATTTTGTTCTGACGCAGTAGATCAGTGTTACTTACTTTTTAACCTAACTTTTTCAAGAAATATAAATTAAACTAGCTGTGCCCGCGACTTCGTCCCCGTGGAATAGTAATTCTTCATAAGGCTTTATATTTTCCCCGTTTTTTACACATTTTCCATTGTTTCTTCGCTCCTATTGGTCGCAGCGTGATGTTATATAGCCTAAAGCCTTACTCGATAAATGGTCTATCCAACAAAAAAAAAATTTTGAATTGAACCTGTAGTTCCTGAGATTAGCGCGTTCAAACAAACAAACTCTTCAGCTTTATAATATTAGTATAGATTATAATTAATACCTATGTACACGTAATTATAATAAACATAGCTCGGCGAGCACGGCAGTGTCATCGCCAAGCAAAGCAAAACAATTGATATCAACCTTAAAAATCTGTAAAAATTAGTATAATTATATAAACACATAATTAAATTGACGTGTTTAATATAATATTAATTAGGAATATCTATCATAATATCATAAAGGGATACGTATCACCGAGTAATGACAATATCATTGTCAAAATGACCCGCCAGAAATGTAATCGGATAACGGACAGTGTATTGCAAGCCTTTGTCATTGGATATGTCAAATGTCAAACACGGGAAATCTGAATTCAGCAAGCATTCGGGAAGCTCATACGATATGGTATGACATATCACTTATGGTTCCCGAATATGCACCTGAATTATTCACCCTGTTGAAGCCTTGATAATTGTCGCTTTTAAAGTGGTTTTATCTGAAGTTTTTCACAGGATTATGTCGCGCTAGAAATCTGTCACTGTCGTTTTGTTTTTTTCGCCAAAGTATAACAAATGCTGTCTCGCGCATCGAAAATATTAAGGGCTAGTCCATTTAATTAGGAATAGTCATTTATTTAATTGTCTATTTAAAGTAGGTTACCAAAAAATATTTGCAACGTATTTTTTTTCTCAATCAAACAATTAATGACAAAGATAAGCGTTTCTAGAGTTCGCTAGGGGCTTGTGACGTCACATTATGGTATTTAAAATTACACCCGAACTTTAGATTCACTAGAGAAAATAATAAAAAACCTATCTAATAACTTTTAATAAACTAGCGGACTAAATATAATTTCCTTTACCCAATCAATTGCTAACAATCTTAAAACAATATCTTACAATTATTAATATAATTCACAAACAATCTTGTATTGAGTGGCATTAGACCGGATAATACCCGCGCCGCTCCTAATCTTGAAATAGAACTTTATGCAAACTACTTAAGGTCGAATTTACAGTCTATTTCAATAGATCCATTGCTATTATTAGTGGATTATTGAACTGTGTTCCTAGGATGCGCTAATTCAAACCAAGAGTCGGAGAATCTGTCAATTTTAACAAGTTTTATCTGAAAGATGCTTATAACTCCATTTATTTAGAAACTAGCCGTTCGCAAGGATCCCTATTTTATTTTCAAAATATTCTATAGCCTATGTTACTCAGGGTGGACGTACCTTCCCAACAGTTAAAGAATTTTTCAAATCGTCTAGCCGTTTTGGAGCCTATTTAATCCAAACAAACCTTTCCTTTTTATAATATTAGTACTTATAGAAGTATAGATAATAATAATAATAATATCTTTGGACAATTCACACCAATTGATCTAGCCCCAAAGTAAGCATAGCTTGTACAGTCACCATCAGATATATATACACGGGCGAGGTGCTCAAATACATCTGAACAACATTACATTTCAATAAATTCGTTACGGTAAATATGGCCAATGATATCTCAACATTCAATTCGTCACAAATATATGAGCATCAACTTTTCAATAATATGTAAACAGTACACGCGTTCATAAATATCTGAACACTTAAGGAAAATATACCTTAAGTCACTGCCATACAGTTTAAATTCTTTTGTACAGATGTAGCGAATATGCCTGTCTCATCGTACACACTAAGTTGTAATGAAACGCATAATATACCTATAAATTTCAACCGGTTAAGTAAGACTGTTTCAGCTTGATGCGTAAGATGTTGCTTAGTAAACCGAGAGTCATGGATCGAATCCGACTCTTCAACATGATTACTAATTTTTTTTTAAATATTCTATAGCCTATGTTACTCGTGGATAATGTAGCTTTCGAGTGGTGAAAGATTTTTTTAAAAACCCAGTAGTTTTTGAGCCTATTCATTACCTACAACCAAACAAAGTTTTCCTCTTTATAATAATTATGTATTATAGTCTGGTCGAGGAGTTCTCTGCGAAAAATTTATCAGTTGTCTTAAAAATATGGGGATTGTTGCATTCGATTCAGAATTTAATTTCGAGAAGGGGGTATTTTTTTCCGCCATTAGTACAATGACAATGATCATCGATGACAAGACAAGTGATGTCGACATTGGTAGCGGATTTTCGTCTGCTGTATCATTGATAAATTGGCATTGTGGTTAATGTGTCGGATACGCGTTTATAGAACGCGGCTGGTTCGAGTTCGTGACTAGGATATATTAGTGTATTTTTTTTTTCATTTTATTTATTTTGGAATTTTATTAAGATCATTATTTTGTACAAAATAATGATCTTAATAATTTCTATAATAAATTAGGTTACCTGCTATATTAAAATTTTATTTGTCGCAAGTTTTTTTCTTCATTTATTATAGTCTATAATACGGTGGCAGGACATTCGGAAATCGGACATAGGTACGTAGAATCGAAACTCGTATTAGTATTTGCAGTTCGTTTATTACCTACGGACTTTTACAATTGATGAAGTTGTTGCGTACCTAATTAAACGACAAAGTATGTAATTAATTAAGCTCCATCATGTCTCATCATTTCATCATCTGGTTACCATAATAATTTATACTTTACACACGAACACTAAATAAACTATAACTAGAAAATACACAATTTAACTAAGGTTAGTCTTGGAAGTGTCTCAGCGACGTCTTCAATATAAAATAAGGTCTGAATAAAAATACAAAAGGAATAAAATTAAAAAAAAACACAATTCTTCCTGGTCTCGAACTTAAACCAGCTACGTTCTATGACCGCGTATCTGACTTAAACCACGAGGCTAAGCAATCAATTATCAGATTGACGAAAATTAATTACCAATGTTGACAACGACTTGTCAACGACCATAATATATATTATGAGATTCTTTCATAATTAAATAGGATACGAACTGAACAGTGACAGTTGAAGTTTGGCAACAGGAAACAATAGTAAGTATGACAACGTCGCAATTCTCGTTTGCTTTGCTTACCTAGTAATGATACCATGAGACAAAATATTCACTACATCTGTACAAAAGAATTTAAACTGTATGGCAGTGACATAAGGTATATTTTCCTTAAGTGTTCAGATATTTATGAACACTTGTACTGTTTAGATATTTTTGCGTGGTTATGTGTCCAGATTATATTGAAAAATTGCTGCTCTTATATTTGTGACGAATTGGACGTTCATATATTATTGGCCTTATTTACCGTAACGAATTTATTGAAATGTAATGTTGTTCAGATGTATTTGAGCACCTCGCCCGTGTATATATATCTGATGCTGACTGTACTATGGGTACTAGACAAAGGATAAACATACATAAATACATAAGATATCCAAGACTCAGGTACAGATGCCAGTGTTCATCACACTGACATCTGCCCCTAGCAGGATTCAAACCCGCAACCTCCGGTTTCGTAGTCAGGGGCTCTGACCACTAGACCAACAGGCCGTCAAATGAAAGAACTATAGACGGATTTAACTCGCGTATCAATACAATCTTGTATATTGAACATAGCAGGTGCCTGTGAAGGCTGTGAGTAGGTAACTAAAAAAAATGTCGAAAGCTACTGGACTTCGAACGTTAGTCTCAGTTTGTTTGCTGAGTTTAAAAGGCTAAGTCTAGTTACTAAATCTATTAGTTAACTATTTATCCGTCTGTCTGTCTGGTAGTCCAGTCGTGTTGCGTCAAGGTCGCCACTGTATGCAAATAGTGATAGTCTTGGATACGCAATGAAGATTGTGACAGAATGACAAGATCATTACCAAAATTAAAAAATATGCTAAAGAATGAAAAAACTTAATAATTTCTGATGCCTTCGCGGTTATTACACATTGGAATGAAACAACTATACAATAGTCTTTAGCGTTAGACTATTGTCAGCTCAGTCGTGCTACGATTATGGAAACTGTAAAGAATCCGAAACGTCAGCTAATAAAATAAAATAAAAATACGCGTGTTAAATCCGTTAACAGTTGTTTCATTCCAAAATGAAAAAACTATTAAAGGGTTTAATTCGCGTATTTTATTTTATTGGCTGACGTTTCGGAGCCTTTACAGATTCCATAATCATAGCACGATATAACTGACAATAGTCTTATGCTAAAGTTTCATTCCAATGTATAATAACCGCGAAGGCATTAGAAATTATTAAATATATACTTAGGTAAAGTAAATAAAAATGGTTTTCTCACTGTGTAGGTACAGTCAGCATCAGATATATCAAAGCGGGCGAGGTACTCAAATACATCTGAACAACATTAAATTTCAATAAATTCGTTACGGCAAATAAAGCCAATAATATCTGAACGTCCAATTCGTCACAAATATAAGAGCAGCAATTTTTCAATATAATCTGGACACATAACAACGCAAAAATATCTAAACAGTACAAGTGTTCATAAATATCTGAACACTTAAGGAAAATATACCTTAAGTCACTGACATATAGTTTACATTCTATTGTGCAGATGTAGTGAATATTCTGTCTCGTGGTATCATTACTAGGCTCTAATCAAACGCATATACGTATTATAAATTTCAAACAATCTAAATAAGACTGTCTTGGCTTAATGCGTAAGATATCGCTTAGTAAACCGAGCGTCATGGATCGAATCCGACTGGTCCACATGCATTTTATTTTTATTAACGGATGGGAAATATGACATATATTATTCTTTTTTTTAATTTCTATAATAAATTAGGTTACCTGCTATATTAAAATTTTATTTGTCGCAAGTTTTTTAAGATTTTTTATTTTTTATTTCTTCATTTATTATAGTCTTTAATACGGTGGCAGGACATTCGGAGATCGGACATACGTAGAATCGAAACTCGTATTAGTATTTGCAGTTCGTTTATTACCTACGGACTTTTACAATTGACAAAGTATGTAATTAAGCTCCATCATGTCTCATCATTTCATCATCTGGTTACCATAATAATTTATACTTTACACAAAACGCAGCTTACATAGACTAAATAAACTATAACTAGAATATAAACAATTTAACTAAGGTTAGTCTTGGAAGTGTCTCACCGACGTCTTCAATACAAAATAAGATCTGAATAAAAATACAAAAGGAATAAAATTAAAAAAAAACACAAATTCTCCCTGGTCTCGAACTTAAACCAGCCGCGTTCTATGACCGCGCATCCGACGTATAAACCATGAGGCTAAGCAATCAATTATCAGGTTGACGAAAATTGATTACCAATGTTGACAACGACTTGTCAACGACCATAATATTCTTTCATAATTAAATAGGATACGAACTAAACAGTGACAGTTGAAGTTTGGCAACAGAAAACAATAGTAAGTATGACAACGTCGCAATTCACGTTTGCTTTGCTTACCTAGTAATGATACCATGAGACAGAATATTCACTACATCTGTACAATAGAATGTAAACTATATGTCAGTGAGTTAAGGTATATTTTCCTTAAGTGTTCAGATATTTATGAACACTTGTACTGTTTAGATATTTTTGCGTTGTTATGTGTCCAGATTATATTGAAAAATTGCTGCTCTTATATTTGTGACGAATTGGACGTTCAGATATTATTGGCTTTATTTGCCGTAACGAATTTATTGAAATTTAATGTTGTTCAGATGTATTTGAGTACCTCGCCCGTTCTGATATATCTGATGGTGACTGTACAGACTTACAGTTGTACAAAATATGTGACAAAATGCTATAAACTAAGTATAAGTTTTTTTTATACAGCTTAAATAACAGCAACCTGAGAAATGGTAAATTTATAACTTTGTACAAATTGTTTTCTATAAAAGACTAGCTTCTGCCTGCGACTTCGTCCGCGTGGAACTCCTCCTTTTTTGCAGTCGGTTAAAAAGTAGCCTATGTCCTTTCTCAGGCTCCAGACTTTCTTTGTACCAAATTTCATTTAAATCGGTTCAGTAGTTTTAGCGTGAAAGCGTAACAGACAGACAGACAGACAGACAGAGTTACTTTCGCATTTATAATATCAGTAGGGATTTTATACTTTATGCAAAGTATGATATTTATTTTGCAACTGTTCAATAACTTTACTGTTCCGAATGTTTTCTATACCAAAGGGCATATTACGACACACGGACAAACAAACCGAATGTAGTGTATTCATAGCATCGCCTCTATTCTGAACTTGGCCCGATTTTACAAACGTGATCAGTTTTTGTAAGTTTGGAAAGTACCGTATATTTTGGGAACCCTATTATGTTATTTGACCTTCAATCTATACTAATATTATGAAGCTGAAGAGTTTGTTTGTTTGTTTGAACGCGCTAATCTCAGGAACTACTGGATCGAATTGATTTTTTTTTGTTGGATAGACCATTTGTCGAGGAAGGCTTTAGGCTACATAACATCACGCTGCGACCAATAGGAGCGAAGAAACAGTGGAAAGTGTGTAAAAAAACGGGGAAAATGAAGCCTTACGAAGATTTACTATTCCACGGGGACAAAGTCTCGGGCACAGCTTGTAATATATAATATTAGATTTATAACAATGAAACCCTCTTATAAATGTATTAAATTTGTATATGAATAAAACAAAACAATTAGGTATTAATTCAAAATTTTTGAATTCGAACCAGTAGTTCCTGAGATTAGCGCGTTCAAACAAACAAACAAACAAACTCTTCAGCTTTAAAATATTAGTATAGATAATAATAGTTATTAGCCAAGACCTAGGCTTTAGTCGTAACCGATACCGTTCTGAATATAGACAAATCTCCTTAGTACATTGTTTGCTAAATCTCGCAAGAACACTTAAACTAACCACGGATTAGCGTCTAGACCAGTCCAACAACAAATCTAGATTCCGATCCAGTCGATTGCATGTTAGGAAGATTTCACGAGTTTCGTAACCTTTTGCAATAAATAGTTTGTTTTGAGTTTTTATGTTTGGCAATTAAATTATTTTACGTGAGATTGTGGAATAGATATTATTTATGAATTTTTGTATATACCTAGATGAAGCAATAACTTCATCTATACTAATATAATAAAGAGGAAAGGTTTGTTTGTTTGGATTGAATAGGCTCCAAAACGATTGACCCGATGTGAAAAATTCTTTCACTGTTGGGAAGCTACACTATTCTCGAGTTAGCCAAAAAAAAATACTCGAGTTAAATCCGTTTAATAGTGTCATTCCAACGTGTAATAACCGCGAAGGCAACAGAAATTATTTTATGCATTTTTTTGTAAAAAAAATTACCAACTAGTTATGACTTTCGACATAAACTTGTCTAATAGTTAAATTATACGCTGCTAGTACTCTCCGCATTAGATCACTAGGTATGCAGTAGTATGCACTATGCACTTCAGGCTGGATGCAACCGATGACGTCATCGGGTCACAGGTCGCTTGCCGTTAGGAACACCGCACACTTGGCGTGCATTCCATAAGGTACTAAGTTCGAATTGTTTTTTTTTGCTTTCTCATCTATACTATGTGTTATAAAGTGGAAAACTTTGTCAGTTTCGTTGTAATGAATAGGCTCGAAAACTACTGGACGGTTTTTAAAAATTCTTTCATCATTTGAAAGCTACATAATTATAGAATATTTTGAAAAAAAATATATAGGGATCCGTGCGAAGCCGGGGCGATCGTCTTGTCGTATACAAACCTGGATTTACACTTTCAATCCTAATCTTAACTAATATTATAAATGCGATAGTAACTCTGTCTGTCTGTTTGTCTCGCTTTCGCTGAGAAAGTAAATAGACTACCTACTTGTTAACGAAAAATGGACTGTAATTAAATGCTCGTTAATAAGAATAGAAATTTATTAAATTTATACAAAAACCAAAACAATATTAACACGACTATTTACGAGTATTCTTTTTCCAACTTCCATGGTTATAAGGATTTTTTTTGTTTCATACAAACCCTTATAAGCACTTCATGTTTTTCTTATTTTTTTAACTTATACCTTGTTTGTATGGGTTAATCCTTAATTACGCAATGGTTCAAACAGCTCGGTTAGTCCCCTACACGGTTCATACATTAGCACATCTTTCAAAATGTTAATAATTACCTACTTCCATAACTCTGTTCTTCCTATTCAAAAATGGTAGTTTACACTTATACCTTTTCCACTAGGACCGTATGGCACTTGTACCCTTTTCACTAGGATCGTATGGCACTTATACTCTTGTCAATGGGACCGTATGGCACTTATACCCTTTTCATTAGGACCGTATGGCACTTATACACTCCCACTAAAACCATATGGCACTTATACCCTCTTACTAGAACCTTATGGCACTTATACCCTTTTCACTAGGATCGTATGGCACTTATACTCTTGTTAATAGGACCGTATGGCACTTATACCCTTTTCACTAGGATCGTATGGCACTTATACCCTTGTCAATAGGACCGTATGGCACATATACCCTTTTCACTAGGATCGTATGGCACATAATATACTCTTGTCAATAGGACCGTATGGCACTTATACCCTTTTCACTAGGACCGTATGGCACTTATACCCTTTTTGCTAGGACCGTATGGCACTTATACCCTTTTCACTAGGACACACTTAATATAGGACCCCAGAATGGCAAGACACTTGTTACATTTTTCACTCAGACTTAAGTGTGATAAAGTAATAAAACGAATTTACATTATTGATTTTAATACATTTCTAGTATTTTATAGGCCACATAAAAGCTATTCATGATCACAAATGTCAGAGAAATCCTATCGAGTGAAATATAGAGAATGCCATCGACCTGCGTTTGCGCAACTGATGCAACCAGTGCATATGCATCTAGAATGTCTGATAGGTCATTTAGGAAGTCTACTTCTGACTGTTACTCACGAATTTCTTACGATCTGTTTCTTTTCGTGTAATAAAGGCTCCAAAACTCCTGGGCCGAATAGAAAAAAAACTTTCACTGTTAGAAAAAAAAATGGGGATCCGTGCGAAGCCGGGGCAAACCGCTAATCGATAATACTTTCCAAATTAGACGGCCTGTTGGACTAGTGGTTAGAGGCCCTGACTACGAAACCAGAGGTTGCGGGTTCGAATCCCGCTAGGGGCAGATGTCAATATGATGAGCACTGGCATCTGTACCTGAGTCTTGGATGTCTTATATTATATGTATTTATGTATATTTATCCGTTGTCTAGTACCCATAACACAAGCTTTGCTTAAAATGGGACTAGATAATTGGTGTGAATTGTCCAAAGATATTTAAAAAAAAAAAAAATATATATTGTCATTTTGGAATGAAAATTGACGTTTCAGATTAAATAAAATAAAAACAAATAAAAATAAAGTGTGTTGAAATGTAACGTCGTTTAAAACTCGTGTGGATTGATAATTACATACTTACTCTCTTGTATTACCCCGTGCGTAATTATCAATGCACCACACGTATTGTTTTAGATAATGAATTTACTTAATATTATGTGAGATTTTTTTTGTAAATATTTAAAGCCTAAATGGGAGGTTTTTGGAGGTCTGCCGTAAACGAGGTTATTTTATAATATTACTAGCGGTCCCGGCAGACGTCATCCTGCCCGTTCGAAATTCAAATTAGGTTACTTTAGTTAGACAACGTTTGTATCCCCTGTTTTTACACATTTTCCACTGTTTCTTCGCTCCTATTGGTCGCAGCGTGATGTTATATAGCCTAAAGCCTTCCTCGATAAATGGTATATCCAACAAAAAAATATTTTTTGAATTCGAATCAGTAGTTCCTGAGATTAGCGCGTTCAAACAAACAAACTCTTCAGCTTTATAATATTAGTATAGATTAAAAAAGTAACTTATTATTTGGAATTTATGAAAAAGATCTAAGGTTTATTTTGCGGCAAACAAAAATGTCCGATTCGTAAGTTGGGTGAGGTCGTGACGTCACGTAAATAGGTAAGTAGATAAAAAAATAAATTTCAAATAACCTATGTTAGTATTCAGTTCAATTTTCAAGAATTCTCGATGTCCTTGAGCGTTTCGTCTTCAAAAACAACGTAAAGATTAACTTTCACGACACAATTACATTCAAATATATTTTGATCACGTCGATATATCTGGCACAATACAAAACGATAGCCACCTCACTGTTTAATATAACTAACATATACTCGCAAAATATATTATACTAGCTTCTGCCCGCGACTTCGTCCGCGTGGAACTCCTCCTTTTTTGCAGTCGGTTAAAAAGTAGCCTATGTCCTTTCTCAGGCTTTAGACTTTCTTTGTACCAAATTTCATTTAAATCGGTCCAGTAGTTTTAGCGTGAAAGCGTAACAGACAGACAGACAGACAGACAGAGTTAATTTCGCATTTATAATATTAGTAGGGACTAGCGGTCCGCCCCGGTTTCGCACGGATCCCAATTTTTTTTAAAATTTAATATACTTAGCCTATGTTCACGAATTAGTGTAGCTTCCCAATGGTGAAAGAATTTTTCAAATCGGCCAAGTCGTTTTAGAGCCTATTCAATCTAAACAAACAAACCTTTCCTCTTTATCATGTTGGTAGGTATAGATTATTTGACGGCCTGTTGCTCACTAGACCAAGGTCAGGTGGGTTTTATTTTAGACTAGCTTCTGCCCGCGGCTTCGTCCGCGTGAAACTCCTCCTTTTTTGCAGTCGGTTAAAAAGTAGCCTATGTCCTTTCTCAGGCTCCGGACTTTCTTCGTACCAAATTTCATTTAAAAAGCGTAACAGACAGACAGAGTTACTTTCGCATTTATAATATTAGTAGGGATTAGTAGGGATACAAAACCTACCTGACTACAAAACCGGAGGTGGCGGGTTCGAAACCTGCTGGGGGCAGATATCATTATGATGAGCACTGGCATCTGTACCTGAGTCTTGGATGTCTTATATGTATTTATGTATGTTTATCCGTTGTCTAGTACCCATAGTACAAGCTTGGTTTGGGACTAGATCAATTAGTGTGTTTTGTCCAAATATATTTAACTAGCTGTGCCCGCGACTTCGTCCCCGTGGAATAGACATTCTTCATAAGGCTTCATATTTTCCCCGTTTTTAAACATTTCCCACTGTTTCTTCGCTCCTATTGGTCGCAGCGTGATGTTATATAGCCTAAAGCCTTCCTCTATAAATGGTCTATCCAACAAAAAAAATAATTTTTGAATGTGAACCAGTAGTTTCTGAGAATAACGCGTTCAAACAAACAAACAAACTCTTCAGCTTTATAATATTAGTAAAGACTAGCAGACGTCGTCCTGCCCGTCCGATTGTTTCGTCAAAGATCTGTCAAAGTCTTCTGTCACTTCTTCATAAGGCTTCTTATTTTCCCCGTTTTTAAACATTTTCCACTGTTTCTTCGCTCGTATTGGTCGCAGCGTGATGTTATATAGCCTAAAGCCTTCCTCGATAAATGGTCTATCCAACAAAAAAAATTTGAATTCGAACTAGTAGTTCCTAAGATTAACGCGTTCAAACAAACAAACTCTTCAGCTTTATAATATTAGTAAAGATTAAATAGGCTCGTATTCTATAAGTTTTGTCACACGTGAAACGTAGTATTAACATGTAATGTGGAATCCGTTACGGCACGTGCGGTAATACGCGTAATGGCGGCTTTATTGCCCTCTTTGTAATCTCACTCCGTTTCGGACGTGCGGAAAACTGTTGTCTAGGTTCATAATTGGTATTCTGATTACGGCATAAGCTGTTTGATCTGATACATAATTGTTATTACGCATGGATTTTTTATGTTTTCATAATTATGTTATAAAGTGTTGGAAATTTTAATGAATATTTTTTCAAATAATATTAATTATTGAAACTATTTATCTATACTAATATTATAAAGCTGAAGAGTTTGTTTGTTTGAACGCGCTAATCTCAGAAACTAGGTACTGGTTCGAATTGAAAACATATTTTTTTGTTGAAGGCTTTAGGCTATATAACATCACGCTGCGACCAACAGGAGCGAAGAAACAGTGGAATATGTGTAAAAAACGGGGAAAATAACGCGGACGAAGTCGCGGGCACAGCTAGTGTACTTATAAATGTAGTACAACTGTTCCGACGATAGTCTAACGCTAAAGTCCATCGTGCTACGAATATGGGAACTATAAAGCTTTCGAAACAACAAATAAAATAAAATACGTGAGTTAATCTACACTAATATAATATATACGTACTGTAACTATATAGGTACCTAGTTGCAGTACGTATATTATCTTCTCTTTTGCTAAGAGATACTTCATATTTGTTTATAGATCATATCAGGAACTACTGGACCGGTCTGTGGAATTGCATTTCGTAACAAACATACATAATATCCGCATGACAAACGCAACATTGAAAGTTGAAGGAGTTTGGTTCCGTTATATATGTTTATAGGAAACAGTTTTAAATCTATACTAATATTATAAAGAGGAAAGATTTGTATTTTTGTATGTTTGTAATGAATTGACTCCGAAACTACTGGACCGATTTCAAAAATTCTTTCACCTTTGGAAAGCTACATTATCCCCGAGTAACATAGGCTATATAATATCACGCTAGGTCTTATAGTTGCGGAGCAGTAACCGAAAATGTTTCAAAAACGAGGGAAAAGTATTGTTTCTGAGGCCTTAAAAAAATCTTAAGTCCCCCCGTGCGAAGCCGGGACGGGCCGCTAGTTTTAAATATTTTGCTGTTTACTGTATTGTCTACCTGTTTAATATACTAGCTGATCATTTCTGATGCCTTCGCGGTTATTATACATTGGAATGAAACAACTTTAAACGGATTTAAGTAGTTTAGTTTCGGAGTCTTTACAGATTCCATAATCGTAGCACGACTGAGCTGACAATAGTCTTATGCTAAAGTGATTCACAGTACATCAGTGTTGTTAATTACCAATACTAGATTCCTCGATCGTATTGCATCTCTTGAATTGTTTTAATTAAAAAATAGGGATGGTAGAATGGAAAAAATTTATAGTTGTATGTAGGTACCTATGTATCATTCGTCACTTCATTTAATAACAGAAAATAAACTGTATGGAATTTTGTTTAAGGATGATAAAACGTATGTGTAAAGACTTTTTTATTTCTTACAAGGGCAGTATCAATTTTTTTTTGCAGTGTGCTATGAGCGAGTAGAGATTTTATTAAAGAAATATATTTAAAATTAAAAGAGTAAACGTATCTAATTATAATTCAATTACATTCCTAGATTTCATTGCCAAATTTATTTTTATAATTTACTTATAACCTTATGAAACGTCGATTCCATTCTCCTGAGAAAGTAAAACGACCTAACTACATTTTGTAAGGCTCTTGAAATTAAATTTCCATCTTACCCTGTTTATTCTATGCAAACACAAATAAGAATTTAGACGTACTCAGCGTGTTTACAATATCAGAGTTGTTATACCAGACTCGCCCGCAGTGTTTTATCTCAAAGTACCTCTAAATTGTCAGTTTCTCAAAGAAAATATTTTATATTCCCATTTCCTTTTGGTTTTTAATTTACTTTAACATAATTCAATTTAAACTAACGTGTGTTTTTAGCATTCCAAATGTACATTTGTAAATGGATAGGTACACTATTTCTGCGTGTAACGAAATATTTTATTTCAAATTCTTTTTGAGGCAAATTTTAATTATCGTGGTATGATGTGCAGTTTGTTACGCGTAGATTGCAAAACCAATTCCGAATTAAGAATTTTAGCGTCTTGAAATATACCAATAGGCTTTTTGACAATGCGTAAAATAAAGTGTAAATTACTGTTAACAGTATAAATTAAGAGTTAAAAAATGATTATTCATTAACGTAAGTTGAAAATAATGATTGATTTATTTAAAAATCCTTAAATAAAAATTACATTTTTTAAACGTTTGTCACGTGACACAAAACGCTCCTGCTGGGCCGAGTTTTTCGTGACGTCACATGCCCGTAAACTTTGTTTACCTAGTTGTGTTGCGCCTAGTTGTCAAACAGGCATGTGACGTCACCGACCTCATTGCGGCGCCATATTGTCAAAGTAGCGTTTTGGCACACTATTTAAATATTGAATTTTTAATTCGATGTTTTTCAGCTAATACATACCAGATTTAAAAAAAACAACTTTTGCTGGGTTCCTTAGACTCTACTACATAATATAAAATGGATTTTAAAAACATGTCAAATACCCTATTGCAGTCTTCTGCATCGGTTTTTCACGCTTTATCGTATTGGGGCAAACCAATTGCGATCGTTTTAAAACCAAGTGGGATTGATGGCATTTTCCAATCTTCTGCTTGAGTTTATTTTCACTAAACTAGTATTACTTGGATGCTATCAAATCAGTTCATCTTGTTTTTCTGTTCACCCGCGATGTATACTTCATTACGTCACTTATATTCATTAGGTCGATTCTGTAACATGATGGAGTAACAAGTAAACAAAGTTGTTAAATCACCTATATCTTACCGATACCTAAGTTACATTTTTTTTAAAACAAAAACAAAATGGTTGCAGTGGTAAATTTCTGATTAAAACATACTGTAATGTTACATGGTGCAAAATAACTTCAATTTCACTATTATTTAATGGCCTATTTCCATATTTTGGTTGTTTTAATTTTGTTCTTCAAACTCAACTCTTCAAGCAAGCGCGTTATAAAGTCAAAATCTTGTTCCGCGATTTTAAATCATATTTTTATGATCCCACGGATTGTAATCGCTTGCTCTTCACCCCCTCAGGTCTCAAAGGGGCAGACAGAAGACGTTTACAAAGAAAGCACTTTTTACTTTCTACTGTCTATTTTATTAGGTAAATATAGATTTGTTGTAATTCTTTGTTCAGCATAATGAGTTTATTTTTATTAGATTTTAGTCCGACAATATAAAAAGTTAAAAATATTGGATAGAAAGAAATACAAAGGTCCGTCCTACAAAAGTTTAGAAAGGGACTCGAGGCATCACATCTCGATACAATTTTAAATTAAGGCATCACGTACTCGGTCGGAACATTTGCCGCGCTAGTGTTACAGAAACCCCGCCGGCGGGGCCGCTGTAACCTTTCTATGTGTGAGTGAGAATGTTGGAAAACCAAAAGGTAACATGTCCATCATTCATTTTGGTATTACCTGGTCTTTTTCTTTTAAGAATTAAAAACTGCACAAAAACACACTTAGCAGCGTGCAAAATGAACGCAAGACGCACGGAAAAAATCGTCCAAGTCTGGCGCTGTCGCTTCACGCAACATATATCTAGGTTAACCCGCCGGTAAACTATGTCAGGTTGTTAACCCCATCCCGTCGGCTAGCCGGGACCCGGTAGACGAATCCTGGAGCGTGTAGCGGTGCGACGCGTGCTATTAATATCCCGGCTCGGATATCGAACATAACTTTTAAAGTCTTTTTAAAGTGGACACTTTTCCTCTGAACTTAATTTATACTTAACAGTGCGATTGTTTTGTTTTTAATAATAAAAGTGAGTAATTTTTTGTGTAAAAGTTGGGATTGAGAAAGTTTGTTTAAGTTGGTGAAGTTTCAAGGTTTTTTCTCTTTGCTAACTTCACGGTTAACGGCTCGTTTTGTTTGAAAGTTTTATAATTTATTTTAGACGTGTTTTAGGCACACTATTTTATTCAAGTTTTTAATGACTTAGATTTTATTTGCTGTTTTATTTCTTGTTTTATTCTGACTGTAGCAGGAAAATGTTTCGCAGCTGTTAAAACGGCTTTGTACTTGGCCTCACAACTTTCAGTAAAGTTTATTTTTAACTCCGCAGAACGTTAGAACGTAGTAAGTAATTATTTGCAATTTTTGAACTTTTAGAGACTGTTATGCACTGGAAAGTAATGCTGTGAACATTTTAGGCATTTTTCAGTTCTGAGTTTTTTAGCAGATTCTAGTCTAATCTTACAATAGATTAGAAGAATTTATGTAAGATAGGTAGGTATATATTTTTAACAGGTATTCAACTTTCATTTTTATCAGACTATTCATTAAATTGTTAGTATTGTTTTGTTAAACTCATATTATTATAACAATATTTTTACAATTTATATTTTGTTTAGGTACTTTATGATTATTTTTATTAAGTTAAAAAAAATATTTTAAGTAAAAGATAGTGAGTTAGTAATCTCTAAAAAAACAAATTAAGTATTTTTTTATTTTTGCTTAGTATAGTGGTACGTGTGACAAAAATAAAATAAAAGTGTATTTAATGTAAGAGACAAAAATAAAAGTGTAAAAATAAAATCATATTATTAAAAATCGTAAAAAGAGCAAGTGCTTTAATTTTCCAGGTTGTTTAGTTTCAAGTAGATAACTAATTAAAAAAAAGTGTAAAAAGGCAAATTGGTGGTTTGTGATAAAAAAAAAGTGCAGACGGAAGTGTAAAGTGTTGTGTACAATGTTGGTGGAAATTGTTTGTATTTTAATTTTGCTTAGTTTTTTAAGTTTAGTGCGAGTTAGAGTAACAGTGCGGTCAGTGCGTCGACAGACGTACAGACAAATAAGTCTAAAACAAAGAGAAAAAAATAACAAAAGGCGCTATCAATAAAAATGTAAAAATGTATACTTATTTTATTTTGCCTTTTTGTGATTATAGTTTATACTATAAATGGCATAGCTAAAAGTGTGGTGGCATATTTTTTTTATTAGTAAAAATACAAGTGGTAGTGATAAAAAAAAGAAACGGAAATTTTTAATAATATTTTGAAAAACGGTAGCTGTTTTTTTTTTTATTTTGCTTAGTTTTGTAAGCTTAGTAGGACAAATATACAAATAAAAATGTAGAGAAAAAAAAACACTTAAATCTATTTTATTTGCATTTTTGTAAAGATAATTTATAATATGAGCAAAATTAAAAATGTCTTTAAAAATACGAGTAGCGTAATAATCAAAAATAAATAAAATTTATCATATTAAAATAAATGTAGTGAATAGTGATTTAAAATAAATATCAAAGGCCGCAGCGTTCGACGTTATCCCAGTAAGTACAATATTTAAGAAAAAACTTTTTTTTACAGGAAAACTAAGTTTACAACAAAAATGTTTGTTATAAAAATAGTTCTGGATTTCAGAGAAGAAAATATTAGCGCTTTGGAAATATAAAAACATACATTCCGAGAAATATGAATCAAGACACGTCGTAACTGGGAGTACGGCAGTGTCCCCGCCAAGTCGAGAAAATTGAAGTAACACGGTCGTACCATTAAAACACATTGTATCTCACAAGTACATATTATATTAAATTAGATTATTTAGTACGATTGTCAAGTCAATCCATTTATTTAGAACATTGGATTTTTTATATTGATATGGTCGAAGAAGTGAGTTGCGAGACTTTTTTGTATAAGTTTATTTTATTTATATAAATATACAACTCATTTAATTTTATACTAGGTACTATAATATTAAACCTTTCATTAATTTTACAAAGAACTTCTCCATATTCCTTTAAACAATTTCCGTACAAAATTTGGTATAAAAATCTTTTCAGCGGTTATTGAATCCCCATACAAACTTCCACCCCTTTTCCCCCTCAAGAGCTTATTTCCGGGGAAAAACTATCCAGTATTCTTAGATAGACTGACTCCAAACCAGATTTCAAAACTCGCTGAGCGATTTAAGAGTAAAGAGACAAAGACATACATAAACATGTCTTATCTCTACTATCTTATATATATCTTATATATAAAAATGAATCTCAAAATGTGTTGGTAAGCGCATAACTCGACAACGCCTGGACCCATTTGGCCAATTTTTTTTTTAAATGTTCGTTGAAGTCCAAGGATGGTTCTTACGGCGAGAAAAAAACGAATAATTGCCGGGAAAACCCTAAAAACAGCCCTTTTCTTTTCCCATACAAACGTTGTCTAACTAAAGTTACCTAATTTGAATTTCGAACGTGCAGGATGACGTCTGCCGGGACCGCTATAGGCTATAAAAAAGGGATCCGGGCGAAGCCGGGGCGGGCCGCTAGTCTCTACTAAAATATTATAAATACGAAAGTAACTCTATCTGTCTGTTACGCTTTCACGATAAAACTACTGGACCGATTTAAATGAAATTTGGTACGAAGAAAGTCTGGAGCCTGAGAAAGGACATAGGCTACTTTTTAACCGACTGCAAAAAAGGAGGAGTTCCACGCGGACGAAGTTTGTAATCAAACTTGTTTATGCTCGCGACTTCTTCTGCACATCAATACGGGTGACGAGTGGGTAAAGAACACGAAATTATATTTACTCCGTCAGTTAGATTATTACATTTTTTTGTAGGTAAGTAGGTACACTTATTTTTTCTTTCCACAAATCCTTCTTTCGTAGTCAAGGCCTCTGACTAGACCAACAGGCCGTCAAACGTATAGGTAAGTAATATGTAACTATTAATAACTAGCGGTCCCGGCAGACTTCGTCTCGCACGGCAAAGTCGATTTGACAGCTGTCATTGTTGCGTTTTGTTATACTATTTTTAACAAATGAGCTTAATATATATTTTTTTTTTTTACTGGATCGGGATGAAAAGTATCCTATATCCTTTTCCTGACTCTAAGCTACCTCCCCGCCAATTTTTAGCCAAATTCAGCTGTTCTCGAGTTATAAACGGGGTAACTAACACAACTTTCTTTTATATATATAGATTTCTGATTCTTTCGCAGTTATTAGGCACTCATTCAAATTAAAATTATGTACATAACTGTTTCAGCTCGCGTTGGTATATTTTTATTATTGCTGACTTTTCCAAAAATTTTCAGTTCCCATATTCTTAAAACGAATGACCTCACCGCTGAAGTCGTGTTACGGATACGGGACTGGAAAGTTTTCAAAGCGTCAGCAAATAAAATAAAATAAAATACGCGAGCTTTTATTTTAAAAGAGACTAACGGTTCGCCCCGGCTTCGCACGGATCCCTATTTTTTTCAAAATATTCTATAGCTTATGTTACTCAGGGTGAACGTAGCTTTCTAACAGTGTAAGGCTTTTCAAATCGGACCAGCCGTTCTGGAGCCTATTCCATCCAAACAAACAAAAAAACGTTATTATAAGAAACTAGCTGTGCACGCGACTTCGTCCACGTGGAATAGCTAGTTTAGTTATAGTAATTCTTCATAAGGCTTCATATTTTCCCCGTTTTTTACACATCCACTGTTTCTTCGCTCTTAGTGGTCGCAGCGTGACGTTATATAGCCTAAAGCCTTCCTCGATAAATGGTCCATCCAACAAAAAAAGAATTTTTGAATTCGAACCAGTAGTTCCTGAGATTAGCGCGTTCAAACAAACAAACAAACTCTTCAGCTTTATAATATTAGTATAGATAAACGTTATTATAAGAAACTTCGAATTGTTGCAAGAACCTCTCACAGCGATTAGGCGGTTTCCATGACAACCGAGTAAAAAACTCCCTTTCTTTAATAATACCATTTAATTGGCCTCTCCCAGTTGCTTATTGTTTGATTTTTTCAACAAGCTATAACTTAATCTATTATTCGAAAGTGGCATTATTAAAACCGGGTTGAGAAGCGTTATAGTTATATGCTTACTTGAAGTATAAAAATGTTTATCTTTCATCAAGTAAACAATATTAAGAATGCATAACCGGATAATTACACGTTAATAATAATATGATATTTTTGTAATATTTTTTAAAACGAAGTGACGTCACGGCCTCCGTACTCTAATTTCGCTATATCTTTGACATTTTTTATACGATTTCGAAAATGAAAATAACGTGTCCAACATTTTTTTTACAAGTATTATATTATCCACCAATAAAATTGAAATATTATATTAAGCACTATAAACTATTGTAAGCTCAGTGGTGCTACGATTACAGAATCTGTAAAGGCTCCGAAACGTCAGCCAATAAAATAAAATACGTTAAATCCGTTTAAAATTATTCATTCCCATATATAATTACCACGAAGACATCAGAAATTAATACTATAAAGAATCAAGGTGACAAGGGACCTTAGACAAGGTACCAACGTTCAACGTTAACGTTAAACGAAACGACCAATATGTATGGGATTTGACATCCGCGAACGACTGTCACGTACGTCACAAACGTTCGCGGATGTCAAATACTAATGGGGCAGGAGTTTAAATTAAAGTTCAGCGAGATTTCTAATACATAAATTTATTACGACGCACATAGGACAAACAATAACAAAAGAAGGGAGAGAAAAATGGCGCCACCTAGTGGCCACGCGTGTAGTTAACTGTTTACAAAGTTGCCTACATATTAGACGTTTATAAAGATAGATTGAGATCTTATATTATATTTTCATCCAATAAATACCATACACTTTGGTCGTTTCGTTTAACGTTAACGTTGAACGTTGGCACCTTGTTGGCCAAGGTTTGTGTTTACAATTCCCATACTCATGTACGAATAAAATATGTTATAATATTTCTAATACGTACTTGTGACCTTTGAGATTCACACAGTGCGTGACTCGGCACTTTCCATTTTACTCTTACCTACTTGCCGAGTGGATTCTGTGAAGAAAAATGTGTTTTGTAATCATTTGATTGTTAAGAGGAACCACAGATTGGAATGAAACTATGAACGGATTTAACTTGCGTATTTTATTTTATTGGCTGACGTTTCGGATTTTTCACCGTTTCCATAATCGTAGCACGACTAAATATCGTAATACTCTAACGCTAAAGTACTCATTTGTAAGTAAGTAAAGTAGTACATAGTAGGTAGTAAGTAATAAAGTACACGAGTTAAATCCGTTCATTAGCGGTTTCATTCCAATGTGTAACCACGAAGGCATCAGAAATTATGATAGTTATATGATAATTTCTAATACTTTTGTTGTTGGAATGAAACAACTATTAACGGATTTAACTCGCGTATTTTTATTTTATTTTATTTGCTGACGTTTCGGATTCTTTACAGTTTCCATAATCGTAGCACGACTGAGCTGATAATAGTCTAACGCTAAAGTCTAAGTTTAGCGTTAGACTAGTAGAAACTGTAAAGAATCCGAAATGTCAGCAAATAAAATAAAATAAAAATACGCGAGTTAAATCCGTTAATAGTTGTTTTGTGTAATAACCACGAAGGCGACAGTTAATTGATGAAATTTCTGATGTATTTTTTATTAATTACAATTGTAGAGAAATCTGTCTTCTTTGATTTCTATGATACGGTTAACATTTAAGAAAAATCATCAATAAAACTCGTCAAATTAAATATATATCATAGCGTCATCTCTAGGAAAATAACATATATTTATTACAGTTATAAAATAAAATCACATTACTGAATATCAATAAAATGTACAAACAGTAACCAACGCTCTTAACAAGATGTTGTAAGTACCATAAGGCCTTATATGAATCAATCCAATGCTTTCGCAATGATGGCACGTTTTTTAATTAACCAAGTAAAAAACATATATATGTAGATTTTCTATTGTTTGTAAACGGCCTTTGACCTTCTCTAAATGGCCTTTGACCGCCCTTGACAAGTGCCAATCGATAAATAACGAAACGAATGCAAAATTGAAATTTAAGGAAATTGTCTATGTGACGTGTCGCTATGTCAATCAATTATAATAGTACTAGCGGCCCGCCCCGGCTTCGCACGGATCCCTTTTATTACATTAGCAACAGTTGCTACGCATACCTACCTACATTATACTTTTTAAATATGTGTCAAAATCAAAAGCGAAGAAAATTTCCCTTTTAACCCCATTAGGGGGTGAATTTCAATAAAATACGAAACACGTACTCCATCAATTCTGTTAAAGAATGTTTATGCAAAATTTGAAATAGATCGGACCAAGGAATCACGTTGTTGCATACAAACTTTGCACCCCATTTTCAACCCCTTAGGGATAGAATTTCGGAATAAAATATAGCCTATGTTCTTACTCGGGCTCCAGACATTCTTTGTACCAAATTTCAATTAATTCGGTTCAGTAGTTTTAGCGTGAAAGCGTAACAGACAGACAGACAGACAGAGTTACTTTCGCATTTATAATATTAGTAGGGATAGGGATACCTGCAATTTTATATTACTTTCGTTTGTTCGTTATTATATTATCGATTCGCACTTGCTCAAGGGTCAAGATCTCAAAAATATTCTGCTCATAGTTTAAATTAGTAAATCTGTTAATTATAATTATTTTACTACAACATGTAGGTAGTTAATGCATCAGTATTATAATTAACGGACTAGCTACCTATTTTTTTTATCTATAGGTATCTATACTAATATTATAAAGCTGGAGAGCTTGTTTGTTTGTTTGTTTGAACGCGCTAATCTCAGGAACTACTTCATCGAATTAATAAAACTTTTTTTGTTGGATAGACCATTCATCGAGGAAGGCTTTAGGCTATATAACATCACGCTGCGACCAATAGGAGCGAAGAAACAGTGGAAAATGTGTAAAAAACGGGGAAAATGACACGCGGACGAAGTCGCGGGCACAGCTAGTTAATTTATATTGCTGAAAACTTCATAGCTTAGGTACCTATACTAATATAATAAACAGGAAAGGTTTGTTTGGATTGAATAGGCTCCAAAACGACTGGACCGTTTCGAAAAACTCTTTCACTGTTGGGAAGCTACTATTCCCGAGTGACATAGGCTATAAAATATTTTGAAAAAAAATAGGGATGCGTGCGAAAACGGGGTGAACCGCTGCGCTAGTTGTAAATATAGATAATTGTCAGGTACGTAAGCGGTTCTTTGATCATTTACCTGTCAATTGAAACTATTACTTAACTGTCATTACATTCCTTGGTCCGTAGAGTTAATTACAATATAGAAACGGCCCTTAACCTAAGTTATATTATGAGCTGCATAATCACTCTTATTCAGCCTTTGTACAACGTATATTGAAATCTAGCTTTTGGAGTTAGTAATTCTTTAACCACTTACAACCCTTTTGTTGGCAACTTGGCAATTGCAAGTAGCTTTATGTCGTTTTAGCGTGAAAGCCAAACGGAGTTGCTTTCTCATCCTAACTAATATTATAAATGCGAAAGTGACTCTGTCTGTCTGTGTGTCTGTCTGTTACGCTTTCACGCTAAAACTACTGGACCGATTTAAATGAAATTTGGTACAAAGAAAGTCTGGAGCCCGAGAAAGAACATAGGCTACTTTTTAACCGACTTCAAAAAAGGAGGAGTTCCACGCGGACGAAGTCGCGGGCAGAAGCTAGTTTATAATATTAGTTAGTATTAGGGTGTAGGTACCATACTGTGACGTCACGAGTCCCCTCTTTTAGAATTTTAAAAGAGGGGCACTTTGGCATTTATTGTTCGGTTGATTAAAAAACATACGTGTCCATAATATTTTGGAAAACTTCTTGACGGACAAAGAAAAAATCATTTGTCATGCCTATTATTTCATCTATACTAATATAATAAAGAGGAAAGGTTTGTTTGTTTGGATTGAATAGACTTCTAAACGGCTGGGCCGATTTTAATAATTCTTTCACCGTTGGAAAGCTACACTATTTCCGAGTGACATCCCTACTAATATTATAAATGCGAAAGTAACTCTGTCTGTCTGTCTGTCTGTCTGTCTGTCTGTCTGTCTGTCTGTCTGTCTGTCTGTTACGCTTTCACGCTAAAACTACTGGGCCGATTTAAATGATATTTGGTACGAAGAAAGTCTGGAGCCTGAGAAAGGACATAGGTAGGCTACTTTTTAACCGACTGGAAAAAAGGCGGAGTTCCACGCGGACGAAGTCGCGGGCAAAAGCTAGTAAGCTATAAAAAAAGGGATCCAGAGGAAGCTAATGGGGACTGCTAATTCAAATATATTCTCTTTTTCGGGTATTATAGTGAACACCGCATTAGTGTATGTAAGGCCGTGTCTACATGATTCTTAAGCTACGCCCAGACCAGGCGAGTGCTTAGCTAAGTACTATAGTCAAGTACTTAATATGCGAGTGGGAGTTTGCTAAACAGTGCCGTAACTAGCTTTCCCGGATTTTCGTAACGCTTGACAATATTTCCTCAATTATTTAATCACATTTACGTCTTAAAATTATGTTTATTGCTTATAATTAAAGAGAGTAAATCGCTGCTTCTCTGGAATAGTGTCACAACTCGAAATGTGTTACCATTCTGAATTGAAATTTATATGTGACGGTTCACAGTCTTAAATGGAGTAAAAAATTATTTCGAGTTGTGACACTATTCTAGAAAAGCAGCGAAATAGTACACTGGGTAAAGATAACGATATAATAATTTCTGATGCCTTCGCGGTTATTACACATTGCATACACGTCCGATGAAAAAAAAAGTTTCAGTTCTATGTATGGGGAACCCCGAAAATTTTGGATTTTTTTCTGATTTTATTTTAAAATCTTAATGCGGTTTACAGAATACATGTACGCACCAAATTTTAATAATGTATCTCTTAGAAATAAACTGGCTTTGACATACGGACGGCCAGACATGACGAATCTATAAGTCCCGTTTAAGCCATTTGGCTACGGAACCCTAAAAATCATCAAGAAGTCTCTGTACGCACGACATCCTTTCAAAAATGCAATACCTATAGTAGTTAACTTTCGGGTCAAATGTCAGCATGAGAAAGCGAGCATTACATTCGTAATGTACTTTGATACATAACTAAAACTATTATGTAATCGCGGTCACTTGCCGAGAACTGTATGGGTGCGCGTGCGCAAGATGAGATAAGTTGCGCGGTTCGATCGATGGTATGTATGGTGTCGAGTTTTTACGAGATTGGAAATATAATGTTATATTGTCAGCTCAAGCTGCGATTATGGAAACTGTAAAGAAACGGCAGCCAATAAAATACGCGAGTTCAATCCGTTATATTAATATTTCTAGACTACTGAGTAGATTTTCATCAAACATAGCTAAGATTACTCCCGACATATTCACCTTTCAAACAAAAAAAACAGAATCAAAATCGGTTCATGCTTTAGGGAGCCATGATGCCCCAGACAGACACACACACACAGACAGACAGACAGACAGACACGTCAAACTTATAACACCCCGTCGTTTTTGCGTCGGGGGTTAAAAATGCATCTTTTTACAATAAGTTAGAATAACGAAGTATCAAATGCAACAGGTACCTACCTAACAATACAGAATCAAATTACAAATGAAAATTCAAAAATCCGAAGCCCAGTTAATTAAAAAAGAATAGTCTGGCCAGTGCGTGGAAGAAACAAAGGGCTGCTAATAAACTGCATCCAAATGCGAGTGCAGCCATTCTCGATGCATTATGCAATACTGCACGCGACGAAATTAGTTTACACTGTGTTTGGACTTTGATTTCATTGAGGGGGCCAGGGATGAAGGTCTGTATCTATACTAATATAATAAAGAGGTTTGTTTGTTTGGATTAAATAGGCTGCAAAACGACTGGACCGGTTTGAAAAATTCTGTCACTGTTGGGAAGCTACACTATTCGTGAGTGACATAGCCTATAAATTGGAATGATAACCGCGAAGGCATCAGAAATTATAAGATAGGTAGCCTATATTCAAATTTTAAAAAATAGGGTTCCATGCGAAGCCGATGCGGACCGCTAGTAGTAAATAAAAATATAGTGTTTTTCCGAAACGACTGCACCGATATTCATCAAATTCAATTCGTAGCACAACTTAGCATATACGCTAAGTTGTTGATAGTCTAATGCTACTTTCGCGTCTTTTTTTATTCCATCTATACCTACCTACTAATATTATAAAGCTGAAGAGTTTGTTTGTTTGTTTGTTTGAACGCGCTAATCTCAGGAACTACTGGTTCGAATTCAAAAATTCTAGGAAGGCTTTAGGCTATATAACATCACGCTGCGACCAATAGGAGCGAAGAAACAGTGGAAAATATGAAGTCATATGAATAATTATCCACGGGGACAAAGTCGCGTGCACAGCTAGTGTGTAATAACCGCGAAAGTATCAATTTTCTTTACCCAGTAAACTATCCCTAATCGTAAGCACACACTACTCACTTAAACACCCCCCCTCCCCCATAGGTATTGTTTACGTAATACCTGAACGGCCCTTCCTATTGTTGCCATGAACTTACAAAATATCTATATCTCGTAAATCTGTGGCCAGTTATAATTGAGACCTGCATTCAATAAGTCCATCTTAAAATGATCTCCATAGTTTCTATAACTAGGGTTGCCACATGTCCGGTATTTAAGCGTACAGTCCGTTATATTCGAGGCCTGTCCGGTTAAAAATACATGGTCACACCGGACAGAACATTGTCCGGTATTTGGAGGAAAGTCGGTACTGCTAGTCACAAGCGACTACAAAAGTAACTTAATCCAAGCAACTCAAAAATTTTTCATTTTTCAGGAGAGCCAAATAATAATATCTTTGGACATTTCACATTTTGTCGACAAGCAAAAGGTTCGTCGTTACGATATTATTTTGTTATTGACATGTAGAAATAAAAGACGACATCGACATGACAAGATTTCTCTTTGTCGACAACGTTGATTTTTGACAGATCATCGCGAGAATAAGACGATATCGACATGACGAGATGTCGACTCGACAATTCATCATAGCCTCACAGGAGAGTTAAATGTTTTTGTCGTTTTTGCGACCTAGCATAAACCCCCCCCCCCCCCCCCTCCCTTTGGGTTTGTCCGGTATTTTTTCGCTCATCTGGCAACCCTAGCTATAACTGTTATAGCTATCCCACGTTCGTTACGTAATCACATTATTCACCCACGTTATACAACCATACGGATGGACAGTTAAATTTGTGTATGGACCGAATATTCCCTTAGTAACTTGAGCAATTGTATGGTAACCTACAAATTACTTACGTTATGTAGAATAGTAGTTTCAAAAAGGGCGTAACAGCTGTCGAGTTTGTTGTGGCGTTTTTGTTATGAATTCACTAGTTCAAGTGTCAATTTGGTCATGTTTATTTATTTATTAAAAATTTAAAAAAATATTGCCTATTGTCCAGGGAGGAACGACAAAATTATATTAAATTACTTACTTACTGTAATATACCTACACAAATTATGTACCTACCTACTAATTATAAGCAGATGAAGTCGCGGAGAGAAGCTAGTAGGTACCTATATAAATATTTCGACTTTCAACTAAGTACTTATACTTACTTACTTACCTACGTCTCGATTTTTTTTTCAAAATATGCCCTAAGTAGGTACTTAGGGTACATTTTGAAGAATAATATAATTGTGTGTTAATAATTTCTGATGCCTTCGCGGTTATTATGCATTCTTATTTTATTGGCTGACGTTTCAGAGCCTTCACATAAGACTATTGTCAGCTCAGTCATACTACGATTATGGAATCTGTAAAGGCTCCTATACGTAGGGTTGCCAACTTCTATTAGAAGAAATAAAGTATATCTGGTGTCAAAGGAGGTAAATAAAGAGTACAGACATATAAAAAAGAGTATTTTTTATTTTGCAATTTTTAAAAAGGTATTTTTTTGTACTTCTTGCGGTTTCTAATAGTTTTTCCTGTTTTTAAAGCAATTAGGTATATGAATCTAAGCATCCTAAATCTAAGTTTAAATAAATCAAGAGCTCATTTTTTATTAAATTTAATGATGTTCTGTTCTGATAAAGGTTTTCATAATATTGCATGACTGGCATTAGTATTATAGTATAAATTGAGCAAAAAAGAGTATTTTAGCGTACTCTATTAGTGTTCTAGATTATAGAGTACACCTACATGATATAGAGTACAATACTCTATTTTAGAGTACGGTTGGCAACCCTACCTATACGTCAGCTAATAAACTAAAATACGCGAGTTAAATCCGTTAAAGTTGTTTCATTTTAATAATTGTGTGTTGTCAATTGTGTGTGTCCGTGTAAGCGTGTTATTACACACACACCCAAAAGGCAAGTCATTAATGATATATCCGTAATTGGATTGGCATTGCTTTGATAGTTACAACGCGATGATCAGTGCATTTGGACAGCTCCGAACACCGGACAATGAATCCTTGCGGTAGACATGTGTATTGGATATAATACACACACATACACTAATAACGGTTTGAGTGACGTCATTATTTGAATTGTAATTAGGCACTTTTGTTTTTAGAATGAATCTATACTAATATTATAAAGCTGAAGAGTTTGTTTGTTTGTTTGAACGCGCTAATCTCAGGAACTACTGGTTCGAATTCAAAAATTCTTTGTTGGATAGACCATTTATCGAGGAAGGCTTTGTGCTATATAACATCACGCTGTAACCAATAGGAGCGAAGACATAGTGGAAAATGTGTAAAAAACGGGGAAAATATGAAGCCTTATGAAGAAGTGACAGAAGACTTTGACAGATCTTTGACTAAACAATCGGACGGGCAGGACGACGTCTGCCGGGGCCGCTAGTACTGAATAAAAGGTGTCAATGAGCATAAAAAACAAACACAGAGTGTGACCGTATGCAAGGGCGTGCATTCCATATAGGCATAAAGTATAAATGCATGGAGTGCCTACCCTGACGTAGTACATGCGCGACCCTCACTGCATGCGCTTGACCATGACAGTATCAGGCGCGTGCAGTGAGGTTAGCGTAAGTATGGCGACAGGGTAGGCACTCCATACATTAGTCACACTGGGCCTGTATGCAAGGGCGTGCATTCAATACAGGCAGAGTGTCACTAATGTGTGTGCCTACCCTGGCACCATACTTACGCTCCCCCCACTGCACGCGCCTGCCTGTATGGAATGCACGCCCTTGGACAGTATTGACAGTACAGTGTGACCGTATCCATGCAGCTATCCTGCACGTGACGGCCGAACTGCATCGGGATTTAACATTATTTGCAATGGATATAAATTAACAATTGTTTAAGCCCGATGTAAAACGATATCTTAAACCGTAGTTCTTGTTTTGGACACGCGCAGGCTTAAAAATGTTTGCTGTGCCGCGCGTTATTACAAACTATTGGCATTTTATCAATAAAATAAATTGTAGCACTACTACTATTTATTCAGTTCACTACTATTTATTAAGTTTATGTTTATATGCACAATGAAAACGATCAGGCGCGTGCAGTGAGTCGCGTATATACTGCGTTAGGGTAGGCACTAAATACATTTATACAATTGTGCCTATATGGAATGCACGCCCTTGAAAACGATTTAGTTTCTAAACTGCATTAGTGTATTTTGTTTGGGGCGAGAAATCATTCTGTCTATAGGTACTTTTGTAATGAAAGGAAGTGACAGATTCTTTAGTGCGATAAACACTTTAATGGGGCTAGCCCACCTGAATAAGAAGTGGTTTCGACAGTTTTTGAATGTCATGGAGATGTTTTTTTGGAAAAACTAGTTTTTGAATTCACATTGATTTAGGTATTACACAATCGATTTAGTCGCAAATAAATAAAAGTATAGTACAATAAGGTGATTTGAAAAAAGGAATATTTTAAAATACTAGGAAGATAGAAAAAGAAGATTTATTATCAAACTAGCTTCTGCCCGCGACTTCGTCCGCGTGGAACTCCTCCTTTTTTGCAGTCGGTTAAAAAGTAGCCTATGTCCTTTCTCAGGCTCCAGACTATCTTTGTACCAAATTTCATTTAAATCGGTTCAGTAGTTCTAGCGTGAAAGCGTAACAGACAGACAGACAGACAGACAGACAGAGTTACTTTCGCATTTATAATATTAGTAGGGATTTATTCAATACGTTTTATGCCAATTAGTAGCCTAATCGGATTATTTTTGGCCCATCGTAACTCAGTGGTAGCGGGGCGGACTAGCGCATAGCGTTGAGGGCGCGAGGTCGAACCCTGTAAGAGGTTGTTAGAATTTACCTGTACAATTGATCAGATAAGATAAGATAACACCCCGTGATAAGGTATTAAGTTCGACTCCCGCTGGGGTCTTGATACAAATATCATTAAGTTGAACTTTATAAACGGCCAGCTGTAAGCTTAAACCTGTAACCTGTTTATAAATATATTTTAAGTTTAACTAGCGGCCCCGGCAGACGTCGTCCTGCCCGTCCGATTGTTTCGTCAAAGATCTGTCAAGGTCTTCTAACTGTCACTTCTTCATAAGGCTTTATATTTTCCCCGTTTTTTATACATTTTCCACTGTTTCTTCGCAATTGGTCGCCGCGTGATGTTATATAGCCTAAAGCCTTCCTCGATAAATGGTCTATCCAACAAAAAAAAATTTGAATTCGAACCAGTAGTTCCTGAGATTAGCGCGTAGAAACAAACAAACAAACTCTTCAGCTTTATAATAATATTAGTATAGATTTTGCTATCGAACATATTATTGTACCGGGTTTCTAGGATGATCGTAAGTTTCTCGTCGCGTGAGAAAGCTGCTGTCAATGTCACTGTCATTCATTGCTAAAGTTGTATGACAGATGCGATGAAAACTTTACTTGCCATCCAAGCAGATAGAAACTGAACAAATTTTACGTTCTGTGTTAATTTTTAATCAAGCACACAAATTCTATAAGAGAAACAGCTTAATACAGCCTTTATACAGCTTAAATAAGCGTTAAATTGCCTAGCTGGTGCGGAGTAAGAAATATTGACATGGCTGCGATGTTTGTTTGTTTGTGTTGTCATAGAGTGTGTTTGTTCGTTTGTGCCACCGCACATTAGCACGTTGGTGAGAAACGGCTGCAAACGTCTAATCAAATAGGGTTTAGGGCAAATATTTTTCTAATATACATTTATGTTAATGTCCCGACAAGCAAAATCAGTGCTTCTCAGGACTCTAGACTTGGTACTTTTATTTTTCCTTAAAAGATTTGAAGGCAGTTATAGGAACATTTATTCTTATATCTAACTTGTAATCAACTTATAACATGTAACGTATTTGAGGAAGTAGTTCACCACAGCTCCTTTATAAGAACGATATTAGTAATCCCAACCCTACCTAATATTAAATTTAGTATTAGATAAGTACGGTCTACGTATACTACCTTATATTTCTAAAAAGAAAGTGTCACATCAACAAAAAACAAAATAATTAACGGGTCAGCTTTTCAGGAACTATGAAGCCACCAAGGGCGTGCATTCCATATAGGCACATAGGCATAATATATGGAGTGCCTACCCTGGTGCAGTACATTCGCGACTGTCACTGCACGCGCCTAAGAACCACAGACACGCAGACAAACACGTAAACATTCGGCTAAGCAATTTATTAATTACGCAAACTTAAATAAAATTGGTTAAAATTGTTTATAGCGTTTTTACTTAGCTTCGCTAGTTTCTCGTTGCTGCAATGTTAATATATTATTTATGTTCATGATTTGTTAACTTATAATTTCCCTGTTAGTTTATAATATTATGTGCAATAGGGCAGTAAAACGTTTCCTGCACGATGCAAACAGGTTAGAGTAGGCAATATACCTATTTAATAAGAAAATATTAAATATTACATCTTCAAATAAACCATCTGTTTTTAATGCGGCAGTTTTAGACATTTAACTTGAATTAAGTACCTACCTAATGTTAAAACTTACCACATTTAAAAAAAAATTGTTAATTAAAATTATAAATTAACCACCGTGTGTCGAAAATTCGGTAACTCTGGCGTCGTGTGTTTTTTTGTTGTGCCTGCCTGATCTTCACTGCCTACCCGCGCAGTAAACGCAGTGCACGCACCTGCAATTATCTTGGTACAAATATAATTATTTGGTTATTTATTAGACTACAAATAATATAATTTATTATTGATATAAATCATATTATAGCTTAACACGTCATTTGCATTGCAATTTGGTAATAAATTAACATAAATATTTTATTTATAGTTTGATGAGGTTGTGGTCTTAAGACCTAATTTTTTTTTTTCAAAACTCTATCATAATTTTTTTTCTCCTTTCGGACCCAGCGAACTTGGGTCCATGATTTTTTTTTTTTAAATAGGCAGGAGTTGAAATAAAAAAGAGGAACATAAGTACATGGAAAAAATAAAAAAATCCCAACTAATATTATAAATGCGAAAGTAACTCTGTCTGTCTGTCTGTTACGCTTTCACGCTAAAACTACTGGACCGATTTAAATGAAATTTGGTACAAAGAAAGTCTGGAGTCTGAGAATGGACATAGGCTACTTTTCAACCGACTGCAAAAAAGGAGGAGTTCCACGCGGACGAAGTCGCGGGCAGAAGCTATAATATAATAAAACTGACTACCCACCTATGTTGTTAAGTTTATTGTTAGTATGTAAGTTAAGCATAGATAATTATTATTTAAAAAACCTCTTATTTACCTCAAATTTAATAACATAGGTAAGTAGATAAATTATTAATGTTTAAGAATTAGTAATAGGTAATTTTATGATTGTACATTAAGAAGCTGTACTTACCCAAATAATTTGTTGTGCCCAACAGGGTCTATAAATACTATTTGTAAAACTATTATTTATAGAATGCAAATAAAGAATTGAGTAGGTATTGAATTTTAAGTGAAACGACTTATAGAAAAAATCAGTCTCGTATTAAGTTGTATTACGAATACTGACAATGATTAAAACATTTTTTTTATTAAAAACACGCGAAATGCAAAAACAAATAATCGCTTCGCAATACTTTTAACCTAAAAGTGTGCCAAGGTTAGCCTTACACCTAACAACAAAAAACTTGCCAAGCGATATTGGCACCAACGCCTTCGCAATAAGAGTTATTTGTGTTGGTTTTTAATATGGTATATGACAGTCGTGTTGCAAACATTGGTTAATATTTGGTGCAAATATTGATCGTTTGTTTTGGCTACCGAATAATTCGGCGATGAGATCCTAATAATGGTTGTAAAAGGATACAAGTCCGTCCTATAGGGTACTTGTTATGCTGTTTTTCCATAGGATCGAGTGGCACATAAACCTTTTTTCACTAAGGCCTACTTGCAACGTATAATCTGATATATATAAGCTGAAGAGTTTGTTTGTTTGTTTGAACGCGCTAATCTCAGGAACTCCTGGTTCGAATTGAAAAAATCTTTTATGTTGGATAGATCATTTATCGAGGAAGGCTTTAGGCTATATAACATCACGCTGCGACCAATAGGAGCGAAAAACAGTGGAAAATGTGTAAAAAAAAACGGGGAAAATAACTATTCCACGCAGACGAAGTCGCGGGCACAGCTAGTAGGTATATACAAAAATTCACGAGTCGCGGTGTTTGTTGCTCCTACGAAACGACTGGATCGATTTTTATGTAATTTTGTGTGCATCTCCGGTAGGTCTGAGGTATATTTATTAAAAAAATATGACTCATTTACTAATATTGTCTACTCGTAAGAACTTTTAATTTCGGAAAGAGTATTTTCTGAGTTAGTTATCTGCATTTGATCCCGTGTTCTCGCGATCGCTATTCCGCTTGAATAACCACTGAGCCACGACCCTCTATTTTATTAATTACTAATTAATTTGTGAGTGACTTGTGCAATAAATTAATTACGAATGAATGTGTGTATATCTGTCCGCGACGTGTAGTTAGCAAGTCGTTGGCGCCATGTAGATTTTAAATGTGAAAATTATTCAAAATTTAACCCACTAATAAAAATTCATTATCATCGCTATCATTTATCTATACTTACTTACCTACTAATATTATAAAGCTGAAGAGTTTGTTTGTTTGTTTGTTTGAACGCGCTAATCTCAGGAACTACAGGTTCGAATTCAAAAAATCTTTTTTTGTTGGATAGACCATTTATCGAGGAAGGCTTTAGGCTATATAACATCACGCTGCGACCAATAGGAGCGAAGAAACAGTTGAAAATGTGTAAAAAACGGGGAAAATAACTATTACACGCGGACGAAGTCGCTGGCAGAAGCTAGTTTCTAATATTATCGAATATGAATTATCGTTTGAGTTAATTTTATATTAATTTATGAAATTTATTGCTTAAAATAAAATAAAAAATATGTAACTGTAGCGGTATTGGAATGAAACAACTTTAAACGGATTTAACTCGCGTATTTTATTTTATTGGCTGACGTTTCGGAGCCTTTACAGATTTCATAGTCGTAGCACGACTGAGCTGACAATAGTCTTATGCTAAAGCGGTATTGTCTACGAAATATTAAATCACTGAACTGTTGTGAATTATATCTTGAATTTCTTATATGTTTCCTGAAAAAATATTTATCAATGAAATAATTTAAGTTATTTACTTAATTAAAACAAAACACAACTAATATAATAAAAATATTACGATAAAGTAACGAAGTCTATATAAGTTTTTATCTAATACAAGTAGGTAGGTACTTACCTATATTTTTTAACATTGGAATGTAAACAACTATTAACGGATTTAACTCGCGTATTTTTATTTTATTTTATTAGCTGACGTTTCGGATTCTTTACAGTTTCCATAATCGTAGCACGACTGAGCTGACAATAGTGTAACGCTAAAGGCCAAGGCTAAGTTAAATCCGTTAATAGTTGTTTCATTCCAATGTGTAATAGCCGCGAAGGCATCAGAAATTATTATATATTTTTTAATTTTAACCTATACGCCTATTAATAATTACCTAAATGTCGATATTAACAATACCAAAGTATAAGGCAATTTTCGACACTCGCAAGGGAATCAAACCCTACAGACAGGGCTGTGCCCTTGTTTGTACATGGTTATTGATATCGTCGACCATGCGAGTTCGTTCACTGCACTTTGCCCCCAAACTCAAGTCCAAAACATTTCGACCTTTTAGCACTTCGATAAACAACATCGAGTTGATTGTGACATCTCTGACACCTGGCAGGGATCCGTAGCAACCATGAACAAACCGAAAAAACAACTTACTAAATAGGTATTAAATTTACTACGATGTAGCTATTATATCGTCCTAATCCTAACTAATATTATAAATGCGAAAGTAACTCTGTCTGTCTGTCTGTTACGCTTTCACGCTAAAACTACTGGACGATTTAAATGAAATTTGGTACAAAGAAAGTCTCGAGCCTGAGATTGGACATAAGCTACTTTTTAACCGACTGCAAAAAAGGAGGAGTCCCACGCGGACGAAGTCGTGGGCAGAAGCTAGTTACCTATAATACTACAATTAATTTCAATGATAGGTAATGATAGTAATTTCTGATGCCTTCACGGTTATTATACTTTGGAATGAGAACACTACTAACTATAGACGGATTGTTAACCAGCGTTTTTTATTTTATTAACTGCTTCATTAAAAAAAATCCTGAATACCTAATAGAATACATATTATTATACATACACAGGTAAGATAGTACCTACACCACATTTCACGGAAGAATGCAGTGAACCGCTACAAATTAAAACCCGACCAAATTAATGCACACGTTTCATTCAGCCTTTGCTCCACTTATATAAGGTGCATTTTACCCTAACTTATGATTATGTGGGACTTGGTTTTTGTCGTTTAACATAATTTTATTCATTTGAGTTATTAAGTATTTGTTAATATTTTTTTATTAAAGATTAAGTACTATAAAGTGCTTTAAGACCACCTCTGCCTGCAACTGTCTAATATTATTATTTTAAAAAAGTACTTTTATGCGTACCGTTTAGTAATTGTTTAGAATTTAATCTAACATTTTTTTATTATCAGTGCTGGCAACCCTACCCCCCTCTCTCTCTTCCGTCACGGCAACGCGTGTGCATAGTGCTCCTCATCATCATCATCATCATCATCATCATCATCATCAGCCCGTCGCAGTCCACTGCTGGACATAGGCCTCTCCAATTTCACGCCACTTTGCTCTATTTTGGGCTGCTTGCATCCAGCTCCTGCCAGCCATCTTACGCAAATCGTCACTCCACCTTGCCTGAGGACGTGCTACACTACGCTTGCCGAGACGCGGTCTCCACTCTAGAACACGTTTACTCCAACGGTTATCGGTTCTTCGGCTAATATAGTGCTCCTATCAATAATGTATCAAGTCATACGCCATTTTGCAAGCAAATTTACTTCAATGTCTTCAATAAGCACAGACTGTACAAACAAAGAAACAGTTTGGATGTCACAATCAATTGCAGATCGATCGCATCTATTTTATCTACATCATAAAGTTGGCAGCATTGTACGTGTGACAGATGAGCAAACGCACATACAGTGTTGCCAATTTAGCGATTTTGTCGCTAGAACTAGCGACTTTTGCTTAAGGCTTAGCGAGCAAAAAAAATTTTTGACGCCAAAAATAGTTTAGCGACTTATCTGGCGACTTTTGGAGTACAAATTAAAACAGTTCTAGAGCCAATAATAGATACTTTTTTTTTCAAATCGACACAGAATAATTCAATGCCAAGAGATACAAGATATGGAAAACGACAAACGCGATAGCGCACCAAATTCAAACTTTATTTAATTGAAGTTCCATTTGTATATTATTATTATGGGGGGGGGGGGGTGTCCCCGAACTTTTTATGGTTATGTTTTAGTTTTAGCGACTTTCTGGCGACTTTTGACTTTGAGTTTAGCGACTCGAATTTCTAGGAGTTGGCAACACTGCGCACATAGCTTAAACCGTAAACGTTAAACGGCAATCAGCATAGAGTATAGACGCATGTCGCATACGTCAAACAAAAAGCAAGCAACGCAGGACAAGCGTGGACGCCATATTTCTTCATCATTTCACAAATTGGATAAAAAGCAAAAATAATACTTAATACATCATGGAAGATAAAAATATAGACGACAAAAGTGAGTTCAAGCATCTTACAACACAAAAAGGAACAATCAAGGGTAAATTAAAACGACATTTTCCAACAATTACAACAAAGAAGTCGGCTTTGTTCATTGTCGGCCATGTGGCCGAATTCAAAATTCGTTTTACATTGGACTCATAAGATAACTTCGAAGAAATTCAATCTAGAATTGAGGAGATCGACTCAAAAGAAAAACAATGCGGGAAGGGAACAATTCGAAAATAAACTAAGTACAGTATGAAGGCAAAAATAGATAGCCACATAACACAGATGCAAATTCTAGAAGGTATGGAAACAAATATATTATTGTTAATATTCACTTGCGATCTATAACAAACTTTGCTACTGCAAAGTTAGTTTTTATTGTATTAAATCAAAATCTTTAATGTTTAATTGCTTACAGCTTTATCGAGCCAAACATAGGCTCTAAACCAAGATGATTGACATGTCGAGGTAGACATCATACTTCTATACATGGATCCTCAACCACCCAAGGTATCATACTCATCTACAGCTATAACTAATAACATCTAACGACAATGCTTCATCTTTCCATTCTATAGGTCAGTTGTGTAACTGTGACTGACCATGTGGTCAGTCACAAACCTACATACACTGCCATGCAACCCACCTTTGGCTGCATGCCTATTGCACCTACTCATATGTCACACATTCAGTGACAAGTTACTTACCTCTAGCTACAAGCATACTGCACTTACCAATGCTTCAAATCGGTCACACATACAAAGTGATATTTTAATGCATCGCTTACTGGTCCTATCCTCCTTGACAAGCTACATGTTTCTAACAAAATCACTTCTTCTTAGCCATAGATTGATACTCACCTTGTCGCTGTTTCTACAGTAATAGTTCAACAACATAATAATACATTGCTTTCAGCGATCAAAGATCCAAGATGGATCAGGAAAATGGGTGACTGCTTGCGCACTGCTGGACACCTGCAGCGAGGCCAGCATTGTTTCCTGCAGACTTGCTACTCAAGTACAGCTTGACTTGAACCACAATCTATGCATGATACAAGGAAATTGTAATACAAATCACAAGTGAGTATGAATGCCTGTGTAGCTTCTCTACAATGACTATCACACAAAATTAACATTCATTGTCATGTTGGAATGAAACAACTATTAACGGATTTAACTCGCATATTTTTATTTTATTTTATTAGCTGACGTTTCGGATTCTTTACAGTTTCCATAATCGTAGCATGACTAAGCTGACAATAGTCTAACGCTAAAGTGACATGGACAACATAACTGGAGCTGTGCCACTACCACATACATATATAAATATTAACACACTGACATATATATATATTTTTTTATTTAGGTACTTCGTCAGACCCAGCTCAATGCGGTAGCTGGAAACATTGAAGACACTAAGAGGCTGTTCAAACAACTTATTGGACCAAGTAGCAGTCAACGGCTCCTAAAGATAATAGTATCTTCGGAGATCTCCAATCATATCACAGCGACTAGTACACTGCAGCGGTAAAAATCTAAAATCATATATTAAAAATAACACTTTGTTAATTAAATGTAAATTTAGTAGATAAGCTAAATATGTATAATTTACAGAAGAAATAATAGCTTGAAATATGAAACATACAGAGATTCAATACTCAATCGTATATTTGCGTTCTATAAGTGTACAAATAGTATCATTATAGATCCTGTTGGGCACAAAAAATGATCTAGTACCTTATTAGTTACCTACTACTTAAGTATATACAAAAATAAAATTAGGAAAGAGTATCATTAATAAATTATATATTATTATATCAAATTTGAGGAACAGTTATAGTTTTCAAATAATAATTATTTAAGTAACTATTAAATACTAAGGTTAACATAAATTCTAAAACTAAAATATAAAAATTTAGAGGAATCATTTATTTAGTACATAGGAAACAGGGTAACTGTGAACATAAAACATAACATTTTGTGTTATTTTAAATAATATTCTTGTAAAAGATATTATGTTCACATTTTCCTACTTCAAGCAATAATATGTTATGTATAATTAATATTATGTCTTTACAATATATTTTCATATTATAGTTGTAAGTTTAATATAATTGACACTAGTAATTACTGTAATTACTGCCTCCTTATGTAATTACTGTATTTAACAACCGGTAGGTATATTTTACCTTTAAAATTATTACAAGAGACAACTAGCGGGAAATCACCCCAGGTTAAGAACCCAGGGACTATATGAATGACTAGCGGTCCCGGCAGACGTCGTCCTGCCCGTCCGATTGTTTCGTCAAAGATCTGTCAGTCTTCTAACTGTCACTTCTTCATAAGGCTTCATATTTCCCCCGTTTTTTACACATTTTCCACTGTTTCTTCGCTCCTATTGGTCGCAGCGTGATGTTATATAACCTAAAACCTTCCTCGATAAATGGTCTATCCAACAAAAAAAGAATTTTCCAATTCGAACCAGTAGTTCCTGAGATTAGCGCGTTCAAACAAACAAACAAACAAACAAACTCTTCAGCTTTATAATATTAGTATAGATAATCCGTGGTAGTAAGTTTTTAATCATTACATAAGTTTTTGTTCTAGAAACTTTCTAGAAGAGTTATACCTACTAAGTATATTGTTTTCCTTTTTTTTCCTACATTATACATAGTGACGTCATAGTGATTTTTAAAATCCTATTATGAAACTAAATGATTATTATTACTATAGTCGACTAGGAATAATATATAGTATTAAAATAATACCAATGGAATTATATAATTTCATCAATGGTTAAATATTCTTCTTATACGTTTACTCATGACCGAGTGGTCTCAGTCGTGTCTCTGTCGAATTTTTCAACCGAAGAAAAATCGGAGGAGGTTCTGAAGTCGACGCATATGTATATATATTTTATGTGGTTCGATTTTGATAATTCTTTTTCGGCACGGCGGCTCCTGTGATCCAGGGCGCCAGGTGGCGCTGTCCTCGGTAAGAGGAAGCAATCGTTGACTGTATTTCCTGTGATTTGTTGAGTTCTCCTCATCTTTTTGATCGTCAAACATTAGTTAATAATTCAAATAATATGATTTGTATTTATTACCTACTTGTCAGAAAGTTCACTTTGCTTCTCCAGTATTTTTATTCTGTTTTAAAGCATCTCTTTCTTTTCATTGTTCCCAGATCATCGTTCACGGGTACCTTCTTAATTTTTTTTAAATTCTTTGGTACCTTTTTTTGGGTTATCAGCCACCGGCCAACAATATCTCTAAAAGAGAAATTATTGACCGATGCACCGGCCCAAGTGCTGCCCTGCCGGCACCTCCAATTGCGTAAGGGGAACCGCAGTGCCGAGGCACACGAGGTGGATACCCGACATGGCACCAAGTTCTTTGGTACCCTTTTTTTTTCGGTGTGAAAATGCGTTACGCATCACCCGGGCCTGGGGCGGCGTGGGTATGTGGGACTCTCCCGGGACTAGCTCCCGGGCCTACCCACTAAAAACACACCGGCGTTTCCCGCACTGCCGTCAAGGGGACGCATGGGATCAAGTGTATTTCACCATGACGTCCCCCGGCCGTCCCGGTCTAGCTCACCGGGACTCCCGCGCCATGGGGGGGCAAGTCGGTACCCTCGACTCCCCCCCAGACGAAGGCCGTCAGAGGGTCTAACTCACCTTCGCGCTCTCGCTCCCCAGCCTCCTTATGTATCAACTTTAATCGTCAGCCGCACAATTATAAATAGGTACCAACACGTGTTTTATGACAATCTCGTATGTACTATTCTTGAAATATAAGAATACTTTTTTTACTTAAAAGGATTGTGAACCTGTTAATTTTCATACAAAAGGCGATAACGTTTTACACCCAGTACTTAAATATAGTTAGATTTTTATAATTTTTGGATATGTTGTAGAAATAATGAGAAACTACGTCTGTACGTTTTGATTTTTAAGAAATATTGCTTACGCTAGATCTAAATATAGATTTTTAGATCTATATATAGATTTTTAGATGCTAATAAATTTTAGCGTAAGCAATATTTCTTAAAAATCAAAACGTACAGACGTAGTTTCTCATTATTTCTACAACATATCCAAAAATTATAAAAATCTAACTATATTTACTGGGTGTAAAACGTTATCGCCTTTTGTATGAAAATTAACAGGTTCACAATCCTCTTAAAAGCTTCTCATACACTATACATTAGTGCACTTCTGATTGAGAGCATCATAATATAGATTAGATATTTATATTTTCTAGCGCACCTTTCTTTAATTTGTTGAGGTCTGCTCATCTTTTTGATCGTCAAAGATTAGTTAATAATTCAAATATGATTTGTATTTAGGTACTACCTTGTCAGAAAGTTCACTTTGCTTCTCCAGTATTTTACTTGTTGTAAAGCATCTTTATCTTTACATTTCTTTTCATTTAGCTGGGTTTTTAGTGCTCAACTTTGTATGGGAACCCTGCACTTTTTGACTATGCGATGAAACTTGGCACAGTTGATCCTTAGGTAGTCCTGAGTGAATTTAGATCGGTAGCTTATATAATCGGTAGATTTATAAAATATATGCACCACTTGTGTGTTATAAACAACACCCAACCCTACTTTACGGACGAACATGCATTAAAAACACCCTGACCGATGCTTAATATTATTTTTTTCCTCCTATGTATTAAACTATTTTTATATAAAGTTGTATGTTTTTAAAAAGCTAATTAGTCTAGCTTTCTGATCGTATTTTTAGTTTTGAGATTTTTGTCATACGTAATATAAAATAGGTAATTATATAAAAAAACTCAAATTTCAATTTCTACTTTTTTTTATTTTATTAATTATTTTTGTGAGAAAGTGCATTGTTTTCGTTCAAAAAATAGATTCCTCGTCCTTCATTTATCCAAAAATGATATATCGCACCACCTAATAGTTTTTGAAAAATATTGCTTCAATTAAAGCGCGGCAGGGTCGAACTTTTCCCCCCTCCCCCCATAAAATGCGGGGGGGCTACTGATGGCTACCGGTCTAAATTCACTCAGGACTACCTAAGGATCAACTGTGCCAAGTTTTATCGCATAGCATAGTCAAAATGTGCAGGGTGTCGAGCACTATTTCCCTAGCTAATTGTTCCCCGAGCATCATTCACGGTACCTTCTCAATTTTTTTTTAAATTCTTTCGTACTTTTTTTTTTACGTAGTGAAAAGCACTTCCGGGTGATTAGGGGCTCGCTGACAGACGTCACTTTGGACCTGTCCGGTATAGCTCCTTAAGATCACTGCTCCCCCTGGTCTCATCCACAGTGCCCTTTTGAAAGAGGGACGCAAAAAGAAGGCCCAAGTGCTGCCCTTCCCCCCGCACCTCCAATTGCGTTAGGGGAACCGCAGCGCCGAGGCACACGAGGAGGTTACTCGACATAGCACCCCGAGGTTCTTTGGTACCTATGCCGAGTCTGGACATACGAATCTGAGCCTTAAACACTGTCTTTCTTTTTGAATGTTATCATTCCTAAATCTTCTGCTTTGATATATTCTACCACCAACCACGTTAGTTCAACACTGATTTATTTTATACGTAGGTAGACATTATATTTATCATGTGCACCCTCTTATTATACTAGAAAGAGGGACACGTGGAGAGACCCCCGTGTCGGGTTATTAGCCATCTTGTTTAATGTTATCAATCCTAATGCGTTTGTTGGTGTATTACATTTCAGGTTTTCGTTAGGGTTTTCGTTTTTATAAAACCAATTATTTACTTTAAAGTTTTCATTTTCTTTTTCTGAATGAGGACTATGCGTTAGTAGTGATAATGTAGATACTGCTATATGTACCTGGTTATAGTTTTCTATATTTCCAAAAGCAGCGTTATAAAATGTATCTGCTTTGATATATTCTTCAGAATTTTCTCGGTTTTATTATTTGTTGGTAAAGATTTAAAGTAGTCAGCAGTGAACAATCTCACAGGTTTTTCGTCATTGATGAATCTTGAAAGAAGAGAAGTAGCTGGGTTTTTAGTGCTCAACTTTGTATGGGAACCCTGCACTTTTTGACTATGCGATGAAACTTGGCACAGTTGATCCTTAGGTAGTCCAGAGTGAATTTAGATCGGTAGCCATCAGTAGCCCCCCCGCATTTTGTGGGGGGAGGGGGGCAAAGTTCGACCCTGCCGCGCTTTAATTGAAGCAATATTTTTCTCAAACTATAGTAATTATGTGGTGCGATATATCATTTTGGGTCTTTGTTTCATTTAAGGTATCTAAAACTATAAAATATATGCACCACTTGTGTGTTTAAAACAACACCCAACCCTACTTTACGGACGAACATGCATTAAAAACACCCTGACCGATGCTTAATATTATTTTTTTCCTCCTATGTATTAAACTATTTATATATAAAGTTGTATGTTTTTAAAAAGCTAATTAGTCTAGCTTTCTGCTTGTATTTTTAGTTTTGAGATTTTTGTCATACGTAATAATATAAAATAGGTAATTATATAAAAAAAACTCAAATTTCAATTTCTTTTTTTATTTTATTAATTATTTTTGTGAGAAAGTGCATTGTTTTTGTTCAAAAAATAGATTCCTCATCCTTAATTTATCCAAGAATGATATATCGCACCACCTAATTACTATAGTTTTTGAAAAATATTTCTTCAATTAAAGCGCGGAAGTGTCGAACTTTCCCCCCCTCCCCCCACTAAATGCGTGGTGGCTACTGATGGCTACCGGTCTAAATTCACTCTGGTTTACCTAAGGATCAACTGTATTTAAAACTATAAAATATGTGCACTATTTGTGTGTTTAAAACAATACCTAACCCTACTTCACGGACGAACACCCATTGAGAGCACCCTGACCGACAATTAATATTATTTTTTCCTCCTATGTATTAAACTATTTATATATAAAGTTGTATGTTTTTAAAAAGCTAATTAGTGTAGCTTTCCGATCGTATTTTTAGTTTTGAGATTTTTGTCATACGTAATATAAAATAGGTAATTATATAAAAAAACTCAAATTTCAATTTCTACTTTTTTTTATTTTATTAATTATTTTTTTGAGAAAGTGCATTGTTTTTGTTCAAAAAATAGATTCCTCATTCTTAATTTATCCAAAAATGATATATCGCACCACATAATTACTATAGTTTGAGAAAAATATTGCTTCAATTAAAGCGCGGCAGGGTCGAACTTTGCCCCCCTCCCCCCACAAAATGCGGGGGGGCTACTGATGGCTACCGATCTAAATTCACTCAGGACTACCTAAGGATCAACTGTGCCAAGTTTCATCGCATAGTCAAAAAGTGCAGGGTGTCGAGCACTATTTCCCTAGCTAAAGGAATAGAAACATTTTTATCTCTTGGCTGCAGTAGTGTGGTATAACCACGTTAGCTAGTTCAACACCAATAATTTCTGATGCCTTCGCGGTTATTACACATTGGAATGAAACAACTATTAACGGATTTAACTCGTGTATTTTCATTTTATTTTATTAGCTGACGTTTCGGATTCTTTACAGTTTCCATAATCCATAAATTCCGTAAAATAAAAATACGCGAGTTAAATCCGTTAATAGTTGTTTCATTCCAATAGTTCAACACTGATTTATTTTATACGTAGGTAGGCATTATATTTATTCTGTTTTAAAGCATCTCTTTCTTTTCATTGTTCCCAGATCATCTTTCACGGGTACCTTCTTAATTTTTTTTTAATTTCTTTGGTACCTTTTTTTTATACGTAGTGGAGAAGCACTTCCTGGTGATTAGGGACTCGCCCGGTTTCCCGGTCCTACCCACTAAAACCACTCGGACGTGTCGGTCACTCCCGTTAGTGGGGCCGACGGGATATGCGCTGCACCGGCAAGCCCGCAACGGGCACCATTTTTTTTTTACATGGGAAAATGCGTTACGCATACAACACCATCCGGGGGAACGGTGACGTTGTGTGGGACTCTCCCGCCAAAGCGGGCCTGCCCACTAAATCCTCATGCTGTTCCACCTGACGTCAGACGTCACTTTGGACCTGTCCGGTATGGGAAGCCCTGCCGGCATAGCTCCTTAAGATCACTGCTCCCCCTGGTCTCATCCACAGTGCCCTTTTGAAAGAGGGATCCAATATATTCTACCACCAACCACGTTGACTAGTTCAACACTGATTTATTTTATACGGAGGTAGGCATTATATTTATCATGTGCACCCTCTTATTATACTAGAAAGAGGGACACGTGGAGAGACCCCCGTGTCGGGTTATTAGCCATCTTTTTTAATGTTATCAATCCTAATGCGTTTGTTGGTGTATTACATTTCAGGTTTTCGTTACGGTTTTCGTTTTTATAAAACCAATTGTTTACTTTAAAGTTTTCTTTTTCTGAATGAGGACTATGATAGTTTTCTATATTTCCAAAAGCAGCGTTATAAAATGTTTCTGCTTTGATATATTCTTCAGATTTTTTTTCAGTTTTATTATTTGTTGGTAAAGATTTGAAGTAGTCAGCAGTGAACAATCTGACAGGTTTTTCGTCATTGATGAATCTTGAAAGAAGAGAAGGAATAGCAACATTTCTTTCTCTTTTGGGTTTGGCTGCAGTAGTGTGGTATAACCACGTTTTCGCGGTTATTACACATTGGAAGGAAACAACTATTAACGGATTTAACTCGCGTATTTTCATTTTTTTTTATTAGGTGACGTTTCGGATTCTTTACAGTTTCCATAATCGTAGCACGACTGAGCTGACAATAGTTCAACACTGATTTATTTTATACGTAGGTAGGCATTATATTTATCATGTGTACCCTCTTATTATACTACAAGGAGTAGCCATTTTGCTCGTTGTCTGTAAATCAAGAGAGTATGTAAGAGTACGTATGTGATCATAATTATGTAAGAGGTGCAATAATAATACCTAATATTATATAGATAGATATAGGTCTAGATCTAAAGAGAGCTAACTCAAAAAAGGTACTTTTTCAGGAGAGGCGAGAAACTGATTAATATGTCCATATGCACGCATGAGTTTTCTGTATAAATTTATACTTTTTATAATAAAGCTAGCAGAGTTATATTAGCTGTAATCAGTTTTAGTGTAGGTGGGTTTTGCTGGAATCCGATGGTGTGCATAACTCAAATCTTCCGGTTTTTGAGTTAGATCCCTTTAGATCTAGGTGTGCGATAACTATGTTTGTTTTAATTTTAATACTTACCAAGAGTTTAGATTGTTTTTGTTTAAATTGTTATTACATATAATGTTTTGCATAGTAACAAGTTTCTGCACCCTATCCGGGTCCATGTGAGTGTTATTAAATATTACCTATGTACTTACCTAACAATACCATGGTGGCAAATAAAGAAATAAAGTATTAAATAATTGGTTTAATTAAGTCTGTTTATAGGACTTGGCTTCTGCTCTAGTCTCAACCGTGGATCCTTCTGCCGCGAATTATCAAAAAGAACAACGTTGACGTTGGAACAAATCCCATACATTTTGGTCGTTTCGTTTATCGTTAAACGTTGGCACCAAAATGTATGGGATTTGAAATCCGCGAACGATTGCCACAAACGCGTCAAATCCCATCACAATATTATTATGTACCTACCTACTAATAAAGCAATATCAATTAATAAATAATCCTTTGTAATATTAGTTTTTTTTATGTAATGTTTTGTTGTTAAACTCGTTGTACTATTTTACAACTCGCACTTAACTTTTCACACCTTGGTAAAAAAAAATGCATATCATTCTCCGTTCACGAGTCCTTTGAAATATTTCTAAGAAAAATAATGCTAATATTGACATGATGCGCATGTGTAAATTCAATGATAAATTTAATATACATACCTACTTACTTGTTTAATAGGTACTTACTTCAAGGTATGTTTTTAATAGGTACCTAAGTACTTACTTACCTTTTTTTATTGAAAAATCAAGTATCTACCTAAGTAGGTACTTTACTTTTTGACAAAGAAATGAGGTTTTGGTTTAGAAATGTATTATTAGGTTACCTACTTAAACGAATATAACTCGCGTATTTTACTTTTGGCTGACGTTTAGAAAACAGTTCCCATATTCATAGCACGACTGAACTGACGCCTAACTATAGTACTTAAATATATTTTTGGTTTTGATTTTGATATAGTGCCCTTCAAATTGAAGTTCTGTATATTCAGAACTCAGCTACTCTGGTGCTGTCGATACAGGATACGGAGAACAATAGACGGACCTGTCATAATTTATGCCAGCCTTGTAGATCACTGATAATTCAGGCAGGAAATTAAACACTATACCTTGTTAAATATAAAAAAACAGATTTACGGAGTAAAAAATAATGCTTTCTTGGTTCGTCGCTTTTGGAAGGGACTTATCTCGTAAAATCTACCTACCTATAGGTAAGTACCTACCTACATATAAAATGCTTCCTGATCGTCGAATTAAACAAAGTCGGGTTATAAGTAAGTATTTCTGTACACTATTTTTTTATGTATCTCGTCCATACAGGTACCTATTAGCTAATCTAAATTTATTTAAGCAAAAGCTGACTGAATGATCAGGGTCAAACTATAAGGGTTAGAAACTTTGAAATTTTGCACAAGGGTTCCTTTTATCACGTAGGGGAGTACTAAGAAAGGATTTTTGTATATTCACCCCCTAAGTGGGTAAAACGGGGGTTCAAAGTTAGTACGAAACTACCGTTTTTGAAGTGAAATTCACTATGAAAATTCTTCATAGGAAGTCACATAAAATATTTTAGAAAAACACCCCCTTAGAGTAAAATGGGGTTGCTCATATACCTATTATAATACCTAATTTTAAAATAATGTTTTATTCAATACAATGAACCTACAGGCTGCTACCCGCGAGTCAATGTTCCGATGCTATCATAATATAGACTGGCAAGCAAGGTCGTTAGTTCCTTCGATTTACCTGAGAGAATGTGATTTTTATAAACAAATATAATTGAAATATAAATAAGTATTTCAGTCATGTGGGTTTTTTAACATTTTTATCTGATCCTAGAATTATAATTTCCATTACTGAATATAAAAAGCTAGTAAGAGAATATTACCAGTAACTAATATCTGATACGTTTGTAGTTATTAGGTACAAATTTTTCAAATTTTAATGTAGCCTATGTCACGCACGTATAGTGTAGCTTCCCAACAGTAATATTTTTTAAATCGGTCCAGTAGCTTTGGAACCCATTTTATCCAAACAAACCTTTCTTCTTTATTATATTAGTAGGTAGGTATATATATAATATAGATTTATTTTTCATTCTACGCACAAATGTTTTTACATCAGAGGGTGATATAGGTAGTACTTACCTACCTATAACTTCGGAAAATCTATTTTTACTTACTTAATTTTAAGATTGATATTCAAAGCCCTATAAAATAAATACCTACCTAATGTAAATTGCATAAAAAATATTACGGCATATTGTGCTGGAATACTATCATTAAAACACCTCTACCGATGTTAAATAATATTACATAATGTACTAGAAAAATATGAGTGAAAACGTACTACCACAGAATTTGTAGTTCAACTATTGACATCATTTTTTTCATATGCGGTCATTTAATTTATTAGAGTATCGTAATGATTTGTGCATAAGGTTCAATTTAGGAGAATCTAATGGTAATGGTATGTTCACGTTACGTTGTTTTTAGAGGTGAAAGGCTCGTACGTTGAGATATGTTGCACTTGGTACTTGTTTTGGTTTAAAGTATTTTTTTTTTATGTATTCATATATTTTTTTTTAATTTAAATGGGTCAAATGAAGAAGTGTAAAATGTAGTTTTTTTGCAAAAAAAACTTTTACAACGTGTTCTTAGGCATTGAAACACTTTAGTAGACAAAATGGATTTTCTCTAAGATTTATATTTTTTTGGTTTCAGATTGTATCACCCACGGCACATATCACCTTTGGTAAGCCAGTTTCAAAATTAAAATTTATTATATTTTTTTACTTTTTATTATTTACCTACTGGAAGTCTTTTTATTTTTAGATGTAATTACGAAATACCTTTACAAATACATAAGTTGAAGTAAAAAAAAAACTTTTTTTTTATACCACTATACCTACTTACTTATGTAGGTATATAAAAAAAAGAATTAGACCCGTGTGGAGGAAACCAGCTTGTCCGTGATTGCTCTTAGATTAGTGGGCGACGAATGTGGTGACCAACAAACACACGCACTCACGGATAAACCTATATTCAAGTAAAATAGTAATACAATCCAAAATATGTCATACATCTAGTAATCTATACCAATTAATTAATTGGACTCAATTAAAAAATCGTAAATTCATTGACTTTTTTAAGTGCCGTGCCATAATTTGTTTCTATAGGTACTAATATAATAAAGAGGAAAGGTTTGTATGTTTGTTTGTTTGTATTGAACAGGCTCCAAAAAGACTGGACCGATTTGAAAAATTCTTTCACTGTTGGTAAACTACACTATTCCCGAGTAACATAGCCTATATTATATTAAAATAAGATCCGTGTGAAGTCGAAGCGGGCCGCTAGTATGTATAAAGGCAAGTCTCGATTGAAATAAACAGCATGGCATCCCTAATAGAGAAATTGCGTAACAAAATATTATCTCGAGAGTGCTACATGATTGTAAGCTATATACCTGCCAATTAAAATAATTACCAGTTGGAAAGAAAACAAAATTGGCGGCGTCTTCATTACAAAATGGAATAACCGGTTATTGAATACGTTTAATTTTACTTTACGAAAAAAAATTACGTCTCACAATTTCGCGATATGTTTACCGACTGGTTGTTTTAACATGTCTATGTAGGTATTTAAAAATACTTAATAGAAAACCCTTTTTATTTAGTACCTATCTATTAGCTTCGCACATCAGCTAATTTTGTTTTTTTTTTCGAACTGGTAATTATTTTAATTGGCGGGTAGGTATGTATATAGTTTACGATAAACCTATTTTTGTATGTTTGTAATAAATAGGCTGAAAAACTACTAGACCGATTTTAATAATTCTTTCACTGTTGGGAAGCTACGTTCACCCTGACTAACATAGGCTATAGAATATTTTGAAAAAATAGGGATCCGTGCGAAGCCGGGGCTAACCGCTAGTCTTTAATATATACCTAAGCACGTAAGTCTAGGACGACTAGGATCTCACTTATTTATATGTTAAGTTTTAAAAATATTTAAACATATTTTCTCGAAGGTTCTGACATATAATTGTGATGGTGTCGTGGTAAACCAAAACCGCAAATTAACGTCATGGTAAGAATAGATATTTAACATAAACACGTATTTTAAGAAGAGAAAATACAGAAGATAATTTCTACTTAGGGGTAATACTGTACATAATAACATAATTAGAAATTAAATGAGCTTACCAAGTGAAATTCAATTTTAATTGTGTGAATTGCACGGTCTCGAAGATAACTGATAACACAAGTAGTCACGCCAATCGTTTGCCCGTCTGTCACGATCTTTATAGTCCTAAAAAAAAAAACACAAACCGATACTCCACTCCTGGCGCCATCTACGGGATTTGTCATTAGTTCAGAGATTCAGTCACCTACCAAGTATATTATAATTATTTTGTGACAATCATTCACTATATAACTGGGTATTGCATATTGTAAACATATGCAAGGGTGGGAGGGTGTATATTATCTTCGAGACCGTGCAATTCACACAATTAAAATTGAATTTCACTTGGTAAGCTCATTTAATTTCTAATTGTGCTTCATTGCACGGTCTCTTCAGATAACTGATAACACAAGTAGATGTTTAGAGCGTCACAAAATAATGTATCCTTACCTAACAAAATATTTTTATAAAAATATCAGTGTATAAAGTAATAGAAGACATTAAAAAAGTAATAATCATTTATTGGTCATACCAAATTAAAAGTAGCTAACTTACAGCCAAAATATACATAAATGTAATTAATTCAAATAATTAGTGCAGAATAAAAAACCTTCTTTATCATTTATTCTTAAATAAACTAAAAAACAAAATTAAACTTGTTTCAAACAACATAAAATAAATAACCGAAATTATAAATCATTCAAAAGAATCTAGTAAGATAGTGAAATCTTCATTATCAATAACATCTCTATTATAAAATTGTGCAAAAGTGTTGGAGGAACTGCTCCACCCAGCAGTTCTTCGAATAGTATCAATATTAACACCCAGGCGCTTAGCCGCTGATGTGCTAGCATGACGAGCACTATGGGCTGAGAAAATAGACACATCTATACCACTTTGTTCTAAAGTAAATTTTATCCATCGGCTAAGCGTCTGTGATGTCACTGCTTTGTGGGGTTTTTTATAAGCAATAAAAAGATTATGACTCGTTCTTAAATCCTTAGTTCTACTCATATAATTTTGTAATGCCATAGCAGGACAGATTCTACAGTTTCTCATGAAGAATGGTAATACCAGACTGGGTTGTGTACCACCTACTCGCGATGTCTTAATAAGATCAGGTATTGTGATAATTATTTTGTTTGATAAAATTTTAATATTTTGAATTTTTATAAGTGAAAACGTCTGTACTCTATGAGCGGTTACAATAGCTAAGAGAGTAATTATTTTCTTGGAAATGTCTTCTAAGGATAATAAATCGTTTTCACCTTTCTGTTCTAGATAATTTAAAACAATCATTGGGTCCCAAGTAATATCATATTTGGGCCGAGGGGGCGCAGTCTAAATATCCCTTTTACAAAACGGGTTATCCTGTCATCATTGCAGATTTTTGATCCAATTACTAATGATAGAGCTGACCGACAGCAATTAATCGAACTGTAAACTGCCCCATCCTCATATGATTTATTTAAAAAAGACAAGATTTGAGGAACTGATGCTAGAAAATAATCAATTTTAAATTTAAGACAATAATCATACCACTGTTTTAGATAAACATTATACTGCTTTATAGTGTTGTCTGATAGAGACGCCAGCATGACATTCATCGGGCCGTCTGACACACCCCGGCGAGAGAACGCTTCCCGGATAAGCGCGCGGCAACCAGGATAAGTTGTTGATGAAATTGTTGGTTGCTGGAATATGATTTAAATAGTTGTTTAGACGGACCAAAATAAAGAATGTTTGATACTACTAATTTTTTAAACAAAGGGTACCATGGCTGTGTTGGCCAGTCTGGTACTATCACAATACCCTCCGATTGTTCTGATATTATTTTTTGCAACACTTTTGTTATCAAAACAAAAGGAGGAAAAGCATAAAAATTATAAGGCTTCCAAGAAAATGTGAATGCGTCAATTTTGAATGCATCAATGTCATTTTTCCATGCTACATACATATCACACTTTTTGTTAGCACGACTAGCAAATAAATCTATTTGAGGAATTCCAAAAACGCACACAATTTTATTAAAACATTTGTCACTTATTTCCATTTCTATATCAGAGTGTGCCTTTCTAGATTCTGCATCAGCATCAATATTCTGAGAAGATTTTATATAGGAAGCGAAAACAAATAGATTCCGACTTTCACACCATTCCCATATCTGCTTTGCAACAAAACTTAGGTGCGGATATTGGATGCCCCCCATGCGGTTAATGTATGAGATAGCTGTAGTGTTGTCTACCCGTAAAAGTATTTCACAATTCTTAAGATTATTGGCAAAAGCTTTGAGTGCAAGAAAAGCTGCAACCAGCTCTAGGTAGTTGATGTGTTGTTGTCTTTCATTGTCGTTCCACAACCCTGCAGCTCTCTCACCACCACATGAGGACCCCCAACCCGTCAGTGAAGAATCTGAAAATATTTCGATAACGTAGTTACCATATTTTATTAAATTCACTGATTTGTCAATATGTGACAACCACCACAACAAATCAGGTTTAAGTTTTTCTGATAATGGCATAATTTTTTCATAATTATCTTTATGTTTATTTAAAAAAATAAATTTTTGTCTTTCTAATTCTTTAGTGTGTACAAAACCATAGTCAATTGCTGGGCATGCTGAGACTAGTAACCCAGTCAACTGTGCAAGTTCCCTTATTCTACAAAATTTAAGGGAAATAAATTTAATTAATTTACATTTAATATTTTCTCTTTTTTCCTTTGGTAAAGTGATAATACAATTTTGGGAATCAAATATAAATCCCAAATATTTTACATGCATGCTTGGGGTCAATGAACTCTTTTCATAGTTAATAATAAACCCTAAATTACTAAGCATTGTAATAGTTGCACATACATTGTCAGAGCATTCTGAATAAGTTGAACCACAGCACCATATATCGTCTAAATATATTACTGATACATGACCCAATGACCTCAAGTGATGCATGACTGGTTTCATAATCTTAGTGAACACATATGGTGCTGTATTTAATCCAAAAGGTAAGACTTGGAATTCATATATTTGATGTTTCCAAACAAAACGTAAATACTTTTTATGGTCAATATGTATTGGAATAGCAAAATAAGCATCTTTGAGGTCAATAGTACTCATATAGCATCCACGGTGAAGTAATTTAGTTACAGTGCGAGTATCTTCCAATTTAAAGTGTTCAGTAAGTATAAATTTATTAAGCTCTTTTAGATTTAAAATAAATCTACTCTCACCATTAGGTTTTGGTACAGTAAATATTTTTGAACAAAATTGTCCTTCACATGGTTCACAGCAAATAATAGCCTCCATATTGAGTAATATGTTTATAGATTTGTCTATTTCTGAACAATCTTCCTCTGAGAAACAATTGTTACTAGGAATTATTTGCTGAGAAGGTACATTTATAAAAGGAATTTTGTAACCACAGATCCAGTTTAAAATTCTATTGTCACAGTCTTTTACAGAGTCACGTGTATTTTGTTCCAGACCTTGCAAAATGAAATTTCTTCTTGTCATTGACTCCAAATATTGATGATCACTTAATAATCTTGCTGCATCACATATATAATTAATTGCTTGTATGTTTTCTTTATTTTTGTACATATTATCAAATGCCATTCCCAATGCAGTTAAAACACATCCAATCTGATTCTGTTTATTAGTTATGGCTTTGTCTCTTTTAACTATATTTTCATTTACCGCTGCTTGAGCTTCTAGATTTAATATTGGTGCTTCAATCATTTTGCAGTTACATGGTGTTAAATATTTCTTTTTAAGTTCTTCCCTCTTCTCTTTAGAGAGGCCCTTTCTAAGAATTTCTGTCCATCTTGAGGCAAGTTCCTTATGTATTGGAGGGCCATATTTATTATCTTGTGGTGCATCTCCAAGTAGTGTGATAATATCTTCATCCAAAATATCATCTGGAATAGTCCAAGATAAGATGTTAACCAGCGAAATTCTACTAAATAGTAGAAAATATACTTGGGTGAATACCCATTTAAGTTGTGGGTGAATACCCAATAGATTGAGCTAAATAGCTCTTTTAAATAATCAATATTGCAAGATCACCTAAATAGGTGACAAGCATCATGATTTCAGATATTATTATTACTATTAATTGACCACCATTGTATGGTGGCGTCATAACTTTGTACCTATTCCTAAAAAATAGAGAATAAACGAAATTTACCTTCTTGTTCCTTATCAATACTTTCATTTTTAGATGGATCGACAATCTCCAGGTCCTGTTCTTGCGTTAAGATTGGAGACGCCACCGCGTCGGTTGCCGCCATTTCGTCTTCAAGTGGGGTCCGCGGCGTCTCGGGTGACGCTTGATGTAAATTTCGTAGTTTTTCTTCGTATTTCCTGATTTTTCTTTTAAGTCTATCAGCACTATGATGTTTACGTTTATTAGGCATGTTTATTAAATGGAAAAAACACTAAAAAACAATTATTATGGACTTTTAAATTATTTTGAAAACAGGACGCGTTCTTAACGGGCTGCACGAAAAACGTTAATGACAAATCCCGTAGATGGCGCCAGGAGTGGAGTATCGGTTTGTGTTTTTTTTTTTAGGACTATAAAGATCGTGACAGACGGGCAAACGATTGGCGTGACTACTTGTGTTATCAGTTATCTGAAGAGACCGTGCAATGAAGCACAATTATATATTATGCAGAAATATAAACAATGATATGTAAATGTTGTGTTCCTTCAAACAATAATGGATTTAATAATTTCTGGTCCCTTCGCGGTTATTACACATTGGAATGAAAACGTATTAACGGATTTAACTCGCGTATTTTATTTAGCGTTAGACTATTATCAGCTCAGTCGTGCTACGATTATGGAAACTGTAAAGGTTCCGAAGCGTCAGCCAATAAAATAAAGCACGCGAGTTATCCGTTAGAATAGTTGTTTCATTCCAATGAATATAATGGATTTCGTAATATGCATGCAATTACGGTAATGTATTAATTCAAAAAACAATAATTAAAAAAATATGTAGGTATAGGTACTTACCTATTATTCAATGAGATACAAATTAATTTGCAGCAACCGAAATTAATACTTGCCACCCACATTAAAAATATCCGCAACAAGCTTTGTCTTAAAAATAATAATAGGTAATATATGTACAAATATTCAAATTGATAATGCAAAAAATATATTAATACGTTAGTAGAGGGAACTTACGTCACACAGTAAAATTTATTGTCATTAAAAAAAAAGATGTTTTCACTTTAATTCTTAATTTATTATTATACTGATCTAAATAGACCTTGACTCATCGATATTTACGAGAAATTATATACCTACCAAAATACCAGATCCCAGTAACATTTAAACAATAACACTTCATACTTAATGATAATTAATTGAAGTGCATTAAACGCATCAACTCCGTCAGTCGCTTAACTGCAGTTTCCTTTTATGAATACAATATGACGTTTTAATTATAAAGGGTGCGTCTAGGTCACCATGTAAAATTTAACTTGGATATTATACAGCCTGTTCAGTTTTATGTGAATTTGTAACCAATCCCTACTAATATTATAAATGCGAAAGTAACTCTGTCTGTCTGTCTGTCTGTTACGCTTTCACGCTAAAACTACTGGACCGATTGAAATGAAAATTGGTACAAAGAAAGTCTGGATCCTGAGAAAGGACATAGGCTACTTTTTAACCGACTGCAAAAAAGGAGGAGTTCCACGCGGACGAAGTCGCGGGCAGAAGCTAGTGTAACTTATAATTTAGTAAGGATAGGGATGACTTAGTGTTTATAAATCAAGGAACCTATGACAGATGATCTATATTAATATAATAAAGAGGAAAAGTTTGTTTGTTTGTTTGGATTGAATAGGCTCCTAAATGACTGGACCGATTTTAAAAATTCTTTCATTTAGTTTAGCCTTAGTATATGCTCCATCATTGATATATACAGACATACATTAGAAGCGTTGTCTATGTTTTTTCAATCTTTAAGAATCACCTTATTACTTACTTTATAAACGATTTTTTTTTTAATACTTAATTAAATAAATAAATATCTTTGGACAATTCACACCAATTGATCTAGGCCCAATTTAAGCAAAGCTTGTACTATGGGTACTAGACAACGGATAAACATACATAAATACATATAAGATATCCAAGACTCAGGTACAGATGCCAGTGCTCATCACATCGACATCTGCCCCTAGCAGGTTTCGTAGTCAGGGTAGAGACCCTAGACCAACAGGCCGTCATGACTTATTATAATTTTTATTTTAACTTAACCTAACTTATTGTAGGTATATTATTCTATATAGTCAAAGTAATTCTGTCGATGTATCGCACCGTCTCTTAAAAGAGTAAAAACTTTAATTTCTTCCGCAAGTAAAAATAACTCCCAGTCATTATTGCGAGCCGACGTACCTAATTAATATGAATCGTCGCCATAATCATTTTCACATTGATTTCGAAGATGTCATTAAAACTCAAGACCATCTCGAGGTGACCCGGACACTCGCTGGCTCTTGTAGTATAAACGTTTTTTTCCCCACTCGCCGAAAAAGGCCTGTTTTTGGCTACTCACTTTCAGCAACACAGTGACCTAACTCAAAATGTGTCTCTAATTAAATCAAATTTGAATATCGTTGCTAAAACAAAGATATTAAAATAGAAAAGTGACACAATACAAAATCTAACATAGGTTCTAAAATGTAAAATCAAGCCAGCGTTGTACTATCATTAGCGACGAATATGGGAACTGTAAAGTATAAAAAAAAATATAAATAATCGAGCCATAGTAAGCAGTTTTATTCCTACAACAGGAACAAGATGAGATCGTCAACATTAACTTATAATAACCTATTTCAAAAACTGTAACCACCTTGACAATAGGAATGACAAAACACGAGTTCCTCTTTGTACCAGGAAACTGTTGCATAAGAAGTGCTCTAAACGACGGCTTTCGGTTAATCTGAGGTGTATTTTCACACCATTGTACTGCGCTGAGAAAACAATGCAGTTCAGCTGTTGTACAAAGAGTGTTAAAAGAGAGAGGATTTGCGTTTGTGAAATGACGTCTGTCGCCTTTTATTGGTAGCCTGGACTATATCGCTTGTGTTTGTGAAATGACGTCTGTCGCCTTTTAATGGTAGCCTGGACTATATCGCTTTGGGTTTGAGAGATGACGTCTGCCGTCTTTTAGTGGTATCCTGGGCTATATGGCGTTTGTGTTTTAGAGACGACGTCTGTCGCCTTTTATTGGTATCCTGGACTATACCGCGTTTGCGTTTGATAAGCTATATTCTGTAACTGAGACTCGTATGCAGACGAAGTCGCGGGGAGAACAACATATACCTACACGTCGCTTCTGTTCAATCATCAGTACAATCATTGACTGTGGGAACTAGGAAGCACGATGACCGCTGGCTTCCATACTCCGCGGCCCGGTGGCACTGCACTTGCAAGAACACATGGGACGCAAGAAGTGACGTCATAACTGTGACGTAGCTTCCATGTACTAACACTATCATCAATACAAAGTCACTAAGTACCTACATAGTAGAAATCAAAGTCGCTGTCCGTCCATCCTTATGTAGGTATGCTTAAATCTTTTTCTGTTCTCCGGCCAGAAAGCGCCAACTTTGTGGCCGCTGCGCTAAATGAAATTGCCGCTTTCTGGCTTCGTCGAACAGAAAAATAGTATACTGACCTCGGCCAGTAAAATAAAAAAGCCTCAGATCACATTTTTGTCAACCTCGGCTTCGCCTCGGACGACAATTACATGTGATCTCAGACATTTTTTATTTTACTGGCCTCGGTGCGTAATGTACTATTAAACTACGCAATGGATTTTGAAGCAATTTTTAATAGACAGAGTGATTCGAGAGTAAGGTTTATAACACCCGCGTGAAGCTGGGTGGCTCGCTAGTTCAGTCAGTAAATGCCAGAGGTCACTAAAATTAGCTTAGTTTGGGACAATTACGTATGAATTGTTAGTTTTTTATAGTTCTGAAATTTGAAAACGTCGAAAAGCTAACCATTAAACCTATCTATATGAACCCTTAGAGAAGTCATCCCGCAATAATAGCAAACAGATCGTTTAAGAAACAAAATAATATCAAAATATTTCATTCGATCCCAGTTTAGTTAACTGTCGATAGAAAAACTGGCTCTAGAAAGCTAACAAAATGGAAGATCCACGGTAAATACATTTTAAAAGTTATAAAATTAATGTCAATTTCCTCTTACAGTGCAAACATAATCTAAACATCGATTAGTATAATAACACACCCACACAGACTCACAATACAGCCAACATGTAGAAAAAAACCGGCCAAGTGCGAGTCGGACTCACGCACGAACAAAAACGGTTGGATCGATTTTTATGAAATCATGTGTGCATATCGGGTAGGTCTGAGAATCGGTAAACAAGTTTTTTTAAAACCGCTTATCTACTCACTTAACGCTTAAATCGAATAAGTTTTTTTAAAAAGGTGGCAACGTTTACTGCGATAAAAGACTATTAAAATAATAGATTATTTTGAAAAACTCATATTGTGTTAATTTCTGATGCCTTCGCGGTTATTACACATTGGAATGAAACAACTATTAATTAACGGATTTAACTCGCGTATTTTTATTTTATTTTATTTGCTGACGTTTCGGATTCTTTACAGTTTCCATAATCATAGCACGACTGAGCTGACGATAGTCTAGCGCTAAAGTTTAGTACTTTAGCGTAAGTAAAATAAAATAAAAATACGCGAGTTAAATCCGTTAATAGTTGTTTCATTCCAATGTCATATTGTGTTATAGACCGGTCAAATTAGGAATTCACCTCGGAATGCGAGATACCCGGCTGTAATTTTGTAAATAGTTGTATATTGACATCCTTAAAGTTGTCTCAAAACCTACATATGGTAGGGTGTGAGCAACTATTAAATTTCAAGGTCAAAGTGTCAAAAAATCGTTATTTTTGTAAATTTCTCATTTCCTATGGGTTTTAGCTTTTTGTCTTTGTTGGCAATATTGTAGAATACAAAATTCTCTACAACTTTTGTTTAAAAAATTTTTTTATACGGTGAACCGTTTTTGAGATACAGGCCGTAAAGCACGCCGTCATAGCCAACAGGTGCCGAGGTCGAAATCACGCCATATACAGTTGATGAACTACAGATATTATTAATTGTTGATGCTTGCGCATGCTACTGTGTAATGCTTATACTTATATAGTTATATGGAAGTTTTTCACTATATATAAAATGAGAACATAATCATACTTACGTAATATTATAAAATCAAAAGCAAATGATCAATGTGCATAAAACATGTTAATTTCTTTAATTAGTGCTGTGCAATTAACCTTATTAAAGAAATTATGCACATTGATCATTTGCTTTTGATTTTATAATATTACGTAAGTATGATTATGTTCTCATTTTATATATAGTGAAAAACTTCCATATAACTATATAAGTATAAGCATTACACAGTAGCATGCGCAAGCATCAACAATTAATAATATCTGTAGTTCATCAACTGTATATGGCGTGATTTCGACCTCGGCACCTGTTGGCTATGACGGCGCGCTTTACAGCCTGTATCTCAAAAACGGTTCACCGTATGAAAATTTTTTTTAAACAAAAGTTGTAGAGAATTTTGTATTCTACAATATTGCCAACAAAGACAAAAAGCTAAAACCCATAGGAAATGAGAAATTTACAAAAATAACGATTTTTTGACACTTTGACCTTGAAATTTAATAGTTGCTCACACCCTACCATATGTAGGTTTTGAGACAACTTTAAGGATGTCAATATACAACTATTTACAAAATTACAGCCGGGTATCTTGAATTCCGAGATTCTTATTGAATATAAGCTTAAATGACCGGATTATTAGCAACATTGCTACCTACCTAAGTTTTACATTTTAGGTATTCACTTAAGTTCAATTTCTTATCTTATTCCGAGAGCTGGCGCCAATTCTTGGGTAAGTATTTGAGGCAAAACTTCTCATATAGCTCTCCTACTATACCTCAATACGGGACTGCAGATTTGGCCGGGACAAAAAAAATATGGATTTACTTACCCTTAATTTAAAAATATATTTGAGTTAATATGTAATTTTAGATTTATTGTAGGTATTTTGATGTATAATTAATGCCTACAAAAAATACCTAAGCCATACTTCGTCGTAGTCTGGTCTTAACACTTGTAAAAAAAATGTGTTTGCATGCAGTTCCGTTGGAGTAGGCATAGTAGGAGAGCTATATGACAAGTTTACAGCCCAAAAATTGGTGCCATCTCTCTAGCTATCATTTATTCACAGCAATCTTGTTTTTCTATCTACAGACCCATTCAAAACTGACTTCTACAAAGACTAAAATAAAGTCTATAATTGTTATGCAAAATATGTTATTGAATATTTAAGCGAACTCAATTTAGCACCAACCCGGCTGATAACAAAGTTAACAGATAAATAATCTTCGCTCCTTATCACGCATATGTAATAAGCTGTTATCACTAAAATGTAAATATAAGTCAGTTGTGTCACTTCAACTATCATAACAACACGCTTTCAATATGCCTTGCCTTAGAATTTTAACTAATCTGCCGAAAAACAAAATACCCGCTGACTTCGTGAACAAAATCATACCTTTGCTGTCGAAGGTTGTCAACAAATCGCCTGATGTGAGTAAAAAATCATGTATTTTATTAGGCACAATCAAATAAGTACCTACCTATCTATACTAATATTATAAAGAGGAAAGATTTGTACCTATTATTGTATGTTTGTAATAAATAGGCTCAAAAACTACTGGACCGATTTTAATAATTCTTTCACTGTTGGGAAGCTACGTTCACCCTGAGTAACATACGCTGTAGAATATTTTGAAAAAAAATAGGGATCCGTGCGAAGCCGGGGCGAACCGCTATGGCCTATATAATTATTATAGGGATCGTTCAAGTATTACGTAAACAGCTTTATTTTATTATTTACCCCCCTATTTTAGTAAAGCTCTTACCCCTTTCCCCCTTGCTTACGTAAATAACGTTACTTAGTTATGCACTTTTCAATGAATGTATTATAGGCCTAAGATCAATTGTCGAGTCGGCATCTTGTCATGTCGATGTTATCTTGCGGTAGCCAAAAATCTTGTCATATCGATGACGTCACTTATTTCGTTATGTCGACGACAAACCTTGTCAACAACGTTCTCGACATAATGTCGATTCGACAGTTCATCATGTGTGTTAGAACCAATGATATTCTCGTTTTAACGTCACATATTGTTCCCAGAAATTTATCTGCATCATATCAGGTGACTGCCAGGTGTCCTTCGGCGGTGACTCCTCGGGGCCTGGTGCCGTGGCGTCTCTGGACTCCATCGGACATTTAGGCCCTGTGGAGAACAAGGTCATCGCCCGGGAGGTCGCTGACTTCGTGCATAAGGAGCTGGGAGTACATCCTGACAGGTCAGGGCTTAATTTTTTTAGGTACCCTTATGACGTAGGTAACTAGGGTCTCTTATCTTACCTCTCCCAACGACGCTAGTCAGCGCTACGCTGTGCTCAGATTTGTCACTTTGGAATTCGGCGTTCAAGACAACTACAAGTACCAGCTGATTGTTACTTACCCACGTTTTTTTTAATTAAGTACCTATGATACCCAGGAATAGGAACTGGAATATACATTTGTCATTTGTTCAAGTGAGAGGCAAAAGTTGTACGTTTATGTAGAAGGATTTATTTTTGAGACATACTTAGCTGTCCCATTACGCGATATTATTTGTGACACCTTGGGGTAATAAATATAAGTACGACGAGTGACTTTAACTTTAATTGAGTTTTTTCCTTGACGCAAAAACGACGGGGTGTTAGAAGGTTGACATGTCTGTCTGTGTTGTGTGATTTAATTAGGAGTGTTCTTAGCTATGGTCTTCTTTCTTTATTTATATCTGTATTTAATAATGTTTTTTTTTCAGATTTTTCCTGAGCTTCAATGACAGAAAAGGCCACGAGGTCTCGAAAGGTGGAATAACGTTTTAAAAATGGCGGAATCGGACTTTTCAAATTTATTGTTCTCGAATGGTAAGTATTGTGCGTTATCATTCTTTACGAAAATCTAAACATGGCTGTTATTAAAGTTATCCTCTTGAACATTTTTTTTAATTACCTACCTGCTAGAAAATTCCTTAACCATTATCAAAGCTTTCTTTCCCTAAAACAGATATTTCCTTAAAAAAATCAATATTATAAAACCTACTAAAAATTGACAGACTCGTGTTTAAAATGGCGCATAATGGCTCTTAGCTAGAGAGAGATAAATATTTCGTACTTACCTAGGTCACAGAATAGATAGTACAACGGCCTAGGTACTAACTTACTATGTACTTAGGCGAAATTTAGATATCACCAGAACAATGGGCTAGCAATGTTGAAATCACCTGTCATTTGTTACTTTTACCAACACAATTATGACAATGACAGTTGTTTTCTCGCCATTATTACTCTTTCACTCAGTACTCAAAAGCTATTAATTTGCAAGTTCTGAAGCTAGGTCAATTTGCTTTTAGCAACACAAAGATAGTTACCTCATAAGGTGATTGTCTAGAGAGGAACACCTCTTATCTTATCTTATCTTATCAGTGGAGTCCTTTCGGATGCACTGCGACCCATTGGGATCTTTTGTGCCTACCCTTCCTTTAGCTCACGCCAGTCTTCATAACCGATTCTATGTATCGTATTATGTCTCCCTGTCGTAATGCCCCGAAGTCTCCAGGCTCCAGGTATCCGGAGCCAAGTATCTTCATCGTCTGGTGAGGGCGTCGCAGTGGCACACCAGCTTTTACTCAGTTTTACATTCAATACCTACTCAACCTGCCACGTCATTGCAAAGTATGTTACTGACAAATGGGTTCACATATTGTGTCAAATAGCTTTATATTATCTTTTCAATTCTCAAAGAATGGGAGATTTTTATAGTACCTATTTAGAAGTGCCTAACATTTTTTATTAGCAAACTCTTCATAGGCGATGTTAGGCGAGTGTTCTTAGCTATGTTTGGCTTTGCTTCAGCCGATAAAATATTTATTAGAAATAGTTATTGGGGGTGAAAATCAAGTGTCTACAATGCTACCTGAGTGGGAAAAATTAAAGGGATCACGTATGAATTACAACGAAGACTTATAGTCTTTGGATCAAAGCGCCTAAATTTTTTATTAGCAATCATTTCAAATAGAAATATTGCCATGGTAGTTGTTGTAGACTCTGTGTAAAGACATGAGCTTTACATAAGCCTTAGAAATTATTTAGTTAGAAACCAGTTGTGTGATGAGATTTCTTTAAAGATAATTATTAATTATTATCTATCTGAAAAGTTATTAAGACTAAATAAAATCACATCGTGAACTACAGTACATTTATTCAACATTCATTTTATATGGTTAACATGCAATATAATATATCTCTAATAGTTTTTATAATTAAATATTATAACAAACTCTGTAAATTATTTGAAACAAATAGTTAACAAAATTCTTTGGTTCAGTACCAAGTAAGTACAAGGATATAAAATAAATATTTTATTTAAATTACAATTAAATCACAGTATAAATTGTAGTAGTTTTGCAAAAACCATAATATTTTTTTAATAAACATATTTTTAAAAAATAATTCGATTTGAAGATAGGTAACTTAGGAAAATTTAAGATTATTCCTACGTACACATATTTTCTACTTACTGTTACTCAAATACTTAGGTAAGTATTTTGATAGTTTGCTATGAGCGAATTTTTAATATCGCTATCTAAGAAATTGACATTTATTAAATCTTAGGTATGTTTAAGGTCCAAAAGTTTCCGCCCTAAAAAAAAGTACTTACCTACACAATTTTTCAAAATCTTTTTTTCATTGCACTTTTAAACTCTCCATAACAAGTGCAAAATTGTATGCAATGAGGGCCACCGCGTGTCAGAAATCCGCTAGATGCGCTAGTGTAGAATGAGGACTAGCTGTCATGTTCCACCAATCACAGGCCAGTAGCTTGCCTCTCATTGGTGGTACATGACAGCTAAACCTCATTCTACACTAGCGCATCTAGCGGATTTCTGACACGCGGTGGCCCTCATTGACGAACGAAAACTGACCACCGGACTTTTCGCTTAGACACGTCAATTCCATACAACTTTTCGTTTCGTTCATTCGCTATTATCGATTGGCACTTGTCTAGAGGCTCAGGGGTCTGAAGAAGCATTTGTACCCCCTTATAAAATTTCTAAGTAGGTAGGTACACATTTTTTTTAAGCTAGAAACCTTTGGCCATATCCTCATAATCTAAAGGATATATATATGATAATATATGTAGTTTTACTACTGTATAATTGATATATTTAATTACTTAACATCAATATAATATTTTATATATGATAAATTTCCTAAAAACACACATCAAAAGGGGCTCCTAGACGGGCCATATTTTCACAAAAATGTATAGCTGCAATAGTGTGGCTGGCAGCATCAGCCAGCATTTACGGCTAGACTATGCAACACTCGCAATATTTTTAGTATGGCCGGGATATATTGTCACATATTTTTAGTGTAGCCGATGAATGTTTAGGGTTTCAGCTATATTTCCGGAGCTATCGCTTCGCAATCGAAAATACTGCAATATTTCTCAGCCACTTTTATTGCTGTCTCGCTATACGGCATAAGTGCGTCCCTTTTTCATGCTACGTGAAGTTTGCCTTTGTTTAGTTTGGTTCGGGTGCGTGAATGTTTGAGGTTATAAATTAAAATACGGATCAAAATGACTGGTACATGGTCAAATGAAAAAAATATTGATTTATATAATAATATCTATTGTATCACGCTTATTGAAATAAGGTCGAATCCACATTTTTCTTGGTTTTTTTGGCTTCGACTTTGCTTTTAAAACAATGTAAGCTGCTGCAACGCGTATGAGTTCGTCAGCCATTGTAGCCATACGAGCCATGTATGTAGCCCATGTAAAGACAAAATAATGAGCCATTACTGCTACGGAAATATTGCCGAGATAGACATTTTCCAGCCACATGCTGCATTAAAATGTTTTTTGTATTGCTGGGATATAGTCGGCAATGTTGTAGCCACATATTTCACCAAAAGTATAGCTCGTCTGGGGGCCTCTTAACAACAATTTACTTAAATATATTTGGGTACATACGTTGATTTATAATAATATATGATAATATATATATTAAAACATTGAAAAAATAAACGTAGGTAAGTATATTATTAACATAACATTATGTTTCCATATTAATGAAATAACTACAAACGTTCTTAAAATATTCCAAAAACGAAGAAAAAATTATATGATCAGTAGGTAAAGATACTACTAGGTAAGTATGCAGAATTTCGCGATTTAAAAGTGAGGGGTAAATACAGATAAAAAAACCGTTTTCGACGTTTTTTGATACAGTTTTTTTAACAACACTTTTTTCAATTGCTTCATGATTGATGACTTAGCAATGATTTTAAACTTAGGTTTGGTTTTTTCAGATTTTTTCATTAAATTACCAAGAACCTTTTAATATAGATTAATTATAAAGGGATGATAATATTTTACTTATAAAGGTAATATAATTTTAAACAATCACAACCAAATTGAGTGAATAGGTACCTATATAACAAATAGTATGAAATATAATTGAACTAGGATTAGACTAAAATTATTCTAAATTTTAATACTTACCTACTTACATAATAACAATTGATAAAAACCCGTTAATAATGATATGTACCTAATACCAACACAACTATAAAAATAGTTTTTCAACATTATAGAAAATTAAAAACATAAGAGGCCCTAGACAAGTGCCCAACGTTCAACGTTAACCTTAAACGTTAGGACCAAAATGTATGGGATTTGACATCCGCGAACGACTGTCACGTACCTACGTCATAAACGTTCACGGATGACAAATCCCATACATTTTGGTGCTAACGTTTAACGTTAACGTTGAACGTTGGGCACTTGTCTAGCCCCCCTTGGTTTATTAAAATTTTAATTTGGAAACATTTATAAATTAATCCTGAAAACAAGTAAAAATAAACGGTTTAGTAATTAAACAAAATATATTATCTACCTATAAGTATATAATATATTTTCACATTTAATTCTAATACAATTAGACAACACTAATACATCAACAAGTTATATATCCATTAATATATATGTGTATTAATTTAAAATATATATGCATATATTAGAATTTATTTTCGCTTCAAGCATTAGATAAAATATGTACCTATTCTCGACTATGTCGATGATAATGTTGCTTTTGATATAGTAAATAATTATATATATGTATGTTTTTGTTTTTGTACTCATTTGTGATTGTGTTTTTGTACTCGAGTGAAATATGTATTTGTTGCACTTCTCCAAAACGGCTTGATCGATTTTCATAAAACTTTATATTTGATATGAGAATAGGTCGGAAAGTATATTTCATACAGTACTATGTGTTATAATGTTCGCCCGGTCAATAATTAATATTATCTTATTCCCTATGATATAATTTATATATATTGATTATATATGTAACAGCAAATATGTACGTACACTATAGTAGATATAAATAATTCGCAAATATAGTAATCGCTGTGCGGTACACCAACAAGCCTTCTTCACAAAAACCTCCATTGTGACATTTAGAAAATTGACAATGTCTCCTGTCACTTGACAAGACCTGTACCATGGAATATAATAGCATTATAATAAGACTAGCGGCCCGTCCCGGCTTCGCCCGGATCCCGTTTTTTAATAACCTATGTCACTCGGGAAGAGTGTAAGAATTTCCAACAGTGAATATTTTTTAAATCGGTCCAGATGTTTAGGAGCCTATTCAATCTAAAGAAACAAACAAACTTTTCCTCTTGACTATATTAGTAAGTATAGATAGTACTTATAGATAGAAGTATAAAGATATACTGTGCTTTTATCCTAAGACATTGAACACCCATATTATTTAAATCTTAAGTGCTAATAAACATAAGAATAAAATAATTTTCGTGAATAATCTGTTAAATGAAAAACAAAAATAAAATATATTATATTAAAACATAAAGTACAAGTGGTGAAACACAGATCAATTATATTAATTACTAACATGGTGAATACAATATTTTAATATTATAATATGATAAATATAGTGTTTTAAATTAATAAAATCTACAACGAAATTGGTTTAAAACTTATCCACATTGGTTTGCTTTGAAACGTCTTAACGAGAGGTCTTTAAACCAATTCCATTGAACTGATTCGAAACTGTTGAGATGTAACATTGTGCAAAACCAATGTAGCGTCTTTAAGTTAACCAATTGCATTGGTTTCCAAACAAGTATGATTACTGCAATCTACCGAATACATTTACTCTTTCACATGGTTAAATATAATAAATGTCACATTTTCACTTAGAACTTGCTTCTACAACATCATCATCATCCGAATCACTATTGACAACTTTGAGAGCATTGACATCGTCATTGACCACTTCACTTGAAACATCATTTGACACATTCCCGTCATCACTTTGTGATTCTAGTTTTTCACTTTCACTTTTAGCGTCAATCGCTTTTTCAGACAGCGCTTTCCAATTTTCTAAATTGATAGTGGCCATGTCGAACATTGGTTTAGTCTCTGGTAGTAGTTGTTGTAACACCTTGTAGCAGGGCACACAGATTTGACTTAGGAAACCCACCTAAAAATAACACTGTGTAAAATTCCTACTCTGCAACATATTAACTCTAAGATTTCAGTTTCTGTCCTTTTTTGTTAATAGGTACCCTAAACAACATTGTATGTGTAACTTGTATTTCTATATTTTTAGTACTAATAATTTTACAATTGACTCTGAAATGTATTTATATTTATGCTGCAGATTTTTTTATCAAATGAGCACTACAAAATAAAGATTTCAGTGACCTTTTTCTTACAGTCTAATTCAATCTCCGTAAATAAATTTACAGTTGGGTAAATATTGGATTTTCATAATCCACAAATTATAATAATTTCTGATGCCTTCGCGGTTATTACACATTGAAATGAAACAACCATTAACGGATTTAACTCGCGTATTTTTATTGTCGTGCTACGATAATTATGGTAACTGTAAAGAATCCAAAACGTCAGAAAATAAAATAAAATAAAAATACGCGAGTTAAATCCGTTAATAGTTGTTTCATTCCAATCCACAAATTATAGTTTGTACCTACTATTTAAATCATTTTGAACATGTTAAACTATTCTCCATGCGCGTGCTGTTGTGGGGAGTGTTAGTATGAGACGAAGGTGGGCAGCCCATTGGTGACACTAACCTGACTACTAGCCTGCTCCTCCGGCTTATTCCGGTCCATCGTCGGAATCGGAGTCTTCCCAATTGCTCTCTCTAAGTCGCCTTGATAATAGAACTCGGTGAAAATTATGTCCACGGTCTGTAGCTGCACTAGGAACGGCTTCGCCGCGGCCGACAAGTCAGCGGAGGTCATCGCTATAGCGCGACACATTGATCTGTCAAAGCATAATGTCACTAGGATTATTCACGCATGTGCTGGAAAATCTTTGCAGGTGAGCCAGAAAAAAGTAGCCGTGGAACTTTCGCGTGTGCAAAAAACAGCAGAATCATAAAATCGCTGGAGCTTTCAAAGATGAAATAATGAGAAATTGCTTTGCGGCCTTAAGGATGTTACGTCGCCGAGCGTTCGCTAGGAATACCTGAAGCTAACCTATGGGTCTCGTCAGTCCAATCGAAGTGGTCAGATTCGAAAATTAACTCGTTCATCGTTCTCAAGTTGGGAAAGAAGTTGGCGAGATCTGTGGCGAGAATGCATTGTCGGATTAGACCTAGCATGTCCTTGTACTCCTCGCCGGACAAGTGAACGAAAATATTGTGGCCATCCTGAAACCGATTGAAGTGTTTTTAGTAGACATCCTCGCGACAAAACAATCGTATGCCCATTCACTAACCTGCTGTAAAATGGTAACAGTTATGTTAAAGTGGTGGTGTTCTAATGTTGAAGTAGTGTACATGGCGGCTAGCGGTGATTCTATCTCACTCATGTACTTATTTGTGTAGCCTCTGTGATCGAGATCGTGGCATAGACAAGCTATAAATAGTGCCAATCTCTGCAACATCAAAGTATTTAGTTTTTTTGCTTTTAGCTCAACAATCGGTAGACTGACTATTTAGGTGCTAATGACTTACAGTTTTGTAATCTAATCTGTTTTCAGTATCGTGTCTTATCATCACATACATGGCATGAGCGACTGACCATCCATGGTCAAAGTTATGGTACGGTACTTTTCTATAGTTCTTCTTAACGGTCAATACGAATCTGGTGAGAATCCTCACATCGAATTTGGATAAATCGAAAAGATCGTCGAACATAGTCAGCACTGCTTTACACTTTTCCATTTCGTCTACTTCGAATGGATTTAGACGAAAATCATTATAATTTAACTTGACCACTTCTTTTTTCCTATCATTCAGAATGGAAGCGACGTCTTCTTCTGAACAAGTGTTGTGATAGCTCAGGACCTCCATGGCGACTCTGTATTTTTGTTCTTTTCTTTTTATTTTGTCATAAAGTCTTGCGTGGTGGAGTGCAAGCCCGAAGTATGTTGAAAACACTTTGAAGGCGGCTTCATCTGTGCTTTCAAATTTTTCCTTATTTCTTTTATTTACCATTTGAACGACAGCTATAACTTTGCCTTTAACTTTGATAGGCATGCAAAGTATGCTAACTGTTCGATATCCTGTAGCTTCGTCTACGGCCCTGAAAATATCTGAATCTTGCTTATTTTTTTCTAATTGATGTGCTTGCCTTGATTGTGGGTAGAGTTCAATGTAAAAAAATGAATTTAGTTGATTATGAATATTTATAGTATTTTTTGATTTCTTGGTTTAATTGCCTGTGCTTAAACTTTTTTTTCATAATGAAGTACCTATCATTATTTTTAATATAATTTTTACTCTTACAAACATTGAAACCAATGTTGCAAAAAGTAATAGGAAATCATCTCTAGACATTTATAAAAAAAAATATTTCAAATAATTTCAAAAGTAGTGAGTTTGAAGCGGAAAGACACCAGTCACATTTTAAAAAAATGTTTTTAAAATTACAAATTATGTTAAAAGTGATATCGACTAGACGCACTTGTTGAACCTAGGATCGGCGTAAGCATCAGGAATGTTCATAGTCTCTCCAGAAGTGGCCACGAATCCTGCAATCCCCTTGTCAATAGGAATCCTGATTTCCTTCTTCTCCATATCTAGATCTTGGACAGGATCATACCGGAGATCAAAAACCGTGGACACTAGTTCAGAATTCCTGTAGTCCACTAGGAACAAAGACGCCCTGTCAGCGTGTACTAATCTCTGTGCAGATTCTAGTATCGTCTTTATTAGCTGTTCAAGCGATACCATCTCTTCAAACACAGCCCTAAAATGTAAAATTAGCGCCAGAAATGAAACTACTTTGAATAGATTCACTGTTAACGGTTTCATGTTTTGCTGTCTTACAAAATTTCTTGCTACATCTTATATTATATGGCCAGCTCATTTTTTATCTGTTTCCTAATGATTAAGTAAAATCATTTTAGATCGAAGATTAAATTAATGCATTTTGTAAACGCAGCCGTTTTCTTGGTTATAAGGTAGTGTGCGTTTAAAGTGTAATAGTGCAGTGGTGTTCTGGTGATATATCCAAATGTGAAAAATAAGGCATTTAAAAACTCACACAACAATCGAATAATTATATATTATGCAGAAATGTAAATAGGGAGAAAGGATCACTACGAGTACCTATATTCCTCAGTCCTTATATTGAAATATATAGAGATTGCATAGTAGATAATCAAGCAATCACGTGACCTTACCTTAAATTGATAATAATATACTTATATAATATAAACGCTAAAAGTCCTTCTATACTATTCTTACCTTTAATATCTCACAGCTATTAAAAAAAATAAAGCCATTTTTTCTGACTGCCTGCGTGCAAAATCATTTCAGTCGGAGTATGTGCAATATAATAGGAAAATATTAAAGTTACCTTCGTGAAAAGATTATTAAATAAAAGAATGTTGTGGTCGGTTTAATGTTACAGTAAAATCTTTGCGATAAATTAACCGCTACTCCCTCTTTTTGCATTACATATTAAAAGTATTCCAATGAGGGCCGCTTGTCAGAAATCCGCTATATGTGCTAGTGTAGAATGAGGTCCAGCTGTCATGTTCCACCAATCACAGGCCAGTAGCTTGTCTCTCATTCGTGAAACAACAGCTAGACCTCATACTACACGACGCGCAACTTGCGGATTCTTAACACACGTCTAAAAATTAATACTAATGAAATATTTTTATATAATCTGAAATATTTTATTGTTGTATAAATCCTGTAGGTATCTAATTAATTAACACTTACCCGTACTTCGCTTCGTTTCCCAGCCTTAGCAGGTTCGTTTAGCTTTTCCACCTGTCAATAAAGAAAAACTATAAAATACAATCTAAATTAAAATTATCTTAATTCATAGCAAAAGCAAAGCTTATGCAGTGCAAGGGTGCCAACTGTCTAATACCTAGCATGCGTATTAAAAATAAAATAAAACAACACACGGGATGCAATCAAAAACCATTTTTCAAATGCATTCAACTAACCGAACAACACAAACCTTAAACTGAAAACACAAAAAGAAAACGGCTGCGTAAATATTTTAAGTAGAAAATATTTTTTCGAAGAATAAAATGAACTGTCGAATGGTTCCTTATAATAACAAAAATACAGAAGTTAAATGGTTAAGAGCGTTGAGATTTTGGCCGCGAATTTCTATAAACCTAAAATAGTGTTGTGAAATACACATTTAAATTTGACACCTCTCGATGCTACACTAATAATATAACGTACTACGTACGCACAGTTGAACTCAGCATTTTCTGCTGTACCTATTAGACTTAACTAATGTGATTTCAATATTTCATCGTTCTTGTAGAGGTAATATTAAAAGAGCCTCCCTAAACAATACTTACTGGACAACATGCAACAAAAAATCTGACATCTGAGCTTCTTGCAACAGAGAGCCATAGAGGCCGCTGTAGTCTACAACAGTACTTGCCATTTTTCTAACATGTCGGAGGTTGGATATGTCCCCATGACTGAAATGGGGCTTAAATCGCCATAATTCTATGACGTAATTGATACCATTTGGGGACATGTTTTTTATTGGTACGTAGAGAACGAAGTTCGGACGATTCTGTAAAGATCAATCGATTGAAAACATATTCAAATTAGAGTATATTTAATAATGAAATGTGAAGCTATTAATATAAATGTTTCGAAAAGACCTTCTGAAGTAAGATAGTGTTTCAAAAATATTATTTTACTAGCTTTTGCCTGCGAATCCGTCAACGTGGAATTAGTAATTACGGCAGTCTAAGTTTTAAGCTTCTTTAAAAATTACGATATTTTTCATACAACATTTCATCCCCCCTTTTTTCGCTATTAAAAGTTGCCTTTGTCTTTTGTCAGGCTAAACTATATGTGTACTTACCAAAATTTAATTTAAATTGGTTTAGTAGTTTTAGCGTGAAAGCGAAACCGACAGAAATAATTTCGCATTTATAATATTAGTTAGAATTAGAATGATAAAGTCAACTATCCGTACTTTCATTACTTATAAGTTTATAGTGAAAAAGACATTTAAAGCATTTCGCTCTTTAATAATCAATACTAGGAGTCTTCAAAACTAAGTAAGGGAGATAAATAGAAAGGTTCCAAAGTTCCCCTTAAATATGTAGAAGACAAACCTGTCTGTGGTGGTAGTGTCTGACCAACAGAGGCGGTGTCGGCGGAAATTCCCTGGCCATAGTCCGTTCAAGAGCCCATACAGTATCGCGTTTAAGGGCCCGTAGGACCATTTTGGCTTCGTTCTCTGAAGCATCTACGAGCCTGTGTATTGGCTCCTTGCTACCGACCTTCTACAGTCAAGGTTTTCAAGATTTTAAATAAGAAAAAAAGTCCTGTCTTTAAAAAGCTATGAATTTGTCGAGAGATTCTTGACTTTCCAAATTTACCTCGCGTACTCTTTGCTTGTGCATCTCTTTCTTCCTTCAGTCTCCACACTGTATGTATAACCGGTCATTCTTTGTGTGGGGAAATGGGTTTTTGTTTTGACAATTGACGAGTTTCGAGAAGTGCCTTAATTTCAAACACTAACGCATTAATCATATAGAGTTTGACATTCTTCGCATTCTAAATTATTGTGTCTCCTACATTTTTACTTTTAGCGTGATCTATCAAATTTAGTACCATCTTTTTTTATTTAATGTTAACCTTACTACGTGTATCTTTTAAATGTATAATACTTACTGGAATTATGGTCCTCGATATAGTTTTTATAGAGGTCATATCTTGATCAACGCAGAACAACCTATAGCCGTCTACTTTCACGTGATTGGATATGGTTCTGCCTACCTCCCACACGGCTTCTATTTGATCAGCCGGGTCGAAATTGGGTTTGCTATTATTCTAAAAAAGAACAGAAAATAATGCTTAACTAAATACATCTTTAATCAGTAGTCCTTAAGTTCTTTAATATTTTGAATTTTAGGCAACACGAGAGACGATTAGAGTCACCCAACAAGCAAAATCAGTAATTGAAACCTTTTCAAGACTACTCTTATTTTCCTTATTAAACAAAGATTTGGGCATAGTTATAGGAACATTTATACCTATTTCTGTCTTATAACATGTAAATAACCTTTGTAACGTACTTGAGAAAGGAACTTACCATACATATAACACATACCTTTATAAGTACGCTATTAGTAATAGCAGAGTTATATTTTTTAAAGGACTTTGCGTGTTGGGCAGGAGCGTGCATTCCATATAGGCATTATGATAAAAATATGAAGTGCCTACCCTGGCGCCCTCCACTGCACACGCTCGGGATAGGCGATCCACGATAATATTTACATTTTGATAATAAAAGATAAAGAACTACTGGTCTACACTACAAAATAAATGTTAAAAGCACAATAAAAGAGTACCGAAAAAAAACCCTTTTTGAAAAAATACAAATTATGGATTTATTAAACACATTCAACATTAGAAAAAAAACATCAATATACCAAAATACGAGCTAGAAGCTATACCAGGACCTTAGAAGATATCATCACAATGTCCAAGAAAACCTCAAAATCGTTAAGGAATAAGAGAAATAATTTCCAGAACGTGAAACAGTAAGTTATACAGATTGTGAAAAGCAACTGAATCTGCAAGTCAATGGTCAACTTAGTATAGAGGACGTTGTCTATAGCGAAAAGTTTGTCCGATTTTTGACAAACCATCGCGAGAATACATCGACATGACAAGATCTCGACTCGACTCATTGCTTGGTAGTTCAGGACTTGCTTGGACATTGAGAGCGAAAGGAGTAATAAATACTTACGTTAGTTTTGACCAGGAACAGCTGGCGGGGAGGCATCGGGCGGGTCGCAGGAGCAAACGGTACGGAGCGCTGGTGGACGCGAGCCGGGGACAAGTTAGAGTCCTGAAACAAAAGAAAATTCAATAATTGGCCAAGTACAAACAAGTACCAGCCTCGCTGGTGATTGTAACGTTGATAAAGTTAAAATAGGAGAGAGAGAGCGAGAGAGAGAGGGGGAGACAAAGAGAGAGGGAGTGAGAGAGCTATGTTAAACTTATAACACCCCGTCGTTTTTGCGTCGTCACTTCTTTTATGGGATCTTTATCGATTATTGAGTAACAAATGGAAGCCTCGGTGTTAGGTAGGATTCATGACCTAAATTTTGTATGTATGTAAACTCTTTATTTTACAACAACAAAACAAAATAATACATAAACGAAAACACAAAAAATGTACAAAGGCGAACTTATCCCTTTAAGGGAATTTTATGTGAATTTGTGACACGGATAACCCAACATTGGTACTACATTTAAACAGGGGACAAATTATTTGCACTAATTATTATAATATTAATAATTGAAACTAACCTTGTTCATCTGTGGTGTCCTTGGCGAGCCACGGTGCACAGCCGGTCCCTAAAGCAAATATTAAAGCATTTTAAATACATTGGTAAACATGATATTTACAGATATAAACTTTGAATTTAAAAGGTACAAAAATATATTAAAAATCTAAAATGTATTTATTAAGTTAGGATTTTACAAGCTCTTATAAAGGTGAGAAGATATCAATAAACACAAAAAAGCTAATTATTGAGAAAAAAAATACTAACCGAAAAATTGGGCGGCATCAGAAGATTGCGATTCATCGAGGTTCCCTGAGGAAGATAATAATTTTAAAACATGTCATTAAGGATTATTAAAATGATTATGATCCAACCCGAGGTGGGTAGGGAATTTTGGAGGTTAGGACCCCAAATATAGTATGCATCCAATAGAAAATCCCCCAAAAAAAGTTACTACCATAGGTACCCACCATTTTTCCGTGACCCCTCAATCTTTTATTAAAATACATAGTACCTACTGGTATGTTCCAACTCTCTCAAATAAATGTAAAAATGAGTACGCTTTATCATTATTATAATCTGAAGATTTCCCAATTACATGCCTCGTGTAGAATGAGGTCCAGCTGTCATGTTCCACCAATCACATGCCAGTAGCTTATCTGAAACATGACGGATGGACCTCATTCTACACGACGCGCTCCTGTCGGGTTTTTGACCGCATTATAATAACAGAGTTACATTTATTTAATTAGACTTTATTGTGCTTTGTAACTGTAATAATTAAAAAAGAATACTAACCGGAGTGATAGGGAGTAGTCTGTTCCGGGGGTTTGTCATCGGAGTGCCCTTATCAAATAATAATAGATATTAAAATAGGTATTGAAGCCTAATTTTAAGAAGGATTAATTAATTATTAAATCCGCCTTTTACTATCACATTTATCTACTTGTATGTAAACAGATGTCGATGTTGATTACGTTATCAAAAAAAAAACATAATTTGAATTGTGATTTTGTTCGGTCGATGAGAACATTTTGAGTTAGGTAATTGCTTTCGCTAAATAATATTTCCAAAAACAAAACAATTAATGTTCAAATAATTTGAATAACACTAACCGGGGTGGCCGGCAGCTTCCTGTGCACGGGCGGATCCTTAGCGGTCTACTTATAACAGAAACAACATAACAACTGTCATTGTCAACATTAATTAATCCCTACTAATATTATAAATGCGAAAGTAACTCTGTCTGTCTGTTACGCTTTCACGCTAAAACTACTGGAAGGATTTAAATGAAATTTGGTACAAAGAAAGTCTGGAGTCTGAGAAAGGACATTGGCTACTTTTTAACCGACTGCAAAAGAGGAGGATTTCCACGCGGACGAAGTCGCGGGCAGAAGCTAGTGAAGAATAAACTTTAATTTATTTTTTAAATCATCTAGATTTTAGGATACTATTTTAATTTGGGAAGGTTTTTCCGGAATTGCTAAAGAAACGTAAATCTTCTCCACTGATCTTTTAATCAGAAAAAATCATTTGGTACCACTTTAATTATAATGCTATTTATGTACTAAGACAAGAGTAGAAAAATTAAGACTCAGTGGGACTCGAGCACCCTGTCGAAAGACTAATGGTATTGAACCAAAAATATCAATTGAATTTCAATTGATAAATCGTATTTAATAGGTACCATTTTACTTAATCTAAGACTCAGACAAAATAATCTCAGGATGATTTGAACTACTCAATGGACTCACGAAACAAAGGGTCATGGCGAAACAAAAGAAAAATACCCAGCTACCTACCCCGTCAAATTTGACGTGGTGTTCAATCCTGGGAACACCTAAGGAAGGGCCCATTTCCACCATCTCGATGTTAGCTTCATTCTGTGGCTTCTTCCTCTTGATGGCCGTGCATCGCTTGAAGTACTGTGATAAAATACAAAACAGTCTACAACAGAACTCCTTAACAAATCATTCAGGCATAATAGATTTGTCTACCTCCCGAGTTCTTAACCTAGGGGTGATTTCGCTTTGTAACAATCAACTGATAGTTGTCTCGTTCGCCGAATTTCAAAGTGGCAAGTCTGGGCACAGCGTAGCGCCGACTAGCGCGCGAGTTCGTCGTTGGGAGGAGGGGAGAGTTAGATACAAGTCTGAGCACAGCGTAGCGCCTACTATCGCGCAAGTTCCTCGTTGGGAGGAGGGGAAAGTTAGATACAAGTCTGAGCACAGCATAGTGCCGACTAGCGCGCGAGTTCGTCGTTAGGAGCAGGGGAAAGTTAGATACAAGTCTGAGCACAGCGTAGTGCCGACTAGCGCGCGAGTTCGTCGTTAGGAGGAGGGGAAAGTTAGATACAAGTCTGAGCACAGCGTAGTGCCGACTAGCGCGCGAGTTCGTCGTTAGGAGGAGGGGAAAGTTAGATACAAGTCTGAGCACAGCGTAGCGCCGACTAGCGCGCGAGTTCGTCGTTGGGAGGAGGGGAAAGTTAGATACAAGTCTGAGCACAGCGTAGCGCCGACTAGCGCGCGAGTTCGTCGTTGGGAGGACGGGGAAAGTTAGATACAAGTCTGAGCACAGCGTAGCGCCTACTATCGCGCAAGTTCGTCGTTGGGAGGAGAAATCAGTGACCCTAGTTAGTATTGAGGTATAATTTTATGTTAGGTTTAATATTTGGCTGAATGTATATTCGTCTTAGTCTTAGAAGATTATAAGGTTTATTAGTTCTGTTATTATACACGCTACTAGCGCCAGTTGATTTAAAGTAACGTCAGGTCGGAATGTGTTGTTTTTAAATACCTACTCATTAAATATTATGTTGTAGTACAGAAGTCTTGTTATTACAATAAAGTCAATAGTTAGGTCATCTCATGCTAGCATAGGTACAGACCTATTATCGTATGTATTGACATGTCGCCAGCAATCTTAAATACTTTTTGAGGCCGTTCTGAGATAGCCACTGTATAGTGGTTTTCTTTACCCAGTCATCATCTCTTACACCTTTTGGGTTTTTTTTTATGTAGTAGCAGTATCGAATGTGCGTTTAAAAAATGTGTTATATTTACTTAAAAGAAAAGGTAAAAATGTATACTTACAACTTCCATGTTATGAGAGCTCGCCGAATCAGGAGAGTCCTTGAAAACGGAGAATTTTTTATACAAAATATAATTTTAGTTACATTACGTACAAAATATAATTTACTAGCTGTGCCCGCGACTTCGTCCCCGTGGAATAGTAATTCTTCATAAGGCTTTATATTTTCCCCGTTTTTTACACATTTTCCACTGTTTCTTCGCTCCTATTGGTCGCAGCGTGATGTTATATTATAGCCTAAAGCCTTCCTCGATAAATGGTCTATCCAACAAAAAAAGAATTTTTGAATTCGAACCAGTAGTTCCTGAGATTAGCGCGTTCAAACAAACAAACAAACAAACAAACAAACTCTTCAGCTTTATAATATTAGTATAGATTCCATATACTTAATTTTAAATTGACTTAAAAGCGAATTAAATGAAATCTGACCAAGTTACGTTTCGTTCGCGTAAATCGATAACATAAAGTTTTTCATTCGTTTCCTTCAGTTGCTATTAGCGATTGGCACTTGTCTGTGAGCCGGATAATAAGTATCTTATCTTATCTTTTTTAATAAGAAAAATCTAAGTTATGTTTTCTTTGAACATAACTTTTAATATTTAAAAGTAAAATTTAATAATTTAATGTTAAGTAACCAATTATGTTACCGGTTTCGTTTTTGATTTCTATTTATAATATAAAAGCTTTAACACTTACGATGTCTTTGTTGAGAGAAGCAGCCCAATTTGGTTTTTCCTTGAATAAATAAATTTTTACATTCAATTTAATATAATATAAAGATATAGGTAAATATATAAAATTGTTTAATTATTCTATCACTCACCAATTCTGTGTAAGATTTTGCAGACCTCGGGGATTGCTGCGAAAAAAAAAACAATTATAATTTGTTTTCTACGTACAAAAAAATTGAAGTGATTAATAATATCAATCTGGCTATTTCGCTCAGTTAATATATATTTAAATTTTAAAGACAACGTAAGTTGTTTACGTTTGTAAGAAAGGCGGCTTTATTTGATCTTTGGCCCCCAAAATTTCAAATTTGTTCTGTTATCATTGCGATAAGTAAATTACAAACCAAAATAAAAATATAGGTACCTAAAATGATTAAGAACCTGCATCTACCCTTTCGTAGTCCGACTCCGACACTTTCCAATACGGTCCTCAGCTTATCAAAAACCCATTGTGTAGAATGAGGTCCAGCTGTCATGTTCCACCAATGAGAGACAAGCTACTGGCCTGTGATGAGAGACAAGCTACTGGCCTGCGATGAGAGACAAGCTACTGGCCTGCGATGAGAGACAAGCTACTGGCCTGCGATGAGAGACAAGCTACTGGTGTGTGATGAGAGTCAAGCTACTGGCCTGCGATGAGAGATAAGCTACTGGTCTGTGATGAGAGACAAGCTACTGGCCTGCGATGAGAGACAAGCTACTGGCCTGCGATGAGAGACAAGCTACTGGCCTGCGATGAGAGACAAGCTACTGGCCTGCGATGAGAGACAAGCTACTGGCCTGCGATGAGAGACAAGCTACTGGCCTGCGATGAGAGACAAGCTACTGGCCTGCGATGAGAGACAAGCTACTGGCCTGCGATGAGAGACAAGCTACTGGTGTGTGATGAGAGTCAAGCTACTGGCCTGCGATGAGAGATAAGCTACTGGTCTGTGATGAGAGTCAAGCTACTGGCCTGTGATTGATGGAACATGACAGCTGGACCTCATTCTACACGAGGCATCATCTAACAGGTTTTTGATTCCATGGGCGCCACTAATGGAATCGTTGAATTTGCAAACTGCTTGTTTTAATTTACTTTTCTTAAAGGCGAAAGATCGCTTTTTACTTAAGTACGTATTTATATATATACCTACTAGAGGCCCGGCCCTGCTTTGCACGGATCCTTTTTTTTTTTAAAAAAAAATGTTTTATATTATAGCCTATGTTACTCGTGGATAATGTAGCTTTCGAATGGTAAAAGAAGTTTTTAAAAACGGTCCAGTAGTTTTTGAGCCTATTCATTACAACCAAACAAAGAAAGTTTTCCTCTTTATAATATTAGTATAGACAAAAATATCTTGTTTTGACTAAAGGATTATTATAATTAATTCGGAAGGCAAGCTTTCGTCCAAGTACGTTCTTGAAACAGATTACAGTATTAAACGTTAATTTTCGATGATTTATTTCTGATAAATTGATAATTACCTATAATCAGATAAGTCTCTAATGAAGGCCACCACGTGTCGGAAATCCGCTAGATGCGCTAGTGTAGAATGAAGTCCAGCTGTCATGTACCACCAATGAGAGGCAAGCTACTGGCCTGTGATTGGTGGTACATGACAGCTAGACCTCATTCTACACTAGCGCATCTAGCGGATTTCTGACACGCGGTGGCCCTCATTAAAATGAATATACAGTTGTTTTACTTTTATTTTAACTGTTTCAGAATATGCTGATAACAAAGGAGGTGAGGAGACATCAAGAAAAACAGCATTCGTCAGCAATTCGGGTACACGTATGTATTATACTTAGCTAAAGGACGGTCGCCGAGCACAGCGAAAAACGGACGTAGCCCTTATTTCTATTTGTAACCTTCAAGGTTACTGTGCGAGTATGAGCGCACTATTACTACGCGCGTGCGACAGAGACAAATTGAAAAAGGGCAACGTCCGTTTTTCGCTGTGCTCCGCGACCGTCCTTTACGGGAGTTAAATCCGCCTTTAGTACCTATTTCATATTGGAGGAATAAGCAAAACTACCAATCACATTGGAATGACGACTGCACTAACGAAATTCTAACACTGAAGTGTCAAAAATATCCCAAAAATCAAAATCAGTAGGTACCTACTTACAACCAAGGGCGTGAATTCCATATAGGCACAATGTCAGTAATGTATGCAGTGCCTACCCTGGCGCGTGCGTGGGGGGCGCGTAAGTATCATAATATATATATAGCGCCAGGGTAGGCACTGCATACATTACTGACTATTGCCTATATAGAATGCACGCCCTTGGTTGTAAGTACCTACTGATTGTAAGTTACGTTGTTATCACGTTCTCAAGACTAATATATATTTTTCCAAGTATGTAACTTGTAACGTGTAATTGGTTTAACGATAGTTATTGACTAGCGACGCGCCCCGACTTCGCACGAGTTTTTAATATAACAAAATAACTTACCGTCACTACAAAGTTGTGTGAATTGTAGGTCGTCGGGGTCTCCACCTGAAAGTAAAGAAAGATAATTAGTAAACTATAATAATTTGTGAAGCCTTCGCGGTTATTACACATCGGAATAAAATATATATATACATATATATTTATTAAATTTAGACTTTTATAAGCTACTAGCAGATCCCTAATTTTTTTCGAAATATTCTATAGCCTATGTTACTCAGGGTAAACGTAGCTTTCCAACAGTGAAAGAATTTTTCAAATCGGTCCAGCCGCTTTGGAGCCTATTCAATCCAAACAAACAAACAAACCTTTCGTCTTTATTATATTAGTATAGATTACTACCGGTTCGCCCAGATCCATTTTTTTATAATCTATGTCACTCGGGAATAGTGTAGCTTTCTCACACTGAAAGAATTTTTCAAATCGTCCAGTCGTTTAGGTGCCTTTTCAATCCAAACAAACAAACAAACCTTTCCTTTTTATAATATTATAGTAAGTATATATGAAGGTCAGAAAATACCACCGTTCCCGAAAAAACCTCACTTGAGTGAAAACGCCAAAAAACTAAATGTTTTTTTTTTCAATATACCTACTTACGTAATTAGGTACAATTTATCCATACTAAATTAATAAAATTAAAAAAAAACAGCATCTACACCAGTATTTGCACTAGTATATACCAAATACCAAAAAAAAAAACGGTGTGTGGCTGTGTTATGGACAGTGGACACGGCCGATTGTTGTACATGAATACATCTCGTAACGGGTAATAGTTTTTAAATAAAATATTATTATTTATACAGTCCTTACTTAGCGTAATAAATTCTTTGACTCTTTAGCTATCCAGTGGTGTAACTGAAATTTGGATGGAGATGATAGATATGTAGCTACAACACTAAACTGTATCCCCCGATTTTGTTATCATTCGTTTTTTTGGATTGCCATGTAATTTTAAAGATCTATCCAAGTCAATAGATTTATAATTTTCTTACTGAAAGTTTCTATGGGAAGAACTAAGTAAATTAAACAAATAGGTACATATAGGTGAAATTCACACAAAACAAAAATTAAATACATAATCTCTCCAGTCGGATTTCGTCCCAAATCAAAAACATGTGGTTATCTCTACAGCCCCTTTTGCTCTGAACAGACCGGATCGCACAAACAGCACCCGGTCATTCGATACCAAAAGCTAACATTTCTATTAATCTCGCGGCGCGAGTAAGCATCTGTCACTCCTGTCACATCTTTCTTCAATATCTATTATATATATATATAATATATATATGTTATATATTTATATATTATATACAGTGAAACTTGTTTAAGAGGGACCTGGATAAGTGAAAAACCTCCATATCTGGAACACATGCTGAGGTCCCGGCACCTTAGCTATGAATTACCTCTGTTAGTAAGACAAAAGCAACCTCTATATCTGGGATAAGTTATTTCTATTTTCTTGTCATAATTACCTCTATAATTGAGAAGACGCGTGTATTTATCTCTGTAACTGGGATAAAGTCAGTAGGTACACATAGGCTACCTCGGACCTCGAATGTCTCCTCTCTCTTTTACCTACTCGAACTTCTCTAAATCGGCCCTTATATAACTTAATTTTAATGCGGTTTCTCTATTAATCGGGTTTTTATTTAAAAAAGACCGAAACGAGGACAAAGTCTTTATTATTACGAAAAAAACTAAAATTAACGTCAGTACCCGAATCAGTAAAATAATCTGCCTCCAACTTTTAATAATTTTGTAAACGTCAACAACGAATTATTAGTTTCAGGAGAACTGTCTTTAAACCACATTTTTGATATTTTTTATGGAAAATAGTGAATTGTTTACCAAATAAATACGTTGCTTTATTGAATACACCTCTATAACAGCGATTACCTCTTTTCTTACCTCTGTTAATGGAACCCTCTGTAAATGAGACAGGTATTTTTTTATACCTAGATATCTGGGACACTGCGTAAGTGGAATACCTCTTTAAGTGAGACTAATTTACAGGTCCCTTGGAAGACCCAGTTAACCAGGTTTCACTGTATATTATTACTTTACTAATATTATACTAGCTGTGCACGCGACTTCGTCCCCGTGGAATAGTAATTCTTCATGCGGCTTCATATTTTCCCCTTTTTTTTACACATTTTCCACTGTTTCTTCGCTCCTATTGGTCGCAGCGTGTTACATAGGTAGCCTAAAACCTTCCTCGATAAATGGTCTATTCAACAAAAAAAGAATTTTTGAATTCGAACCAGTGGTCCCTGAGATTAGCGCGTTCAAACAAACAAACAAACTCTTCAGCTTTATAATATTAGTATAGATTACTATTCTACGGGGACGAAGTCGCGGGCACAGCTACTTTATTATATAAAAGAAAGTCGTGTTACTCCATTTATAACTCAAGAACGGCTGAACCGATTTGGCTGAAAATTGGCGAGGAGGTAGCTTAGAGCCAGGAGAAGGACATAGGACACTTTGTATCCAATTCCAGTAGAAAAAAAAAAATACTTAAATTTTAAAAAAAGATTAACAAAACGCAACAATGACAGCTGTCAAATCGATTGATTAATGCAGCGCTTCTTTGCCGGGCGGGACGAAGTCTGCCGGGACCGCTAGTTTGCAATGCAAGCAGCGACAGGACAAAAGCTATTGCAGTTGGTTCCAGCACTACCCCTCCTCCTTCCATTTACCCCCCCTCCCGTGAATGAGAGCTGTCCTATTTCCCATTGACTCCCGACAGAGACAGACAATCCGCGACCTAGTTGGAGTGAGAGAGAGAGTGGGTCACGTCTGCACTGCATGTTCAAGGTTATTAGGTTAAGGTCACCTGGGGTGGGTTTCCAAACGGGTAGCTCCAACTAAGGGGGAGGTTTTCCCCCTTAATTGGAGCTACCCGGGGCGGTTTTTTGTTATTTACACTTACCCCTAGTTAAGCAAGGGCGTGCATTCCATATAGGCGCAATGTCATAAATGAAGAGTGCCTACCCTGGCGACATATATTATGCGCATTGCACGCGCATGGAGTTAAGGATTCGAAATATGGTCGTCATGAACATTAACGTTTTACCCCTGAATGTTTAGGATGGTCCACCACAAAGATTTTTGAAAACTTTTGGACTTTTTTTTTGTTTTTGGTTTTTATTTTTACCCTTCCGCCATCAACCCGTGAACGTGTTGAAGCATATTGGGATCGCTATAAAATAAAATGCGCTACACATTTAGTAGATTGGGGGCCTAAGCCTATCTTCAGGTACCTATGTAGTTTTAAAAATCTTACTTTTTTGATACATAAGTATACCTACATCTATATCTATACAAATATTATAAAGATGAAAGGTGTGTAAGTATGTTTGTTTGTTTTTATTATACTAGCTGTTCGCCCCGGCTTCGCCCGGATCCTCTTTTTTTATAGCCTATGTCTCTCGGGAATAGCATTCCTACAGTGAATGAATTTTTGAAATCGGCCAGTCGTTTAGGAGCCTATACTAATACAAACAAACAAACCTTTCCTCTTTATAATATTAGTATCTTATAGATAGGCTCCAAAACGACTTGACCAATTTGAAAAATTCTTTCACCGTTGAAAAGCTACATTATTCCCAAATGACATAGGCTATGTTAGGTATATTAAAAAAACGGATCCGTGCGAAGCCGGGGTGGGTCGCTAGTGCTCTATATACGAGCGGTATCGCGCCCCGCCCCTCCACATAGCACATAGAAGCAACAGGTACCTCGCACATGCGTACTACTACCTTTTAAACAGTACCTAATACCTAACTCACGCTTTTTATCTGGGAATCTATACTAATATTATAAAGCTGAAGAGTTTGTTTGTTTGTTTGAACGCGCTAATCTCAGGTAGGTACTACTGGTTCGAATTGAAAAAATCATTTTTTGTTAGATAGACCATTTATCGGGGAAGGCTTTAGGCTATATAACATCACGCTGCGACCAATAGGAGCGAAGAAAGAGTGGAAAATGTGTAAAAAACGGGGAAAATATGAAGCCTTATGCAGAAGTGACAGAAGACTTTGACAGGTCTTTGACGAAACAATCGGACGGGCAGGACGACGTCTGCCGGGGCCGCTAGTCTAATATAAGATGGCAGTTTAAATTTTCCTTTACAATCTTCATAGATTATAATAGTTGTGTTGTCTGGAATTTCTCTTGTATAAAATTGCCTTTGTTCCAGGAAGCAAAGCGCTGTTTGTGAAGAGCATAATTCGCTGCTTTTCTAGAATAGTGTAACAACTCGAAATAATTTGTTACTCCATTTAAGATTGTAAACCGTTACATATAAATTTCAATTCAGAATGGTAACACATTTCGAGTTGTTACACTATTCTAGAAAAGCAGCGATGAAGATGTCTACCCCAGGACAAGCCTCCAAGGACACAACCTTCCGCGCCGCCCAAATGGACTCCAACCTTTAGCAGCCCGCCTAGACATAGGTACCAAGGGCGTGCATTCCATATAGGCACAATGGTTGACATATGCAGTGCCTACCCTGACGCAGTACATAGGCGAGTCTCTCTGCTCGCGCCTGCAAGGGCGTGCATTCCATATAGGCACAATGGTGTATATATGGAGTGCCTACCCTGACGCAGTACATTGGCGAGTGTCACTGCACGCGCCTGCAAGGGCGTGCATTCCATATAGGCACAATGGTGTATATGTGGAGTGCCTACCCTGACGCAGTACATAGGCGAGTCTCACTGCACGCGCCTGCAAGGGCGTGCATTCCATATAGGCACAATGGTGTAAAAGTATGCAGTGCCTACCCTGACGCAGTACATAGGCGAGTGTCACTGCACGCGCCTGCAAGGGCGTGCATTCCATATAGGCACAATGGTGTATATATGGAGTGCCTACCCTGACGCAGTACATAGGCGAGTGTCACTGCACGCGCCTGCAAGGGCGTGCATTCCATATAGGCACAATAGTGTAAAAGTATGCAGTGCCTACCCTGACGCAGTACATAGGCGAGCCTCACTGCACGCACTTGCAAGGGCGTGCATCCATATAGGCACAATGGTGTATATATCAAGTGCCTACCCTGATGCAGTACATAGGCGAATCTCACTGGACGCGCCTGCAAGGGCGTGCATCCATATAGGCACAATGGTGTATATATGGAGTGCCTACCCTGACGCAGTACATAGGCGAGCCTCACTGCACGCCCCTGTTGTGCCTACTTGGTCTTCATTAATCGCAGTACAGTGTAATGAAGAATGTATATTACCACGTCTAGGAAAGAAGTAGCTTTAGGAGTTCTTAGGGGGTAAGTAAGGTAACATAAGGGTCTAAAGGGGAGGGTATAAGGGGGGTAAGGTCTGTCTTGCGAGAAGGCTTCTTTCACAGCCTGTTTCATCATACCTATTATATATTGGAAACTATTTTAGAGAATTTATTAGGGAATTGGAATGAATTATTAGGGAATCATTATATCATTAGAGGATTAGAAATAATAGGAGTAAGAAGTTGAAATGTTTGAATTAGGTACCTAATAATTTTATTCCTAATATTTTTGTTTTTATTCATTTAGTGAACATGTGAGGTAGAGGTAATAAAATATACTTATAGGTAATATATGTAGCGTGAAATGAAAAATCAAGTGGTTTTGACACTGTCAACATTCCTTTTTATTTGTAACATAGATACATACCCTTTCATCTTCATCAGTCGCCCCCCCTCCTGGAAAAAAAAATTTTTTTTTTAGATTTTTTATTTATTTTAGCACGTTTTGACGTTTTAGCGCGAATTTAGCGAGACAGAAACATCAACGCGCCACCGACCTTCCAGAAACGGCGCGCACAAATATAATTATAAAAATAACAATACAAAATTATCGTAAAAAAAAAACATTAATATTATTTTTATTTTTTAATTTTCCAACTATTCTCTCATTTTTAAAACGTTAATCTCCAGCGCAAATACAATATAATATTAATTAAAATCATAATTTAACTGTGAACACATTTAAAATTAATTTAAATTTCATTTTTAAAAAAATAATATAGGTACTACGTAACTTAAACATTATTATCTATATATTTATATATAAAAAAAAAAACTACTTACTACAAAACATCAAGCTCCAAAGGAAGCGACTGCACGCCATCCTCCAACACATCACTGAACTTAACTATTCCAGTACTTCACTTTAAGATCACGGTAATACACGTAGAGATATATGCCGAGGAAAACTAGAGCCAGAGCGAGGTAAACACAGGCCACCGCGAGAGCGCGAACGGGCATAATTTAGAGCCAACGCCAACTGAGAGTTTCCCAGAGCGCGCGTCCGTACTCGGCGGAATCTGCGCTAGCAATGGGTGCATCCCATTGCACCCCGTGTTATAAATAGAGGGGTGAAACCCACGCTGTACACCCCCCCTTTCTCTCTCTCTCTCTCTCTCTCTCTCTCTCTCTCTCTCTCTCTCTAACCCACACTGCAACGCGAACTTACAGGAGATTTTCACGGCCCAATTTGTTTGTGACGTCGACTTAAACTGTGGGTCTTATTGCTAGGGAATAAGGTTCAGTTTGTAAGAGGTGACCTTTAGGTTTGGGTGTAAGTATCCTTTTGGTACAGTCGCGTGGGGTTTAGGGTTTTTTTTTTGTTGGTATTTTTTGTGTTAGGTGGATTTTTTTTTTTACTTTTTAATGTTTTTTGTAATTTTAGAGCCTATATTTTATATGCATTTTATACGATTTTTTTAAATAATATTATGTGAATAAAAAAGCCCACTTTATACCCGAAATGGTACGTAGGTAACAAAAAAATTACAATTCCCAAATATCTCATGTTTTTTTGCTATTAAGTACCTACCTGCCTATTTGTAACTCAGGTACATAGGTACCTCATAATATGATACCTGGGTAAATAAAAATATCCAAAAAAAATACTGAATTTTAATAAAAAAAATCTTTTTAATAATTACCTACTCAAAGGAGCAATCGAATGTCCTAAAAAACATTCAAAATAAAAACACGAGTGGGGAAAATACAGAAAAAAATAGACATTTTAAAAATATTTAAACGGAAAAATTTTAACACACTTCTGGGGCCGACTGTATTTTCCATTGAAAAAGTGAGACAGAAACACGTTCCTTCTCTTTCTAACACACATCACCACTACTAACTTACATTTCATTGTGAAAATTTTATAAAGTCAAATTGCACGGATTATGTATCAATAACTCCAAAAGGTTAAACGACCTAAACTATACCTTATCACGTTGCAATAAAATCTAATTTGCAGTAGCGGCGAGTATCAAATTGAAAGGACATGTGACGATTTTATTCTGGCGTTAAAATATATTACATTTTGGATCGATACTGCAACTTCGCAATAGCGAATGTCAGGGTTATGTTTAGGGGGGCATATACCCCCTCCCCACCCTCTGACCCACCTTAGGGGGGGTAACCCCCCTTACCACACGTGTAATAAGGTCATGTGAGTGCATGCCTTAGGGTAAGTCCGGGGGAGATGGCCATACGGGACAGTTAGCCAATCGAAAAAAAACATAGAAGATGTGACTTTATTTCGTTAGTTTTCTCTCAGTTCGGTTCACGTCATGCGTAGGTTCAAAGGTACGGCCAAAATTTTGGCAAGAAAAAAACGGAAATTAAGAAAATCCCTGTTAATTGTTTCGACTACTCAAAATATTTTTTAGGAGTTTCATGAGTAATATGGTTGAGGTCCTAGTCTCTTAAAATAACGATTGTTTTTGCTTTTATCACAAAATATACGAGTGGTAGTTTAAAAAATACTCAAAAAAATATGTGCTTGTTTTTATTTTTTTTATTTTATAGGTATGGTCATCTCTCCCGGAAGAAATAGGAGAGATGGCCAGTTGAAGTCGGTGTATTATGGCCATATATATACTTAGATAATGGGCTTCTAATTATGCTTGTTTTAGATACCTAAGAAATAGTAAAGAAGGGATTTTGCTGTAAGAGGAAATTGGTCAAAAGAAACACTAAAAGTGGCTTTGAATGGTATAAAAATTGTCCACGCAACAATAACTAATGTATCACGCCCAAAAACTTAGTTTTAATTTTGGGTACTTACACTAAAATTACACTGAATATGATAATGCGTTCCAAATGTGGTCAAAATATGAAAGGAAATGTATAAATTAAAATATAAAACAAAATAATATACTTAGGATAACTTAAAAGCTGTGGCCATCTTACCTTTTAGCTTATGGCCATCAGTCCCGGGCACCTCGGGAGAGATGGCCAATTGTGTTTTTTTTTAAAGTTGTTTTTTTAATGTGATCTCGTTAGATATAAATATTTGTTTCCTGATTTTCTCAAAGTTAAATGTTTAAAGTTTATTAATAAATAAAAATTTTAACCTTTGAGTGTAAGGTTTCTTTTTAATAGCGTCTAAAAAAAACTATGGCCAACTACCCCGGACTTACCCTATATGCTAGGTACATATATAAAGCTTTCAATTATATATGTACTTAGGTACAATAATTATAAAAATATTTACCTAACTTTAATAAATTATTTATTTAGGTACTTACTTAATTAATTTTAAGAAATGAGATATATATCGCACCCCTAGATCTAAAGGGAGCTAACTCAAAAAAAGTAACGAAGAGTTTGTTTGTTTGTTTGAACGCGCTAATCTCAGGAACTACTGGTTCGAATTGAAAAAATCTTTTTTTGTTCGATAGACCATTTATCGAGGAAGGCTAAAGCCTTAAGGCCTATTATAGCCTAAAGGCTATATAACATCACGCTGCGACCAATAGGAGCGAAGAAACAGTTGAAAATGTGTAAAAAACGGGGAAAATAACTATTCCACGCGGACGAAGTCGCTGGCAGAAGCTAATTATATCATATTTTTCCTGTTGATATAGGTATCTACCTAACTTTTATTTCTGAAAATGAGCAACTATAGATATTTTCAAAAATACCAATTGAATTCAACAACCCGTTTTAAAAATTACCAATTAAAAAGCCAACATAAAAATATAAGTAAATGGTCCAGAGGCAACGATTAAAATTAATCTTTATTAAGAAATTATTTTTTCTGTCCTCCGGCCGGAAAGCGCCAACTTTCTGGCCGCTGCGCTAAATGAAATTGCCGCTTTCTGGCTTCGTCAAACAGAAAAATAGTATACTGACCTCGGCCAGTAAAATAAAAAAGCCTCAGATCACATTTTTGTCAACCTCGGCTTCGCCTCGGACGACAATTACATGTGATCTGAGACATTTTTTATTTTACTGGCCTCGGTGCGTAATGTACTATTAATTGGTACAGCGTTTCACTTCGTTGTTTTTTTTCAACATTTAATTTTTTCGACAGTTTTAATTAATTCTACTTCATTAATCCTATTATTGAAATTTGTTTGAGCAATATTAAGCATCTTGATATTATAATATTTATTAAATTATGTTGTTATTATTCTTTACTTCTAATATTTCTATTTTTGGCCTCACTTCCTGTTGTTACGACGATATTACGTTTATGAAAATTAATTTTTCGTATTAATTAATTTTGAAATTTTAAACCTTTGGTTATCTATTAAGTAAGCATACCTAATATGTAGGTAATTTTTTTTTCTTCACCAAGGTTTTTAAAAATTTGAGATCCACATTTTTCTAATATGCAGACAAAAAAAAAGTTACAATTGATAAAAAATAAAAATACTTCTGAGTAACTTAAATAATTAATTACCAAAATAAGACGTTAAATTATAGATTTTGAAAAATTTATGTACCTAACTACTAACCTAACCAAATCACTTTCGGTGGCATAGATCATTTTAAAATTTCTAATTTTACAAGTTACATTTTCGTCCGTACTTTTTTTAAATCAAAACACTGGAGGAGCAAATTTGATTTTGGACATTTAAATATTATTCCTGATATTATAATTATGAATTTTGATATCGCAAATATTATTTAACGATAAAACGCGTCGGTTCTACCGAGCACCAATTAACAAACTGACGAGTAGAAATAAATACAATATATATAATGTAGGTACCTACCTGTTGTCTTGAAATAATGATCTATACTAATATTATAAAGCTGAAGAGTTTGTTTGTTTGTTTGAACGCGCTAATACTTACGCGTTATCCTTACTAATATTATAAATGCGATAGTAACTCTGTCTGTCTGTCTGTCTGTTACGCTTTCACGCTAAAACTTTTGGGCCGATTTAAATGAAATTTGGTACAAAGAAAGTCTGGAGTCTGAGAAAGGACATAGGCTACTTTTTAACCGACTGCAAAAAAGGAGGAGTTCCACGCGGACGAAGTCGCGGGCAGAAGCTAGTTACTAATAAATACTAATTGAATGTGACTTATTTTTAAAACATAAGTCCTGACTCCTGGAGGGCGGCGAGCGGTGGGCGGAAGGCGGAATCTCATTAATAAGGTTCTCATCAGGTCTTTTTAATTACGAAACCCTAAGAACGAAGGAATAAAGGCTTCGATGTATGGATATTCTTAAATCTATACTAATATTATAAAGCTGAAGAGTTTGTTTGTTTGAACGCGCTAATCTCAGGAACTACTGGTTCGAATTGAAAAAAACTGTTTTTGTTGTATAGACCATTTATCGAGGAAGGCTTTAGGCTATATAACATCACGCTGCGACCAATAAGAGCGAAGAAAGAGTGGAAAATGTGTAAAACAACAGGGTAAATTATTGTATGAAGAAAAACTATTCCACGCGGACGAAGTCGCGGGCACAGCTAGTACCTATTATTATACAGCACAACGGTACTTATATTTAAATCCTCTTTTCTCAATTATAAAGCAGAAAAACCTTGCTATTTCAATAACTGTTTACTGCAGTTTATTTTGTTTAGTAGAATAATGTTGAATTGGAAAAATCTTTACAAATATAATAAAGAGGAAAGGTTTGTTTGTTTGGATTGAATAGGCTCCAACACGACTGGGTCGATTTGAAAAATGTTTTCACTGTTGAGAAGCTACACTATTCCCGAGTGACATAGGCTATAGAAAATTTTGAAAAAATAGGGATCCGTGCGAAGCCGGGGCGATCCGCTAGTATCTACAAAAATATATAAAACACTCGTGTCGCGGTGTTGCCAAACCCCTCCAACATAGCTAGACCGATTGTAATGAAATTTTATGTGCATATCGGATAGGTCTGAAAATCGGCCATCATCCATTTTTCATACCCCTAAATGTTAAGGTCCAATCCTAAGTTTTGTTTTAAATTACCTAATATTAATAGGGAGAGTATTTTATATACTTGTTATAAATTATTTTCCCCGTTTTTTACACATTTTCCACTGTTTCTTCTCTCCTATTGGTCGCAGCGTGTTGTTATATAGCCTAAAGCCTTCCTCGATATCTATCCAACAAAAAATATTTTTTCTGTTCTCCGGCTAGAAAGCGCCAAATTTCTGTCCGCTGCGCTAAATGAAATTGCCGCTTTCCGGCTTCGTCGAACAGAAAAATAGTATACTGACCTCGGCCAGTAAATAAAAAAGCGTCAGATCACATTTTTGTCAACCTCGGCTTCGCCTCGGATTTTATTACATGTGATCTGAGACATTTTTTATTTTATTGACCTAGGTGCGTAATGTACTATTTCATTTCGAACCAGTAGTTCCTGAGATTAGCGCGTTCAAACAAACAAACAAACTCTTCAGCTTTATAATATTAGTATAGATAAGATATTGGTTATCCCTACTAATATTATAAATGCGTTAGTAACTCTGTCTGTCTGTCTGTCTGTCTGTTGCTCTTTCACGCCTAAACGGCTGAACGGATTTTGATGAAATTTGGTATGGTAATAGATGATAACCTAGAAATGGACATAGGCTATAAATAATCACGCCATCGTTCTTAGGGGGTAGGCAGTAGACAGATAACTAAATTGAGATAGTGATTTTTAGTCGTTTTGGTTGGGACTTTTGCTCTATTGCTCTATGCTCTATATATTATAAATGCGAAAGTAACTCTGTCTGTCTGTCTGTCTGTCTGTCTGTCTGTTACGCTTTCACGCTAAAACTACTGGACCGATTTAAATGAAATTTGGTACAAAGAAAGTCTGGAGCTTCAGAAAGGACATAGGCTACTTTTTAACCGGCTGCAAAAAAGGACGAGTTCCACGCGGACGAAGTCGCGGGCAGAAGCTAGTAATATATAAATTAGGTACCTTTTGCAAACACTTGCGATGTCTTGGTCGTAACGTCATTGGCTTCACCTGTATTAAGAAAAAATTTAGTTTAACATAACATAACAAATTGAAAAAGCCCAAATGACCATAATAATATTAGAATGAAACAACTATTAACTTTATAAATCAACTATTAACCGTAATAATTATTATTTAGTCTTACTTTACCTATACCTACTAAAACGACATGTTACTGAAAACTTAATTCACATCGTTCATTCATAATAATGATTTTTGATAATTTCAATTGACTTTCGATTTGTAATTTCAATACATTTCCCCTTTATATGTTACTAGCGGTTCGCCCCGGCTTCGCACGGATCCCTATTTTTTTTCAAAATATTCTATAGGCTATGTTACTCAGGGTGAACGTAGCTTCCCAACAGTGAAAGAATTATTAAAATCGGTCCAGTACTTTTTGAGCCTATTCATTACAAATATATACAAACATACAAAAATAGGTACAAATCTTTCCTCTTTATAATATTAGTACAGACTTACAATGGGCCGAAGCTTCCCCGGCTTGACGACCAGGGTTCCCCGCGCGGCAGGCGACGGCGGTGGCGCCCATGGCTCCTTAGATAACTTCATACCGTCTGCAAATTAATATTTTTTATAAATTATTACATGCTTAATTTTTAATTAAGCATGTAATAATTTATAAAACGGGGTGTGGCTGTGTTATGGACACGGCCGATTGTTGCACGTGAATACGTCTCGTAACGGGTAATAGTTTTTAAATAAAATATTATTATTTATACAGTCCTTACTTAGCGTAATAAATTCTTTGACTCTTTAGCTATCCAGTGGTGTAACTGAAATTTGGATGGAGATGATAGATATGTAGCTACAACACTAAACTGTATCCCCCGATTTTGTTATTATTAGTTTTTATGGATTGCCACGTAATTTTAAAGACGTATCCACGTCAAAAATAATTATAAAAATCGAACCACTTTATAAAAAGTTATGCGTGGTCATAAATTAAAAAAAAGTTATAGCTAGGTACGAGTCGACTTGCCAACCTCCTCAGTTTATTTCATTTTTTTTTCTCCAGTGCGCTATCGTTTTTTTTTGCCTTTAAGTTTTTTTTCGGCGGTAAACTTTTTTTCATTAAAAAGTTATTATTAACCGAGACTTTAAAATGAAGGGGTGTTATAGGTGTGTGTGTGTGTGTAACTTAACTAAAGTCTTGTTTAGGTCTCGGCGAACCTCTTTATATTATTTTTGACTAGCTTCTGCCCGCGACTTCGTCCGCATGGAACTCCTCCTTTTTTGCAGTCTGTTAAAAATTAGCTTATGTCCTTTCTCAGGCTCCAGACTGTCTTTATACCAAATTTCATTTAAATCGGTCCAGTAGTTTTAGAGTGAAAGACTAACAGACAGACAGAGTTACTTTCGCATTTATAATATTAGTAGGGATTAAATCATGTTGTTTGCGATATTTATTAAATTTTGTATCTTTTACTACAGAGTTACGAATAATAAGTTAAAGTAGTATGCCCACTACACCGTATCATACCATGACCGTGCTATGAACGTATCAAGCACGGAAGGTAATACGTAAGGCGGTACGAGTCGGTGACGGAACGGTCTAGTGGACATAGTATCACGCTTTTCTATACAAAGAATATTTTTTTGCCTGACACGTTCATAGCACGGTCATGGTATGATACGGTGTAGTGGGCAGACTCCTTAAAGAAGAAAGGCTGTTTTATAGTTAAAAAGTCCACCATAAACTATTACCTTTTTTTAATTGTCCGGGATCACCTCGCACCGGTGGTAGGGTACAAGACCTCAACTGGCCCGCGGAACTGCCCACTCTCTTAGGACTAGGGTCCCTTGAATGATAAACCTTCGGCGATACTGATAGGCTCCGCAACATGTTGATGCTTCAAGCGATTGTGGACCTTGTGATCTGAAAAGGAAATTTGAATATTAATAAAAAACTGGTCACCAAATATAGAAAAACGGCAATTCTTAATACCTTTGTAAGTCCACTAAGAAATGACATAAATTATTTAATAATTTCTAATGCCTTCTAGGTTATTAGACTTCATTGGAATGAAACGGATGTCGTGCTACGATTATGGAATCTGTAAAATTTCCGAAACTTTAGTAATTAAATAAAATACGCTAGTTAAATCTATATATAGGTACAGTGGGTTCATTCCAATAAATTATTTTAAAAAATAATAATTCTATAATAATATTATCTTAAGTAGGTATTTTATTTATTCACTAGTGACACGCCCCGACTTCGCAGAGATGCTGATACTCTATTATGTAGTACATATATATACTCATATACAAACCTTCCAGAGTAAATAATTTGTTTCTGAACTCGTCGCTTAAGGGGGTGAAAAAGGGGTGGAAGTTTATATAGAGAACTAAGAACCGAAAATTATGGTAGTACCTACCTATATGGATATAGATAAAATAAAACCTGGAAAGTAGGTATGTAATAGAAGGTATTTTTATCCAACAAATTATTCTTTAGAGTTTAATGCATCACTGAAATACATGAAGCAAATGAAGTTACGGGCAAAATCTAGTTATGAATATAGGTAGCTACTTTTAAAACCTAAGTAAAATCTAGATACCTAGTCTCGAGGCTGCTACTACTTGGCAGCTAGCCAAGCCACTCCTCCCAAAGCAAATCTATCTAGATTTCTAGTTTAAAACCTATCCCCGCCTAACACAATATTGTTTCTATTGGAATAATACAACTATTACGGAATAATTTCTGATACCTTCGCGGTTATTACACATTGGAATGTGGAACTATTGTCAGCTCAATCGTGCTACGATTATGGAATCTGCTCCGAAACGTAGCCAATAAAATAAAATACGCGAGTTAAATCCGTTTATAATTGTTACATTCACTCAGTCGGCTACAAATATTATAGAAACTGTAACGAAACGTAAGCAATAAAAAAATGTATTTTAAACCATAGCGGGTTATATTTTCCGAGTAACAGCTACAAATAGGACACTACCTTTTCTTTATTGTTTATAGAAATTGCAATTTACAATGGCGGAAAAAAAAACCCCTTCTCGAATTTAAATTCTGAATCGAATGCAACAATCCCCATATTTTTAAGACAAATGGATCGATTTTCTCACAGAACTCACTTCTCGACCAGACTATTAGTTGTCTCTATAGAAGTTTCACTAAGTGCTGTGTCTTCAGGTTCTTGGTCGCCAAAAATATATCACTTTAAAAACGCACGTCCAACGTTACTGGTAACCTCACTCCAAATAACTTAATCACACCATTTGTAATAGGTACCTACCTACCCCTGAACTAAAGGTTTACAAATGTGCCACGATTCCAAAGTGGATAGGAATCGCTGTCATTGTAGAAATATTTTAGACTAGCGGTTTGCCCCGGCTTCGCTAGGAACCCAAAAAAAAATGTTTTAATTTTCTTATAGCCCTTGTCATTCGGGAATAGTGTAGCTTCCCAACGGTGAAATAATTTTTCACATCGGATCGTTTAGGAGCCTATTCAATCCAAACAAACAAACAAACGTTTTCTCTTTTAGTTGGCAAAATAATGAAAATTCCTAAAAATTTGTTAACGTTAAAAGTTATTGAAATAACTTCTATGATTTTTTAAAAGAGAAAAATTTTAGAAAGATTATTTTACGACGGATTTTATGTAAGATGAATTCCACGAAAAATTACTTCATTAACAATGGAATAACTTTATGAAAAATAGACTTAATTTAGTTTTTTAAGAATTGACTGTATTCCTTGAAGTGTCTAGATGACACTATAATTTATTTAGATTTTTAAATGAATACTAAATGCTTTAAAATAAATATTTTCTATTAGTCACCATGTTTGACGGTCACGCGGCGGCGCCGAATCGGCCGCGCGGAGCCCAATTTTCAACGTTAAATTAAAATTATAAATAATGGAGCTACAACTCCGAAGTTGAGACATTTGTAATTAAAAATTCTTCTTCTTTCAGAATCTTTTTTAAAATTTAAGCTAACTTTAATATTTTCCGAGAAACAGCTACAAATACCACACTTTTCTTTTCCTTCACTAGGTAGTCTAGGTACGTTTATTATTTTTATAGAAATTGCAATTTTCAATGGCGGAAATAAAAATACCCCCTTTTCGAAATTAAATTCTGAATCGAATGCAACAATCCCCATATTTTTAAGACGATTTTCGAAGATCGATTTTTGTCACAGAACTTACTTCTCGACCAGACTATTTATTATATTAGTACCTATAATTTAGATAACCCATTTTTATCCAAATCCAAAAAAAAAGCTCATTTTTTTTAATAATACCGACTCCTTTACATTTTAGAACTCTGTTTACAAAATTGTTTTGTTTATTACTTACTTAAGCCAAGGATTAATTACTAAATAAATAAGGGCTAATAACAATGCACTTTGATAAATTACTATTTACAGCCGCAATACAGGTATTTACAATCAATTATAATTAATCGTTTACTAACAGCGCCCCGCGGATTCACCTGCGTGGAAATCAATTATATCGTGTTCGTGATATAGAATACTTGTCCTTGTAATACCTTACCTTTTCCTGTAATTTTATTAGGAAAATTGAAAAAAATCAAACAAAAAAAAATCTCAAAAACGAGATACTTACTTAAACGGATTTTTACTCTTATTAAAATGACGGTAGAAGAGTGAAAATTTAGGATTGTATGTATTTTTCAATGTCAAATAAAAACAAAAAAAAATGTTGAAAAAAGTTCATATTGATAAGATTTTAATGAATTGAACCATTTTAAAGTAAAACTACTCACCTGAAAGGATTTATTGTAACTTTGGACGTTTATTTATAGACGTGTACATCGAATCGACTCAAAAAAAGCAATAAATACATTTTGGATAACGATAACGATTATCTGTTATCATTCTCATAAAAGCAAATCAAAATAATATATTATTTATTCACCGAATTTAATAAAACTCCGAAATACAGATAAGATTATTTCTTATTGATGAATAGAATGACCTTTACTTGATCTATAATGTTATATATAATATATACTAGCTGTGCCCGCAACTTTGTCCCCGTGGAATAGTAATTCTTCATAAGGTTTCATATTTTCCCCGTTTTTTACACATTTTCCACTGTTTCTTCGCTCCTATTGGTCGCAGCGTGATGTTATATAGCCTAAAGCCTTCCTCGATAAATGGTCTATCTAACAAAAAAAGATTTTTTGTATTCGAACCAGTAGTTCCTGAGATTAGCGCGTTCAAACAAACAAACAAACAAACTCTTCAGCTTCATAATATTAGTATAGATATTAGAAGAAACTAACTTAATGACTGATATATCAACAGAGGGCCTAAACTATAAGAAACTTGAAATTCTGCACATTCCTTTTATAGCGTAGGGAATCACTAAGAAAATTCACCGCATATGTCGGTAAGCTTGACTGGCAGAGAATACCGTATGACAATAAGTCTTTTGTACATTAAGTTTTGTTGTGCTATAAAGATTAAATCTATATCTATACTAATATTATAATGAGGAAAGATTTGTACCTATTTTTGTATGTTTGTAATGAATAGGCTCAAAAACTACTGGACCGATTTTAATAATTCTTTCACTATTGGGAAGCTACGTTCAATCTGAGTAACATAGGCTATAGAATATTTTGAAAAAAATTGGGGTCCGTGCGAAGCCGGAGCGAACCGCTAGTAAAATATAAATTAATTAATTTCAATAAAAATTTAACAATTTCTAATGATACCATTTTTTCTTCTTTTTTCCGTATACGTCTTCTCTGTTACCTCGTTTTCTCATATTTACTCTACTTCGTGGTTGAAATAAAAACCTGTTTATATAAGAGACTGAGATTACCTCAGCTAAAATCTAAAAGCCAGGGCAAACAAATTTTCTCTGAAACTAGAACTAAATTATATTAATAAGGAAACTCTTCCCGCAAGCACTTTTTCTTTGAAGGAAGGTATTTTTATTTACGTACCCATTTTACATATTCCATTAAAAATATTGCTTGTTTAAATATATATTACTTTTTAGTACGTAACGTCTTGTATGCATATTTGTTTTATATCTAGAAATACGTTGAAATTCTTAATTAATATTTATTTTATTTAGTGCTGCCACTTCATACACGTTCAATGTTATAACGAACGTGCTTATAGTCTGGTCGAGAAGTGAGTTCTGTGAGAAAAATAGATACAGTTATCTTAAAAATGTGGAGATTGTTGCATTCGATTCAGAATTTAATTTCGAGAAGGGGTTTTTTTTTTAATTCCTATTTGGCGCTGAATAGGCCGCGCGGAGCCCAATATTCAACGTTAAATTACAATTATAAATAATGGAGCTACAACTGTGAGAGTTAGGACATTTTTTATGGAAATTTCCTCCTCTTTCAGAATCTTTTTTAAAATTTCAGCTAACTTCAATATTTTCCGAGTAACAGCCGCAAATAGGACACTACCTTTTCTTCACTACGTTTATTGTTTATAAAAATTGCAATTTTAATTGGCGGAAAAAAAACCCCCTTCTCGAAATTAAATTCAGAATCGAATGCAACAATCCCCATATTTTTAAGACAACTGTATCTATTTTTCTCACAGAACTCACTTCTCGACCAGACTATAAGAGACCTTCCTTATAACATAAACAAACATTTTTAAACCTAGCAATATTTGCCTGTCAGCATATATTTTTAATTAAAACTACACGTCAACTCGACCTCCTTAGTTTTACAAATGGCACCCGTCTTCGTTGAACGTCATTAAAATTAATCTCATAACAAAAACTGAATGTCCTCGAACAGACTCCACGCAGTGACTTGATCACGGTATCATCATCAACCATGTGGTAAAAGATGGTCGGATATCAAAAAGATGACAACTTGACGGCCAACCAGAAACTGATAGCGGGATGTATCTCCGGCGCGATGACCAGGTACTTACTGTGGGTACCCCCTTCATTACCCGGACACCCCCTTCATTACATGGGTACCCCCTTCATTACCCATGGACAAGTTCCAATCGATAATAACGAAAGAACGAAACGAATGTTTGAAAATAGTACATTACGCACCTAGGCCGGTAAAATAAAAAATGTCTCAGATCACATGTAATTGTCGTCCGAGGCGAAGCCGAGGTTGACAAAAATGTGATCTGAGGCTTTTTTATTTTACAGGCCGAGGTCAGTATACTATTTTTCTGTTCGACGAAGCCAGAAAGCGGCAATTTCATTTAGCGAAGCGGCCACAAAGTTGGCGCTTTCTGGCCGGAGGACAGAAAAATGTTTTTGTTTGCGTTTCTTGCTGTCTTCTTAAGTGAGGATTTTTCGGGAACGATGGTCTCTTCTAACCTTCATAAGAGCTTGTAAAAGCCTAAGTGCAAATGTATATATACTAGCGGCCCGCCCCGGCTTCCCCCGGATCCCTTTTTTTATAGCCTATGTCACTCAGGAATAGTGTAGCTTTCCAACACTGAAAGAATTTTTGAAATCGGACCAGTTGTGCTTTAACGCTTAGCAAATTTCCTTGTGTAGGGATCGTTCTAAGACTTTAGCGTTAGACTATTGTCAGTTCAGTCGTGCTACGATTATGGAAACTGTAAAGAATCCGAAAACGTCAGCAAATATATCAAATATAATAAAATTTTATTTCATTCCAATGTGTAATAACCGCGAAGGCATCAGAAATTATTATACTTACTATATTTTTTTTCTATTGTCCTCAGATTTATTACACAACCATTAGACGTAATCAAATTAAGGACGCAGCTTCAGAAAAAACACGCAGACCGTTCGGAAAACAGAATTTTCATGACAACAAGGAAAATCTTGGCAGAGGAGGGGATCACCGCGTTCTGGCATGGCCACAATCTCGGCCAGGTAACTAATACTCATACTGATAATTTCTGATGCCTTCGCGGTTATTACACTAGCTTCTGCCCGTGACTTCGTCCGCGTGGGACTCCTCCTTTTTTGCAGTCGGCTAAAAAGTAGCCTATGTCCTTTCTCAGGCTCCAGACTTTATTTCTACCAAATTTCATTTAAATCAGTCAGTTTTGGCGTGAAAGCGTAACAGATAGATAGACAGACAGAATTACTTTCGCATTTATAATATTAGTAAGGATTATTGATATTACTTTAGAATAAGACTATTGTCAGCTCGGTCGTGCTACGATTATGGATACTAATGAATCCGAAACGTCAGCTAATAAAATACGCGAGTTAAATCCGTTCATAGTTGTTTCATTGCAATGATACTTATATTATTTTGGCTCCAGTTTTACCCAACTATTATAGAACAATACCCAGAGGGAGAGTGGGTAGACCCCTATAGGTTGGACCAACAACCGTTATTTTCTAATTGAAGTTAGCTGAAATTTTAAAAAAGATTCTGAAAGAGGAGGAAATTTCCATAAAAAATGTCCTAACTCTCACAGTTGTAGCTCCCAACGTTGAATATTGGGCTCCGCGCGGCCTATTCAGCGCCAAATAGGCATTAAAAAAAAAAAACCCTTCTCGAAATTAAATTCTGAATCGAATGCAACAATCCCCATATTTTTAAGATAACTGTATCTATTTTTCTCACTCATGTGGAAGCTCGCCTACCGTTCGGCTTTGCAATAAAGACCCACCTATCAGGCCAACAGCGCTGCAGTATTCATTTCGAAAAAAATAAACTGTTTAGGTATAAGTGTAGGTAATGGTATTCAAGGGCGTGCATTCCATATAGGCACAGTATCACTAATGTATGGTGTGCCTACCCTGGCGACATACTTACCCTCACTGCACGCGCCTGATGGTATTTATTCAACTTCTGTTTTTTTTTAGATGCACTCGGTGATGTCGGTGACCTGTCAATTCTACATATACGAAATGTCGACGAAATACGTTGTTCAGAATTTGAATCCTGAACACAGGTCAGTATTTTAATTAACCACAGATGTTCTACAAACACAATGTAGGTGATTGAATGAATTCACTGAGAACAGTTCTAAGCCCAATTTCTAAAGATGCAAGAAAAAAATATTTTAAAATTTCACATGATGAAGTAAAAAGATACATTTTTAACAATCTCTTATCGCCTTCGCGGTTGTTCATTCCAAAACATACATTTTTAATTACAAGTGGACATTATAATAATATCACCATGATAATTCAAAATCAAGAAATGAATGATCAAAACTTTTTAAACGTCAAAAAAATAATATTTCTTCTCATAACTACTGATAGGTACTAGCTACTGAGTCTATGTGGGCCGGCTGCCACTGGGAACAAAGACCAGAGGTGGTAGAGCAACAAACAAAGGAATGGTAACATTTCACTACCATTCCGTCAGCCAAGACGTTTGCATCAATATTGGATTTGACAAACAAAAGACAGCCCAAAATAACAATTTGATCAAAACGTGAACCGTATTTGATTGAAACTGTGCAATTATAAAGGTGTTACCTACAAGATATATTGTTTCAAACACGTATCACCCTATAATTGGATGCCAATTGATTAATATTGCATTCAAGTTGTCCGCTCACAATATTGCTGGACATGTCACACGCCTACACAATGTGTTAGACTATGTTGTATTGTTGACGCGTTGCTATAATGTTACTGTAGGCGCTTGTTAGCAGATTTCCTTGTGTAGGGAACTTGGTTCAGTGATGCATAATATCCGGAATTAACAATGATTTGGTTCTAGATATATTACTATTAATGTTACTAGCTTTATGTAAGCAAACAAAAGAGCGTTAATTAATTATATTTTGATGATGAGCTATTTTTTTGCGCGGACATAAGATAAATACAAAAGAACCAAACAATAAATCGCTGCTTTTCTAGAATAGTTGCAGCATCCATCAGCTTATATTTTTACTAGCCCCGGCTTCACACGAGTGCTAAAAACCGCATCAAAATCCGTTGCGTAGTTTTAAAGATTTAAGCGTTATAGGGACAGAAAAAGCGACTTTGTTTTATACTAGGTATGTAGTGATAATATGCTACGGCTATGGTATGTCAGTTGTTGCATTTCTTTTTACATTTACTGTCAATGACTCCCACAGGTCCATCTTACTGTTCCTCTGCGGGATATTCGCGGGATGCTGCAGCGCGACCCTCGTGATCCCCCTGGAGGTGATCAGGGTCCGTCAGATGATCGTCAAGGCCCAGTACGGGGGCCTGCTCCGGGGCGCCAGGATGGTCTACAACTCTGGGGGGATCCTGGCATTCTATGAGGGTCTAGGAGCTTCGCTATTGCAGGTTAAAAATTTTATAATATAGTTCTGAACAATAACTTCGCACGGATCTCTAATTTTTTTCAAAATTTATATTTAGCCTAGGTATGTCACTCACGAATAGTGTTCCAGCAAGAGTAAAAGAATTTTACAGAAAAAATAAAATATTCATCTACTTGACTGACCAAACAAAATTTTAATTAATGTGATTTGTAAAAGGATGTTAAGTCAAATTTTGATCAAATATGACAGTAGTTTATGCTTCTATAGGAGAAAATTTTTAACCCCCGACGCAAAAACGATGGGTGCTCAAAGTTGGACGTGTCTGTCTGTCCGTGTGTGTGTGTCTGTCTGTGGCATCATAGCTCCCTAACTCATGAACCGATTTTGATTAGGTTTTTTTTACAGATGGGCCCAGCAGTAGGCATATCGTTTGCTGTGTTCCGTTTAATCCAGCCTTTGGTGCTAAGCTACCTCTCGCCGGAGTGCCAGCAGCCGGGGAAGACCTGCAAGCACGCCGTGGGGAACCCGCACAAGTAATGATCATTTGGTTTGGAAAAATAATAGAATGAGAATTTCTTGCATGAAGCGAAATAGAAGTTGAACGTGATTAGATAGCAATTTATGTAATACTAGCTTCTGCCCGCGACTTCGTCCGCGTGGAACACCTCCTTTTTTGCAGTCGGTTAAAAAGTAGCCTATGTTCTTACTCAGGCTCCAAACTTTCTTTGTACCAAATTTCATTTAAATCGGTCCAGTAGTTTTAGCGTGAAAGCGTAACAGACAGACAGAGTTACTTTCGCATTTATAATATTAGTAGGGATTTATGGGGGAAAAATCGTGTCGGTACTTATGTATATTTCGAAGTATCTATAACACAATTCGGAAAGTCAGCCACTCAGAATATATTTCCAACTCTCTACTCATTTTTACCAAACTATAGATTTTCCTGGTGTTTAGTAAAGTCCGATTAATTTTATCCTCGATAAAGTGTAATAGATATTATGTACCTTAAATAAGATCTGCATCATTGCCGTTTACCTACTGGATACCTCTATCATTGAAGATATTGCATCTTCTTCATCCACAAACTCACGAACGAGTTAGCAATGAGGGTCACCGCGTGTCAGAAATCCGCTAGCAGCGCTAGTGTAGAATGAGGTCCAGCTGTCATGTTCCACCAATGAGAGGCAAGCTACTGGTCTGTGATTGGTGGAACATGACAGCTAGACCTCATTCTACACTAGCGCATCCAGCGGATTTCTGACACGCGGTGGTTCTCATTACCATTTGTTCGTAACTTTTGTCATTCGTATCGTCGTCAAAGTCTGAAATGTCCATGAATTTCCAGGCCAGAGTATCTTCTGATCGCGAGCACGGTTGCCGGTTCCGCATCAGGCTTCGTGTCCAAGACTCTAACCTATCCGTTTGATCTGACCAAGAGACGGCTGCAAATAGCAGTAGGTAATCTTCCATCACTGTAATAGTACCTTTATCTACCACTTTTTTAGGGTTTCGTAAGAGATAAAACGGGACCCTCTTGAGTCTCTGTCCGTCCGTACGTTAACCGTAATAGCTAGTCAGTTGAAATTTTCTGTCATGTATTTCTGTAGCCGTTATAACAACATATTTTTTAAAAATAAAATAAAATAAACATTTAACCATTTAGTCATTTTTTTGTGGCAGATTTTTATTATGACCAAGTATGCCACTTAAAAACCTCTTTTAACACTTTTACTACAAAGAATGTCTTTATCTGCTTAAGCACCTAGTTACAAAGACCTAACTTAAGCTCGTAACTATCTATAACAAAGCAAACCCTAAAATAACATTTTTGACGCCTGTATTTTTATTTTAGCAATGTTTCGAATTTGAATGCGCGGAATACAAGTTGCCAGGCGTTTTTTTATTACATATAACTGAAATCAGGTCGCGCGTGTTCACCGCACTGCACACTTTTATTGAATTTGAGTCGCACCTGATCGGTTTATTTATCCTGCCAAAATAGCGGTGTTAGTGTAGTAGTTATTATGCACACTTTCTGACTATATTTGCATATATTGAATTATGTTATTTTTGTAGGACATTTGTTTGTTTGGATTGAATAGGCTCCAAAACGACTGGATGATTTGCTACACTATTCCTAAGTGACACAGGCTATAATAAATTTTCGGAAAAAAATTTGGAGTCCGTGCGAAACTGGGGTGGACCGCTAGTATGCTATATTTATGAAATACTAGCTTCTGCCCGCGACTTCGTCCGCGTGGAACTCCTCCTTTTTTGCAGTCGGTTAAAAAGTAGCCTATATCCTATCTCAGGCTCCAGACTATCTTTATACCAAATTTCATTTAAATCGGTCCAGTGGTTTTAGCGTGAAAGCGTAACAGACAGACAGACAGAGTTACTTTCGCATTTATAATATTAGTAGGGATAGTAGGGATATGTAGGAAAAATTGTTTACAAGATTAAAACTAATTGACGACAGACAGATTGAAAAGCCTAATAAGTGAAAGGTTTCAATTTGTATGTGTTCTTTTCTATGTACAAGTCTGTTAACTAATTGCCTAAGTACGCCGTAGGTACTTATGCAGGTACTTATATTGCGCGTGAGTGGCCGTCATTATGTTCTTACGTCATAAGTTATTCCACGCTTAACAATCTTTGGCATGATTGTGCACAATTTTCTCTTGAGTGTCACATATTTCCGCCAATCATACTAAACGCACCTTTGGTGTTTCCTGCAAATGATTTTATGTAACGTTATTCTAACATAAGCAAAATTAAAATTTTTGAAAAAAACCCACGACGGTAAAAATCTTATTGAAAAAGGATAACTCAAAATCCTCGACTTTACCCCAATCATTATGTAGGTACCTAACGAAATATTATTACAATTATAGATGTAAAAATATTTTCTTAAAAGAGTCGATATCTCGTGAAATCGGTAATAGATGTTTACAGTTTTTTCCTAACGTGTTTATTGTAGCGATAATAATTTTACCATAATACATAACCGAGGAATATTCTTCTGCGTTCCGTCGTGGGTAAAAAACTGTTTTAAACGCAAAATCTATACTAATATTATAAAGCTGAAGGATAAAGCAAAAAAAATAGTTACCTATCATGCTTAATTTATATTACCTATCATTTTGTTTATCTCTTTTTTTTAACGCTTTAAGATATTTGTAGTCTCCTAGGACTCTGAATTTTTGAAGAGTAATAGTTATAAAACGCACGGATTTTTCAAAAAGTATATCTACCTACAGGCGCGTGCAGTGACAGTCGCGTATGTATTATGTTAGGATAGGCACTATACATTTATACCATTGTGCCTATACGGAATGCACGCCCTTGCCTACCTATAATATGAAACATTTTGAAAATGACAAAAAAAAAAGTGACAACTAGTTTCGCGACGCAGAATCCGAACCTTGGTGTTTGTTGGGATCCTGATGCTGAACAGCATCCTCTCTTGCAGAGCCACAAGGACGACGCGAGATTCCAGACCGCGGCCACCAAATCCAGGAAGCTGGTCAAGTGCACCTCCCTCCAGGCCTGCATAGCCAACACGGTGAAGAAGGAGGGGCTCCCAGGCCTGTTCCGGGGGTGGAAGGTCACCGTCCTCAAGGCCCAGCTGACCAGCGTGATCGCTTTTACCACATATGAGATGGTGTGTTATTTATTTAGAGGTGTGTGATGTCTGTAATAAAGTGATGTTCATTTATTGTGTTTTTTTTTTCTTCAAGTGTTTCAATAGAAGAGATTTTTGAGATAACATCCTTTTGCTTTGAGACGAAATCCGACTAGTGTTTTATACTACATTTTTTAGTCTTGGATGTCTGATGATAAGCATTATACATCGTTTGCTTAGTTAGAACTAGAACAAACTACAATTGTCCGAAGTGTTTTTTTTTTATTATTTATTACTAACTTCTGCCCGCGACTTCGTCCGCGTAGAACTCCTTTTTTCGCAGTCGGTTAAAAAGTAGCCTATGTCCTTTCTCAGGCTCCAGAATTTCTTTGTACCAAATTTCATATAAACCAGTAGTTTTAGCGTGAAAGCGTAACAGACAGACAGACAGAGTTACTTTCGCATTTATAATATTAGTTAGGATTTTATAAAGGTATTGTGTGATACTTTTGGAATAAGGCTTGAGAGTGTTGTGACATGTGTCATCCGACATGCAACATTATAAAAACCTTACTAACTACAATATGGAGTGTGATTGATAAGTACTAATATCACAGTTAATTTAATAATTAAGTATCAATGAGGGCCACCGCGTGTCAGAAATCCGCTAGATGCGCTAGTGTAGAATGAGGTCCAGCTGTCATGTACCACCAATCACAGGCCAGTAGCTTGCCTCTCATTGGTGGTACATGACAGCTAGACCTCATTCTTCACTAGCGCTGCTAGCGAATTTCTGACACGCGGTGGCCCCCATTTCAGAAGGTTACAAAGGCGCAATGATATTTTCAGACTTCTACCGTAAAAAATAAGGCATTTAATTGTCGCATTCACCAAAACACATAAAAATATATATATAGAAAATAATGAAAAAGTACAAAACGGTTTTCCTTATAGGCTCTTCCGGGACAAAATACCTGAAAGCTATATATAATACTAGCGGCCCCGGCAGACGTCGTCCTGCCCGTCCGATTGTTTCGTCAAAGATCTGTCAAAGTCTTGTAACTGTCACTTCTTCATAAGGCTTCATATTTTCCCCGTTTTTTACACATTTTCCACTGTTTCTTCGCTGCTATTGGTCATAGCGTGATGTTATATAGCCTAAAGCCTTCCTCGATAAATGGTCTATCCAACAAAAAAAGATGTTTTCAATTGGAACCAGTAGTTCCTGAGATTAGCGCGTTCAAACAAACAAACAAACAAACTCTTCAGCTTTATAATATTAGTATAGATAAGTTTTTAGAAAAATGCGTCATATTCGAAAAATATAGCCCTTAAGAGGCCAAGATACAGGCTCAGCCTAGTTTGGCACTCGCCCATATTCTCTTAACTATGTAACTGTTTATATTGGTATGTTGAATACTAGCGACTACCTACCCGCCCCGGCTTCACACGGGTGCTATAAACCTTCCTCTTGAATCACTCGTATCTATTAAAAAAACCGCATCAAAATCCATTGCGTAGTTTTAAATCTTTAATCGTAAATATCTATATTAATATAATAAAGAGGAAAACTTTGTTTGTTTGGTTGTAATGAAATGCTCAAAAACTACTGGACCGATTTTATTAATTCTTTCACTGTGGTAAAGCTACACTATTCCCGAGTGACATAGGGTATAAAAAAGGGATACGGGCGAAGTCAGCGCGGACAGATAGTATAGGGATATAAGGACAGAAAAAGTTTGTTTTATACTATGTAGTGATTACTTTTTTATAAATGTCATCTGTTCTTTTCAGACTCACAAAGAAGATCCTAAATACAAAACACCGAGTACGTCCAGAGAGCTTCGGAAGTGCACCAAACTCCTCGAATGCCTGTCATACACCTTCAGGTCCGAGGGTCTGTCGGGGCTGTACCGGGGGTGGAACGTCACCATGGTGAAGGCCCAGATTACCAGCGTGGTCCTCTTCACCAGCTACGAGGCGGCCTGCTACTTCTTCAGGGAAGTGAACAATAGGAAGAGTTGATTTCGATTAAATATTCGTGCTTGTTCTTGAGTCGTTTGTTTTATTTATTAAAGCTGGAATATACCTTGACAATAATTTTAAAATTTTTAAGAAGTGCATTTACTTTCCTACATTTGGGAGAAAAGTTACGTTCTTAGAGCATAATAATATACAACTTGAGAAGCCTTCGACAGATGTTCCCCTCTGCCAAGATCAATGAGGGCCACCGCGTGTCAGAAATCCGCTAGATGCCCTAGTGTAGAATGAGGTCCAGCTGTCATGTTCCACCAATGAGAGGCAAGCTACTGGCCTGTGATTGGTGGTACATGACAGCTGGACCTCATTCCACACTAGCGCATCTAGCGGATTTCTGACACGCGGTGGCCCTCATTGTATATGCTCTAAGGTTACGTTTTAACAATTAACCTCAACAATTCACTATAAGCAAACCTTTTTGGCAAATAACAACAATATAAACTTGACAGCAAGGAATTAGAACCTCTCTGAATGTCAGTATCTAATATAGACAAGTTACATAAATGTCTTTACATCAATAGCGTTATTTACTTCAAAATTATTTGTTAGCAACAAAGATGTCATCTAAGAATAGGAGTTCTCACAACACCGCCGAGGAACCAGATCAAGTAGATAATACAGAATCAAATAGTTCACTCGAGTCAGTTAGTAAACCTAATCTTCAAATAACAAATTTAAAGTCAACTAAAAGAACCAGGAAGATAAAAAAGCAGAAGAAACCAAAGACAAGAGGACGAAGAGTGGAGAAGAGAAGACCGAAGAAGAAACAGAAGAAGGAGCAATGGGAGGATGTCCACAGCATGTACTCTGCGTTGTCTTCTTTGTCGTTTGTGGGTGCATTTGATCGGAAGTGCAAGTACTGCGGCCACCGGTGCTGTTTGCGAAGGTAGCATAGAGGTACAATACTTAGTCCGTTAGTCGGAATTTCTTTAATAATCTCTCTAAGATAAATAATTAAGCATCTTCTAATATGGGAGACAGAGATTTTTACGTTTCGATCATCATCAATTTGATATGGGTATAGTATTTTGCCTTTTAGAAATATAAAGATTGTATGTACCTAGTTCAACAAAGCCTGGGCCGTTAGGACTTCAGGTTAGTCGCGCGAGAAAGCACCTGTCACTGTGGGTGTTTCCTCTTTGAATAATTTGACAGTGACAGATCGACGTGCTGCAAGTCCAAGTTAGGTAATATACTTGATCTAAATAGGATTAACTTGAAAGAGCGTTTTTTCAAAATGCTTTTTATATGAAACTAGATGGTAGGTAGATTAACTTAAACTTACAGGTCTTCTAGTTAGCTCTCTTTAGATCTAAATGTGTGATATAGAATTGTGTCTAGACGTTTATGGCATTTCTAGCACTGATACCCTTACTCGAATTCGATTAGTGATTCCTTATTTTTGTCAGATTCGAGCGCGCAAAAGGAAACATTAAATGTACAAAGAAAAAGAAAATGCGAGTTGCAGGGAAACCAAAAATTATAACAGGTATTTTGCGTCGCACATTTTTTTACTCCACATAATCTTTTTTACAAAGGCTGTCTCCATGACAGCTGGAGTCATGCCACTTCCAGTGGTTTCCAGCTAGTTTTGCTAACACTGCCGGGGGCCAAAATGTATGGGATTTGACATCCGCGAACGACTGTCACGTACGTCACAAACGTTCTCTAATGTCAAATCCCATACGCTGTAGTCGTTTCGAGTAACGTTAAAGTTGAACGTTGGCACCTTGTCTACGACCCCTGGTATGTCTGATGCGCTGCATTACTCTTGGATGTCAGGGACACAGTGTCTCCAGGCCGGGTCACGGTGCGACATGCTCTCGCCGCTGTTCATCAGTTCCACTCCACCAGGACCTGTCCAGCCTTCGACACAGTGCTGCGAGGTAAATCCTTAATATCTTAATTACTTCATTGATTTTTTTGGGCTTAGCGTGGCAGAGCGCAATTTTATCCTAACTAATATTATAAATGCGAAAGTAACTCTGTCTGTCTGTCTGTTACGCTTTCACGCTAAAACTACTGGACCGATTTAAATAAAATTTGGTACGAAGAAAGTCTGGAGTCTGAGAAAGGACATAGGCTACTTTTTAACCGACTGCAAAAAAGGAGGAGTTCCACGCGGACGAAGTCGCGGGCAGAAGCTAGTTTTTTTATAAATCAAGGGTGGTGTCAACTCAGAATTGGCAATGTTTCATAGTAATTTATAAGCCCCGCTTTAACTCGTTTGGTGGTGAATTATCAATTATTACATTATAAAAGGAACCCTTGTGAATAATTTCAAGTTACTAACCCTAATAGTTTAGACCCTGAGTCGAACTCAGTCAGTCTTCTCCTTTTATTAAATCCCTACTAATATTATAAATGCGAAAGTAACTCTGTCTGTCTGTTACGCTTTTACGCTAAAACTACTGGACCGATTTAAATGAAATTTGGTACAAAGAAAGTCTGGACCCTGAGAAAGAACATAGGCTACTTTTTAACCGACTGCAAAAAAGGAGGAGTTCCACGCGGACGACGTCGCGGGCAGAAGCTAGTAGAAGATAATTTTGTAATCCTTTAACAGTTATATTTTAAACTGCGTAGGTACTTATAAATTGAAATTATAAGTTTGTATTTGTAACATTGATAATATTAATATTACTGTTTGTAAAATAATGTTTTCTGTCCTCCGACCAGAAAGCGCCAACTATGTGGCCGCTTCGCTAAATGAAATTGCCGCTTTCTGGCTTCGTCGAACAGAAAAATAGTATACTGACCTCGGCCAGTGAAATAAAAAAGCCTCAGACCACATTTTTGTCAACCCGACGACAATTACATGTGATCTGAGACATTTTTTATTTTACTGACCTAGGTGCGTAATGTATTTTATAATATTTTGTGCAGATAACACCAGAAATACTCTATCAAAGCTTGAGAGTTCTTACTATGTGGAAACAGGGTGTCGACACATTGACTATTTTCGAGTACATACTGGTAAATAACAGTTAATTGTAATATATGTATTTTATATAAGTATTATTTTATACCTATGAGCAATATATATATTATTATAGATACATAGATTTTGTCTTCAATTCCTAGTAATAACGAATAGTAATTATTTGTCCTCTTCGTTTATTATTGTTTTATTTGTAGTTTGTTTATGCTTTTTGTGTAATATTTTATAATACTTAGTTACTTACCCAATAAACTTTTTAAGACGACCAATGTAGGAAGTACCTAATTAAAATAATCGTAAATTAATTCAATTCAAAGGTGCCGCGTCCAAACCTCTTTCTTTAGGTTATAAAAGTATTATTTGACCAGCCTTATTTCTCATGACGTAACTGAGAAGGGATTTTTAGAAATTTGTCGAGATTCATTGTATTTAACTAACGACGCAAAAACGACGGGGTGTTATAAGTTTGATGTGTCTGTCTGTCTGTGTGTGTGTGTGTGTCTGTGACATCATAGCTCCCAAACGCATCAACCGGTTTTGATTCTGTTTTTTTTGTCTGAGAGGTGAATATGTCGAGAGTGTTCTTAGCTACGTTTGATGAAAAATGGTTTAGAAGTTTAATTATTTATTAGTATTTATCTTTCAGGCTCATTATCCCGTCAATTTGGACGAGGAAGCTGCTGCGATGGAGTTCCTGGATAAATTGTACATAGCTGAAATAGTGGGTACGTGAAGAATATAGTTAAAAAAAACCTTACATATAGGTATATATAGGTTACGTTATGTTTTTTCTCTTAATCATCATCATCTTCAGGGGGCGTAGACAAGGTGCCAACGTTCAACGTTAACGTTAAACGAAACGACCAAAATGTATAGGATTTGACATCCGCGAACGTTTGCAGTGACGTACGTGACAGTCGTTTGCGGATGTCAAATCCCATACATTCTTTCTTCGATCTTCTGTTTTTCTCTTACCTACCTATTATTATTTTTAACCGACTTCAAAAAAAAGGAGGTTCTCAATTCGTCGTGAACTTTTTTTTGTATGTTCCCCGATTAATCGAAGACGATTGGACCGATTCTGAAAATTCTTTTTTTATTCAAAATGTTTTTTATTATATTTTGGAATGATAATTCAAGGAATATGCCACGCTACATTTGAAATACTATAAGTCGATGAGACGAATTCTGAAAATAATCCTAAATCTGTAACCACATTTTCTTTTTTGATTTTGATAATATTTGGCAGGGATAGTCAAGTCAATGCCGATAGATAGTTGGTGTCTACCGAGTATGTTGGAGAAAGCGCATAACCTCCCAGAATCCCACGTTACGCAGTTTTGGAAGGTCTACGGCGATACACTGACACCTAGAGATGATGTAAGAGTAAAACATTAATACTAATAATTTCTGATGCCTTCGCGGTGATTACACATTGGAATGAAACAACTATTAACGGATTTAACTTGCGTATTTTTATTTTATTTTATTAGCTGACGTTTCGGATTCTTTACAGTTTCCATAATCGTAGCACGACTGAGCTGACAATAGTCTAACGCTAACGTTAGCTAATAAAATAAAATAAAAATACGCGAGTTAAATCCGTTAATAGTTGTTTCATTCCAACATTAATACTAGTTCCATAATTAGCTAATTATCATATGATTCTGATGCCTTCGCGTATTAATCACTAGCGGCCCGCCCAGGCTTCGCCCGGATCCCTTTTATAGCCTCGGGAATAGATTGAATAGGCTCCAGAATGGCTGCACCGATTTAAAATTCTTTCACTGTTGGGAAGCTACACTATTCCCGAGTGACATCCCTACTAATAAATTATAAATGCGAAGGTAACTCTGTCTGTCTGTCTGTCTGTCTGTTACGCTTTCACGCTAAAACTACTGGACCGATTTAAATGAAATTTGGTACAAAGAAAGTCTGGACCCTGAGAAAGAACATAGGCTACTTTTTAACCGACTGCAAAAAAGGAGGAGTTCCACGCGGACGAAGTCGCGGGCAGAAGCTAGTAAGCTATAAAAAAAAGATGATCCGTGTGAGGCCGGGGCGGACAGCTAGTATATTATATCGTGAAAATCTGTTTAAAGTCGTTTTGAAATTTTCTCCATAAGAGTTTGTTTTTAAAAAGTTTTTTTTTTTAGTTTTATTTATTTTCTTAGTTGCAGTTAATAAGATTAATTCGTGCTGAAAAAGAAGCGAAAGAAAAAAAGTCTGTAAATAAATGTGATCCAGCCCCTGACGATATTGTATGAAATTATTTTATGAGAAGTAGGAAAAAGAAATAAATACTTTGACTAAAAGCGAGTTTATTTAGGTAAAATTTCTTTGTTTTTAAATTTAATTTGTTTTTGTACCTATTTATATATAACTTGATATCTCTGATTTGTTGTTTATATATTAGCAATTTATTTAATTTAAAGGAGTCTGCCCACTCCACCGTATCATACCATGACCGTGCTATGAACGTGTCAGGCAAAAAAATATTCTTTGTATAGAAAACTAAAAGGCAACAAAAAACAATAGCGCACTGAAAAGAGAAAAATAATAATTTTGTCTTTTATTATAACGACTATTATTTTGGTTGTAATGTCTGATATTTTTGAAGTTGGTGCCAGCTGGTGCAGTAACTCTTCACTCTCAACTCTTCACTAAGGTGCTCAAGTTTGTTTGAGACTGGCACCGACTCCAAAAATATCAGACATTACAAACAAAATAATAGTCGTTATAATAAAAGACAAAATTATTATTTTTCTCTTTTCAGTGCGCTATTGTTTTTTGTTGCCTTTTAGTTTTTTTTCGGCGGTTAAATTTTTTTATTAAAAAGTTATTATTTTATAATTTTCTGTGGCCATAATTTATACAAATTATTACATGCTTAATTTTTAATTATTTTTAAAATAGCTACCTACCTTGTTTTTGCTATTAACCCCCCTTTTCCCACCCTTAGGGTAGGTTTCTTTTTTCCAAATTTTTATGGGATTAACTTTGAGGTATGCCCTATCCAATAAAAAAAGAATTATCAAAATCGGACTACTCTGTAAAAAGTTACCCATGGTCAAACGATACAATCGATGCGTGAAAATTTAATCATCCCCTATTTTTCTACCCTTAGGGTCGGATTTTTTTTCCAAATTTAAATGGGACCAATTTCGAAGTATACCCTTTCCAATAAAAAAAGAATTATCAAAATCGAACCACCCTGTAAAAAGTTATGCGTGGTCATACATAAAAAAAAAAAAAATATATACGCGTCGAATTGAGAACCTCCTCCGTTTTTTTCGTCGGTTGAAAAGCATGATACTATGTCCACTAGACCGTTCCGTCACCGACTCGTACCGCCTTACGTATTACCTTCCGTGCTTGATACGTTCATAGCACGGTCATGGTATGATACGGTGTAGTGGGCAGACTCCTTAAGAGGATTGTGAACCTGTTAATTTTCATACAAAAGGCGATAACGTTTTACACCCAGTAAATATAGTTAGATTTTTATAATTTTTGGATATGTTGTAGATGTAATAAGAAACTACGTCTGTACGTTTTAATTTTTAAGAAATATTGCTTACGCTAGATCTAAATATAGATTTTTAGATCTATGTATATAGATTTTTAGATGCTAATAAATTTTAGCGTAAGCAATATTTCTTAAAAATCAAAACGTACAGACGTAGTTTCTCATTATATCTACAACATTTATTATCCAAAAATTATAAAAATCTAACTATATTTACTGGGTGTAAAACGTTATCGCCTTTTGTATGAAAATTAACAGGTTCACAATCCTCTAGGGATAACAAAAAATTAATCCGCAACACGCTTCGTCAAAAACAATAGGTAGGTACCTAGTTATTTGTTGATTTAATGTTATTTATTGAACAGGGAATGAACGTTCTTGAAATCTAAATATTATTTTAAATTGCAATTTTGAAAAATTTATATTTGTAAATCGTTTCTTTAAAAGGATGAAATATTAGTTGTACAAAAGGCGAATTCAATACCATCAGGCATTCTGTACCAGCCAATTTAGAGTCATATAGAAAAAAAACTGAACTTTTGTCAGCTCAGTCGTGCTACGGTTATGGAAACTGTAAAGAATCCGAAACGTCAGTTAATAAAATAAAATAAAAATACGCGAGTTAAATCCGTTAATAGTTGTTTCATTCCAATGAACTTTATTCCTTCATAAAAAGTCGATGTGTATGTGTGTGTGTGTCTGTCTGTGGTATCATAGCTCCCTAACGCATGAACCGATTTTGATTCTGTTTACCGTAGGTTTAGGTAGATTGTAAATATTAAGTAGATACCTACACCTAAAGGAGAAGCGGGCCCCCTCGACGTGCCATTTTCTTTTTAGAAAAATTAATACTTAGGTAGCTAATATTAAGTTTTTTATTATTGTTATACTATTTAGATTGCTTTTAGATTTTGATATCGGGTGGTTTGTTAAATTTTTAATTTAATTTTTTATCATTTTTTTTAATTTATATACCCATCTTCTTCTTCTTCTTCTTATATATAAAAATGAATCGCAAAATTGGTAAGCGCATAACTCGACAACGCCTGTACCAATTCGGCCAATTTTTTTTTTAAATGTTTGTTGAAGTCCAAGGATGGTTCTTACGGCGAGAAAAAAATCGAATAATTGCCGGGAAAACCCTAAAAACAGCCCTTTTCTCATACAAACGTAGTCTAACTAAAGTCAATTTGAACTTCGAACGGGCAGGATGACGTCTGCCGGGGCCGCTAGTTTAAAATATATTATATTTCACCATCTAACATGTGAGGTCATGCATGCATCAGGTTCAGGGTCGTGGGGAGTATGGAGCACCTCCCGGCCCCTCCCACTGCCGGCAGGAGTTTGGGGCGAGGACCTCCCCTTGTCTTGAGCTGGAGGAGGGGGTCGCCCATGACCCTGCGAAAGACCTGGATGCTATTATGTTGCTACTATGTATGCTTGACTGAATCCAGGCGCGTGTAACTGTTTATATATATCTTTACTAATATTATAAAGCTGAAGAGTTTGTTTGTTTGTTTGTTTGAACGCGCTAATCGCAGGATGTACTGGATTGAATTGGAAAAATCTTTTTTTGTTGGATAGACCATTTATCGAGGATGGCTTTAGGCTATATAACATCACGCTGCGACCAATAGGAGCGAAGAAACAGTGGAATATGTGTAAAAAACGGGCAAAATAACTATTCCACGCAGACGAAGTCGCGGGCACAGCTAGTACCTAATAAGGTAGTTTGCATAATTGTATAAATCACTTTAGCGTTAGACTATTGTCAGCTCAGAAAAAAAGAGGTTTCGAGGAGTTTGGCATCAAACACAGCGACACTAGGATTTTGTATCTATACCTACTAATATTATAAAGAGGAAAACTTTGTTTGTCTGGTTGGATTGAATAGGCTCCAAAACGACTGGACCGATTTGAAAAATTCTTTCACTGTTAGGAAGCTACATTATTCGTGAGTGACATAGGCTATATTTAATTTTGAAAAAATTAGGGATCCGTGAGAAGCCGGGTCGAACAGCTAGTATAATATACTTTAAGGTTATAGAAAATTAAAAAGTATGATTGTTTTGTAAAAAAACTCCATTTATTGTCTTTGGATCTTAAAACTAAACAGTTCGGTAACGATCATTCACAGTACTGGCTTACTCATTAATTATGAGATTTTTGTACAATTTTTCATTGTTATAATTTTCAATTTGCGTGGAAAATAAACATCTTAATCTATAATTCATAAATATTTGATAATTATTACAGATGAAACAGTAATTTCGCAATAATTTCAAAACCTTTTCAGCTTTCATAATCGTAGCAGATTTAAGTGACGATGTCTATCGGTACCTAAATCTGTTACAAATATGGTAACTAAATTTTTTTCGAAATTTCACTTTAAAATCAAAACTTTGTGATCATTTAATTTTGGTTTTAATAATTGATTAGGCATACTGCTATAGTCTGTAGGGTATTTTTTTATGTTTGTATCACTCAAAGCCTATCTAATATAAAATATTTATGAAATAAGTACAGAAAAAGATGTTCAAATAAAGGCGAATACGTGCAATATTGCAAACAGATTATGTATCTCATTCCCTCGCAAATGTATATTATTTTTCTTTGAACGGTAACGAAAATGACAAAAATAGTACCATCGAGTTACCAACGATTTCAAATAACAGTTTCGAATGGTAACGAAATGGACACAGCTACTTAAAAATTTGACAGCAGTGCCAAAGATTATGTTCACTTTTAACAGAATAATTACACAAACCAATTTTTAATTATAAGTCATCACGTTTAAAAGAACTAACGTGTTGACACATTTGGAATTGTGTCATTGTTATATTAAAGTGGCATAGAGGCATCTTACCAGCTCACTAAACTTTGACAAAAACGTGTGATAGTTAATTGCTATTATTTGTCGGCAGGCGTCATTGGGGTATATTGCATTTCTAGAATGGATCTGGACATTTGTTCAATCCATAAGGTTTATATTCTGATCATACATTACTATATTACTATTTCTATTTAAATGGAGGTATTAAGTTCTATATTTACACCTAGGATTTCTTCACCTCAGCATATTGCGACCTTATTATACCTGCAAACAAAAAAAACAATTGAAATACCGTATATAAGGATAATAGTAACAAACTAAATTGCTATGGTTGTTAAAATCTCAACTCAAACCTACAAAAAGACCGATCCCAAATAAAATTTCAATGTCCTCTATAGTTAACGGTAACGAAAAAAAGTAACGCAACCTTTGCGTTACTATTTGTGTCAAATTCTCACCTATTGCCTAATTACACCCGCGTTCAGCTCAGTTCCAGCCGTGCGACAGCGACTCGCTCTCCCATCCCTTGTGCTCTTCGTGCACCGGCACGTGCACAATCTTCTCAACCACCACCTTCTTCTCTACTGGGTAGGGCACGTGCTTAACCACGGGCACGTGCACCTCCTTGTAAACGGGCACCTCCTTGATGACAGGCACTTCTTTTACAACGGGCACGTGCACCTTGGACACGTGGTGGTGGTGGATTGTGTGGACCTTGTAAGGCACGTGGATGGTTACGTGTTTGCTGCAAGAAGGAGAATTTTTAAGGTTAGAATTTTTTAAGATACCTTTGATGTCATTTGTGATAGGTAACAGATATATTATACCTAAATAGTTTGAAGTTACAAGTTGGTTTTCGTGACATTATTAAACAACTACCTAGACCTAATTTAAATAAAACTAAGAATAGTGTAAATATGTAAAATATAAAATCATTCCAGATTAGAATAACCAGTCTCGATGTTTCTAAAACAATATTAGTAAGCACAAGTATGCTAACTAAATATTGTATGCTAATATAAATTTTAAAGAATATATTAAGTATAAAAGTGAGTAAATATAGCATTATATTCGCTAACATTGTAAAGTATTATAATATTTAAAAAGTTGTCACATCGGGACCACCTGACGTCTTGTTAGCTTATAGCATCATTATTATAAATAACTATAATCCGCGACAAAACGTCACTCAAAATGACAGTCATCAAGAGAATATCAAATCCGAACGCACGTTGTAGTTTCCCGGAAACGAATTGCAAATGTATTGTTACAATTCGTATTGCCCATACAAATGATTACCTACGATGTGCCTCTCTTGACTACAAATTACTTGCTTTCTCCGCAATCATTTCAATAGTTAAACGTGATTTCTTGGGTACGGAAATAAGATCACATGCTCCAATTGCCGTTGTAAATACTAGCTATAGTTGTAATTGTAATTATTTTTGACTTGAATTTTCGTTACCGTCAAAGCTCCATCGCGTTACCGTCTGGCGCATGGCGTTAAGAAATTTCTAAATATGAAATTTGTAATATTATAACGGTATGCTTATATCCATTTCAAATTGTAAGGTAACGCAATTCGCTGCTTTTCTAAAATAGTGTCACAACTCGAAATGTATCACCATTTTGAATTGAAATTTATATGTGACGGTTTAAAGTCTTAAATGAAGTAACAAATTATTTCGAGTTGTGACACTATTCTAGAAAAGCAGCGAATTAGGCTTTTAAAAGTTTATCAGTATTAGTGGTAAGATCCAAGATATTCATATTGATTTAAATACGTTTTATGGCTATTTTTACACCTATCCCAAAAAAGAAGCTGTTTAAAAAAATAAAATAAACAATAATTTCTAAGGCCTTCGTTATTATACATTGGAATGAAACAACTTTAAACGGATTCAACTCGCGTTTTTAATTTTATTGGCTGACGTTTTGAAGCCTTTACAGATTCCTTAATCGTAGCACGACTGAGCTGATAATAGTCTTTAACATAATATAAAGACTTTAGCATAAGACACTTTTAAACATTTTGTACATTATTCTTTTTGAATAGCAGATAGGTACTTCTATTGCACATGATCGATTTTGACTATCATATACAGATTACACACGGATACAGAACCACTATAAAAAAACTATCATAATTAGAGCTTGTTTTTTAAGATAATTTGTTTTCGCTTACACTCCGTCATCTTTTGATTACATAAGATATATATTATGCAGCTCTTTTAGCAATGTTATTTCGTTATTTGGTCTAATTAGCTGTGTTACGAAACATACGAAAGTACACCAATACTTAAGACGTTTTTTTTCTTTATTTACAACTAGCTGTCTGCCCCGGCTTCGCACGGATCACCTATTTTTATAGCCTATGTCACTCGGGAATGGTGTACCTACCTAGCTTCCCAACAGTGAAATAATTTTTAAAATCACTCCAGCCATTCCGGAGCCTATTCAATCCAAACAAAAAAACAAACCTTTCCTCTTTATAATAATAGTATAGACACGTACTAAGGTATTTATTACTTTTCTCAAAGATAAGTACGGGAGTGGGGGATCGTGACGTCACAATATGGTACAGTTCGATCTTAACATCCAATTTACGAAAATCTAATTAACGGACAAAACAGAATCTTATATCAACCTAGACATAGAGAAGTGCTATTCGCTAATAGCGACTGAAGATACAGAATAGTAAGTATTTGATATACGGGAACGCAAAAGTGACAGATGTTGCATTATTTTCGTTAGGTTGACTCAACATACATTGGTCATTGGAAATACTGCAAAAGTTACATAAGACAAGTAGGTGCATACACAGTATAAAATATATTTGCAAATGGGTGATTCCACAGGCGTTTCAACCGCCGTCAGTCCGTTGCCATAAATTTTGAAGAATTAAGCTACAATAAGATTTAAACTCTATTAATTTTGACGACAAGTGCGAGCGCAGTATGTCGTCGCATCAAAACGTAATTCTTGTTGTAGCTCATTTCTTCAATATTCAGGACAACGGACTGACGGCGGTTGAGACGCCCGTGGAATCACCCAAATACATATTTTTTTTAGTTTAATAATTTTATGTCATAATTGGATGCATTCGTACGTGTAGGTAGTTCGATTATCCGAAAATACCGGTTTTCCGAACACCCACGTCCCCCAATTAGTTGGGATAATCGACGCTCCACTGCACTTCAAATGATAATGATCGCTATACAAAATTGAAATTCTGTATTAGGTTGTTTACAGAAATATTGGTATCCAATTCTCAATAGTGTTTTCATTTCGAAAGGAAACAATAATTTTATTTCAAACCGATTTTAATAAAGACATTGCAAATATAATAAAGAAAAACCAAGGTACGTAAACAAAGAGGGTAAAACGAGACGCGGTTTTAAAGCCCTTAGTTTACAAACAAAGAAAAAGCTAACTTTGAACTTGAAGAATAAGGTGTAATTTCAATTGGACTTAGCTATGCACTTAAGTCGATCATAACTGCAGGTGGCTAACTAAAAGGTTTAATATCGAAACCTCAATAAGTCAGAGACATTGGAAATATAAATTAAAAAAAAAAATAGTCATTTGACAATTCCGCGTCTGTATAGCCTTGACCTATGCAAACTTTACTGTAATGGAATCGGTATTATTAAGGGTTACCGGAAGACTTACTGACACTCCGCTGTCTATCCGTCTGTCAACAGGCGTCTCATGAACCGCGACAGTCATAATCATTTCTGATGCATTCGCGGTTATTATACACTAGCTTCTGCCCGCGACTTCGTCCGCGTGGAACACCTCCTTTTTTGCAGTCGGTTAAAAAGTAGCCTATGTCCTTTCTCAGGCTTCAGACTTTCTTTGTACCAAATTTCATTTAAATTGGTCCAGTAGTTTTAGCGTGAAAGCGTAACAGACAGACAGACAGACAGAGTTACTTTCGCATTTATAATATTATTAGGGATTAGTAGGGATAGGGATTGGAATGAAACAGTTTATATTGGATTTAACTCACAGTCATTTCGAAAACTTTACAGTCCCATATTGGAGGCTCGGGACGGCACGTTATTTTATCTATACTAATATTATAAAGAGGAAAGGTTTATCTGTTTGTTTGTTTGTTCGAATTGAATTGGCTTCAGAACGGCTGGAAGTTCACTGTTGGGAAGCTACACTATTCCCGAGTGACAGGCTATAAAAAAGGGATCCGTGCGAAGCCGGGGCGAAAGCGAAGCCGGGGCGGTATAATAATATTGTGATATAGATTATTTTTTGAGGAAAGAAAAAAACGTGTCCAATAATTTTCAATAATCTAACTGGCGGACTAAATAGTTTCTTTACCCACTCATCCCTATTGTGACCTGACAAGTACCTACTACAATTGCGTAATCCAGACTGCAAACAAAAAGTACTTTTACTCCGAGTTTATTGCTAATTATTAACTTTATGATTTTGGAAAGGCACGGCAAATTATAGTTGTATACCAGTCTATACAATTTACGGAAATAAACCCTACAATAAAACCTTTGAACATACAGTTATTGTGAAGGCTCCGAAACGTCAGCCAATAAAATAAAATACGCGAGTTAAATCCCTCTACTTATAGTTCTTTCATTCCAAACTTGACTTATTACTATAGTCGTCATTTAAACCCACGTAATATATCGTACCGATAAGAACGTCTTTTTTGTTAATATTTATCTGAGTACTAGCTGTCCGCCCCGGCTCCGCACGGATCCCTTTTTTTATAGCCCTATGTCACTCGGGAATAGTGTAGCTTCCTAACAGTGAAAATTTTTTTCAAATCGGTTCATTCGTTTTGGAGACTATTCAATACAAACAAACCTTCCTCTTTTTGCAGTATAACGCACCTATTTATTTAAATACTAGCTTCTGCACGCTACTTCGCTCGCGTGGAACTCCTCCTTTTTTGAAGACTGTTAAAAAGTAGCCTTTGTCCTTTCTCAGGCTCCAGACTGTCTTTGTACCAAATTTCATTTAAATCGATCCAGAAGTTTTAGCGTGAAAGCGTAACAGACAGACAGACAGAGTTACTTTCGCATTTATAATATTAGTTAGGATGTCATAGGTACTTGATTCCAATGTGTAATAACATCGAATAGTGCAGTCATTGAAGCGAAAAATACGGCCTTACCTCCGAATTTTTTTACTGTGAACCGATTTGCATGAAATTTTTGGAATTAGGTACATCTTAACCTTAACTTCAAAAGTGAAAATGATCTGAACTCCGCCTATTATTTTTAAGGGGTGTAAACAACCCCTTAATGGAAAAATTGTAATTGAGCCATTTTATCGCTAGAAAACATGTCTAATAGTAAGTGGTGAAATGGTAAAGTATTATATTATCTAACATAATTACCTCATATTAAAATTATTTTCAACCCCTTGAAAATCTTACAACCCCCAAATTGAAAAAATCTGAAAAAAATACTTTGGTATGACATAAAAAGATGTAAGTATAGAGTAAGTAATATTTTATATTCTCTATAATAATTATCAAATTTTTAACCCCCTTTCAACCCTTGAATACTACCCCTTGATATTTTTTTTTTTGATAAAATGAAAAGGATTTAAATATTATTCCACACTCTCGCAAACGATTATCACGTTCTTAAGCTTTACACTTTAACCTAACCTAACCTAACCTAAAAAAAAAACCTAACCTAACTTTTTTTTTTTTTTAGTGGGGAAATCCTCATTGATACCTTATGCCCTGGGGAAGGCAAAAGGTTTGCCAGACTCATACTGGCTCGCGGAAACCTAACCTAACCTATGTCTTAAATGTTTTACATTTCCGATTGCGATTTTAGGAATTACATACATTTCCTAGGAATTGTATACAATGACGGATTATATACATTTCCGTTAACATATACACATTACAATAGTTGTGGGTCTATATTATACTGCGTACCTTCACATTGCTCCAATTATTCACACTCCGAAATTTTCAGTTACTAAGTAGAAAAAAATATGATAAGTTTTTGGACCATAGCTCCTTTAATTTTCACGCTATCACAATTTATAAAAAATCATTGTGAAGGTAATTAAGAGAGCTACAACATCCTGTATTGCAATATATAGTAAAAAACCTTTTTCTAAAACGGGGAAGGGTTAAAGGGCTTAAGAGAGGCAGTGATTGCGCTGCCACGCGCTCTTTAAACAATCACATTTCCGTCAATTTTTGTTTGTCAGAAAAAACAAAAAAACCAAATTGTTTGTCAGAAAAATACCTACATTTTTTATTCATACACTTTTATACGTATCTGTCGTCATTATTGAAATATAATGAAATAAACGTGGGATTTTTAAAAAATTTAAATTTTGTTTTTTTAGTTAATAGTGACTTTTTTGAAAAATATGTGTCCTGAAGCAGCCAGACTGATATTATCTATCAAACTCTTCATAATGAAGTTAATTCTAGGCGGAATACGATTAATTTTAATTATGGTGGAAATGGCACTTATGAAACCCGTTGATTTTAAAGAAAAAACATTAGTTGCCCCCCTTATTTGCAATACAGCTCACTTATTTTACGTGCAAAAGACTTTTAATAGTGCTCATTTTAAAGCTTATTTCAAGCACTACAAAACCCTTTTGTATTAGAATGCATAAAATGCATCTGCTCGCCGCTAGATGGCATTGACCACATCGATTAAATTTCAGGCAACATAAAAAACGGCTTTGATCTTTAATTTATAGCTTAATATTGCACTTAGAATACTGTATAAAAAACCAAATTGTTCATTGTTTTGCCTGCTACAATTTTGTTCTTTATAAAATTTTCGATAAAACGTATATTTTTGGAGATTTTTGCAAAAAACCGATGAAAAAGGTGAAAAAATTGCGAATTTTCAATTGCAAATAACTTGAAAAGTATTGGATTTTTTGAAAAACTTTATAGACGATTTTTTCCTTAAAATTAGGCCTTCTATCGATATCCGAGGTTATTTTGAAAAAAAAATAATTCACCCCCGAGAAGGGGTGGCAATCACCCCCGGGGTGGTAGCGGAGTTGAAATCATTTTCACTTTTGAACTTAAGGGTAAGATGAACCTAATTCCAAAATTGTATGCAATTCGGTTCACAGTAAAAAAAATCGGACCCATAATGCTTCAATGACTCCACTAGAAGGCATATGTTATTGAATGTTTATTTACTCAACACAAGTTTATAATATAGACATTCGATTTAGCAAGTCATTTTATAAGTAACCAAGTGTCGTAAAAGCTTAGATTAGTCTTAAATGTCAGACTGTATTGGTCGTTTGCCTTTTACTAGATAATAGCCCGGCAGCAAGGAACCTGTTGCAATGAACGAGAATGTACGGTTTAAGTAAGGTGATGAAATTCATTGAGTATTAGTAAATAATGTAATTAAATTCATTGAGTACTAGCGGTCCCGGCAGACGTCATCCTGCCCGTTCGAAATTCAAATTAGGTAACTTTAGTTAGACAACGTTTGTATGGGAAAAGAAAAGGGCTGTTTTTAGGGTTTTCCCGGCAATTATTCTATTTTTTCTCGCCGTAAGAACCATCCTTGGACTTCAACGAACATTTAAAAAAAAAATAGGCCAAATCGGTCCAGGCGTTGTCGAGATATGCGCTTACCAACACATTTTGCGATTCCTTTTTATATTTAAAAGAAGAAGAAGAAGAAGAAGATTAGTAAATAATATAATTATTATGATTTAGATAGTCTTTCTAGACTCGTTGAGGAATGTTTGCAAGATACCTAGGTATAATATCATGATGGTCTATTGGGGCTTTTTTCAAATACTTTTTTCTATTATTTTAAATTAAATTTAGAGGACCTTAAGAGGTTTTGAATAAGCCTTTGCTAAACTGTAAATACAAAAAAACTAGCGTGAATTGAGCTCGCGTATAAAGGGAAAAAACGTGTGTAAATATGGTAACTGTATAATTTTCGAAATGTTAGATAATAAACTAGTTACGCGAATACCGTTACAAGTGTTTTATTCCCTCTATATTTTTTTTACGATTTTTTATAAATTTAGTTCTCATTTCAGGGACGTAGGTATACCTACATATGATCTTTCCCTAATTTTGATATTGTATTTGTTTTTATTAATATTGCTTCGAGAATTTAATTAAGTATTCATTGTGACATGACAGTGAGCTGTTAACATAGTTTTCATATTAATAATAATGTTTATATCGAAACCAAACTGGTTTTTAATGTTTATTGGTAACAATTTTGTAATGAATGAGTCAAGGTCGGTTTGTAATATTCAATTCACACGCCCGTGTGGTTTAGGCTGTCTACGAGAAGTACAGGATTCGAATCCCGAAAGGTGCAAATATTTAATCTAGTTTTTAGATAAATTTGTATTTTTTCTAATATATACTGCATAGTTATAAAATAAGGTAGCCAATAAATTTAAACCGATCGAGTAAGGTATCAAAATTAACAAATATAAAATACCTACCTAAGAGAGATATCAAAGTCTGCAATAAATTCTAATATATAAGAAAATAAAATATTATCTTGGAAATAATATCCTAGTATTAAATAAAGTAACAATGCGTTAGAACTGCATTTAACTGCAACGAAGCAAGTAATTGGATAATATTCTTTTTAAAAGATCATACAATAAACTTATGGTGCTTCTAGCTAAATTAAAAACGTCAAAAGCAAGCCAGGCATTATTGTATTACAAAGGTTACTTCAGAGAACAGAAAATCTGTCTTATGTTGGTAACTTTATTATGTTGGTATTATTGTACCTAAAAGCTACTGCCCCTTTTTCAGTCTAGACTGCCCTTTTTACAGTCTTCACTGCCCTTTTTTATTATAGTCTACGGTTTCTTTTTACAGTCTACAGTTTTTTTTACAGTCTAGTACAGTTTTTTTACAGTCTACGGTTTTGATACAGTCTACTCGTTCACGAGAAATAGTCTATACTAATATGATAAAGAGGAAAGGTTTGTTTGTTTGGATTGAATAGGCTCAAGAACGGCTGGTCCGATTACAAAAATTCTTTCACTGTTGGGAAGCTACATTATTCCCGAGTGACATCAGCTACCTATAAAAAAAGATGATCCGTGCAAAGCCGAGGCGGACAGCTAGTTAGTTTATAAATTTAGAATATTCAAGCTAGTCACGAGTAATTATATTTGCAATTTGTTTTGCAGATAAATAAAGACGTTTAAACTTTGAATATTAAAAAAATGTAGGTATAATTTAACTTACTATTCGCAGCTATATTGATGTTTATTTCGATAATATTTATAGCATATTTGAGACTTAGTTATTACTTTACAAACAGCCAACTTGTAATTGGGATAAGAGAGAACGCGTTAAAAATATTGTGACTTTTTCCAGTAACTCGTATTTTTAGCATTATTATTGTGATGACTTAGAAATTAGAATATGTATAATGGAGTAATGACATATTTTAAATTGTGTCACTTCATTACTAGAAGAGCCTAAGTAAACCATTAAAATGATGATGATAAATGGTACTTACTGGTGATGACCGCCAGGTGTCGGGGCGGCCATGACAGCGGCGACCACAAGGGATACGAGCTGGAAAAACAAAATGGCGTCAGAAAAAATATATCAAAAATCGCTTTATCGCAAATTATGCATAGAAATATTTGTTTTTAATTTTGGGTATTATTTAGGGACATAATTTAAGTGCTTAGATGTTTTTGGTCGAACCAAGGTGTGATTGGCACAGATAAGTTAGTGAAAATTCATAGTGAAAAGTAGATATTCGGTAGTAAGTAAGTAATCTCGGATAAAATTTACACGCAAAGCATTTAAGTATTTTATAATTATTTAAAACATCACTTTAAAGCATCACAGCTATTTACACTTTGTAAACAAAAAATATAACACATGCACTTGAAATTTTAAATCCAAAACACATTTCACTTTAGAAAAATACAGTCGCTTTGTAACATTTAATTTAAAAAAAACATAAAACTTCAAATCGCTGCGGATCCGAAAGAGTTCCAAGTTTGAAAACCGAAACAGTGGCGTTGCCGCCATTTTAAAAAACTCGGGAATTCGACACTTACAGCCAGTTTTGCGTACATCTTGCTTGTTTGCTGGACTGATTCCGTGTTTGATAAAAGGCTTTAAGTTTAGGTATGCTCTGCTAAAACTCAGACAGGCTTTTATATGGTCTCCTTGCGTAATTTAGTTTGCATCCCTTCTTGGCATTACCGTGAAAGTGTAACAGTAGAGATGGCAACACTGGTGGGGTGGACAATTCCGAAGCGGCGTATTACTCGATGCTTTTTTAAAATTTGGAATCCAGTACTATCGTCCCATTGATATATTTTTTTCTTTTTAATTCTCATCGACTGTGTTTTTCTGCTTTTAACATTTGTGCTAAAGAGAGGTATTTTTTTATTTTTTTAAGTAAAAATGTGAAATATATATTTTATTTCATTATGATAAGATTAATAGGAGGTAATTCTAAAAGCTATTTTGATTATATTTGCCGACCGTGTTACTAAGCCTTTTTAAGTTAAATTTTGCCTAGCAACTGTATGTCTGGTAATCTCTATCAGAAGCAAGCCTCTTAGAGAGTCTAATTATAAGCAATTTGAAGGGCAAAAACACAAATTATTCAATAATCTTTATCTTCTTATATATAAAAATGAATCGCAAAATGTGTTGGTAAGCGCATAACTCGACGTCGCCTGGACCAATTTGGCCATTTTTTTTTTTAAATGTTCGTTGAAGTCCAAGGATGGTTCTTACGGCGAGAAAAAAATCGAATATTGCCGGGAAAACCCTAAAAACAGCCCTTTTCTTTTCCCATACAAACGTTGTCTAACTAAAGTTACCTAATTTGAATTTCGAACGGGCAGGATGACGTCTGCCGGGACCGCTAGTTACGTCAATAATCTTTATTCATAATAAAAACTGATTATAATGTAACCACAATAACGGATTAAATTCGCGTATTTTATTTTATCTGATAACGCTTCGAAAGCTTTATAGTTTACATATTCGTCGTCGTGACCTGACGATAATACGCAGGTAAATTCGTTATAATTGTTTCCTTCCAATGCTGTAATGTACAATAACCGCGAAGGCATCAGGAATTATTACTTTATTAAGTATTTTATTAAAATGGGTCTTAAATTTTTTTTTATTACTATACCTACTGACTCCGAGAAGAAACGCCGCAAGATACTTCATACTAATTTAGCATATAGGCTTCCCACTGCTGAGAACAGGTCTCTCTAAAAATATATAAGGCACATAATATATACATGTATAATAATTATAATACCTTATCCACTAGACTCCTACATGCTACTCATGATGTGAAGATTGCATCATGACATTTACCCATGAGATAATCAGTCTCGAAAATGTCACCCACAGGATTTGAACCTGCGACCTCACAGTCCGCTTAACTACCACTGAGCAAATAGGACTCATATTTTTTTAATAACGATACAAATTTGATAGGAATCCAATTTGCAGTAAAAGTTCTTATTTATCTTTTTTAATTAAATTTATGCGCAAGTAATCATAAAATTACTAATTACATTTACATGTTACGTAAATATTTATTCTGTAAAGTAAAATTTCACTTGACATTTCTTAATGCAAGTTATATTTAATTTTACTCTACAGTATAAATATTACCTACTTAATGAAAAATTTATTTATTTAGTACTAGCTAAAAATTAGTTCAATGTTGATATTAAACTAAGTTTTATTTAGTAGGTACTAAATAAATACATTTTTCATTAATGAATGTCTAATGCACTGCCTTGCACTTTATGCAAGGAAATGCATTAGACAAGATATCGCACACCTAGATCTAAAATGAGCTAACTCAAAAACCTGAAGATTTGAGTTATGCACACCATCGGATTCCTTACATCAAAACCCTTTACACTAAAACAGATTTAAGCTAACTCTGCTAGCTTCATTATAAAAAGCATAAATCTATACAGAAAACTCATGCGTGCATATGGATAGGTTAACCAGTTTTTCGCCTCTCCTGAAAAAGTAACTTTTTTGAGTTAGCTCCCTTTAGATCTAGGTGTGCGATGTCAAAAAGGTAAAGGTTGCGTTAACATACAACAAGAAACTATCTCCTTCCACGGGAACTTTAAACCAACCGTTAGTTAATCTACAGTAGAACACGACCTATCCATACAGCACAATGAGGGCCACCGCGTGTCAGAAATCCGCTAGATGCGCTAGTGTAGAATGAGATCCAGCTGTCATGTTCCAGCAATGAGAGGCAAGCTACTGGCCTGTGATTGGTGGTACATGACAGCTGGACCTCATTCGACACTAGCGCATCTAGCGGATTTCTGACACGCGGTGGCCCTCATTACATACGGATTAACCATTTTCCCTAAAAAAACAAAAAAGAAAAACAACGGGGTGTTATAAATAAGTTTCGCGTCTCTCTCTATGTGTGTGTGTTGTATTCATATTTCTAACACATAAGCGTAAGATCAAAAAAGAATAAAAATAATTTTAATTTCTGATGTCTTCGAGGTTTTTACATATTGGAATGAAACAACTATACGGATTTAACTCGCGTATTATATTTTATATGCTGATGTTTCGGATTCTTTACTGCTTCCATAATCGTAGCACGACATACATATGTTTTAGCGTTAGACTATCTTGTTTACCGGAAAAACTAAAACAAATAATAAATTAGGTAGGTACCAATATGTACCTATTAATAATTTCTGTTGCCTTCGTGGTTATTACACACTGGAATGAAACAACTATAAAGGATTTAACTCGGGTATTTTAGTTATTTTTTTGTCAAGAGTTTCCTATTAAATATCGTCAACTCAGTCGGCTACGAATATTGGAACTATAATGTCTTCAAAATAAAATACACGAGTTACTTGTTTCATTACAAAATCATATCATCATATTTGTATCATATTATGATTTAGATAATTGTATATTTTTCTATATAATATATGTACCCTAGATATTGCTCTGAAGCGAAATGGTACTTTTTTAGGAATTGCAAGCAACTTTTTAAAATTTTGACAGTTTCATTAAGTTATTTTCAAGCATGGCTAATAATACTATTTTTATAAAACTGTAATAATGTTCAACATGTCATCCTATATTTTTATATAAAATGAAAAGTGACTCCCACACTTTCACATACAAAATCACTGTCATTACAGTTTGGCATCGTTGCTTTAAAAACGACACAACTCAAAATACTTCCATGCGAATTTAAATTTAAATGTGACGGCATAGAATTTAAAATCGAGTGACAGCTTATTTTGGTTTGTGTCACTGCTATAATATGATCCATTGCGAATTTTCATTGTAACACATGTCAAGAAAATGTTACAAAATATTGTACAATAACATAATTTGCTGTCAGAAATATAATACATAGAAATATACCTAATTTAAAAGTTTAACCATGTTATATTTTTTATTACTAATTGGCAGGTGCGTGCAGTCGCGTATGTACTGCGTCAGGGTAGGCACTCCATATATTTATACCATTGTGCCTATATGGAATGCACGCCCTTGCTTATTGGCATTTTTATGGTATACTAGCTTCTACACGCTACTTTATCTCCTCACGTTGAGTAGACATCGTTATAAAATATAGCTTGTATGTTATTCTCATGTATATAAGCTATATTATGGCTAGTGACGTCACGTTCTGGTACAATTTATACAATGACGTCACGAGCTCGCACCGCCGAACTTTAAAAGCTTGTTAGTTTATCTTTGGCATTTATTGTTCGATTGAGAAAAGAAAAAATACGTGTCGAATATTTTTTGGTAATTTACTTGATGATCGAAAATATCTATACTAATACAATAACGACAAAAGGTTTGTTTGTTTGGATTGAATAGGCTCTAAAACGGGCGATTTGGAAAATTCTTTCACTGAAAGTACTTTTCAAATAGCCCGTAATTTTTCAAATTACGAGGCGCGTGCGTGAGGGTCGTGTTTGTACTGCGTCAGGGTAGGCACTCCATACATTTATACCATTGTGCCTATATGGAATGCACGCCCTTGTTTGGGAAGCTACACTATTCCCGAGTGACATCCCTACTAATATTATAAATGCGAAAGTAACTCTGTCTGTCTGTCTGTCTGTCTGTTACGCTTTCACACTAAAACTACTGGACCGATTTTAATGAAATTTGGTACAAAGAAAGTCTGAAGCCTGAGAAAGGACATAAGCTACTTTTTAGCCGACTGCATAAAAGGAGGAGTTCCATGCGGACGAAGTCGCGGGCAGAAGCTAGTAGGTTATATTACATTAAAAAATAGGAATCCGTGCGAAAGGGGCTAGTCGTTTATTTAAGCAATATTTATTAATTACACATGTTATCTTGAGGTCGCTCGCTACGCTCAGTAGCCTGCAGTGTATATTTAAACAAACTTGTTCAACAGCTTTGCGAAATAATATACAAGCTATATATAAAATGATCTTTCTAAACTGGTCGCATAAACAATTATTAACCTCTTTATTGGCGGTCGATTGCACTTTCAACCAATAATACTTATATTTTACTAGCTTCTGCCCGCGACTTCGTCCACGTAGAACTCCTCCTTTTTTGCAGTCGGTTAAAAAGTAGCCTATGTTCTTTCTCAGGCTCCAGACTTTCTTTGTACCAAATTTCATTTAAATCGGTCCAGTAGTTTTAGCGTGAAAGCGTAACAGACAGACAGAGTTACTTTCGCATTTATAATATTAGTAGGGATTATGGTTTAAGATATTTATTTTCCTCTTAAGAATATAACTTACAGAGAAAAATATAAATTAAAAATTAACATTAACATGCGTAGACTTGTGTGATTAGTAGGTGCAACAGTGGGATAAAAGTTAGTAATAATTTAGTACTACGCTTAATATTATTGTTAGTAATATATTACTACATCTATTTATTTGAGTTTAATTCATTCTTTTTTTTTATTGATTGTAATGAAACAACTTTACGGATTTAACTCGCGTATTTTGTTTTATTGGCTGACGTTTTGGAGGTTTTAGAGATTCCATAATCGTAGCACGACTGAGCTGACAATACCTAGTCTAACGCTAAGGAATCCGAAATGTCAGCTAATAAAATAAAGTAAAAATACTCGAGTTAAATCCGTTAATAATTGTTTCATTCCAAAGTATGAGGAATTTAAACAAAATATGTCTGTGACGAAGTAAGTGGAAGGAACTGGGTTTATATTAGACTAGCTTCTGCCCGCGACTTCGTCCGCGTGGAACTCCTCCTTTTTTGCAGTCGGTTAAAAAGTAGCCTATGTCCTTTCTCAGGTTCCAGACTTTCTTTGTACCAAATTTCATTTAAATCGGTCCAGTAGTTTTAGCGTGAAAGCGTAACAGACAGACAGACAGAGTTACTTTCGCATTTATAATATTAGTAGGGATAGGAATGAAGCGTGATTTTATGTATGTGTGTAAGTACGTTCATAAAATTAAATAATACAAGATTGTAAAACAATACGTTACGGTGTGGTGACCCTTAATGAGTTTGTTGTATGGACTAACAGACATATACACATTATGAAACGAGTTAACTGTTATAATGTGAGATAAATATTATTAGCATAGCACATAGTTAAGTTTTTATTTGGCTTATCTTATTGTGTTGTAAATAATAATTTATGTTTAACAAACATTTTTATTATTTACAACTGTTACTGTCATAATAAAAAATACATAATATTTGGAATGAAACAATGAGGGCCACCGCGTGTCAGAAATCCGCTAGATGCGCTAGTGTAGAATGAGGTCCAGCTGTCATGTTCCACCAATGAGAGGCAAGCTACTGGCCTGTGATTGGTGGTACATGACAGCTGGACCTCATTCTACACTAGCGCATCTAGCGGATTTCTGACACGCGGTGGCCCTCATTATACCTAACTGATTTAACTCGAGTATATTATTTGCTGACTTTTCGAAAACTATACAGTACCATATAGGTAAGCTATTGGATATATAATACGGGAACTATATTGTTAATGAACGTCAGGAAAAAAATAAAATATGCAAATTACTTTCGTTATAATTGTTTTATTCCAATCTATACTAATATTATAAAGCTGAAGAGTTTGTTTGTTTGTTTGTTTGAACGCGCTAATCTCAGGAACTACTGGTTCGAATTCAAAAAATATTTTTTTCTTGGATAGACCATTTATAGAGGAGGGCTTTAGGCTATATAACATCACGCTGCGACCAATAGGAGCGAAGAAACAGTGCAAAATGTGTAAAAGACGGGGAAAATATGAAGCCTTGTGAAGAATTATTTTTCCACGGGGAGGAAATCGCGGGCACAGCTAGTGTGTAACAACCGCGAAGGCATCAGATATATTTCATGAGCTCATTTTTTTTCAAAACTTATTATTTCAATGATATTTATACAAAGACGAGTGTAGTAAAAAATCGAGTGCCCCATTGGGAATTGAACCCACACTACTATTAACCACAAACCGTAGATATTGATCCAATTTCGATTACAATAAATTTTTACATTGTAAAAACTTAGGTATTCTATTGTTATATTGGTTTCAAATTGAATAATTCATTTTTAATTATTAAAATTGCATAGTAGAATATGAACAAGCCCACAATTGCACAGCGTTGCGCAAGAACTGCAGCGAAGATGTTACAAAAGTTAAAGGAGTAGAACGACAGAATTGCATCGGAAACGGAACAGCCAGTACCGTTGACGGTGGGGTAATTTTGACTAATGGGGTAATTAAGTAAAAAAAATCAAAACCAGAAATATATTTATTCAATTTAGGCTTTTACAACCTCTTATGAAGATCAAAAGAAGATGCCGTTTACGAAAAAAAACTCACTTGTGAATAATCGGCAAGAAAGTCAATGAGATATCATTTTTAATCTTATAATGATTTTTTAAAAAAAAATTAAAGCTACAATTTTTACGCAAAACCGCATTACACAGTAATATGTTGATATACCCAATTCTCCGCATGCATATTTATACTTTCTAATTTCAATCAATATCGAATCAGCTGTCATATCAAATTATATCATTATGTGATTAGGCGAACAAAAAACAGGTCAAGAGAGTGACGGGCCGTGGTCGGAATCGTATCTTAGTCGAAGTCGTATCGTAGTATGACCTGGGGGCCTAGACAAGGTGCCAACGTTCAGCGTTAACGTTAAACGAAACGACCAAAATGTATGGGATTTGATTTGACGTTTGTGACGTACGTGACAGTCGTTCGCGGATGTCAAATCCCATAAATGAAGGTGCCAACGTTCAACGTTAACGTTGTCACCGTAGCCTCCCTGGTCTAGGCCTCCTGGCCTAGCCCCCCTGGCCTAGCCCCCCTGGTCTAGCCGCCCTGGTCTAGCCCCCCTGGTCTAGGCCCCCTGGCCTAGCCCCCCTGGTCTAGCCGCCCTGGTCTAGCCCCCCTGGTCTAGCCCCCCTGGTCTATCCCCCTGGTCTAGCCCCCCTGGCCTAGCCCCCCTGGCCTAGCCCCCCTGGTCTAGCCGCCCTGGTCTAGCCCCCCTGGTCTAGGCCCCCTGGCCTAGCCCCCCTGGTCTAGCCGCCCTGGTCTAGCCCCCCTGGTCATTTTCTTCGGACTGTATACTGAAGCGCAGTTGGCTAGCTATTTTCCTTTACTGCAAAACCGGAGTGGCGAGCCTGCAGAAGAGAGGCTTTCAAGCCTTTAGGTTGGTATGAGGGCCTCCAAGTGTGGAGGTAACCTGTCTTTAGGATCTCACTAAGAGGCTATTCAATTTAAAAAAAAAGGTTTCCATGCGAAGCCAGGGCGGACCGCTTGTATTTTATAAATAGCTTAAGCCCGCGTCTCCGTCCGACTTGACTGACATATCAACAGAGCCTTATTTATTTAAGGGTAGCCCCCGTACAAAATTACTAGTAGCTAGAAACTTAGAAATTTACAGAGGTTCCTTTTATAACGAATATCCACCGCCATTTATTTATTACTGAACCCTAAATCTGACATCACATATCATTATTATATTGTCAAGATGGATAATTTCTCAAGCCGATGGTTCCGCTAAGTGGGTTTATTTTAGGTCATTTTATTTTTAATACAATAATGATAATAGCTATATACAGAGCGATTTTTAAATCGAAACCGTTTTTATGGATATAAAGGAATCTTCGAGATTACTGTGCGAGCGTGAGAGCACTATTACTACACGCGTGCGACAGAGACAAATAGAAAGAGGGCAACGTCAGTTTTTCGCTATGCTCCGCGACCGTCCTTTATTAGAGGTTATGTTTACCTCAGTACCTACCTCTATCAGCTTTGTATGTTACCTTTGCTTTCACTTGAAAAGTACCTTTTATAAACATACAGCAAACATACAGTTCATATACAGCCTTCAGGTTCTAAGAGTTACTGCCGCCATCAATTTATTCACTAATGACCTGTTGTATAACAGAAGCAATAAGGTGTTTGGAGATACAGGTAGTGTCTTGAATTATGGACGTTCTTATAATTTATCAAACAAGTTGTGTTGTCAGCCATTATGTGTATTTGGCATAAAAAAACGTGAAATGCACTGACAGGCTGTGACCACGGCAGGTTTCTAGCATTCGAAGTTTCACTTAAAAATCCGTTCCTCAAATGTATAACAGTTTAAAACTTTAAATACCTACACAGTTGTCAATATCAAAAAATTCTAGACCTTTTCAAAAGCTGTGTCGACGTCACGGTCTCTTCTTTCTTAATCAGTTAATTATTATTTAATTTTCCTTTTTTTACGAGCGTCAAAACAAAGTGGTGTTCCATTCCATCATTGGTAATATAAGCAGAATATTTCAAAAATGTGCCATCCTTGTTAAGTTTTATGGGGTCAACATTTGACAGGCACCATAGGTAATATATAATACCTAATGGTATCAACCGCGTGTTCAATTTGCTAAAAATGAGAATCGACAGTCATATTCAGACCAGTATTTTTTCTTTCATCCAATTGCTTGTCTCTCATCACAGGACAATTGCTATTTCATACTCGTAAAGGTTTGCCTTGCGAAATAAAAACATTAACGAAATACTAAGACAGCAACCGGCTAGTAAGCATAAAGTAAATCAAACAGCCGAAATGAACAGCAAATATACATGGTTCGAGATAAGAGACACCTAATAAAAAAACTGAAAGTCAATACTTTTGCACAACACATTAATATGTTATCTTATATCACGTTAATGCATTCAGAGCATGACTTGTTAAAATAGAAATTCGTATACATGTCGTATGTAATGACCACTTCCACATTAGACTGGGTTGAGAATAATGAAATAATATAATTTCATAATAGGGTGACGGAACCAGTAATGGACATGGCACCAATTATGGACATTATTTTCGTTTATCGAATTTATTAAGCAACTGGCCCAACATTTTTCAATTGGAGACACTAAAACATAAGCAATAGACGTTTGGGCTTTCATTTTGATACACTTCATCAAAATTGCCCGTTTTATTTGAAGATGGTTGGGAATTGAAATCTCGTTTCGCGCGGTGGTCATAAAAATCCGTTTTTGTTAGTGAAATCGTTAAGGAGGTGAGTACATATTTGTGCATGGTATTATCTTGTGTTGTGTTGTAATGAGATTTTTTGTTATTTTTACGGAATAATACTATATTGCAAGTAAATTGAGCTAAGTTGAATATGTCCAATCCCAGTAATAAGTTTTTTGTGGGGTTTGTTCATCACTGGATTCGATTTTTTACGAATTCCAGTTATGGACAAGTGTCCATTCTTAAGTTTTTTAATATTTTTTAGTTTATTGTATTAAATTATTTAATTTGTTGCACTAAACATTTCGGTTGAGTTGATTTTGTGATTGCTCTTTATTTTCCAATGATGGACAATGTCCATAAATGGCTATTTTTAGTCGTCCATCATTGGGTTCTTTGTTTTATCTTATATGGCGCCAATAAAAAATTACACCCCGGAACAAATAGGGAGGGCATTTGATGCTGTATGATGCTGCTGAGGATGGGAGAAATGATGATCACAGCTGCCCTCCGGTTTCATCTTCTTCTTCTTCAACCTTATTCTACCCAATGCTGAGTAAAGGTCTCTTCCATTTCAGCCCACTTCCCACGATCTCGAGTTTCCCGCATCCAATGTTTCCCAGCCACTTGCACCAGATCATCGGTCCACCTCGTTAGCTATCTTCCGACATTTCGCCGCCCCTTTTTCCGTCTCCAATCCAGCATCCTTTCTTCCGTTGGACCTACGACAGACATGGCCCGTCTACTTCCATTTCCTCAACGCTATGGTTTTTGTTATGTCGGTTAGTCTGGTTTTCTTCTGAATATCGGTATTACGGACCCGGTCACAAAGAGAAATACCTAACATAGCTCTTTCCATAGCCCTATACTACTTGGAGTCTATACTTGGAGTCGATGGATGATCTGCCTCGTGAAGTTCCGGCTCCATTGACCATTACGAGAAGAACGCACTGTTGAAACGTGCGACGCTTGAGGTATAAAGACGCACACGTTTGTCTTTCAGGACGTCTGAGAGCTTACCAAAATCCCCCCATCCCAGTTGGATTCGCCCTCCGGTTTGGGGTCCCTCAAATAACTTTGCATAACAAAGTCTAGGCAAAAGTCCTGCAGTTTGTGCTATGGGACTACAAACTATTCTCACGGTTGAGGAAGAGGGCAATTTGGTGAAATGGTTGGTCGCAATGAGTTAAAAGCACTTTCACATAAATTGAAATAAATTAACAGAGAGCGTGCAAAAAATTCTCCAGGCTCCAGGTATCCGGAGCCAAATATCTTCATTCTACATCTGGTGAGGGCGTCGCAGTGGCACACCAAGTGTTCCACAGTTTCACATTCCTCTCCACACGTTCTGCAGTCGCTGCTGTTTGTAAGTCCCATTTTGTGTAGGAGTTCGTTGACTCCTAAGTGATCAGTGAAGACTCCTGTTATAAGTCGGATTTGTCTTCAGTTTAGAAACCAGAGTTTTTTAGTCCAGTTTTCATTTGGGTGTTGTATAAATTGCCGCGAGGACCTTAGACCTAAGCATGCCTTCCACTCTTCGGTGTGGCTCTTGATTGTGTTTTCCTTAAGGCCTGTGTTAAAGGTGTTGAACGCCATGCGCATTATATACCAGCCCCGACTGCACTTTATGGGCTCCAAGGGCCTTCACCGCAGCCTGGCTGTCACTCAAAATATAGATGGTTTTTCGTCCAGGTGCCTGTCTATATTTTCTGTGCACATGCAGCATACGTCTCTGCCTGAAATACTGTGGCATGCTTTCCCATGCTTACACTATAGCATATATATGCACCGCAGTTTCTGATAGATCTCAGTTGATTGATTTATTACCTATGTTACCAATTCTAAGCTGCAGCTGCTGGCAAAGAGGCAAAGCCTCAATTAATGTTTAATAAATTATTAAAAACCAGATCGTTGATTGAAAGCCTTATAGTATAACTTAAAAATCTAAGGCTGATCACGTTAAAAGTTCAAATAGAGTTAATCAAAAGTAGATTTTTGACATTTGTTTTATTTATCTGTGCAATAAAAAAGTGTCCATTAATGGATGTTCATGACTGGGTCCATGTCCATTACTGGGGGTCCATCACTGAATCTTCGATGTCCATCACTGGTGATATCGTAAATTTCAATTTATGTATTTTTTATTAATTAGGTATTATTCATACAGGATTTTTGGTGTTGTTTAAATGTTCCTCATGTATTTGAGTACCGAACAAAAAATCACCATTTTTGTATTGCCAAAAAACATCCCATTTTTAAACGAAATTCTAATTTAGTGCGCTTAACATGTCCATAATTGGTGCCATCACTCTACGCGAATATTATGCGGTCTATCACGCTCTGTTGAGTACGCAAGGGCACATTGCCGGATGCTGCAACGTACATTCATTTGATAGAAATGGCGTCCCTAGCTTGCGCTTCATAAGTATTAACAACTGTCTTGTTATGCTAGATCTCGGGCATAATGCCCGGGCTACACGAGGCTAGTTTTTCAAGCTAGCAAGCTAGTGTTAGTAAGCTAGCCAGCTAGTACCTCTAGCTTCGTGTAGACGGAACTATCTTCATTTGTAAGATAGTACGTATATATGTGTTTGCAATTGTTCAATGTGAATTGTAAGATGACTAACACGAAGCTAAATGAAGTGACGTTCTTGTACTATCGCATGCTCTGCATAGTATTACTGTATAGTATAAAACAAAGTCGCTTTTTCTGTCCCTTTAATCCTATGTACGCTTAAATCTTTAAAACTACGCAATGGATTTTGATGCGGTTTATTAGATAGAGTGATTCAAGAGGAAGGTTTATAGCATCCGTGTGAAGCCGGGGCGGGTCACTAGTACGCTATAAATCGTTTACTATCGTAGACGCAGCTGTTAGAAATAACGTCCCTGCTAGCTCGCGCTGTACTAATTTGACATTCTAAATGTTACACGCAGCTCATAGAAGACGTACCTAAGACCTCTAAGAATTGGCCATCTACCCCAATTAGCGGGTATGCACACTCTTTTAGTAAGTACATATAATTATGCCAGCACTACTTAAGAGGATTGTGAACCTGTTAATTTTCATAGAAAAGGCGATAACGTTTTACACCCAGTAAATATAGTTAGATTTTTATAATTTTTGGATATGTTGTAGATATAATGAGAAACTACGTCTGTACGTTTTGATTTTTAAGAAATATTGCTTACGCTAGATCTAAATATAGATTTTTAGATCTATATATAGATTTTTAGATGCTAATAAAATTTAGCGTAAGCAATATTTCTTAAAAATCAAAACGTACAGACGTAGTTTCTCATTATATCTACAACATTTATTATCCAAAAAATATAAAAATCTAACTAGATATATTTACTGGGTGTAAAACGTTATCGCCTTTTGTATGAAAATTAACAGGTTCACAATCCTCTTAATCCCTGAATATCTTTCATGAGAAAATAAGTTAGGTCTGAGGATCTTGCTCTATACGTTGGTAGCTGATATAAGTTACGTCCCTACTAGCTCGCGCTGCACTGATGTGACATAAAACTTTAGATGCCAACCGGTGTTTAGGTATATGTATTTGCAAGCGATTATTGCCTTAAAGGTGTAACATCGCCAGCACAGTTGATAGTACCTCTGTGATTTGTTAGACGTCTAACGCTTACTAGCCGTGAGCTGTTAGAAATAACGTCCCTGATAGATCTTGTCCGATTTTAATATAACTTTATCACATGTTTGTGCAATAAAATGCAATGCATGTGTAACAGCAATTTAAAGATGACTTGAACCGACGCGATGCAACCAAGTGAATTGTTTGAGTGCCTCTTATTCAGCTTAATGTCTCGATTCTATTGTGCATCGATAGTTAGTTTGTTCCTTGAGCCTTTTGTCAGTTTGTTAGGTCGATGAACTCTCTGTTTACCTATGAAGGGTCAACGATCGATGTAACTCGAATTTAAGTATCTTTAGTTAGGTTGGAATGAAACAACTGTTAACGGAGTTAACTCGCGTATTTTTATTTTATTTTATAAGCTGACGTTTCGGATTCTTTACAGTTTCCATAATCGTAGCACGACTGAGCTGACAATAATCTAACGCTAAAGTGATTTAGTCAGCTAATAAAATAAAATAAAAATACGCGAGTTAAATCCGTTAATAGTTGTTTCATGGCAATGTGTAATAACCGCGAAGGCATCAGAAATTATTATATCTTTAGTTAGGTTTAGATACGTTTTAGAATATGTAACGTCTGAATAGTAGGTTATAATCATACTTCTATACTAATATTATAAAGAGTAATGGTTTTTTTGTTTGTTTGTTTGGATTGAATAGGCTCCAAAACGACTGGTCCGATTTTAATAATTCTTCCACTGTTGGGAAGCTACACTATTCCCGAGTGACATAGGCTATAAAAAAAGGGATCCGGGCGGGGCGGGCCACTAGTCCCTACTTAATATTATAAATCCGAAAGTAACTCTGTCTGTCTGTCTGTCTGTCTGTTACGCTTTCACGCTAAAACTACTGGACCGATTTAAATGAAATTTGGTACAAAGAAAGTCTGGAACCTGAGAAAGGACATAGGCTACTTTTTAACCGACTGCAAAAAAGGAGGAGTTCCATGCGGACGAAGTCGCGGGCAGAAGCTAGTAACTAATAAGATTGGAGATGAGTAAGTAGGTACAATAACGCAAAATGGCGTACTTTTTTTAACTTGCAAACAATCATAAAATAACTATCATTATTACAAATTATATCCGGTCAGCTTTATTTGGACATCAGTAACGTTGTCATTATCACACGCAACTTTTTTATAACAAACATTACACATACTAGCTTCTGCCCGGGACTTTGTCTCGTTTTCCTTAAGGTATGAATTTTCAAACAATCTTTCTTAGTGCTCCCCTATGTTATATATGTCTGTGCATTCAAGTTTCTAACATTTATGGTCAAGGCAGATTTTTAGATAATCTACTTACTTACAGATAATATTATTTCAATTTGAATTAATTTTCTTTGAAATACTGTAAGTTTTTTATTAAATGAGATGGTATAGACAAATAGATATCTTTTTATATTAAACTAGCTTCTGCCCGCGACTTCGTCCGCGTGGAACTTCTCCTTTGTTGCAGTCGGTTAAAAAGTGGCCTATGCCCTTTCTCAGGCTCCAGACTATCTCTGTACCAAATTTCATTTAAATCGGTCCAGTAGTTTTAGCGTGAAAGCGTAACAGACAGACAGACAGACAGAGTTACTTTCACATTTATAATATTAGTAGGGATGAGTAGGCAAAGACAAATAGGTGATTTTTTTATTAAATGAGTTGGTACCTAACTATAGACATAAAGGTTTTTTTTTAGCTCGGTTTTTCATCCAGTACATAGGACAACCAGGTCAGTACACCAACGGGTTCACATCGAACCTGTTCACTTCCGCAATCTGAGATCAGAGCCACTAGGCCAAGGCGGTGTATTAAATTACTGAGTAACCGTCGCATACTTGTTTTGGTTACGTAAAAACACATTTTGCGATGAGATTTTTTTTATGAAAACGTAAATAATTATATATGTAAGTACTTATAGATAGTAAAATATTTAATTTATGTGCAGAATGAAACATGTTTTATATTTTTAAGCAGAGTAGTAAGTAATCTAATTCTGTAATTTGTAAAATAAGGCAGTTTTTATAAGGGCTACTATTTATTTACGGGGGTCCCTATGCAGCAAATGTGATTTTCTTATAGTTTTTATATTATAATGGTACGGAACCCAACGTGCACGAATCAGTTTCTTACTTGTCCGGTTTTACATCTCGACGAGTGCGTACTATCACCTGCGTAAAAGGTACGGTTTTACCTTTCCTTTTTACAATTAACCGGCGTGTGTGACATAATATACTATAATTAACCCTTTTGCAACCTCCGAAATGGGTGAGACAGTTAAAAAAAGCAATTAAAGGTATACGTAATGTCTGATTACTACACGGAACAAAGCAACTGTAACAGATCAATGTCGCGTACCTATATTGATTTTATGGAGAGCTATCATCTAAGGGGCCCTAGACAAGGTGCCAACGTTCAACGTTAACGTTAAACGAAACGACCAAAGTGTATGGGATTTGACATCCGCGAGCGTTTTTGATGTACGTGCCGTTCGCGGATGTCAAGTCCCATACATTTTGGTCGTTTCGTTTAACGTTAACGTTGAACGTTGGCACCTTGTCTAGGGCCCCAGGTCTTTGTCGCGAGTAGCTGTCAATGTCATTTATCAAACATCTGTAACAGTCACAAATGCTTTGTCAGTGCTGCAAAATAAAACAAGATTCAGGAATAAGTTAATCTTTATAATTTGCATCTAGTGTACTATAGTTGGTATTCGATATAAGTCTAGAAGAATTAACCCCCGGGCATCTTAGAACAAGATATCATAGTTTTTTTTCTATTAGACTAAAAGCACAGAATGTGTCTTAGTAAGTCTAAGCTATAAGTTTTTTGACATAACAATTAGTAGTACCTATAATAATTTCTGATGCCTTCGCGGTTATTATACCTACATTGGAATGAAACAACTTTAACGGATTTAACTCGCGTATTTTATTTTTATTGGCTGACGTTTCGGAGCCTTTACAGGTTCCATAATCGTAGCCCGACCGAGCTGACAATAGTCTATTGCTAAAGTTAAACTTTTTTGTTAACGTAAAAACATACCTAAGTACTAATAATTTCTGATGCCTTCGCGGTTATTACACATTGGAATGAAACAACTATTAACGGATTTAACTCGCGTATTTTAATTTTATTTTATTTTGCGATTATGGAAACTGTAAAGAATCCGAAACGTCAGCAAATAAAATAAAATTAAAATACGCGAGTTAAATCCGTTAATAGTTGTTTCATTCCAATATACCTAAGTACTATTTAAATTTTAAAATCATCAACTTTTTTTGACTAATATAAAGGAAATTTCTGGGCAGTTCCAAATTTCACGATTAACTATCGCTTTGTACAAACAAAAAATTTCCAGAACACTTTATCTTAATACATGATACCACAAGTAAGACAAGGACATAACAAACGATTTTGTTACATAAACGCGTCGGCGCGCGCGCCGTCTGTCGCAACGCGGGCCGATCTATAGAGAATTCTAATGATTTTCCACGGAAAAAACACATGTTAAATTATGCGGTGTTACGTGCTGTCCACTTCATGCATTACACATGTTTACATTATCATGTAGGGTCTCGTAAATAGAGCAGTCGTACGAAGACCCGCCCTGGCTTCGCGGTGCTATAAACCATCCTATTGAGACATTTTTTTAATAGATGGCTATTAAAAAAAATGGCTGGTACCTAATGAAAGCTCGAGTGAAAGAATATTTTATAATAATTTCTGATGCCTTCGCGGTTATTACACATTGGAATGAAACAACTATTAACGGATTTAACTAGCGTATTTTTATTTTATTTTATTAGCTGACGTTTCGGATTCTTTACAATTTCCATAATCGTAGCACGACTGAGCTGACAATAGTCTAACGCTAAAGTGATTTATACAGTTAAGCAAACTACCTTATATTTAAATTACAAATTTTGAAAAAAAAAACTACCCTATTCTGAATTATGAAATACTAATGTTACATTTTACGCAAAAAAAATTACTATTATATATTGCAATTAAAACCTAATAGGGGGCGTTACTAGCGCTTCGGAAAGACCATCATTACTGAGAAGAAACACCGCAAAAGACTCAGTGGAAAGTCGCTTTTTTTAAACGAAACGTCAGCTAATAAAATAAAATAAAAATACGCGAGTTAAATCCGTTAATAGTTGTTTCATTCCAATATTTTATAAATTTTTCGTAATCTATACTAATGATAGCTGTCAAATCGATTCTTTGCCGGGCGGGACGAAGTCTGCCGGGACCGCTAGTATTATAATAAAGAGGTTTGTTTGTTTGTATTGAATAGGCTCCAAAACGGCTGGATCAGAAATTCTTTCACTGTTGTAAAGCTACGTTCACCTTGAGTAACATAGGCTATAGAATATTTTGACAAAAAAATATAGATCCGTGCGAAGCCGGGGCGAACCGCTAGTCTATACTAATATTATAAAGAGGAAAAGGTTGTTTTTTTGGATCCAATAGACTCACGAACGGCTGGACCGAGTTCAAAAATTCTTTCACTGTTGGGAAGCTACACTATTCCCGAGTGACTTAGGCTATAAAAGAAGGGATCCGTGCGAAGCCGGGGCGGACAGCTAGTAATTAATAAATGTATGAATAGTAGGCAGCGACATCAGCAAGCCCGGCGCGTGCGCAACACGGCGGCGGTTTACTCATCTGCGGCATTTTCACGCGAAAAAAAAACGAAAGTCAACAGCAGAGTGACGTCACTCCTTGGTCTTTTTAAGAGGATTGTGAAGCTGTTGATTTTCATACAAAAGGCGATAACGTTTTACACCCAGTAAATATAGTTAGATTTTTATAATTTTTGGATATGTTGTAGATATAATGAGAAACTTTATATTATTAAATTTATTAGATTTATATAGAGATTTTTAAATGCTAATAAATTTTAGCGTAAGCAATATTTCTTAAAAATCAAAACGTACAGACGTAGTTTCTCATTATATCTACAACATATCCAAAAATTATAAAAATCTAACTATATTTACTGGGTGTAAAACGTTATCGCCTTTTGTATGAAAATCAACAGCTTCACAATCCTCTTAAGTCCTTTCGATACTTATATCAAGAACTGTATAAGTAGCTAGCTGTCCGCCTCGGCTTCGCTTGGATCACTTTTTTTTATAGCCTATGTCACTCGGGAATAGTGTAGCCTCCCATAGGCTATACAATATTTTGACAAAAAATAGGGATCCGTGTGAACCTGGGGCGAACCGCTTTACTAATATTACTAATAATTATTATAAAGAGGAAAGGTTTGTTTGTTTGGATTGAATAGGCTGCTAAGTGAGAGTGACATAGACTATAAAAATAAGATGATCCGTGCGAAGCCGAGGCGGACAGCTAGTATATATATAAACTAATATTATAAAGCTGAAGAGTTTGTTTGTTTGTTTGTTTGAACGCGCTAATCTCAGGAACTACTGGTTCGAATTGAAAAAATCTTTTTTTGTTGGATAGACCATTTATCGAGGAAGGCTTTAGGCTATATAACATCACGCTGCGACCAATAGGAGCGAAGAAACAGTGGAAAATGTGTAAAAAACGGGGAAAATAACTATTCCACGCGGACGAAGTCGGTGGCAGAAGCTAGTATATAATAAAACGACACTCATCCTTTCTAATACCTACTCTTGGTATGTCATAATGACCAATTGCAAAATGCATGTGAATACGAATTAATTAGGTATCGATCGAAATGCATTAACTGCAATGTGCAATACGCGGAACCCTGCAGTCGTCCCGGTGATCTCTGAACCTGATTAAAATATCAGTTGCATCGGTTGTAAATAGGGAGCATGTGGCATAAATGACACATCATTTTGTGTCAAATCACTACATAGATATAACAAAGTCGCTTTTTCTGTCCCTATATCCCTATGTACGCTTAAATCTTTAAAACGGATTCTGATGCGTTTTTTTAATAGGTAGAGTGATTCAAGAGGAAGGTTTATAGCACGTGTGTGAAGACTAGGCGGGTCGCTAGTTTTATAATTTAATCATTATAAATGAATAACTGAACTGAACTATGTATTTTGATGAAACTTTACAATCTTAACTAATATTATAAATGCGAAAGTAACTCTGTCTGTCTGTCTGTCTGTCTGTCTGTTACGCTTTCACGCTAAAACTACTGGACCGATTTAAATGAAATTTGGTACAAAGAAAGTCTGGAGCCTGAGAAAGGACATAGGCTACTTTTTAACCGACCGCAAAAAAGGAGGAGTTCCACGCGGACGAAGTTGCGGGCAGAAGCTAGTAAGAAATATAGCTTACACATCAGTAAGATAACATATAGGCTATGTTTTATAACGATATTTTGTAAAGTACCTATCGTGCACAAACGAAGTCACGGGCAGAAGCTAGTAAGTAATTCATAACGGAATGTAAAGAAATTAGTGAAATAGGTAAGTACTCCAGTACCTAATCTAAATTAATTCAATAGTCATAAAATATAACAGTTATTCAATGGGCAACATAAATAAATGCGTACAATTTCTTTCTTTTTTTATTAAAAATAAATACCACTAGCTCCTTAACCGTAAGGATGAATTGCAAAACAAGTTATTCCACTTTTATTGTTTTCTTGTGAAAAGCTGTTCATATATTCAGAGTATGGAGTGTCGGTAGCCCTCAAACTGGCCGTTTGACCTCCTTGCATCTTTGCCTACCACGGAATATTTGCCTATACTTACAGGTAAAGTTACGAGATGTCGGCGAACCTTTTTTTTGTTTTTTATACAATAATATGTTTCTTATACTATACTTCTATACCTACTAATATTATGAAGAGGAAAGGTTTCTTTGTTTGTATTGAATAGGCTCCAAAACGATTGCATTTGAAAAATCTTTCACTGTTGGGAATCTACACGCAAAATAATCGACCAAATAAAAACAATATTTAATAAAACTTCTTGATAATTTAACAAATTTTCATTTTAATTAAAAATATATTTTGAAGAGGTGAGTTTTATGAATACAAATACTTACGATTTCTAGTTACTAACAAATTAATTAAGTAATAATATTGCCGTAAGTGGTCATTAATCTTTCTCAAGTCTTTTCTCGTAATTTAAATAAAGGATAGAGTTTTCAATATTTCTGCGAAAATGAAATACTACCTTTAAGCCTTTTTCTTCAATCATAAAATAAACAAAAAACTTAACATTGTAAGAAACAAAGAATATTGTTTCATTTCCTTTTCAGAACTTTTATACAATAATGGGCAATTCGTATTCTTCACCAGGCAAAGTTAAGTGATGTTGCAACTAACAACTAAACTTTGCTTAGGTATATATTATCATAAAATTACATACCTACCTAATAATAAAATTATAACCTTTTTTTGTAAAACAATATGGAGTAAGAGGGCAAAATTAAGTAAGTAATTAAATGAACTAGGCAAAGTAAGTAATTATTTTTTTTTATTTTATTTTCTTAGGAAGACTTACAGCTAAATGTTTACAAAGAGTATGATTACAGAGAAATAGCACAAAATAACCCATTAACAAGTCTTCGCCTATAAATAATACCGTTTACTATGACCAGGTCTTACGTTTAGTCTAAGTTGTCTTCTTAATTAAAAAAATCATAATAACATTATTTTTTATCATCAGTATTCAGATTAGACAGACGGACTGTGTGTCTTATTATAATATTCTTTAAGTTCATTTTTCATTGCAAAGAACAGGTTCGGATAACTGCGCATAAATTTTCGAAATGCCGTCTTTTCGAGGAAAAGTAGCTGAAATCAATAAATATTTATTATAACGGATCTGAGTAGGTACTGAGACTCCGCTGTCTGTCCGTGCGTCTGTCACCAGGTACCTCATAAATAGTACCAGTTTAATTTTTCACAGACAATAATAGGAAATAAAAAACAGAATAAAATTAATATTTAGGTAAGTGTACCATCCCATACAACAAATGTGTTTTTTTTTCCGATTTCATGGATCATACGGAACCCTTCGTGTACGAATCCAACTCACACTTTTCCTGTTTTTAAATATCACACTAATATTATAAAGGCCAAATATTGTTAGAGCGTAGGTATATTTGTTACTTCTTCACGCAAAAACTACTGAATGAATTTTGATGAAACTTTAAAATAGCTCATACAACGGAATACCATATAGGTTATCTATACTAATATTATTAAAAGGAAAACTTTGTTTGTTTGGTTGTAATGAATAGGCTCAAAAACTACTTGACCGATTTAAATGAAATTCGGCACAAAGAAAGTCTGGAGCCCGAGAAAGAACATAGGCTACTTTTTAACCGACTGCAAAAAAGGAGGAGTTCCACGCGGACGAAGTCGCGGGCAGAAGCTAGTAGCTTATAAATACAACAGAATACCAAATAAGTTATATTTTATAACGATATTAAACAAGTACTAATCGAGCGCAGACAAACTACCTACTCTTAAATATTGGAATGAAGTTAAATCCGTTAACAGTTGTTTCATTCCAATGTGTAATAACCGCGAAGGCATCAGAAATTATCTATACTAATATTATAAAGCTGAAGAGTTTGTTTGTTTGTTTGAACGCGCTAATCTCAGGAACTACTGGTTCGAATTCAAAAATTCTATGTTTGTTGGATAGAGCATTTATCGAGGAAGGCTTTAGGCTATATAACATCACGCTGCAACAGTGGGAAATGTTTAAAAAACGGGGAAAATATGAAGCCTTATGAAGAATTACTATTCCACGGGGACGAAGACGCGGGCACAGCTAGTTAGTCATAAACAAACATTATACCTTGCAATGCGTAATCGCAACCACCTTCGACATCCTGACTTCCTTATCAGTGACCAGCGACAGTTCCCCGTAGTGGTCCCCGTCTATAAGGTGGCCAGTCTCCTTGTTCTTCACGGAGTAGACTGCCAGCATGCCGGCGTCTACTATTGTGAGACCATCGCCTTGGGACCAGAGCTGTGGAAATTGGAGTAGGAAATTGTGAAGGTGAGGTCAATGTGTTGTCGAGGTGACATTTTGTCATGGCGATGTGATAAAATATATAACACTAGCTTCTTCTCGCGACTTCGTCCGCGTGGAATAGTTATTTTTTCCGTTTTTTACACATTTTGCACTGTTTCTTCGCTCCTATTGGTCGCAGCGTGATGTTATATACAAAAAAAGAATTTTTCAAATCGAACCAGTAGTTCCTGAGATTAGCGCGTTCAAACAAACAAACAAACAAACTCTTCAGCTTTATAATATTAGTATAGATTATTTTATTAATTGACGATTGAAAACTTTACAGTTCCTGTATTCATAGTCGATTAATAGTCTAACACTAAAGTCGGCCAGTCGGTCAGTTGCCTATGTAAACTTTTCGAATTGTCAGCTAATAAAATAAAATAATTATTCCATTATAATGAATATAAGGATACGTATTATTCGAAAAATATTTTATTATAATATTACAACTTGAGAGTACCCTCTCAAGTTAATTGATCGGTATAAAAGTAAGTAGGTAGGTACTTTTACTTTGAAGCCAGTCGACCGAATCAGATATAGTTTTGGATACATTATTACACAGCTACAACTCACATTCGCCACAATATCATTCTCCAAATAGATATCTTCTTTCAGCATCATTACAATTTTCGAAATGACATCAGCCGGCCAATCGGCGAAACAAGGAATCCTGCGCACGAGCTTCTTATAACAGACCAAAGCTATATCTCTTTTCAAACTACACGGCAATGACAAAAACAGACCGTTCTGCTTCTCAGTCACCACACAATCCGTCATATTAAACCTGTAGTACTGCCTCACTTTATAATTCATTATATCAGGCAGTTGTCTAGACCTCAGCACGTTGATCGTCCTGCACTCACTCAGAATCTTGCTGTCCTCAGGTATCTGAGCTCTAGTTAGACAACCAAAACAACTGAGCATACTCCACAAGTGGAAAGTATATGCTATTGTAAAGGTCATGAGCGCTGATATCTGATCCAAACAAGTCTCGTTTGTCTGCAACCCGTAGCCAAATAGCAGAATAGACTTGCATATTCTAGACAATTCCACGCACACAAAGAAGAAATGAGAATGTCTATCCAATTTGTACCTGTTCTGCAGAATAATGAACAAATGTGATCTAGGGTCGATTTCCCCAGATTGAATGATGCTGATGACGCTTATGGCGTCGGTGAAGTGGATAATCTGCAGCATGGTCACCATGCCCAGCACGAAAATCCTCAGAAATATGTAGATTATCTCCACTTTGAAGGAACTCCGCTCTCTACTCCAGTATTTGGTCACCTCGAACAGTTTCGGCAGACCGAGTAGGGACAGGACTTTCATTACGCTGACTAACATATTAGATTTGCACAGAGCGCAGTTTATATCGTGACCGTGTCTCAAAAATAGGATCATGTGGAACGGTATAGCCGCAGCGGCGTGCAGGAAAACTTTTGTGGATAGATATTTTATCAATATTGCTCTAGTGTCGATGGTGATTTCCCTTGTGTTCTCGTTGGCGTGCCCAGTTCTTGCGTTGATGAATATGTCTAAAATGACGATGATTTCGAAAATAGCACCGGCGTAGTAGAAATACAAGGGTAGCCTGTCGAAGACAAGGCAGCTGTTGACGTGGAATAACACTTTGCTCAATATATACACGTAAAGAATGAGGAAATCCCAAAAGTTTCTGTAATAGAAAAAAAAATGTTGGAGTTTATGTCACTGTTGTAATTACCTATTAAAAAGGCAAAAGTTTAAATTAATAAGTACATTATCTCACTAGAAATTATAATATTGTGACATAAAATATATATATTTACTTAATTATGTACTACTTGTGAAATCTATTTTGAGCATTTAATATTCTCAACTCATGGCGCCATCTATTGAATTCACGCGAAACTAATCTCACCTTACAACCAATGTAACCTGAAGCTCGTAAACAACATGCGACCTAGGCTATTTGGCAGGCTTTACATAGTCAGCTTTTCACCTGCAAGCTTTTTGAAATGACATACAAACCCAGCAGTGTAACATGTTAATTGAATTTAACCACTACGTAGTTACTGTAATGCTATAGCGGTCATAAAATTTGTATTCTGTGCAGTTAAAACGAATCTTTTTTATTTTTAAATTTTCATGCTGAATATACACGCTGTCGGATTGAAACAATAGCTAATAGAACTATTCAAAAATGTTGCCGAGGACCCATATCAAAGCTATCTCCACTGCATAATTTACGCCTATTGTTTTCCGTATAGCAATATTTTTGGAAACAATGTAATATTGCGCATTTAGTTTCTAATACGACTTATTTCTCTTAGGTTCTTCAAAATTACGTGCCTAAGCTAGGTTCTAGATACTAAGTTAGCAGGAAATTGTAAAGAAAAGTCGCATAATACCCACCTATTAAGATTTAATTCGCTAGCAATTTACAAATGAATTACCTGAATTTGCTAAAGGGATGAATGCAATCTCTGTGCTGTCGAAAGTGCCAAGTTCTAGCCGTTTTAATAGAATTCGCACTTGTGTAATAATATTTTGATCTGTAGTCATTATAAGACAATAGAAACAGGTCATACCACCATCTTTTTACTTCGGACATAAATCCTTTATTAGGTATATCCAGATATATAACATCTTCCTCAGAAGAAACTAAACTGTGAAAGTGGTAGGGCTCATAAAAATCGCCATTATGGATGTTGCGATACATTTGTACCTATATTTTATTTTTGCAAATAACAATGTTTGACTTTACCGCTGTTTGACAAAACCAACTTAGCGCTCTGCGGGTGGCGAAATCAGAAACTAAATCCGCCATCTTAATAATGAACTGTCAAGTCGGCCGTCGGGCACCTATGTTGTGTGTGTGTTTTTTTTTACAATTTTGTTGAAAATTAGTGTTCAATATGCCGAAAAATATAACCACAGAGGTGCGTGAGATAATATTGAAGGTGAAAGAGTTCATGGACGAGGAAAAACGAATGCAAGTGCCGATAATTCCGTTAAGTAAAGTGTATGTAAGAGTATCCGCCGCCACAGGTTAGTGTTGCCATGTATATTTTGAAATAACGCCGAAAAAGACTACTACTACTTATTATTTGGTTTTAACTTTCACGTAATATTTTGAGTGCCTAATTTAAACTATAATAATATTTCTTGTTATAGGTGTTTCAGAACGTACAGTGCTAAATATCGTTAAAGAAGCTCGTTTAGTAGAACAGGGCTTGCTGGACCCTGAGACATTGAAGAAAACACCGAAGAAGCGAGTGCGAACCAAAGGCAAAATTGAAGTGGACGAGTATGACCTACAAGTGATAAGGCGTAAAATACACGAATTCTATGCTTTTAAGAAGGAAGTGCCTACAATCAACAAACTGTTGCAAATCCTCAAAGAAGAAATCAATTTCAAAGGCTCTCGAGAAACGTTACGCAAAATTCTACGTAAAAACGGTTTCCAATTCCGAAAGACGAAAAATAATAAGGAAAAAGAGCCCGTACCTGAGCAGACGGCGGCAGTTCCTCCCATGGTCACGCCATACATCCACACTATGTTCAGTCACAAAAATATACAATCGTAAATATTGTTTATTGGGATACATCCGCAGAGTATTAAAGGCTTGCTTAAATTGCGGATAACGCTCCCACGCTGGCAACATTATACATGACAGCCGCGTTCGCTACTGCCACCTCTTTATGCAATACAATGTTGGTTATTTAATTTCTCAACTGCAATAAGGTTTTAATGACATCGTGAGGTATAAAATAGTGTATAATATAATTTTCCACCTTTTGAAAGTTATCACTCATGTGTCTTTTGCTACAATGCTTCCAAATTAACTTAAGATAAGACCTACCTCCACTTATTAAAATAAAAATGGCAACTATTTTTAACTTTAAAATCGTGTTTAACGTTATTTTTAGGAGTCAATATTATTAATAACATTTATAACGTAAGTTATATAAGTGTAGTGTATAATTGTATTGTAGTATTTTGCTTGTAATATTTAGTTATTCTTTATTTTTACAAATAATAACATAATAATCTAGTATGACTGCCAAAAAGCCACGTAATGTGCAAATATCATCCAAGTGTTCACTGTTTATTCGATAATAACATATTTTCATACGTCATGTATAATTTTTTGTCTTGTCCGTTTAAATGCAGAGCGAGTTATGCGAATGAATAAAACAATTGTGATATACAACAGTAAAGTGACCTTTATAACACTAAATAGTTTATGCTTTTGCGATTATTACACATTGGAATAAAACAACTATAACAAATTTATCATGTGGGTGATTCCACGGGCGTTTCAACCGCCGTCAGTCCGTTGTCCTGAATATTGAAGAAATGAGCTACAACAAGAATTACGTTTTGATGCGACGACATACTGCGCTCGCACTTGTCGTCAACATTAATAGAGTTTAAATCTTATTGTAGCTTAATTCATCAATATTTATGGCAAGGGACTGACGGCGGTTGGAACGCCCGTTGAATCACCCATGTAAATTTCATGTCGATATTTCGATAACTATAATGTACAATTCCCATAAGTCTGTCATGAATGTACTTGCTTTATAGTTTTCAAAATATCAATTAAAAATCAATATGTATTTTAAGTACATTTATCAGTTTTATTCCAATGTCTAATTTCAAAATTGGGGACCTGTTTTACAATATCTAATTAATTCCCGAGTTGGTTATCAAATAACTAAAAGTTCAGAAAGTTTTATAAAAAAATATCCTCAAGTAAACTGACAGTTTAACATTGTTAGTTTAATTTGGGGTAATGATTTTTTCTGCTAAATTATACTTGTGGCCTAATCAGATTTTGTGAAATAGGCTCAAGCGAAAGCAAATGTTCAATAATTTCTGATGCCTTTGCAGTTATTTCCGACTGGAATGAAACAATTACAATGGATTTGCATATTTAATTTTATATGCTGAAGTTTACACTTTAGACTATTTTCAGCTTTGTGCTGTGAATATGGGAACTAAAGTTTTCTAAATGTCAGCAAATATAATTAAATACGCGAGTTAAATCCGCTATAATTGTTTTGTTTCAAGCATGTTTAGATTAATAGGTACTAGCTTAGACTGTGCTGACCACATTTTGATGAAAACAGATTTTATAGTAGGTATAGTGATAGTTGTAACACTAGAGTTTAATAACCCAAATCAATAATATTTATGCTTTCATTTATTACACATTAAAATAAGACTACCACAATAGATATTTTAATTTTTAATATTTATTTCATGTCGTCATTTATTATGTACAGTCCCGATATTACCTATGGTAGATAGTGTTTAAGAGGATTGTGAACCTGTTAATTTTCATACAAAAGGCGATAACGTTTTACACCAAGTAAATATAGTTAGATTTTTATAATTTTTGGATATGATATAGATATAATGAGAAACTACGTCTGTACGTTTTGATTTTTAAGAAATATTGCTTACGCTAAAATTTATTAGCATCTAAAAATCTATATATAGATAAACGCTTGCTAATAAATTTTAGCGTAAGCAATATTTCTTAAAAATCAAAACGTACAGACGTAGTTTCTCATTATATCTACATCATATCCAAAAATTATAAAAATCTAACTATATTTACTGGGTGTAAAACGTTATCGCCTTTTGTATGAAAATTAACAGGTTCACAATCCTCTTAAGGATGATCGCTGAGCACAGCGAAAAACGGACGTTGCCCTTTTTCTATTTGTCTCTGTCGCACGTAGAAACAGTACCATCACGCGCGTGAGATAGAGACAAATATAAAAAGGGCAACGTCCGTTTTTCGCTCTGCTCCGCGACCGTCCTTTAGTTATCTACTATTAATATGGGAACTGTATAGTAATTAAAACGTCGACATAAAATAAATAGTGTGGTTTTTCGGGCGTTTCAACCGCCGTCAGTCCCTTCACAAAATTGAACGAATTAGCTACATCAAGAGTTTCGTTTTGATGCAAAAATAAAATTTATACCCAAATAATCCTGACATTTTACATCTCAGAATTAATTGAGTATAAATTTTATTGCAGCTTATTCCTTCAATATGTAGGTCAGGGCAAACGGCGTGGCGGTTGAAACGCCCTTAAAAACAACCAAATACACTCTGTCAAAGTAGTTTTATTCCAACATAAAACAAAAAAACATATTATTTGTATCCCAAAATCTCGACTAAATAAGATATAATTTTTATTAAGTAATTTATATATTGATGAATCAACATAATTTTGTGATTTGAGTGTTTGAAATTATAACTCAGTAACAAGTTCCTGACGAAGCTAATTCTATAGCAATATTTGTAATTTGTTTTGATGTGATTGTGAAACTTTTTGGTGTATTAAAGTCTGACTATAAGAGGGCAAATGTACCAGTTACTTAATTATAATTACAAGTCGAGAATGTTCTAGAAATAGTCACTATTGATAGACACACACAGTCACTCCAGACTTACGTGGTTCTAGGAAAAGTGACATTTTTAGAATTGGTATTTAAAAATAAACTTAGAAATGTAAAGACAGTAAATAATTCTCTATTTCGTTCGGAGGTCTACAATAAAATTACAATTTTGCTATCATAAAAGGCGCCATGTTCCCGCTGTTCTATAAAAAGTACAAATATATTTAAGAAAATAAACATCACTTTTAAAGCTTTTATTGTCTTGTATATGAGCTTCGCGATCTTTTCATAGGTTAATTTATGCGAAACATATTGAAATTGTTTTTATTTATTTCTCTGTATCCTGAATGTCTTTTAATAGGTAAACTGTTGGTATATTTGCCCTGTTTATTTTTAGTATACTGACGATCAAATAACATGTACATATACAGATCTCTTAAGTTATAGTAGTTATTTAAATTAGATTGTATGATGATGGCCAGAATATATGTTAAGTTACTGATTTTTTTTTTGTATGATTTACGCCATTTTGATGATAATTTCATATCAATTATTATAAAAAAGTACTATGTGCTGATTTGTATGTCGATCAAAATAATCGAATATATTTTTGTTTAAGTGTCGTGTTTTTTGGTTAAGTGTTTGTGTAGAACATTGTTAAATTCGAGCAATATTTAAAAAAATCCTAACGACAACATTTTCTGCCTAAAATGCTTATAGACTTAAGAATAAAAAGCAATATAAATATAAGCCTTTGCTAGTAACAAAAATATGCAATACATATTTTTTTCTGATTGAGATGTTAATACGTAAAAAATAATCTTATAATATACTGATTACATAGATTTATTAATGAAAATGAGCAAATAGAAATATTCAAAATGTTTTTAATAACGACCCAACTTTATAAAAGCTAGTGACTGTGTACGTCGGCTGCTTGAATTGCAATAAAAGATGCTAAATTTAGTTTTAGCCCAGAATACAAGACCTGTACTCCATATTTGTTCTTGACTTTATATAGTACAGATTATATTAAACTCACTTACCCAAAATGTGCACTTTTTCTGAAGGTACACCTGTTAAGAAAGACAGATTATCTTCTCTATGCTGAAAGTGCACTTTTGGCGAATACACATTTCTAGAAAGTGGATGTGGTTTTAATTTGTTTAAATATAAACTGACAAGGTCTTGATATGTACATACTTAGTCAAGGATGATGATAAAAATGTTTTGTTAAACTTATATTCTACCTACAAGAAGTTATAATTACGATTGGTGTAATCTTTAGGTAGGTATGTTTATTTAATATTATTTCTAAGTATAAATAATTTTCTTTTGAATACATATTCACCAAGACTGCTATCGCAAGCAATACGAAATACTTGTTTTATTGTTATTCATTATTATTACATTGAATATCAAATAAATTGTAGCAAATGTATTAACCCAAATTGGGTGCTACGATATATTTGAAGTAGATTGCACTACTACGAATCTATGTATACCTTAGAGCGTATACAACATATACGTTGTATATACTCTAAGATCTATACGTATATATATATATAAAAAGTATCCCCGAAATGTATGTATGCGGATAGCTTCTTGAAGACTGCACATAAATGTTTTTTTTTTGTATGTACTCTTTATTGTCAGAAAAAGCGAAGCAATGAGAAATGAATGAGGTCCAGCTGTCATGTTCCACCAATGAGAGGCAAGCTACTGGCCTGTGATTGGTGGTACATGACAGCTAGACCTCATTCTACACTAGCGCATCTAGCGGATTTCTGACACGCGGTGGCCCTCATTGAATCTATATATTTAGTAGTGGTCTTGAATACTGGAAACATATAAATCAGTTTAAATTGTTTTATTTTAATGAATCAATCTCTTAAATGATTGTGGAAACGATTATTGGATTTAGCACTTAAAGACATATCTAAATAAACTTTGTAAAATAAGGGTAAAAGTAAGTTAGATTATTGCAAGCCAAGTTTAAATTGTTTTGTTTTTTTTTTTTCCTGTAAAACTTGCGAAAGTATTTTATATTTTTGCCGCAATTTTATGTTTACGGAAAATAAATGTAACATAATATGTATATTTTGTTTATATGCGAAACGATGCCAGTATATCAACATAGTACATAGGGATTGTAAGGCGCTCTAAGCGTGCCATAATTAATGAATATGCGCTGATACATTTTAAAAAACACCACGTCATTGAATCTAGTGCTATAAATAGCACACATGTCAATTTGAACATTTAAAAGAGATCAGTGACTGTCCCGTGACTAACATGTCTTTATGTCGCTTAAACGAAATACTTGTCACTGTAGCCTTATCAAGCATTGCGATGACAAATGATAGGTACTTTCTTGGGCGATGAAATTATGTAATAGCCAGGCGCGTGCAGTATGGCGCCAGGGTAGGGACACTGTGCCTATATGGAATGCAAGCCCATGGTACTATACTGTACTATATTGTATACTAGCCTAGCTTGGGTCCATTCCAAAGCAAATTATCAGCAAAGGTAGAATATTATGATTATACCGCCTTTAATTTGATTGTGGACCGTCATGTCTAAAAATTCAATAGATTCGCTACGTGAAGAATGAGGTCCAGTTGTTTCACCAATTATGAGACCAGCTACTGATCAGTCATTGGTCAACATGACAGCTGGACCTCATTCTACACGACTCGCATCTAATGACTTTCGACGCCCTCCATTGAAGTGTATTATAGAAGGTATTTGTCGAGCGCTGTTAGACCTAAATAAAATTCTCAAAATGACAACTCCAGTATTCTGAGGTGCAGATATATATGTACAGTCAACGTGAAATTATAAAATTACTGCCAAGTGATCAAATATGATATCGGAACGCCTTTGACAATAAATACGTGTACCGATGTTTTTTTGCATTGACTGTATTTGATGTTGACTGTAGCGTTAGATGTATTATTTCGTTTAATTAAATTTAAAGTAAATCGTGTACTATGGATAACTAGCGTATAAGGTTAAGACACCAATCTCATATTATTATACAAATTAATAGAAATTACTGTAATAAACATATTAGAATATGTTTTTTTTAATCCGTTACGGGGTTATTTAGATGGTTTGATAATAATTATTTAAATATTCTGATGTTATTCATAATGTATTAAAATAGTTATTAGTAATAAAAATAAAACTTTAATTAATTGCGTATTTTTTTTATTATTTTTCATAAATACATTACTATGTAGCTTACTCTCACACTTTAGAATAACTATGAACAATCATTCACAATAACAGTTTATAAATATATTGCTCGTTGGAATAACTATTTATTATAATAATATGGCGTATATTTTCATGAATAAAATCATTTATATAGAGAAAAAAAGTGTACTCAAATTTAATAACAAGTCGCTAGGCTCAAAAATAAGTAGAATTTGAATTTTACAACGTTCTATGAGAATTTAAAAATAACTGTCCTATAATTAGTACCGGAGGGCACAACAAAATATACAGTTACAAGTATATAAACATATCAATAAAAAATATCCGTCAATAATAAAATTTATTACATTATAATATGAACAATCTAAAATTATAGAATCCATAATCAATACATAGTATAAAACAAAGTCGCTTTCGCTGTATGTCCGTATGTATGCTTAGATCTTTAAAACTACGCAACGGATTTTGATGCGGTTTTTTTTAATAGATAGAGTGATTCTTAAGGAAGGTTTATAGCCCCCGTGCGAAGCCGGGGCGGGTCACTAGTATATTTATATTACATAATTTTCTATCACAATGAAAACCACTTAGGTGTAGAAAAACCCACTCCTAAAATGTACACTTCAAAAACCTTCACTTTTTGGAATAATATACAGTTCAAGAATGAGTAAAGTTGTTTAATAAAAGTGCACATTTCGGAAAGTACGTTTCGTGAGCCCAAACTTCATAAATCACTACTAAATTACTATAACAAAAAACACTTAAATTACTGAAGTACCTCATCATTTCTAATAATTTTTAACGTACCTACTTTGAACTTGCAATGATGAAAATTTACACAGAAGAAAGCCTTGATACAGATTTATTAACGACTTTGATACTATCAATTTTCATGGATAGGGAGGCCTATGTTCTTTTAAAAGGTCACACATCTTAATTAATATTATAAATGCGAAAGTAACTCTGTCTATCTGTCTGTCTGTTTGTTACGCTTTCACGCTAAAACTACTGGACCGATTTAAATGAAATTTGGTACCTACAAAGAAAGTTTGGAGCCTGAGAAAGGACATAGGCTACTTTTTAACCGACTGCAAAAAAGGAGTTCCACGCGGACGAAGTCGCGGGCAGAAGCTAGTCATTTATATATATGGCAAAAAATTTCAAGATAGGTATGAAGCGTGAAAGAGTTCAATGTTCTTATAATAAATAAAAAATGCATTTTTCAACATTACAACTATAATTAAATTGACATACCTCACATGATTACGCTTAAAATCTAAAATTTACAACACTACATTGCGCAAAATAATTATTATTGTATCGATAGAATATTAAAACTTAATATATTATTTAAACTCTTAGAGTATTATTTTTTCTGTCCTCCGGTCAAAAAGCGCCATCTTTCTGGCCGCTGCGTTAAATGAAATTGCCGCTTTCTGGCTTCGTCGAACAGAAAAATAGTATACTGACCTCGGCCAGTAAAATAAAAAATGTCTCAGATCACATTTTTGTCAACCTCGGCATCGCCTCGGACGACAATTACATGTGATCTGAGACATTTTTCATTTTACTGGCCTCGGTGCGTAATGTACTATTAAATACACTTACTTCAAATGGAGGAATGGATGTATTATAATTATAGAATATAATGTTCATATATAATAATATTTATTATACACGCAGAGTAACGTTTCAGCATAAAATTTTAAATATTCAATAGTGTAGCTGGAAGACCGAACCTTGCTCAGTAATAAAAAAAAACACAAATCAATAATAATTACAGGAATGAATTCTTGAAATATCAGGTCATTACATTCGTTGTGAAGGTTTTGAAATAAAATCTAATAAAAATAAATGCAAGAATAGGATGAGATCCATTCAGGGATAAGTTCGCCATTTCATTCGTAACCATTTATCGAATTAATGTATTTACATAACAATAAATACAAGAATTACTCGCATATAATTATATATATTAATCGTAACAAGCTAAAGCCTACTTACACATACTAATGCACACGAAAAATATTTTTATTTTGTAGAATTTGGAAACACATCTAATCCAGGGGCGTGCATTCCACGTAGGCCCAATATCGCTAATTTGCTTATTGCCTACCTACACGTGTATTACTCAGTATTATTAATGTAATAAAAAATAATTCTACTTGTTACTGGACAATAGATAAACACATACAAGACATTGAAGAAGATAGATACGCTCATGTTCATCACGATGATATCTGTTCTGGCGGGATTTGAACCCACAACCTCCGGTTTCGCAGTTCTAGCCACTAGACCAATAGGCCGTGTATTTTATAAAAAAATCTTACCTCCGTTCAAACTCACTCCACTGTCGCTCTTTTACTAACAGCATAATACACAGTTGCATTTTGTACCCACGCGAAAAGAAAACTAAAATCTGAGTACCTACATACCATGTAATATTTCCAAATTCAACAAATCATACCAATTCCATTAAACTCCATCGGCGACCCACTGGACTTTTCCACGATCTTCCATGTTGATTCAGCATAGTTCCTCTTCCTCCTCGTTCTTAGGCGGTTCCGCTTCGAGAGCGGAGTTATCAGGTGCGGCCTGTGGCTGATAGCTGGAGGCACTCGCGTTTGAATCTTGATTCTGAAATATAGAAATACTTTATTTAAAACTATACAATAATATAGTTTATACATAAGAAAAACATATCCTACTAATATTATAAATGCGAAAGTAACTCTGTCTGTCTGTCTGTTACGCTTTCGCGCTAAAACTACTGGACCGATTTAAATGAAATTTGGTACAAAGAAAGTATGGAGCCTGAGAAAGGACATAGGCTACTCTTTAACCGACTGCAAAAAAAAGGAGGAATTCCACGCGGACGAAGTCGCGGGCAGAAGCTAGTAGGCTATATTTTAAAACGATATTGTGTAACATACTCATCGTGGGCAGTAGCTAGTATCGTTATATAGTAGCAGGCGCATGCAGTGAGGGGAGCGTCGGTATGTCACCAGGTTAGGCAGACATTAGTGACACTGTGCCTGTATGGAATGCACGCCCCTGATAGGTAGTATTTAGGAGGCGCGTGCAGTGAGGGTCGCGTCTGCACTACGTCAGGGTAGGCACTCCATACGTTTACACCATTGCGCCTATATGGAATGCACGCCCCTGGTTGGGTAGTACCTGTGTGCTCACGTAGCTGTCGGTGGCGTTGGGCACGACGGTGGCGCGCGGCATCGGCTCCAGAGCCTCCGGCAGCGGCACCGTCTGCGCCAACCGCGAGTACTCCACGTCCATACTCCTATACATTACAATGATTTCATCTATACTTATACTTATATACTTATCTATATATCGCACACCTAGATCTAAAGGGAGCTAACTCAAAAATCTGAAGATTTTAATTAAATACACGCTTAAAAAAAGGATCCGATACCTTACAACAATTTCGCATCTCCTGAAAAAGTTACTTTTTTTGAGTTAGCTCCCTTTAGATCTAGGGGTGCGATATTATAAAGCTGAAAAGTTTGTTTGTTTGAACGCGCTAAACTCAGGAACTACTGGTTCGAATTGAAAAAATCTTTTTTTGTTGGATAGACCATTTATCGAGGAAGGCTTTAGGCTATATAACATCACGCTGCGACCAATAGGAGCGAAGTAACAGTGGAAAATGTGTAAAAAACGGGGTAAATATGAAGCCTTATGAAGAATTAGGTACTATTCCACGGGGACGAAGTCGCGTGCACGGCTAGTACCTGATGAAGGGCGACATGAGGGCGCGCTTGGCGGACTCGCGGTCCTCCTCGTCGTACGCCGCCAGCAGCTGCTCTATTGTTTGCATCTCAGCACACTCGCAGTTGTTGCCCCACTCCTGGAACACACAACAATACGGTATCAGCCGCGTGCAGTGAGGGTCGCGCATGTACTACGTCAGGGTAGGCAATCCATTGTGCCTATATGGAATGCACGCCCTTGACGGTAATTATATTCGTAAGGTACCAAAAAAACAATAGAAACTCAAACCCGTGCAAGTATTATCGCGTATTGTGCTGTTCAATGTGGACAGCCACGTGTATTGATCCGCTAGGTCGTGTAGAAATGTATGTTATGGTCCAGCTGTCATGTTCCATCTACCTTAGAACATTAGCTTGTCTGTCATCGCTGGCTAGTACTCAGTAGCTTGTCTCTCATCGCAGGCCAGTAGCTTATCTCTCATCACAGGCTAGTTGTCTCTCATCACAGGCCAGTAGCTTGTCTCTCATCACAGGCCAGTAGCTTGTCTCTCATCGTAGGCCAGCTGCTTGTCTCTCATCGTAGGCCAGCAGCTTGTCTCTCATTGCAGGCCAGTAGCTTGTCTCTCATCACAGGCCAGTAGCTTGTCTCTCATCGTAGGTCAGTAGCTTGTCTCTCATCGCGGGCCTGTAGCTTATCTCTCATCACAGGCCAGTAGCTTGTCTGTCATCGCAGGCCTGTAGCTTATCTCTCATCACAGGCCAGTAGCTTGTCTGTCATCGCAGGCCTGTAGCTTGTCTCTCATCGCAGACCAGCAGCTTGTCTCTCATCGCAGGCCTGTAGCTTATCTCTCATCACAGGCCAGCAGCTTGTCTCTCATAGCAGGCCTGTAGCTTATCTCTCATCACAGGCTAGTTGTCTCTCATCACAGGCCAGCAGCTTGTCTCTCATCGCAGGCCAGTAGCTTGTCTCTCATCACAGGCTAGTAGCTTGTCTCTTATCACAGGCCAGCAGCTTGTCTCTCATCGCAGGCCTGTAGCAGCTTATCTCTCATCACAGGCCAGTAGCTTATCTCTCATCGCAGGGCAGTAGCTTGTCTCTCATCGCGGGCCTGTAGCTTATCTCTCATCACAGGCCAGTAGCTTGTCTGTCATCGCAGGCCTGTAGCTTATCTCTTATCACAGGCCAGTAGCTTGTCTGTCATCGCAGGCCTGTAGCTTGTCTCTCATCGCAGACCAGCAGCTTGTCTCTCATCGCAGGCCTGTAGCTTATCTCTCATCACAGGCCAGCAGCTTGTCTCTCATAGCAGGCCTGTAGCTTATCTCTCATCACAGGCTAGTTGTCTCTCATCACAGGCCAGCAGCTTGTCTCTCATCGCAGGCCAGTAGCTTGTCTCTCATCACAGGCTAGTAGCTTGTCTCTTATCACAGGCTAGCAGCTTGTCTCTCATCGCAGGCCTGTAGCAGCTTATCTCTCATCACAGGCCAGTAGCTTATCTCTCATCGCAGGGCAGTAGCTTGTCTCTCATCGCAGGCCTGTAGCTTGTCTCTCATCGCAGGCCTGTAGCTTGTCTCTCATCGCAGGCCAGCAGCTTGTCTCTCATTGCAGGCCAGCAGCTTGTCTCTCATCGTAGGCCAGTAGCTTGTCTCTCATCGCAGGACAGCAGCTTGTCTCTCATCGCAGGCCAGTAGCTTGTCTCTCATCGCAGGCCAGTAGCTTGTCTCTCATCGCAGACCAGTAGCTTGTCTCTCATCGCAGGCCAGCAGCTTGTCTCTCATCGCAGGCCTGTAGCTTATTTCTCATCACAGACTAGTTGTCTCTCATCACAGGCTAGTTGTCTCTCATCACAGGCCAGCAGCTTGTCTCTCATCGCAGGCCAGTAGCTTGTCTTTCATCACAGGCTAGTTGTCTCTCATCACAGGCCAGTAGTTTATCTCTCATCACAGGCTAGTTGTCTCTCATCACAGGCCTGTAGCTTGTCTCATCGCAGGGCAGTAGCTTGTCTCTCATCGCAGGCCAGTAGCTTGTCTCTCATCGCAGGCCTGTAGCTTATCTCTCATCACAGGCTAGTTGTCTCTCATCGCAGGCCAGCAGCTTGTCTCTCATCGCAGGCCTGTAGCTTGTGTTATTACCTTGTAAGCCTTCTCCGCGGCGACGGCGTCCCCCCTCGCCAGCTGCACGAGCACGATGGCGACAGTGAGCCGGCCGATGGCGCCGACGTTGCCGCTCTCCTGGTGGAACCCGATCTCGCGGCGTATGCTGTCCACGGCTTGGTCGTACCTTTCAACAAAATATAAATATAAATGTAAATAAATATCTTTGGACAATACACACCAATTATCTAGTCCCATTTTAAGCAAAGCTTGTGTTATGGGTACTAGACAACGGATAAATATACATAAATACATATAAGACATCCAAGACTCAGGTACAGATGCCAGTGCTCATCACATTGACATCTGCCCCTAGCGGGATTCGAACCCGCAACCTCCGGTTTCGTAATCAGGGCCTCTGACCACTAGACCAACAGGTCGTCACTAGACCAACAGGCCGTCAAAATGTGCTGTAAATCACTAAACAGTATAAAACAAAGTCGCTTTTTCTGCCCCTATATCCTAATGTACGCTTAAATCTTTAAAACTACGCAACGGATTTTGATGCGGTATTTTTTAATAGATAGAGTGATCCAAGAGGAAGGTTTATAGCACCCGTGTGAAGCCGGGGCGGGTCGCTAGTTATCTATATATTGCTCACCATTGCAAACGAACTAGAAGCCTCGACGCCTTGCTGATATACTCTGCACCCTGGTGTTGGCTGCTTTCGCCCTGTTAATAAAAAAAAATATTATTTAAACCGCTTCGCAATATATACGGACAACTAGCGTATATTAATAAAAACTTTTCAATTCCCACTGAACGTAGGGGAGTACTAAGAAAAGGTTTTTTAAAAAATCACCCTCTAATCCACGGGGGTGCTTATGGTACGCAGACGCAGTACCTCGCGTATATTAATTTTATTCTAACGTCTTAAAAAACTTCATTTTTCACTCAACTGAAGATAGTTAAGCACTGATAGCACCCCCTAATGAGGGCTACCGCGTGTCAGAAATCCGCTAGATGCGCTAGTGTAGAACGAGGTCTAGCTGTCATGTTCCACCAATGAGAGGCAAGCTACTGGCCTGTGATTGGTGGTACATGACAGCTGGACCTCATTCTACACGACGCGCATCTAGCGGATTTCTGGCACGCGGTAGTCCTTATTGCCGGGGTTAAAACGGGGATGCTTACAGTGCGCAAAAGCAGTAGTAGTAGTAGACTTACCGAAGACACTTCAGCCGCCTGCGCGAACAGCTTATAGGCCAGTTCAGGCGAGTTAGTCTCCAGTATCTTCCCGGCCTTGTCGAGCACCGCGGCCGCGGAGTCGCCCGACCCGCTCTGCTGGTAGAAGCTGGCCGCCTCGCTGGACAACTTGTATATCTGAAAAATGAGACAATATAAAAAAAAAATTTGGAATGATGCACTTTAGACGGATTTAATTTGCGTATTATATTATATTGGCTGACGTTTCGGAGTCTTTACAGATTCCATAATCGTAGCACGGTGAAATGATACAGTATAAAAAAAAAGATCTTTGGAATGAAAGCAACTTTAGATGGATTTAACTCGCGTATTTTATTTTATTGGCTGAAGTTTCGGTGTCTTTCCAGATTCCATAATCGTAGCACGGTAAAATGAGACAGTATAAAAAATAAAATCTTTGGAATGAAAGCAACTTTAGATAGATTTAATTCAAGCTATTTGCTTATAATTTATCTATACTAATATTATAAAGACGAAAGATTTGTATTTTTGTATGTTTGTAATGAATTGGCTCCGAAACTACTGGACCGATTTCAAAAATTCTTTCACCTTTGGAAAGCTACATTATCCCCGAGTAACATAGGCTTTATAATATCACGCTAGGTCTTATAGTTGCGGAGCAGTAACCGAAAATGTTTCAAAAACGGGGGAAAAGTATCGTTTCTGAGGCCTTAAAAAAATCTTAAGTCCCCCCGTGCGCAGCCGGGACGGGCCGCTAGTTTAATTATATAATTATGAGCACCCGACATGACATTTTCTTTATACAAATATTAATACTTTAGGAACCTAATATCAAATTTTTATTATTTTTGTTCTTTTTTGAGTAAAAGCCCCTCTATGTCGGGGGTTTGTTATTATAAAGTTTACTGAGTATAAGGTGGGGTCAGGTAATAATAATCTGACGCTTAGTGTAGTCTACAGGCAATTAATAAGAGTAGAAAATAAATGCCAGCTGGTAAATTGAACGACTCTCTGAATCCACGGTTACCTCTTCGGGGCTGGCTTCCTCCTTGCAGACCAGCATCGCGTTCTCCAGAGACTTCCCCGCGTTGAAGAAGGACCCGCTCTGCTCGTAGTTCTCCGCCGCCTTCAGCTGGCACTCCTTCGTCTTCTTCGCGTCGCGGACGATGCGGTAGCATTTCGCTTAAACATTATCAAACAATAATTTCTGATGCCTTCGCGGTAATTATACATTGGAATGAAACAACTTTAAACAATTCAATATAAGACTAGGTATTGTCAGCTCAGTCGTGCTACGATTATGGAATCTGTAATGGCTCCGAAACGTCAGCCAATATAATAAAATACGCGAGTTAAATCCGTTTAAAGTTGTTTCATTCTAACATTATGTAACACTATTATGTAGCTTCTGCCCGCGACTTCGTCCGCGTGGAACTCCTGCTTTTTTGCAATGTTAAAAAGTAGCCTACTTATGTCCTTTCTCAGGCTCCAGACTTTCTTTGTACCAAATTTCGTTTAAATCGGTCCAGTAGTTTTAGCGTGAAAGCGTAACAGACAGACAGACAGACAGACAGAGTTACATTCGCATTTATAATATTAGTAGGGATTTAATACAACTTCATAATAGAGTCATAATAGGGCCTGTTGGTCTAGTGGTCATGGTACAAAACTGAAGGTTGCGGGTTCGAATACTGCTAGGGGCAGATGTCAATGTGATGAGCATCTTGGATGTCTTATATGTATTTATGTATGTTTATTCGTTGTCTAGTATAAGTTGCATAGTACAAGCTTTGCTTAGTTTGGGACTAGATCAATTGGTGTGAATTGTCCAAAGATATTTATTGATTTTTCACTATCAAAATAAATTAAGAAAACAACCATAAAATAATCTTACCTGCTTCTCCATACTCATAGGCTGCCAAACTGTAATCTGGCTTCCACCGGAGAAAAGATGTCTTCAAACTGCAAAATAAATATCACTTCATTTAAGTAATTAAAAAATTTATGCAAAACAATTATGATGTTTTTTGATATTATGTAACAGGGTAGGGTAATACCATGGTATCAATTTATATATACAATTAAATCAATCACAGTTGTTCTATTTTAATGATTTTTAATTTTTTGACTATGATTGTATCAACAATCCCATATCTTAAGAAATGAATTACAAAAGTCTGTGCAATAATATTTTTTTATTAAATTAAACATAGCTTATTGGCACTATAAGTACAAAGAATAAATAAACTAACTTAAACATAATATAAGAAATCAGATGAAATCAATATTTATAATCACTATACTGATCTTAATCAGAAACTCATAATAGCTCGCAATTCCATAATATAATCACTAGCTTTGCTCTGTAATTAAATATAATTTCATATTACTGAAAAGACTTATAAGAAACTTGCATTAGCAGTATAATTTTTTATAAGTAAGTATATAGTCACTAAAATTTCATCTCTTTAATTATTAAATTAAAATTCACAGGCAAACAAAGCAATTTAAATCAAAATAATATAATATAACTATACTAAAATCAGAAATGGCTGTTGTACAATATAAATTCGCATACAGCATATACAAAATTTAATAAGTTAAAAACTTTATGTTCTTATGAAAGATCATATTATAAACTCTGGGAGGCTGTTTTAAAACTTTAATGACACCAATAATTAATAAAACTGCACTGTTTTAATTTTAAATTAAAATATAGATGCTTACTAATAACCACCACAATATTAAGGTATCAAATTAAGCTAAATAGGACAGAATCAGATCCTCATAATATTGTCAAATGACTTATGTGAACAATCTTAAAATACAGTTTTCCCTAGTTAACTAGCAAATACTCTTATCTGAATATTAGGAAAAAGGCTCTAGTAAAAAATACAATAATTATTACACAATACAGTTACGAGACTACAAAACATAATAAACTATTATATATTCAGTCTGTTAATGTATGAAGGGTGTATATGTTTGATAGACCCTTTATACTTATAGCATAGATTATTTCCTACGTTATTTATGCGACATAATCATAGAAAAAATATAAATTTTCAAAACGAATAGGATGTAATATGAAGCAACAATACTTACTATTTCTCAGCTGCCTTGCAGTGTTCCTGGGCCTCTTGTACTTTGGACGACATGATGATATGGAGGACTATTTATTAATGCTACTTCCAAATAAGTTTAAATAACTGTGGATAAATTATTATTGCGAATTACCTATCGCAAAAATCAATACAACACAACCGATGAAATGTCAGATTACCAAGAAAAGTCACAGACTATGCAACAGCCATATGCCAAATCATTGGACGTTTGCAATGTACATTTTTATACTGAATACTTACTCTGAGGTCGGTCAGTACATAAAGGCAGTGTAATAAAAAAAACAATGTGTATTTTATATTCCAAACTTCACGTTTTATTCAATAAATATAGTATTTTAGTAGTTTTTAATTACTGTCAACATGCCTATTGTAATATATACCTTGTATTTTTTACTTTTACAAGTTACAACTTACAACACGTAAACAGCAGCTTAATTTATAAATAATTTATTTATTTAACTTTATTGCACAAAAAGACAATTTTGTGTACAATTGACGGACTTAATTCGCATTATTTATAAATTATAATATATAGTCAACCAAAAGGCCAAACAGAGAGGACGATTATTTTATAATTATAATTCCTATACTACCTATATTACAAATAAATTAAATAAAATTAATATTTTCAGATGTCATGCTATTTGAAAATAGGATTCAATATTAATGGAAAAATACTTCATGATGAATATAACTCGCTGCTTTTCTAGAATAGTGTCACAACTCGAAATAATTTGTTATTCCATTTAAGATCGTGAACCGTCATGCATAAGTTTCAATTCAGAATGGTGACGCATTTCGAGTTGTGACACTATTCTAGAAAAGCAGCGAACTGTAAAGTCCAGTAAATTACTGTTTTGCTGTAAAGTTACTATCGCGTCAGTAATTATAACTGTAGTAAACTGTAGTTACCTAGACGTCGAAATTTATATTTAAACCAGCCTCGATTTTTGGGGTTTTCACAGATTAGTTAGATAGGTACCAGCAATGCAGTGTTTTTAATCCGCTAGTAAAAATAGACCTCATTCTACACGGCGCAAATCTAATGGGTTTTTCGACAACTTCCATTTGGTACTATCTTTACCCTGCCCTCTGCAGTATCATACTCTTTAGTAAATTGCTATAATTATTAAACCACAAAGTAGTAATAAAACACAAACATCAGCATATGCACATTTATTACATCGTTAAAATTTCAAATTTACATGTTGAATAAATACTTATTGTAACAATAATTCTACATATTAATCTAGCAGAGTTAATTCACATTGGACATGATTTCAATTTCATTTATGATTACTAAAATTTTACAAACTTTTATTGGTGGTCAAATCAATAATAACATTAAAAACATATAATTTATCATTTTAAGTCATTTATCGTGATTATTGCTTTTAATTTTTATATTTTCCTAATATAACTTATTCTAGAATTTTATCTCTAAACTATAGATACTTATACTAAATACAAATCGTAAGTATATATTACAATAACATTTATACATAAGTAGCTAGCTAATAATATAATAGCAGCATCGATTCAAAATAAAGACTTGGAAAAATACATTTACCTAATATAAATATTATATTGTGACGAGAATAAAAAAAAGAATAATCCCAATGTAAGGGGAAAAAACCTACATTGATAAATAACTGTTTTATACTGTAGAATTTATAGTTACTGCATTAAGAAAATACTAGCTGCTATAATAAATTCCGAAAAAATTGTGTACTACCAACGATAAACGCAGTAAGTATGTATGAAACGCATATGTACTTACTGCGTTTATTATAAGCACGGCAGTGTCACTACACTTATTTATATTAACAATCTGCATATTAACAACTTCAAAATTAAATTAAAATTTTGCAATGACTCTTAATTTGCTTGTACAATTTCCATTACTTATATTGCATCTAACAAATATTACACATGTAAGAAAAAAAAATACTTTCAAATAAATCAGCTGAAAAAACTGCCGTAGCCAACACCAGAGGCAAAATGCACTAAGCGCCTCGGTCATTAACCTTTAGCATTTCAACAATGACACAACTCACATGTCAATCAGCTGTTTAAAAAAACTAATTAGTCGCCAGGTCGTCCAGTGTGACATTTTCTTAGGGGGGTGATGATCACACTATGATTTATAAAGTCAATTGATACCCCCCCTAGGGCAACGGGGGCTAATTGAGCATCGTGTGCCTATCGTAGATGTTGCGTCGCTGCTCTCGCACCTAGAAATAAACAAAAAAAAATATATTTTTGAAGTGAAAACTTCTTTAGCGGCGCTGAGCACTTTTTTTTGTATGGGTAAAAACTTTCAAACTCGCGTCAGGGTCACGTGATGCTGATCGAAAAAGCGTAAGATCGAGGGGAAGGGAGAGGAACTAGTATCTCCCACTCTTTCTACCGCGCCTGAGTTTGCTGCTCCGTTTAGGTGGCACAGGGCGCTTGCGCGAATGTCGTGTGTGTTTATGTACAGCGTGCCACGCGTATCCAAGGATGGTGACAAATTTTATTGTCATATTTGTGTACGATAGCGCAATAAATAAACATTGTATTCTACCTCATAAATGATAGTACTTTTGTACTTATAATTAAACACAACATTCATATTGAAGTTTTCACTTCTGCCGGCACTCCCGGAGTGCTATTTTTTTGTAGGTACAAAGACAAGAGTACAAAAATTTTTGACCCCTTGTCGGATTCGAACCCACGCCTATGCCTTTACTAGCGGCAGCGTGCTAAACTTTTACACCATAGGGACCACTGACAGGTCATCGAATTTCTCTACTATTTTCAATGCGGTCTTGTACTTTATTGTTTACATGCGAATTTTTCGCTTCAGCGCCATCCGTGTGAAAACTAATGGTATTGAACCAAGAATATCAATCGAATTTCGATTGATAGATCGTAGTTACTAAAAAAAATTGAGATTAGGATATCAAGAAAGCATCTGATGGCCTCATAGGCTTGCGGATTGTCAAGGTATATGTTTTATATAAAAACTAGCTGTCCGACCCGGCTTCGAACGGATCCCATTTTCTTATAGCCTATGTCACTCGGGAATAGTGTAGCTTCTCAACAGTGAAAGAATTTTTGAAATCGGTCCAGCCGTTCTGGAGCCTATTGAATTCAAAAATGGGAAAGGTTTGTTTGTTTGGATTGAATAGGCTCCAAAACGGCTGGACGATTTGAAAAAATCTTTCACTATTGGGAAGCTACGTTCACCCTGAGTAACATACTAAGGCTATAAAAAATTTGGAAAAAAAATGGGGATCCGTGCGAAGCCGGGGCGAACTGCTAGTTTTACATAAAATTATAGTCAGTCTCACCTGTCGCTTCCATTTGTCCTGCTGATGCGTTACTCTATTCAAGACGTTGCCGCGTCCGTTGGTGTGAGACGGACCACTCACGGCGCCCTCGTCCTGCGTAAATAAAATTCATTGAATAAAAAACTTATTATAATAATTTCTGATTCCTCTGCAATTCTAGTATATATATAACTATTCATTGTAAAGAATATTTTTATTCATCTGTTTTTTACACATATTTGGTATTTTTTTTTTAATATTTCTCAATTCATCTATATAAATAAGATACAATTGCTTGAAATATAGGCAAAAATAAATAATATTCTATAATTAATTATTTATTGATCGACACAGTACTCTTTTTCATTTATTAATTAGGTACTTAAAATAATTAGCACAGTATAATTGTAAAATAAATAATGCACATATATAATTTCAAGGAACGAAGATTTAGTGTGCACATTTTATTTTAAATCCTAAATAGTCTGCAATTAATACAAAACACACAAAAGAACTACCAGACATGCAGGACATCTCACAATTTCAATGACAATTGAATATTTTATAATATGCAAAAATATATTGCATAATAATATATATCAAAGTAATACCTACATGAAAACTTTTATAATTTATTTATAGGACATAAATCTTACCTAGCATACCTTGAATATACAAACGCGTGCATTGAGGGTCACGCATGTACTACGTCAGAGTAGGCACTCCATACATTAATACCATTATGCCTATATGGAATGCACGCCCTTGTGAATATCATCCATATTATAATGATATCTTTGTACAAAGACAAGAGTAGAAGAGTAATTAAAAAAAAACTAATAGTATTGAACCAAGAATATCAATCGAATTTTGATTGATAGATCGTAGTTAACATCATCGATATTTTTGAAAGTGATGTGATGAAAGTGCTCAATGTGCTTGTATTTTCATGATTTTAACCTATCTTGTATTTTAAACTATTATTCGCTTGTTAGAAATCAATATCATTCATAGTTTAATGAACTTTTGTCAATAGTACATTACGCACGTAGGCCAGTAAAATAAAAAATGTCTCAGATCACATGTAATTGTCGTCCGAGACGAAGCCGAGGTTGACAAAAATGTGATCTGAGGCTTTTTTATTTACTGACCGAGGTCAGTATACTATTTTTCTGTTTGACGAAGCCAGAAAGCGGCAATTTTATTTAGCGCAGCGGCCAGAAAGTTGGCGCTTTCCGGTCGGAGGACAGAAAAGTAATTTTCATATCTATGGCACTAAACCACTAGACCAGCGTTATTTTTATTGTGACTTACATCTTCGTTGGTGTGTTCCTGGTAAGAAGCTTTCACTCTCTTGTTGATGAGCGGGTCCAGGCATATCAGGAAGCCCATGTACACGACCAGCAGCATTATCACCCAAATCACTATTATCACTACCACCTGATAACAAAACATACCAGAAATTTATTGAAAAGAACAAATTATAGCTTGTCATAAAGAGCCTAGTACGCAATGGCCTATCTTGGCCCACTTTATCTATCGACTATCGCCGTTGTATACAGGCATATGCAAGATGGCTGACGATTTTGCACATATTCAAAGAAATAAGAGTTCGGTAGACATTATGACCGAACTGTACACTTTGTAAACTTGTAATTTTAGCAAGTTATCGCAGAAAATTACGCATAGAACTCTTATTTTAGGGGTGGCATCAAAATGTTCATATTTACCTTAATAATGGTTGTGTTTCGATTCTCGTATTTGCACTCGCAGCGGGGACAGAACTCCAGTTCACGACCCTTGATTTCAGCACCCATCTGCGGCAGGATCACACCGTCGCAATCACTGACGAACCATTCAAATTAATTAAAAGTGGTGTCACAATTATCATCAAATAACTTACAAGATTTTGTACATGCATCATTAAATATATTATTATAACACACCTAGATCTAAACAGGATTAACTTGCATAAATGCATTGGAATGAAACAACCATAATCATAGCAGGACTGAGCTGACAGCATAAGTCCTTTTTTCGGGAAAGGTAAAAACTGATATTATTATATATGTCTATGTGCACGGAAGGAGTTAAGGAGTCTGCCCACTACACCGTATCATACCATGACCGTGCTATGAACGTGTCAGGCAAAAAAATATTCTTTGTATAGAAAAGCATGATACTATGTCCACTAGACCGTTCCGTCACCGACTCGTACCGCCTTATGTATTACCTTCCGTGCTTGATACGTTCATAGCACGTTCATAGCACGGTCATGGTATGATATGGTGTAGTGGGCAGACTCCTTTAAGGAGAAGGAGTATTTATAGTTTATTTTTATGAAGCTAGAAGACTTAGTTAATTACACCTTGTTTGTGTTTGTAAACTATTTGAGTAAATGTTTTGTTGTATAATAGAGTTTACATATATCACAAGAATACTTACCATTTATTCGGTGGAACATTAGCAATGTAGAGCTTACGATCGGAGCCTGTATTGTTGTTGAGTACTGCGGCGGGGCTTGGGCAGACGCATTTGCATCTCTTGTCTTCATACTGACCCTGTAATCAAGCAAATATACCTATTTCTTGGATAATCTAAAACATTATTAGGCTTATCAAAATCGCACAAAGGTGGTATCCAAGAGGTGATTTTAATCAGTATGGAAAATAGGAGAGGTAAGTGTAAGTTAGTCTTTGTTCACTGACTTTTTTAAGTGGTTAAAACTTACGTTTTATCTAATCGTACCACAAACGCCCCTCATTGATAAATTAAACAATAAAATCTGAAAAATAGTATTTTTAACCTATTTGAGCCTTCCAACGTATCTATAAATTTGTCCGGAGTCTAGCTTGTTATTGTCTTTTTACTTTTGGTGGACGTGTACCTTTAGTGAATGTTAATTATTAATATTTCTTATATTATTGTGTAGTATGCATTTTTTCATAATTAGTTTAACTCACCGATGCCAATACAACACTCGTCGCGAGGAATGTCACTACGATGCCGAAATGCATTTTAACGAAAACAAATAAACTCGTTCTGCTGTGCTGTCCTACAATGTTTACGTAGTTGGTTATACGAATTACGATCTAACCAAATAAAACAATTCAACTATTCGCCATTTTGGAAATTGTGACAACCATGAAACGATATTGCCATGTGTGAAAAATAAATGTTAATTGTCATACTTTTTGAGAAATAAGGCGGTTTCACACCGTTTCAGTAGACACAATATTATTATGATCGTTTCGTTCACCGGGGGTCTCGATGGTGTCATCAAAACATGATAGATGTCGTCACTAGTTCATAAAACTTAAGACAGGAAGTTTTTTACTTAGAGAAATGATTTCAAGCATTTGTAATAATAATTATTATATCATATTATAATTCATAAAAAATATCACGAAATGTTAAGATTATACACATACAATAATGCCTATATTATACTTATTATATTGATGATAGTTTTCATTGAAAAATTATTTAAGTACCTACTTACCTACGAGTCAAAAGATATCAATAAGTAATTACGTAGGCCTACCATAATTACTTAAAAAATAAGAATAATAAGGAAAATATTAAATACTTCGTTACACTATAGAATTCTGACGATGAATAGCTCGACACGTGATTTCGTTATAGCGTACACACTTGTCGGTCCATCGAAAACCATTTTATCTTATTAAAAAAACAGTCTTCTCAAACTTTCCATACGCGAAAAACTCTAATTTAAAAAGAAACGAAACGCGTTTCTCAACTCTAAAAAACATTCACCCAAGTAAACAGACTTATTTATTCTACTGCATTCTTTCTTATTTCCAGTCTCCGTATGATCGCGCTCGGGTTTCTTCGCTTTTAAATTAAATAAATAATTCATACAATTTGAGTACAATAAACAGGAGGTGTAGGTAGGTAGCAGTAGTCTTTGCTCTGAAATCGCGCGCCTGCCCCGTTGGGAACAATAACGACTCGTGAGGTATGTAAAATGACGCTTTTCAATTTAATTCAGATTGTCCACTATTTACCATGAGTTGTGAGTACATTTATAGGTTTACCTAATAGTAGAAGAGGCTGTGAGATATTTATTAACTCTACTTACTCAATTTAGGTACCTACGTCCTGCACTCTTCGACACTGCTCTACTTTACTCCAATTACCCTATCTAGTACCTAGTTAGTACCTATATACCTACTTACAGTAGGTAGGTGAGATTTCATCTAAATTAAGTAAGTAGGTAATAATTTCTGATGCCTTCCCGGTTATTACACATTGGAATGAAACAACTATTAACGGATTGGAATGAAACAACTATTAACGGATTTAAACTCGCGTATTTTATCAGTAATTATTATTATTTAATGCTTTTTCGCTCTTTTCTATACTAATCTAATAAAGAGGAAAAGTTTGTTTGTTTGGATTGAATAGGCTCTTAAACGACTGGACGATTTGAAAAATTCTTTCACTGTTTGGAAGCTACATTATTCCCGAGTGACATTATTCTATAAATAAAAGATGCATGCGAAGCCGGGGCGAACTGTTCTATAAACAAGCTTAAAACCAGCGTCATTTTACGTGCCCATCGTCCACCAGAGGTGTGCTCACATCGCTGTACACTAAAGCATTGTCAAATTTCCCAGCACGTTGAATAGCCGGCCCTGTGAGGCCTGCCTTTGTACTTTCCTGAATTCTACATAGGCCACTGTAAACAGGGTATACGTTTTATTAATGTCACTGTTTCTTTGCGGGATTTAAGTCGGTAAATAGAAATGCCGTGTAATTAAAGGTACCTATAAGGCATTCCTAGCAGATACTACTAGTGGTTGTGGTATATGCCACGGGAGAAGTGTTTTTCATTGGAATGAAACTATTATAACGGATTTGATAGGCGTATTTTATTTTATTTGTATTACGATTCGAAAAACGTTGTTGCCAAATTAATTACTGTAAAGTTTTAGAAATATTGTTATCTGTAGGTCTAATATTATAAAGCTGAAGAGTTTGTTTGTTTGAACGCGCTAATCTCAGGAACTACTGGTTTGAATTCAAACATTCTTTTTTTGTTGGATAGACCATTTATCGAGGAAGGCTTTAGGCTATATAACATCACGCTGCGACCAATAGGAGCGAAGAAACAGTGGAAAATGTGTAAAAAGCGGGGAAAATATGAAGCCTTAAGAAGAATTACTATTCCACGGGGACGAAGTCACGTGCACAGCTAGTATATAATATGCGAGTTAAATCCGTTACGATTGTTCCATTCCACTGTGTAATAACCGTGAAAGGAATAGAAAATCATAAAACAAGAGCACGGATAAGGATAATAAGATTATCCTTGATTAAAAAAAAACTACACTTATTTCTAAATTGGTAGGTATTGTCAGTGGAAAGCGAAAAATGATTAACCACACATCTGGCCAAAATGGGCTATAACCAATTATATAGGTAACATTTAATATACATGAATAGTAATAATAATTTAAGTAGGTAGGTAAAATTAAATGCATTTTTTCGAACAGTCCTAGTTTCAAAACGATCAAATCACTTTTTTTAACACTAGCGAAAATTCAACGATTAATTCCTTAATTTACTTATGCGTTATGGCAACATTTTCCTAAATACCTAGCCACACTATACTTAACAATAAACGTATAAACTAAACATATACTATGGCGGATGCAGTCGCGCCATTTTTATTTTATGTGGCAGTTTGTCATCTCGCCAACCCCTTCCGAACGTGTCTCGCGTTCTGATAGGAAAAACGTTACGAGCATGTTTCTATATACAGTAATATACATCTAAATTTAAGAGCGGACCTGTAAAAAATAGTAGGTACTGTGTGTCTTGTACCTACAAATCATTTATTACCAAGTCGATTGACTAAAAAAGACCTAATTTCCTTCGCGGTTATTTAACATTGGAATGAAACAAGTGTAGTATTCAAATCGCGTTTTATTTTAGCTGACAATAGTCTTATGCTATACAACTCAGTCGTGCTACGATTATGGAATCTGTAGAGGCGAAACGTCAGCCAATGAAATAAAATTCGCGAGTTAAATCCGTTTAAAGTTGTTTCATTCCAAAATCCATCATAGTTGTTTCATTGCATGGTATTATCTACCATTGAATCCTAAAATCCTAACTAATATTACTTACCTATAAATGTAAAGGTAACTGTCTATCTCGCTTTCATGCTGAAACTACTCAACTGATTTAAATGAAATTTGGCACATAGATATAATAATATTATAGTCTAGAGCTTGAGAAACTACATAGGCTACTGTTTGCTAATACCACGCGAACGGAGTCACGGGCAAAAGTAACAAAACCTAATATATAATTGGAATGAAACAACTTTAACGGATTTAACTCGCGTATTTTATTTTTATTGGCTGATGAGCTGACAATAGTTAAATGCTAAAGTGATTAATACAGCTATGCAAACTACCTTATTTATTAAATTACAAAATTAAGTACTACCCTGTTACCTGTTATAATAAAATACGCGAGTTAAATCCGTTAAAGTTGTTTCATTCCAATGTATAATAACCGCGAAGGCATTAGAAATTATTACCTAATATATAAGTAACTAGCTTCTGCCCGCGACTTCTTCCGCGTGGAACTCCTCCTTTTTTGCAGTCGGTTAAAAAGTAGCCTATGTCCTTTCCCAGGCTCCAGACTTTCTTTGTACCAAATTTCATTTAAATCGGTCCAGTAGTTTTAGCGTGAAAGCCTAACAAACAGACAGACAGACAGAGTTACTTTCGCATTTATAATATTAGTAGGGATACAATAATATATACTTAGGTAAGTATTAAATGCCATAACTAATCTTCATGATGCCAAGTCAAGAACGCGCGACCGCAATTAAAATGAATAATTACTGTTTCATTTCGACCCCAAAAATACAAGCGAATTAACAATGAAAATAACCTTACGTCTAAACTCCCTTGACGCACTGTTAAAGGGTAAATTGTTATGATTAATGTGTTCAGATATTTGCTCCGTATTTTCTTTGTAATGTTTAGTAAATGATTTGCGGAAAAATAATTAGATATGGTAATATCGTACTTAATAAATGTAATAGCAACACTATTTTTCAAGTAAAACTAAAAATATAATTAAGCTGTCTGTAAGTAGTCTGTGTCTCTCTAGACAGTTACTTGTCTATGATTCTGTTATAAAATAGACAATATTATAAAATGGCGGTCAACCGACCATTTTACGAATTCGATCAAAATTAAATAGATATTTGGTTCTAAATTACGTAAATAGAAGATAATACCTAGAAGGTAATATTACATAATATACCTACCTGTAATCAGTTGATAATTTAAATTAATTTCTATAATCTTTCATCTAAGTTAGTTATTACATAAGTTGCAAAACATTACAAAGCCAATTCGTCTGGCTCAAGTTAGGGGTTGCCATTATTAAAATTAGATTTGTTCAAACCGCTGCGTTGGTAATTATGTAGACGATTAAAACGGTGCTTACTCGAACCTGCTGAAATATTAAACGATGGCCTCAGTTTTTGGCGCGTTTTTGATTGTTGTTCAGCCCTATGATAATTACTTTTGGGAAGGGGTTATTGTACGACATACAGGCTGTTAATATTATTTGCGTTTATAATTAAGGTCTTTAAATATTATAATACTTAAATCTTTACAATAGCGAACCTTCGTCTTACTTGTACAAGGTAAAATTAAGTTAATTAAAAAGTTATACCTGATTGTTTTTAATTTCACCTCACTGTGTGTCTCTACTGTAGAATCCGTCAATATCACTTCTTTATAAATATTATTTTAGCTTACAGTATGACTTGATCTTTGATATCTATTCCCATAGCATTAGTTACAGCGTTGGACTTTATATTTCACTTCACTAACAACAAAACACCCTGTACAATGTTGTTATTGTTATAATGACTATGACGGGAGAGTTAATCGGGTACATCACTAGGGATGTCTGCACTGAACGTGAATATAAATTAAAATATGTATTTTATTATTTATTTACGCACAATACATGTTTTGATAAGGTATTTAACATTACAGCTCGCGCAACGAGCATAGAAGCAAATCGTAGCATTTACTAACTTATTTACAAATAAATACAAAAAAACAACAAACAAAATACAAATAAATCTTATATTATAATTTGTGGTAAGTACTACCCCGTGAATATAGTTGATATTTTACCACAGATGCGTCTGAAAGAACGTCACTAAGTAAAATTGTAACCTCTAACATATCACGTAACGGTGTTACTTTAGCCTACTATAATATAATTAAATATACGAGTATATTGGTAGTTTTACTATATCTCATTAAATCACCTTGATTTCAGCTGAAAGGCACATATACCTACTTACTGTTGAACAGAAGTTCCGTCTTCTCCAAAGATCAAAATCAAAAATACGTTCACTCAATTTAGGCTTTTACAAGCTCTTATGAAAGTCAGAAGCAGATACCAACCTCCGAAGTCAGTCCAGCACTTGTATTATGGGTATTAGACAACGGATAAACATACATAAATACATATTAGACTCCCAAGACTCAGGTACAGATTATAGTGCTCGTCACTTGACATCTACCTAGCTGGAATCGAACCTGCAACCTCCGGTTTCGTAATCAGGGGCTCTAACCACTAGACCAACAGCCCGTATGTATATCGTAGGACCAAGTTTAAATCCACCGGTATTTAAAGTGTGTAAAAAATAATAAAAGTGCGACTGAATTATGTGTAATTAATTTATTATCGCCGCCAGTTCAACAGGAATTGAACGACTGTGTCATTCTGAGCTCATTGCGTTCTCAATTCAACTTTTGTTCCCACAGACCTGACAATAAAATTTTTTGGGCTATTTTTCGTATATGACAACACTGATTGCTGGATCGAGGTTATATTTTGTGACAATTATCTATATCTATACTAATATTATAAAGAGGAAATGTTTGTTTGTTTGGATTGAATAGGCTCCAAAACGACTGGAACGATTTGAAAAATTCTTTCACTGTTGCTAAGCTACACTATTCCCAAGTGACATAGGCTATAAAGAAGATATCCGTGCGAAGCCGGGGCGGACAGCTATTGTAGATGAAGATGTCAATGTCTAACTGTAGACAAAATAATAGGACGCGAGACATCCGCTTCACTATCAACGGCAGTGTCATATTCTGAATAAATAATGAATTAACTTATAACTTTGTGCTTCGTCGCTCTAGGAAGTTTCGATTAACTGGGTCTCTAGAGTAACATGCGTTTTAACTTTACAGTCCGGTACCTGGTATGAAACAATCTATATATAAGTAAGTACTTACAATCTTTCGTTCTTAGTAACTTTATCCGAGGTTGAATACAAATTTTAATATACAGTTTAATACGGTTTAATGTTAAAGATGAATCAGATTGTAGAGTGTTATTTAAAAAATAGGTATTAAGGGTTGCCAGTAGTGAAAATTGTATCACAGATAATAATAGAATAATTATTTACCTAACTATAAAGAAATGCTAAAAAGTATTCCGTCCAATGTCAAAAACCGTCAACGTTTTTTCGTAATTCGTACATCTGGGGTTAAAGGGACGTAACTCGAAAACCTGTTTTAAGTTTTTCACACCATCGAATTCTTTACAGCAAAACGTTCCAGCCAATAGGTAAAAAAATTATTAAGCTAACTCTTTTAGCTTCCTGAACACTCCTGCATTGCACAGGGACATCCCTACTAATATTATAAATGCGAAAGTAACTCTGTCTGTCTGTCTGTCTGTCTGTTACGCTTTCACGCTAAAACTACTGAACCGATTTAAATGAAATTTGGTACAAAGATAGTCTGGAGCCTGAGAAAGGACATAGGCTACTTTTTAACCGACTGCAAAAAAGGAGGAGTTCCACGCGGACGAAGTCGCGGGCAGAAGCTATACGTGTATAAATCAGTTTCTTGCCTCTTGAAAAATCTATTTTTTGAGTTAATCCTGTTTTAATCTAGGTGTGCGAATTCATTTCGTAAATGATACATTAAAATGACAGCTGTGTAATCTAGTGAGGGTATATTATGTATATAATATATATTACTAGCGTTTCGCCCCGGCTTCGCACGGATCCCTATATTTTTTCAAAATATTCTATAGCCTATGTTACTCAGGGTGAACGTAGCTTCCCAACAGTGAAAGAATTATTGAAATCGGTCCAGTAGTTTTTGAGCCTATTCATTACAAACATACAAAAATAGGTACAAATCTTTCCTCTTAATAATATTAGTATAGATATTATTATATAACAATAATATATTATTATGGTATCATAACTAGTAGAGCGTGCATATACCTAGGGTAAGTAGGTATAAGTACAACACTGAACTGTACCCCCCGATTTGTTATCATTCGTTTTTTTGTATTGCCACGTAATTTTAAAGACGTATCCACGTCAAAAAAAAGTGTAAACGCGGTACGAAGTTCGCTGGGTCAGCTAGTTCTTTATAAACACCAATATAAATCAATGTGAATTTTGTGTATTTCTCTGTGTATATTCTTGACGATCTCATTATTACATATAATACGACCATGCAATTATGATGTAAGTATGAAAATATATTGAGAAATAAATGAATGTCAATCTGAATCATATTAATAATTTCTGATGCTTTCGCGGTTATTACACATTGGAATGAAACAACTGTTAACGGATTTAACTCGCGTATTTTTATTTTATTTTATTAGCACTTTAGCGTTAGACTATTGTCAGCTCAGTCGTGCTACGATTATGGAAACTGTAAAGAATCCGAAACGTCAGCTAATAAAATAAAATGAAAATACGCGAGTTAAATCCGTTAACAGTTGTTTCATTCCAATCTGAATCATATTATTATTCCAATACGTTATCGGTGAAACTACGACTAGTAACACCTAAGATTAGGTACAGAGCGAAAGAGGGCCCTTGGTTAATCGGCATCCTATGGTCTCCATAAAATCACATTAGGGACTGTACGGCCGCCTCGGGGCCTGCGCCAAAGATATTACGCGACTAGATGTGGCAATTCAACATACTAGTATCCCTACTAATATTATAAATGTGGTAACTCTGTCTGTCTGTTACGCTTTTACGTTAAAACTACTGTCAGTCTGGAGCCTGAAAAGGATACGAGCTACTTTTTAACCGATTCCAAAAAAGGAGGAGTTCTACGCGGACGAAGTCGCGGGCACACGGCCCGCGACTTTGTTTTACTTTAGGGGGTGAATTTGGAAAAATTCTTAGTGCTATAAAAACCTTGTGTAAAATTTCAAGTTTCTAACCCTTATAGTTAAGATGTGATTAAGTCAGCTTCTACTTTTATTAATAAAATAAATAAATATATATCTTTATATATAGATTAACACACATCTGTTACATTGCTTGTTTGACAATTTCACACTTGCTGTAAGTTTATTGTCGCGATCTTTGTAGAATCTTTTTGAGTTAAAATTGTACTGAACTAATATTTTTATAATTATAGAATTTAAGGCTGAACGATATTATGAAGATCATCCCCTTATAATAGCAGGTTAATAATAATATACGACACTGTAAAACTACTTTCATTTTTTGTAACGAATGTAAAATTTTATGAAACCGACAGCAATCCAATCTAGTAGAGTTAAGGAGACCTGCGGGAAATCATTATGCAAAAAAGTATGCACACGACGATTCAACCTCTTTTTTTGTTTAGTTTATATTTGTATACTTACTTTTTTATTTAAAATTATTATATATTTGTGTTTTTTTTTACATTCAAAATTGTCAGTTTATAGTTGGTAATAAACTGATAAAGAAACCACTTTGTTTATATATTATTAGATAATTAGATTACAGTCCACACTAAATCTTGCTTGCATGTGTAGGTACTTAAAATGTCACTTCTAGAACGCAAGCATCCGTAAAATCCACCTCGCGCACGCGTTTTTGTAGATTAAAAATGTAATTAATTTTTTATTGCGTACTCTATTGCCCTGTGTAAATGTTGTTTTTATTTTCGGCTCCCAAACATGCCCCGGGTGTTTCGGAGGATTATAAACTTTGTTTTGCTGGCAACACTGACATTACGCGCAGATTGCCAGTTGATTTAGATGCCTGCGCAAATGGGCTACTTGAACGCGGTATTTTTTTCTTTTTTACAGACTTGGGAATTTGGTTTTTGTGCAATTCAGCCAGAGTTAAGTAATGAGATGTTATAGTATTGAGGTAATATTAAATATTTTCTACGGCTAATAAATATATTATGGGGGCCGTATTTAAAAATAAACATTTTAGGACTTATAATTTTTTAAATTTGCACTTGCTTACACAAATATTGTTTTACGACTTACCTAGTTTAGACGCAAAATAACATAGGTCAATACTGTATTGCAGTATTCATATCGAAACTACCTACGTACTACCCAATGAGAGTATAGCTATATTTTTTGGGTGCTTTAAGAACTCATGCAGATACCCACAGCTTGATAAATGCAATAAAAAACACTTTTCACTTTCTAATTAGAACTGTTTTTTTTTAATTGATTTCAATGGGCTGATATTGGTGAAGGCATTTTATTTTTGTCCAGTAGCTGTCTATATCGCTTTAGGCACACTAAATTGCCATCGACATGACTACCCGCCATTTTTAAAATCCCATAAACAGCCAGTCCATCACAACCCCTAACATTAGCAGAAGCTTAAACATCAAAGAACAAAATCCCGCTAAGTACATCACTACGGCCATGAAATGCGTGCATCTGTCTTTACTATACCCTTTACACACTTACAATGTGAACTCTAAAACTTAGTCATTACAGTCCAGTTTTGAATGGTGATCTTCGGTCTTAAGCCTCGATGGAATTTAGACTTTTTGGCGTTTGTGTTAGGGTTGTCTTTTTTTTGTTTGGAACCCATGGGTTTTAGGTCAAGTTGTCTATAATTGAATTTTGGCTGGCTCACATTTGATCACGGTTGCACTGAATGACGCCGGGAAATCCAACGATCTTGTTACGTGTAAAGTGATTTATTTATATCAATAGGATTTAGTTTGGATGCAGGTTTTATTGTATTTTTTATAAATATACCTACTTAAATGTAAGGTAAGTATCTATACGTAAACCAAATATGCCTACTTAAATGTAGGTATAAGAAAAAGTAAACATAAGAAAAAAGGTTATGAAACTGTTTATACACATCAGGTTTGATTATTAGTAGGTGCCCAGTTAGTTAATATAAAAATCGTTTAAAATTTGCCATTTCATAATTTCAATTTCATATTTTTATGCAAATAATCTTTGAAACTTCAAAAATTGTTAAACCCTACAAAAAATTGCGCAAAAACGGTAGCAGGTAACCGCAATAATTTCTTAAGTGTCATTTATTCTCTATCCACTTATTCAGACCAGTGAGTAACAAGACTAACGAGATATAATACATGTAATCGATTACGCCCCCGAAATTCATAACGGTAACCCCAAAACGACACACCTATCACAAACGAGTAAAGCTCAAATTCGGTTGAACGGTTCCCTAACCATAGACATGTAGTTTGTTTGACGTTAGGACGGCTGTGTTGCCATGTAAAAAGGTCGATATCGCTTCGGATTTCTTTTTTCAAAACGCATTTGTCGTTTGTTTCGCTCGGTTTGCTGGCCCATTTGTTTTTCGAGCCCTCTATTTTTGTTGTTTGTCTAATTTTATTGTTATTACAATTCTATTCCGCTACCCTATATCGGAGGGTGTGTTTCGCTAATCATTATTTTGCGTTGACGCTCATTGTTAGTTTATTAGTGAGTTCTAGTTGAAAACGCCCGAAGCGCCGAGGGAAAATAAAGGTCTATGGTACGAATTGGAATGCTTTATAAATTTAAGTTCGTAGTGAATAGTGCCATTTGGTACTGATTGGCGCTTAAGTTATTTTAACGTGATGTTAGCTGGCCTTTTTGATTTTTATTTTTGGTGTTCAATCTTATTTGAATTTAAGCTGCTTAGTGCAAGTGCTGTTTGGCATTGTAGGTTAATAGATTATAAATAATACGAGTAGGTAAATCGACAGAACACTCTTACTTATACACAGACACGTACTTAGGCTTTTTGCAATTAGGTACAGGTTGTTGAAGAAAGTTACTTTTGGATATTTATTTACCTATCTATTTTTAACTGTTTATTATGCCTCAATAACAAAATAGTTCACAGACTAACTACAAACCAGATGACACCTTATTCATATATTATTATGTCTGTACCAACATTTATGTAGTACTTATTTCTATTGTGTATATTCTAGATATTTTTACAAATTATAGATATGTCAACTTTATAAAATACTAGCTTCTGCCAGCGACTTCTTCCGCGTGGAATAATTATTTTCCCCGTTTTTTACACATTTTACACTGTTTCTTCTCTCCTATTGGTCGCAGCATCCCTACTTAATATTATAAATGCGAAAGTAACTCTGTCTGACTGTCTGTTACGCTTTCACACTAAAACTACTGGACCGATTTAAATGAAAATTGGTACAAAGAAACTCTGCAGTCTGAGAAAGGACATAGGCTACTTTTTAACCGACTGCAAAAAAGGAGTTCCACGTGGACGAAGTCGCGGGCAGAAGCTAGTGATGTTATATAGCCTAAAGCCTTCCTTTATAAATGGTCTATCCAACAAAACAATAATTTTTCAATTCAAACCAGTAGTTCCTGAGATTAGCGCATTCAAACAAACAAACAAACAAAATCTTCAGCTTTATAATATTAGTATAGATAGTATAGATAAATTACGTAAATTAAATTAGCTTGGTTTAAACATGACACGTAGACTTCGCTTTAGTTTTAAGCAATCGTTTTCCGTTGGAGTTTATTTACCGAGTGCACTTTCGTTGCAATACGATGCAATTCAGATACTTTGGCGATTTATAAATTTAACTCAAATATGGCGGCATATTCTAAAAAAAATATTTTTATTTTTTGACAATCAGGTATATAAATAGATAAATAGAGATCCGTTATCCAGGTACGTGTTTACTTATTAATATCGAACAAGATAATACATAAACCTATTGGCTTAAAAAAACCTGATGTTTTTACAGTTACTACTCAATGGAATAAAACAACTATAAGTATGTTTGTATATTAATGCAAAATCACTTCGCCCCAGGCCTATTACAACGTCTAATACCCCTGCCATATACTCTTGCATAAGAGAGGGTAAGTACTGAGTGAGAAAATAAGGCAGAGCAAACGTGTGGCCACTCTAATCGTCATGCTCTATGGATTGCGTAAGTAGAGTTGGAGTGTGGCCAGCAGCAGATGAGCAGATATAGGTTGGCTGAGGTATCAAGTACAGGTAAATAATAAGCTTATAGCCTAGGGTTGCCATACGTCCCGGTACGCCGGGACATGTCCCGGTTTGAAGCATGGTGTCCCGGCGTCCCGGCCGATAAGCAAATTGTCCCGGTTTAAAAATCATAGTTATTTAATAGAGGCTGGACTTGGTAAACAGTAATATACCTCCAATAAACGCGCTCTAACTAGCGTACGATTAGCGGTACGTGGATAGAACGACGTAAGCGCTGACAATTGTCCGTTCACGTTTCACGAATTTACGTTAACAGTGTCAACGCATTTCGAGATCGCAGACTCTCAGCGTTGACAGAGCAAGAGCGCATCAATGGCATGCTATCAAGCCCACTATGTGACTTAGAGATGTTTGATACAAGATCGATTTTTCTAATGCATTGATATTTTATATCGATTTTATACATTCAGTTGATACCTGACTTCTTGAGAAAACTCAACCTAAGAAGCGTTCAAATTTAAAAAAAATCAAATATTATTATGTAAATAAAAAAATAATACCACCGAAAAAATAACTTCAAAGGCAACAAAAAACAATAGCGCACTACATAGAATTTATTTTTTCTTCCTTTTCAGTGCGTTAAGTATTGTTCTTTGTTGCCTTTTAGTTTTTTTCTACAGTTAAATTTATTATTTAGTTATTATTTTGTAATTGTTTTTGGCCATAATTTATACAAATTATTACATGCTTCATTTGTAATTACCTACTTTTGAAATTGCTACCTACCTTGTTTTTGCTATTAACTTTTAGTGAAACAATAAATAACCCCTATTTTTCCACCCTTACGGTAGGTTTCTTTTTTCCAAATTTTTATGGGATCAACTTTGAGGTATGCCCTATCCAATAAAAAAAGAATTATCAAAATCGGACTACTCTGTAAAAAGTTACGTCTGGTCATTCGATACAATCAGTGTGTGAAAAATGAATTATCCCCTATTTTCCTACCCTTAAGGTTGGATTTTTTTTATCTAAATTAACGTGATTAGTCAGGTTATTTTTTTTTTTTTTTTTTTTTTTTTTTTTTTTTTTACCTTTACTAGTTTTTCTTGAAATGTCCCGGTCCGAGTCCTTACACTTCTGGGAACCCTATTATAGCCGTCGTCAGATCGAACCTTGTACCGCACAGTCGCCGAGCTCGGCGATTTGTCAGCCGTCAGCCGCGGCAGCTCCTTAAATAATAGCCGCAGCCACACGGGAATGGGTTTATAATCCATTCGAAGATATATAAAGAAAAACAATTTAACAAACACTATCCTTCCTATATCAAGTTTGAGAGTGTTATGTTGGCAACATTGAATATAGAGTTGCGTGTCTATGGACCGCGTCATGTTTGAAATTTAGAATTTGAATATAGTTGTCATTATTTACGCAAGGATTTTTATTTGTATTTTCTTAATTTACCGAAAAATAATAAAAAGTTTTACAAACTATGATATTTTAAGTCCATTAGGGCTGATAATTTCTGATGCCTTCGCGGTTATAACAAATTAGAATTAATCAACTGTTAATGGATTTAACTAGCGTATTTTTATTTTATTTTAGCGTTAGACTATTGTCAGCTCAGTCGTGCTACGATTATGGAAACTGTAAAGAATCCGAAATGTCAGCAAATAGAATAAAATAAAAATACGCCAGTAAAATCCGTTAATAGTTATTTCAGTCCAAAGAAGACATTTTACTTAAAAATAATTTAATACCATTTGATAACTGGTACACTCAGCCTAATTTGTACAGGAAGCGTACGGCGGAAGCGGCACGCGCCGCGCCGTCGTCGTCACCGCAAATGTGCCGCCGACTGTACCGGAAATCAGTTTTGGATATGGAATGTTTAAACGGTGGAATAATTTGACCAACTACCCCGGAAGGACGTCATTGTAAAGCCTTGATTTGATTTAATTTTGAATTAAAAAAAAAAACTGATAATTTCTGATGCCTTCGCGGTTATTACACACTAGCGGCCCCGGCAGACGTCGTCCTGCCCGTCCGATTGTTTCGTCAAAGATCTGTCAAAGTCTTCTGTCACTTCTTCATAAGGCTTCATATTTTCCCCGTTTTTACACATTTTCCACTGTTTCTTCGCTCCTATTGGTCGCAGCGTGATGTTATATAGCCTAAAGCCTTCCTCGATAAATGGTCTATCCAACAAAAAAAGAATTTTTGAATTCGAACCAGTAGTTCCTGAGATTAGCGCGTTCAAACAAACAAACACAACTTTATAATATTAGTATAGATTGGAATGAAACAACTTTAAACGGATTTAACGTATTTTATTTAAAAAATCTGTTTCTAAATAAAAATGTCTGTTTCTAATATTATGTTGGTAGTAATGTGCACAAAATCTTAATCATAGAGAAAAAAACAATTAGCAGTTGCAAACTATTAATGTTTAAAAACAAAAATAGAGACAACTGAAAAATACAACATTATACCTATATATACTAAGTAGGTAAGTACATAAATGAGACTAGCGTCCCGCCCCGGCTTTGCACGGATCCCCATTTTTATTCAAAGTGCTTTATAGCCTATGTCACTCGGGAATAGTGTAGCTTCACAACAGTGAAAGATTTTTTCAAATCCGTCCAGCCGTTCTGGAGCCTATTCAATCCAAACAAACAAACAAACCTTTCCTCTTTATACTATTAGTATACTCGTAAATGACTAAACCAACTGAATCCAGACCCATATGACTGCTCCCGAATAGCGTGTTATCAATTTGTTTGATTGCTAGTCACGTGCCGCCGGGTTATATTATTATACTAGCGATTAGGGACAGATTATATGTCTGTCGGTCTGTGTGTTCGACCGTTAATGTATTACATTATGCCGTGGCTTTTGTGGTTTTTCCTGAAATTGTTTGCGCAAGTTTTATACTACTGTAGGTACTGCTCGTCCAGTGGTCAAAGTCCCTAACTACGTAAGTTGAGGTTCGAATCCAGTTAGGGGCAGTCAGGTGACAACAGTCTTGAATATTTTATTTATAGTATTCAGGTTAAAAATAAATCATCTCCGAATCTTAAAAAAGTAGTTTTACACGTCATAGAACCTAAGTACATAGGTACATGTATTTATTGGAGCTTCGAAAATACGCTCCGGATCTAAAATAACTGCATCATTTAAATCGAAAAAACTTAATTTTTTAGATGAAAAATAATTATTCGCACCCAAAAGAATTAAACTGAATAAGTGTTCTTTTTTTCAAGAAAGGTTAAAAACTGTAATATAATAATTAAATATTATGTACCTAAGGAGCTTTATCTATCTATCCTTAGATTTATGTTTTTTATATGAAGTTAGCTTCAATATTTAGTGGTAGGTAGGTTTTGCTGTAAGGAATTCGATGGTGTGCATAACATTCAGGTTTTTGAGGTAGCTCCCTTTAGATTAAGTGCAATTGTGGATTACAGTATGAAAAACTTATATTATGCTCTTATTTTTGAAGAAAAAATGTGTTGATATGCATTTAGTTTTTAACCTGTGTCAACTTAACCCGTACACTTCAGTCACTAGCGCAAACCAACACAAATTTATCATAAAATTTAATTTCAATTTTAATCACCATTTGTAACTCTAATCCTGTAGGGTAAACGTCACATGCGAGTGCACAGTCAAAAGTGTCGCGAGTGTCGGGCGTTGTGCCGAGGGAAGTGTCACGGTCTCGCGAGATCTCGACACGTGTTCTAGATAGATTGCTGCAGTGTCGCTTTACTCTCTTAATGCGATTCACTTGTAATTACTTTAGTGCAGGTCAATTTTGTTTGAAATGTTTGATAATCATTGAAGTGGATACAAATGGTTTGTTCACTTTGATAATTTTGGATTAGGTATATTACATATTGCCAACAGTTTCGATGGTTTGTTTTTGATTAAACTATTGTTTCACAAAATTACATTATAATACCTAACCGTGAGAGAGAAATGAAGAAGATAGAAAGTAAAAATGATAATTCTAACAGGACTGTTCAGGAACAAGCTGTCATGTACCAGCGCAAAATTTCTTATCATCATATAGGTAAGTACTTATAAAATTATTATAATAATGGACTCTAGTTAGTAAACTTCGCAGATGGAAGCTATATTTCAAGTCAAATCAAACCCGTCTTTTACCTGGAAAAACTAAACTTGGAAATCATTACCGCCGTCAAATTAAGAACCGGATTCCGAACAAAATAAACCGATAATCGACTTTTGCGACCAACCCGGCCTCGTCTCACCGTCGTCACCAATTACTGGCATGACATTAATTGTAATATAAACTTTGCCCGATGGGGCAGAAACTTGGAGACACGTGCCCAGCACGTGACGGAATTGGGGACTTCACCCTACTCAACTCGACCAGTGTGTTAAGACCTTCCTAATATACTGGGTTCTTTTCCGTCGGAGCTCGGTGATGACTGGTCGATCAAAACAGAGAGTACTTATCTTATATTGAGATATCTATTGTATTTTCCTACGGTGTTTTTAAGTGTCTGTGACCGTTTTTTAGATACAAATTGTTTTGTAGATTGTCGTGACAATTTAAGTGTGGGGTGGTCGAGTTTAATTGATTACGAAATATGTTTATGACTTAATTTATGTTTGGTGTTATTTATGATTTTAGAATCTCGTTTCTGTCAGTTGTCATTAAATGTGGTTTCATAAATTTAATTATCTTTAAAATTCAATTTTATACTTATGATTGTTTACGTAGTTATGATACTTTTGAAAATTATTATTAATGCAAAATTATAATATGTAGGTACTTTATAATAGTAAACTTTTGGATGGAGAAAAAATGTAAAATGATGTAAGTCCCTATTAGAGAATATGTAAGTAGCTAATAATAAATAACATGTAAGTACCAAAATCGGAGAAACAAAATTATTAAACAAAACTGATGTTACCTGATTTATTAAAAATTATATTTATAAATATTACACATTTCGCATTACAGAAAAAAATAAAATATTCTGAAAGCGCGTTACAGCGCCATAACGATGTAACGTCTGCGCGCTTCGCCTTGTAACCTCACATTTATAAAAGAAAAACTCGAATAAAAACCGAACAATCACTAATCCATTTTTCCACATTATTGTACAGCTCGTCATACATCATTTTCCCAACAATTTCATTTAAAATTATATACTGAAATCATATATTACGTGAGCCTTCGCCGATCTAAGCCTACCATCAAATTGCATACAATTTACAAAGTTAAAAGGATTTCTGTCTAAGCTTAGACATGTAATTTCCTACATCACCTAGGGCTAAAAATCTGTATTAAATACTGGTTATTTAGACTTAAAAACCGCTTTGGAAGCGCTTAACTTCCAAGCAAAGGGAATACGGAAAATGTAAGGTCCCAAATTGTTATCCGGGGGGTTTAATTATGTCTTTGTGGTGGAAAGAATGTGGAGAATTATTCATCAGAAGCCTTTGGTTCGTCGTCATTGTATGCAGCGACCCAGCGCGTCCCAGCGGGCCGGCCGGCTTATTATAAAACTACTTACAACCACTTCTATTGTATTAGGAAACTTTTTAATAAATCCGCGTCTAGTTCTTAGGCTACAAGTCTAGACTTGCCCATTTAATTTTTGAGTAAATTGAAAAATGTTGTGTCGAAACTTCGAAAGAAACGCATGTTGAATTCTTTTGAAAAAGATTGGAGAGTATCGATTGTTTATAAAAGTAAGAGATAATTTAATAAGCATAAAATAATTAATAAATTAAGAATATTAAGTTAAATATACTATAGCGTAGGTATATACAGGTTTCAAATTAGACGGCACTATAAAATATACAAAATTGCGTGTTTTATGTACGCAACGTGTACTTCGTAAGGAAAGTTACTTACGTTTTTACGTTACGTACTTACTTTTAAAAAGTAAGCATTTAAATGGAAATAAAAGGTTACTATGACAACTTGTACATATTTCTATGATCAAGGTATGTTTAGATGACAAGGAAAAAGCTTAGCAATACGGAAGGTGTGACGTCACACCCCAGGTAGGATTCAAGTTCCACTGAGGTATAGATTTTTTAACTCTAGTATTGATACAAATAGGATTTACTCTTTCGGATTTTTTTTTAATATTATGGTCTACCACACAATGGTTTCTTTGTGTGGTTGTCCATGACCAGTTAAAGACCTAAGTACAATAGTACATTACGCACCGAGGCCAGTAAAATAAAAAAAATGTCCCAGATCACATGTAATTGTCGTCCGAGGCGAAGCCGAGGTTGACAAAAATGTGATCTGAGGCTTTTTTATTTTGCTGGCCGAGGTCAGTATACTATTTTTTGTTCGACGAAGCCAGAAAGCGGCAATTTCATTTAGCGCAGCGGCCAGAAAGTTAGCGCTTTCCGGCCAGAAACAGGAGGACAGAAAATATTATTACTAGTTATTCTTTTAAAATATTTTATTTAAAGTGGGCAATCACTGATGGATTATTACTTATTTCTTTAAATAGTTCTCTCTTGGTTTCAATCATAAGTTGTAAGGTTTAAAAATATCGTCATGACAAAGTGAAAAATTCAATGAAACCAAGAAGTGAACAAATATCTGTAGGTATACAAGTTTACCCAAATTAAGCATCTACAAAGTTTGAAGTTTCCAAATGGCACCATAAAGTGAGGTAATGGAACAAAGAAGTCTCAACGACTGCAGCGAGAAATGTGTATAAATATATTATTAAGAAATCTGAGCCGTAGTTTATGGACTCGGGATAGGATTGCCAGGTCGAAAAATCTAAATAACGGATAACTTTTCGAAATGTCGGCATTTTGGGGTTTTTCTTTGCAGAAAAGGAAATTTGTGAGTCAAAATTAAAAGTAGGTAAGTATATTTTTAAGATAGGTAGTATTATAGTACCTATTTGGTATTTGATTTTTACAGATTAGATTATGGACGGATTTAGCTCGCGTATTTTATTTTATTGGCTCTTTAGCGTTAGACTATCGTCAGCTCAGCCGTGCTACGAATATAGTAACTGTAGATTTCTAAACGTCAGCCAATAAAATAAAATACGCGAGTTAAATCCGTTAATGTTTCACTCCAATGTGTAAACGCGAAGGCATCAGAAATCATTAATAGTTGTTTCATAAATCCGTTAATAGTTGTTTCATTCCATCCTTACTAATATTATAAATGCGAAAGTAACTCTGTCTGTCTGTTACGCTTTCACGCTAAAACTACTGTACCGATTTTAATGAAATTTGGTACAAAGAAAGTCTGGAGCCTGAGAAAGGACATAGGCTACTTTTTAACCGACTGCAAAAAAGGAGTTCCACGCGGACTAAGTCGCGGGCAGAAGCTAGTTGTTTTATAAATCCGTTAATAGTTGTTTCATTCCAATACTAATATATGTATTTGTCTGTAATTATGTTATTTGTCGATGGTGACATAAAATGTCCGGATAATCCGGACTATTCCGGACCCCCTGGCAACCCTAACTAGGGACGCTGCAAGTTTATAAGAGAGCCAACCAATAAACAAAGACCTCAGAGGAATAACTACCGTAATACCGATGGTGCCTTTATTCCTGTGCTTAAATAAAGCCTTATATTATGGGGTCGTCCATTAATCATGTGAGGTTTTTAGATGTTTGAACCCCCCCCCCCCCCCCCTTTTTTCTCATTAGGTGTTATGTGGTGAGGTCTAAAACTAAGCCACACTTCCCCATCCAAAATCACGTATTTTTAATGACTACAAAGAAAAAAGTAAAATATTACCTACCTACCTATCTTTAAATACAGGTACGAAAGTACATATAACCTTTTTTTTTTTTCCGAACTGAATACTGAAGCGCAGTTGGCCAGCTAATGGGCCTTCACTGCAAAACCGGACGGGTGGCGAGACTCCTGAAATGAGACTCTTAAGCCTGCATATAACCTTATTTAATTCTAGTTGTAGGTTGTTTTTGGTTTAAAAATAGCGCGATTGACGAATAAATAAACACACGTGATATCTTACTACACCCCCCTTTGTGATATTACGTGATTTTTACCAAACCCCTCCCCCATCGTGTACAGGCAAAGTCGGGCAAGAAGCTAGTAAACCTATACATTAAACGTTTTTCTTGTATTTTGATAGGCCATACAACATACGTGGCTGAGTTTCCTAAACTTTTCCCCCTCTTCGTTTGTTTTTATTCCCCTCGTGGAAACTTTTCGCCTATAAATAGTCAGCGTGTGTTAATTTTGTAAGTTTACCGAAATATTTTTCTTCTTATAAAGTTAGTGGATTACAACGAAATGGGACCTTTTTGATATAGGTAACAGGAGTTTAGTAAAGTGTACAGTTGAGATAATAATTTCTGATGCCTTCGCGGTTATTACACATTGGAATGAAACAACTATTAACTGATTTAACTCGCGAATTTTTATTTATTTTATTTGCTGTTTCGAATTCTTTACATTATCAATAATCATTACTTTAACGTTAGACTATTGTTAGCTCAGTCGTGCTACGATTATGGAATCGGTAAAGGCTCCGAAATGTCAGCCAATAAAATAAAATAAAATAAAATACGCTAGTTATTTCCGTTCATAGTTGATTCATTTCAAATACAGTTAAGATTTTTTTTAAATAAATTCCTCGACCTGCCAACTATATGTTTAGTTGATATTACAAAATACTAGCTTCTGTCCGGTACTTCGTCTGCGCATGATACTTTAATCTATATCGTTATAAAATACCCACAAAACATATAATGTGACTAGCGGCCCCGGCAGACGTCGTCCTGCCCGTCCGATTGTTTCGTCAAAGATCTGTCAAAGTCTTCTGTCACTTCTTCATAAAGCTTCACATTTTCCCCGTTTTTACACATTTTTCACTGTTTCTTCGCTTCTATTGGTCGCAGCGTGATGTTATATAGCCTAAAGCCTTCCTCGATAAATGGTCTATCCAACAAAAAAAGAATTTTTGAATTCGAACCAGTAGTTCCTGAGATTAGCGCGTTCAAACAAACAAACGAACAAACAAACAAACTCTTCAGCTTTATAATATTAGTATAGATGTATAAGGTATATTATTGGAAATCATCAAAATCCATTTAGTTTTGTGTGAAAGAGTAACAAATACACTTACAAACTCGCCTTTGTAATGTATCATTGAATTCTCAAGGATTCAACTTGTAGTCAGATTCGTCGCTCAACAAGTCGCAGGATTGATTTGAACAACTAGTTGACAGAAAAGTTCATTTACGGCACAGACCACAGACACGTCGACAACGTCAGTCCACCTTCAATTATAAGGAATCCACGATCCACGCAACCTGATCAAATGCCACGCTCCTGTCACATTCACTAGTTTACCGAATTTGGGAATTTGGGTCAAGGTACAGGAAAGAACAGCCGTTCAAGTATTACGTAAGCAGATTTGTTACATTTACCCCCCTCCCCCCGTCCCACTTGTCATCAAAGCTCTTACTTCATCTGATAATAATTTCTGATGCCTTCGCGATTATTACACATTGGAATGAAACAACTATTAACGGATTTAACTAGCGTATTTTTATTTTATTTTATTTGCTGACGTTTCGGATTCTTTACTTCCATAATCGTAGCACGACTGAGCTGACAATAGTCTAACGCTAAGATGAAATACGCGAGTTAAATCCGTTAATAGTTGTTTCATTCCAATGGTACTTATAGACCGGTCAAATTAGGAATTCACCTCGGAATGCGAGATACCCGGCTGTAATTTTGTAAATAGTTGTATATTGACATCCTTAAAGTTGTCTCAAAACCTACATATGGTAGGGTGTGAGCTACTATTAAATTTCAAGGTCAAAGTGTCAAAAAATCGTTATTTTTGTAAATTTCTCATTTCCTATGGGTTTTAGCTTTTTGTCTTTGTTGGCAATATTGTAGAATACAAAATTCTCTACAAATTTTGTATAATATTTTTTTTTATACGGTGAACCGTTCTTGAGGTAGGGGCCGTAAAGCGCGCCGTCACAGCCAACAGGTGCCGCGGTCGAAATCACGCCATATACAGTTGATTAGTGCTGTGCAATTAACCTTATTAAAGAAATTAACATTTTTTTATGCACATTGATCATTTGCTTTTGATTTTATAATATTACGTAAGTATGATTATGTTCTAATTTTATATATAGTGAAAAACTTCCATATAACTATATAAGTATAAGCATTACACAGTAGCATGCGTAAACATCAACAATTAATAATATCTGTAGTTCATCAACTGTATATGGCGTGATTTCGACCGCGGCACCTGTTGGCTGTGACGGCGCGCTTTACGGCCCCTACCTCAAAAACGGTTCACCGTATAAAACATTTTTTTAAACAAAATTTGTAGAGAATTTTGTATTCTACAATATTGCCAACAAAGACAAAAAGCTAAAACCCATAGGAAATGAGAAATTTACAAAAATAACGATTTTTTGACATAATAATTTCTGATGCCTTCGCGGTTATTACACATTGGAATGAAACAACTATTAACGGATTTAACTCGCGTATTTTTATTTTATTTTATTTGCTGACGTTTCGGATTCTTTACAGTTTCCATAATCGTAGCATGACTGAGCTGACAAAAGTCTAACGCTAAAGTCACTTTAGCGTTAGACTTTTGTCAGCTCAGTCATGCTACGATTATGGAAACTGTAAAGAATCCGAAACGTCAGCAAATAAAATAAAATAAAAATACGCGAGTTAAATCCGTTAATAGTTGTTTCATTCCAATGATTTTTTGACACTTTGACCTTGAAATTTAATAGTAGCTCACACCCTACCATATGTAGGTTTTGAGACAACTTTAAGGATGTCAATATACAACTATTTACAAAATTACAGCCGGGTATCTCGCATTCCGAGATTCTTATCTAATATAAGCTTAAATGACCGGATTATTAATTTTATTATTTCTTGTCCAGTTTAACAGTCATACGTTTCTAAAAAATATGCTTAGAATAGAGATAGAGACTTACCTATACGGCAGCGCCCTCCACCTAGAAGTTCCCTGTAGATTTGATTCCCTTGCGAGTGTCGAAAATTACATTTCCTTAGGTATATCTAGCTTGTCTACGCCACTCTTAACAAAATCCTAACTACGCCCTTGACAAGCAATTTTTGTCGCGCAAGAATCCATCTGTCACTCAAGGGCGAGCATTGCATATAGGCACAATGGTATAAATGTATGTGCCTAACCTGACGTAGTACATGTGTTTGGGGTTAGTAGTACCGAAGTTACGTATAGATGGCGCTGCACCGGTCTGGGAGTTTTTCTGTATCGCGCTATAGAGATTTCCCTCAGTATACATATATAGGTTCTTTATATTTATTAAATGTGCTTCCAAAGTAACGAACGGGTTTTATTTAAAGTGAGAAATGAGAAATGAGAAATGAGAAATGAGAATCAACATCAACACAGTGCCTCTTTTTGATGTAGGAAGTACATACACATGCGCCCTCACTGCACGCGCCTGATCACTTCTATACTATTGCAGGAAAAATCTTTAGATTTCATAATGATTTAGAGACATTTACTACGTCATGGTCTGTGGTCCACGCATCAAATCCCATGAATAAACGAGATCAAAACAGCGCCCTGTTAATTGAGATTAGCCCTTGCTTTTAATTATAATTACGATTTTAATTGAGGGCGGGCATATTTTCATGCTTTCGGATACGCACACCCTAGCTGCGTGTACGGTTTGCATAATAATTGTTGTTTATTGCAATAAATCAAAGGATTTAACTCGTATATAGGTATCGTCACTACTACTCACTACGTAGTATAAAATAAGTCGCTGTCGCTGTCTTTTAAACTGCGCAACGGATTTTGAAGCAGTTTTGTTTTGATAGATAGTGTGATTTTAATAATAGTAAGTCGTTCACTATTTATAACTAAAGAATGGCCGCACTGATTTGGCTGAAGTTTAGTAGTTAGGGAGGTTTGCAATATTGACATAAAACATTTGTTAAATCAGTGTTGCGTAATAGACACCAATGACTACTTCGAGAAATAAAGCTGAGAGGATTCCTTTTTAAATTATAAAGACAATAAAAAAAAAAAAAATTGTGTAGACTTATGATTTAAATAAATTAATTACATTCATTTAATTTAAGTACTTTTAATTGCTATTGATGCGGTTAATATTTTTGTCTAGTGTGATAATCGTACAAGTTTAATCGGAGATTTGAATTTCGATTTCTTCTGACGCTACCTTCAGGTCGGGGAGGTTCGGGCGCTTCCGCCTCGCGCCACTTCCGCCGGAAGCGACCGAAGCCGTCTCTCTACCGAAATAAATTATATACAAAAGAGTATAGGTAAAATCACTTGTAGGTAACTCTTTATTCTTAGTGACAAATGATCAAAGCGCGGGTTCGAATCCTGTTGTTGACTATGAATTTTTTTGTGCATATTTTTCAAGTATAACAATATTATGCTAGGAAAGAAAAAAAGCAAATAGATCATTGTCAAAATTAGACCAATAAAAATCATATTTATTGTATAGATTAATAGTGATGATGACTGGGTAAAGAAAACAAAATTCCATTTAATAATTTCTGACGCCTTCACTTTTACTTATAATAACCATTTTCTTTACTTATAATAACCAAGCATATTAAAATGAAATAACTTTAGACTAACTTATTTTAGCATAAGACTATTGTAAGCTCAGTCGTGCTGCGATTATGGAATCTGTAAACGCACCGAAACGTCAGCCAATAAAATAAAATACGCGAGTTCAATCCGTCTAAAGTTGTTTTATTACAATGAAATACATGTATTTTTTCTTTTCTCAATCGATCAATAAAAGATAAAGATGAGAGCTTCAAAAGTTCAGGAGTGGGGGCTTGTGACGTCACGATATGGTACGACTTATATACTATAACATGACGTCACTAGCCCCCACTCTCGACAAACTACTTGATGGACAATTGTCTAAGACTATTATTATTAGAAATATTTTGTAAAAAATACTCTCCGAGCCATCCTGAAGAAAAAGAATATAATTAATATTATGACCTCCATATTTTTAATTTTGGCTCCAAAAACTACTCTGTAGCGAAATCAGCAGTCCACAATGGTAATAAGGTTTAAATTGAAAAAAGTGGCGTTTACGTCTGTTTCGGTTGCTATTGATATTTGAAAAAAATATGGTTTTATTATATTCAACATTTGATAGTCGTGACATGGTTTCCACGGAAAATGTTTGCAGCTGTTAAACAAATGTACTTTATCCCTACTAATATTATAAATGCGAAAGTAACTCTGTCTCTCTGTCTGTCTGTTACGCTTTCACGCTAAAACTACTGGACCGATTTAAATGAAATTTGGTACAAAGGAAGTCTGGAGCCTGAGAAAGGACATAGGCTACTTTTTAACCGACTGCAAAAAAGGCAAAAAGGAGGAGTTCCACGCGGACGAAGTCGCGGGCAGAAGCTAGTTTTACAATAAGTAAGTTAAACCACATTAAATAAAAATTTGCTTGTATAAAATAACTAAAAACAAATAATTAGGTAACATTAAATTCGTCTACAATACAAGAACTTTACAATTCCCATATTCGTAGTCGTAGGACTACTAATACCTAATATTCGTAGTCGTAGGACTACGAATACCTAATAATATGGGAAATGTAAAGTTCTTGTATCTATAAATATAAAAGGAGAAGCTGATTTAATGACTGACATATTAACGCAGGGCCTTAACTAAAAGGGTTTAGCCTTAACTTGAAATTTTGCACAGTACTTCTTTTAATAATGCACGGAAGCTCTAAGAAAGTATTTTAAAAAATTCACTCCTAATGGGGTTAAACGGGTTTTTACCTACCTATATAATAATATGCAAACGGTTATTTATTCGAAAATATAATTTCTGATACCTTCGCGTAACTATTAAGGGATTTAACTCGCGTATTTTTATTTTATTTTATTTGCTGCCGTTTCGGATTCTTTACAGTTTCCATAATCGCAGCACGACTGAGCTGACAATAGTCTAACGTTAAAGTCGAAATTGTAAAGAAATGTTTTATTGGCTGATTTTCGTATATGAAAATAAATCCTATTTTTTTTATTATTTTATGGGCGTATTGGAATTACGTTTTAAGTATTGATGTTGGAACATCGTTCATGCATTGAATTATAAGCAGTATTGGCGACATGGCTACTGATCTAAATCCTTTGAATATCGTAAAAGAAAAATATATCAGTCACTAGCTTCTGCCCGCGACTTCGTCCGCGTGGAACTCCTGTTTTGCAGTCGGTTAAAAATTATCCTTTGTCCTTTCTCAGGCTCCAGACTATCTTTGTAACAAATTCCATTTAAATCGGTCCAGTAGTTAAGGCGTGAAAGCGTAACAGACAGACAGACAGACAGACAGAGTTACTTTCGCATTTATAATATTAGTAAGGATAAGGATGAACACAGTGCAGTTGAATGAAATAGATACTAAAAATGCATATAATATCTAGGTAATGATATTTTAATAATAATTTTATTATAAATCCGTTTATAAATTCACAAGATGCAAAAAGCTTACTCCATTCCTAACCCAGGAACTTGTACAAGTGGGTTACCTACTTATTACCTGTGTAAAAGTACCTACTATTACACAAATAGATAACTAACTAACAATATAGGTACACAGGTAAGTAGGTACTATTACACTATATAGTACCTAGGTAATATTTACCTATAAGTCAGCCTCTTTTAGACAAGTAAATTCTATTACGTAAGTACCTAATAAGTACTAATATTAGTCAAATACCTTCTTTTACACAGCCAGATACCTGACTATCAATACACAGATAAGTTATATTACGTAAATACCTAATACTTATACACAATTACATAGGTACTTGACTACCAATACACAGGTAAGTTCTATTTACGTACCTAATACTTATAAGCCAGTACTCAACTAGGTACCTAACTACACGCAGCTACCAATACTTAAAAGCCAGTACACAACGAGGTAACTATACACAAGGGCGTGCATTCCATATAGGCACAATGTAAGTGCCTACCCTGGAACCATACTTTCGTTCCTCCCACTGCACACGCGCGACTATACACAGGCAGGTATAACCCGTATAACGCTACCTACGAGTATTACGTACATGCGCGCCCCCAACAATATCACCCCCAATTAGCAATCTCGCGGCGGACAGATGGCGTTGTTTTTAATTTTTCGATCTGGACCAGCCTGCAATATGCATGATGCTTTTATCGCCGCTCGGTTCCTTCGGGAATTTCGAGCGTGGCGTGGGATTCGAGGCAGGAGGGAGCGGACAAGCATTCCATATAGGCACATGGTATGGAGTGCCTCTCCTGACGCAGTACGTGCGCACTGCACGCACCTGCTGAAGAGTGTGCATTTCATAAAGACACAATGGTATGGTATGGAGTGCCTACCCTGATGCAGTCTATGCGACTCTCACTGCACGCTCCTGCTGTAGGGCGTGCATTCCATATAGGACAGTGGTATAGATGTATGGAGTGCCAACCCTGATGCAGTACTTACGCTACTCGCACTGCAAGCGCCTGTAAGGGCGTGCATTGCATATAGGCACAATGGTATAAATGGAGTGCCTACAAAGACGAAAAAAAATTACCTAGACAATATCAAATACTAAAACCTCAAAATAAAAAAAAATAGCGCTTAATAATACAACATTGTAAACCGCTTGACAAACTGCCTTGCACCACAAGGCCGCGCACCCTGCCTCGCTCGGAAGCACGGTCGAGCGACGCAGGGCCTAATACCCGCTGTAAGCGAGTGTAATGTATACTGTACCCGTTGTTCCAGGGTACCCCCTCGATTACCCGATCCGATGCCCGGGTTAAAAACGTATTAAAGATCATAATTGTGTATGATTTACTAGCTCCGCGGCTTCGTCTGCGCACGATGTTTGTTTAATCACACAATTTATTTTTAAAATATAATACCTATCTTATTTGATATCCTGATGTATAAGTTTGGATTGTGATTTGGATTGTGTTTCTATTAAATAGCCCTTTAGTCGACTTATTTACTCTAAATAAAAAACCTTTTTATTTGTAGTTCAATGCCAACTAGAAAACAAAACAAAACCATAAACAAATTAAAAAATAAAAACAACAACCATAGAGCATTCAATAGAATGAATTGAAGGTAGGTCATATTTTTAAAACAATTTAAGTACATATATCTATTTACCTTGTACCTATACAGTTTGCAAAAAAACTTAAAAATTTGGTAAAGATTTTTTGTATTTCTTCTTTGGATTAAATCTTCTGACAGACGTACGAGTATATATAAATAATATATACATGCATTGAAAAATAAACCTACACGTGTGGTTAAAGCATAGAACACGTTATAATAGTAGGTAAATAAGATAATATCATAATAACATCAATTATATTCGCACCTGTAAAATAATTTTATGTAACTTTCTTTATATTTAAACTCAAAGGGCAGATGAAAATAATTTAATATAAATAGGTAATTTTGTTATGCTCTGTGGTGCCCTAAAACCACATTTTATTTCAAGCTGTTTATTATAATATTATTATAGTAAAATTATTTTAATTCAAATTTAAAAACATAAGTATATTAATATCTTGAGTAAGTCAAAACGAGTTTATTAATGTGTATTTAATATCGGCTAGTTGTTATTCAATTTTATCTTACTTACGTAAATTAACAACCAAATAATAAAAGTTTCATCTTATTTACGTAATAAATAATAAAAGAAATGAATAAAGCACTAAAGCAACATCATAGGACCCAGACACAACAGACATGACGACAAATTATAACAGAACGACAACCTATAATACAATTTCGATGTTGGTAGGTACTTTTACGACACGGTGCGACTAAACGACACCGAGTACATAAGTGCGTTACCGCACGCGGTCAATACAGCTTACAGCACAGTCTAGCCCAGCTCGAGCCAATTAGAGACAATCCTCGTATCCATAGCGTATCCAACGCATCCGTCAATCGAGCTTGGCCGCGCGAAAAGACGCAGTGAATGGGCGTAATTGAATAATTTAGTAGTACTTGCCGCCGGCGACGTAAACACGCGTGAGGGTGGGGGAGCCTTTGGAGGGGAGAGGGCGTGGCCTGTGACGTCACGGTCGAACCACTTCAGTCGGTCACATCCCGGCGGAGGCAGCGGACGTACCGCGATTTCTCCAGTTTGTTAAAACAAATCCGCCAAGATTTTTGACCGGCAGTACCACTCGCCCTCCAAGGTGTTGAAGTTGGAGGACGATCCTTGGGGGTCATGTGCTATGTACTCCCCGGACAAGATGAAGTCGGGCGGGGGTCTGATGGCGCCCCCGGGGTGTTTCCCGGGCCGGTACAGCCCGACGTACCGCAGCCCGGACCCGAGACGCTGCGTGCCCAATCCATCGGTGAGTAGCGTTGCACACATCCATATATATCCGTAAATACATTGACACACACACGTTTACTAGGAATGACAACAAACGGTCGAACTAACCTATAAAGGACGTACGTGTATAATAAACAAACCGAACGGCATATGAAACTAATAAAATCGATAAACATAACCCCTTTCTTACAGGTGTAAATTGTGTTTTGCTCTGCGATTTCTTGCTTGCGAGTGCTATGCGATTGTATGGAGCTCCATTTTACTGTGTGTTCAAGCGAATTTGACAGGTCCTTGTGTATGTTCAATAATCACTTGTTTTCATTGTTAATATTTAATAATTGACACTTTTAACTGAGGGTGTGTGGTAATATATATTATGATATAAACATTCGGTATTTATATCATAAGTAGCGGTTCGCTTCTACTTCGCACGGATCCCTATTTTTTATTATAAAGCCTATATAGCCTATGTTACTTAGGGTGAACGTAGCTTCGGAACAGTGATAGAAATTCGGAGCCTATTCAATCCAAACAAACAAACCATTCCTCTTTGTTATATTAGTATAGATAAATACGTATTAAAAAGTCATAGTTAGTAAATATTTACAAAATAAACAGTATTCAATATATTATAATAACATGCTTATTTAAAAACAATGAAATATTGCAATAACATTTGAATTAGTTTAAGTAAATTCGTTATCAATAAAAAAATGTAGTTCTTAATAAAAAAAAATACTAAATAACAGTTATTATTAACAAGATATTATAATATCAAAACAATTTTGGACTTTAGCGTTAGACTATTGTCAGCTCAGTCGTGCTACGATTATGGAAACTGTAAAGAATCCGAAACGTCAGCAAATAAAATAAAATAAAAATACGCGAGTTAAATCCGTTAATAGTTGTTTCATTCCAATGTGTAATAACCGCGAAGGCATCAGAAATTATTCCGTTAATAGTTGTTTCATTCCAATGTGTAATAACCGCGAAGGCATCAGAAATTAATATCAAAACAATTTTTAATTTGTATATTTTGTAGCGTCACGTGTTCTAACAGATTTCACATATGATAGATTGATTGTGCACAGTATCAGCATCCTTTAATTGTTTTTGAATATTTTATATTAATGTGTTCAAAATTAAATTTAATGTAGGAACTATAAGGAGACAATAAAAAACACTTTTAGTGAAGTCAACTTTATTCGTCCGTTGCAATTATAATTCCTATTGTTTTATGATAACTGGTATTTTTTTTAAAAAAATAACATTTTTTTAAAAACTTAAGCGGCTATCATACTTTGGAATGAAACAACTATTAACGGATTTAACTCGCGTATTTTTATTTTATTTTATTAGCTGTTATAGTCTAATTGTCAGCTCAGTCGTGCTACGATTATGGAAACTGTAAATAATCCGAAACGTCAGCTAATAAAATAAAATAAAAATACGCGAGTTAAATCCGTTAATAGTTGTTTCTTTCCAATGTGTAATAACCGCGAAGGCATCAGAAATTATTGGGCTATCATACTTACTGGATCGAAACTTCTACAGTACCTACCCAACTTACATAAATAAATTAAAAATACAAATCTTATTAATTTTAAAATCCTATAACGATTTGGATATTTATTGTGTTTCTATTAAATAGCCCTTTAGTCGACTAATTTACTGAGAAACAAACACCTTTTTATTTGAATTTTAATGCTAACTGAAAAACAAAACAAAACCATAAACAAATTAAAAATAAAAACAACAACCATAGAGTTTCGGGTTCAAGATCACACGAGAAAAAAATAACATTAAAAACTCACATATCCTTAAAAACCAAATATATTAATCATAAAAGTGAATAAATAGGCCCTAATAAAGAGACGATTATCATTTATTGTTATTAAAAGGGATAAAAAATTACCCAAAATTAGAGAAGTGAAGTGAAATGGAACAGATTGTTCTGAACAAGAAGTTAGCGCGAGGGGCCGTCGGCGCTTATTACCTTCTAATAAATTACTCGAATTGTCCAACTTTTTATGAGCTGAACTGTCCGTGCAGCCATAAAACATTTCAGTAAGGTTGTAACAAAAAAAAACCAACAAATAACGTTATTAATTTCTGACGCCTGCGCGGTTATTGCATCGGAATGAAATAACTATAAACTGATTTAACTCACGCATTTACGTTTATTAGATTATTGTCAGCTCAGTCGTGCTACGATTATGGAAACTGTAAAGATTCCGAAGCGTCAGCCAATAAAATAAAATAGTTTAGAAGTTCAGTGACATACGCACGTACAGTAGTATATATATAACTAGCTGTCCGCCCCGGCTTCGCACGGATCATCTTTTTTTTATAGCCTATGTCAATCGGGAATAGTGTAGCTTCCCAACAATGAAATAATTTTTGATATCGGTCCAGCCGTTTTGGAGCCTGTTCAATCCAAACAAACAAACCTTTCCTCTTTATTTATTATCTTATTAATATTAGTATAGGAAAGGAGTTTAACATAACAAAAGTGACAGTGACATATATATTTTTTCATGCCGTCTGCTCCTGGAATCATTAAATATATTATTATTGATAATATAAAAAATATGACTTTGTTTATAATGTGGTAATAAACGGATAAGTATTCATACCATTTTTATCGTGGCATGAAAATTCAAATTGACAATGGTAAACGCCTTTTTTTTGAAGAGGATGTGTAACAGTGTATTTAAATTCTCGATAAAAACACAATAATATTAATTATTTACCTATATACGAATATCAATAGTAACAAATTATAAATGAACCCACATAACGTCATAAATATTTTATTGGTTATCAATTGAATATCTACCTAAAATAAATACTAAACTAAGCAAATACTTGATTTTATGAAAAAAAGGACAAGTAGGTAGTTACACAGTATTTCTAAACAAATATTAAAAAAGTTCGATTAAAACAAAAATATGTAAATAAAAGTACATACTGAAACTAGTCAAATATGTATTCAATAAAATAACATACTTTCTTAAAAAAAGAAACGTAACAAAATTTTATAATTTCTGAAGCCTTCGCGGTTATACATTGGAATGAAACAACTTTAAACGGATTTAACTCGCGTTTCTTATTTTATTGGCTGACTTTTCGGAGCCTTTACAGATTCCATAATCGTAGCACGAATTAGCTCTGAAACGTCAGCCAATAAAATAAAATACGCGAGTTTGTGTTGTTTCATTCCAATGTAAGAAAATTTAATTTTCCGTCGGCCGTCGTAGCTACGGCCGACGGCTACGACCACGCCCTCGTAGCACTGCTACGAACGCCGACGGCCGCTACGGCTACGAGATACCTCTCTAATAATAATTATTAAAAGCTTTATTTAATAATGTCGATTATTAAATACAAAAGTCTTTTTTAAATTCATATGATTAGTGTAGTTTATTTATTTTGGGTGTTTATGGTTAATAGTAGGTATTTGGCGGTGAATTTTTATTGTTTGTTTTTTTTATTAAGGCATGTGAATCGTTTTGTGTTGAGACAATGATAGGGTTATAAAGTATCATTAGGCGGGTTAATAATTTATTAGGTTCAAGTCACAATGGCTTTCTTTAAAATATGCCTGTTATAGTTACCAGTGTCAATATTAAAATGTTTTAATATGTTATATTTTTTTTTCAATATATTATAATAATATATGCATACACTTGGACCGTTTATTTGATGCGATTTTTTTAATTAATTTTTTTTCAGGTATCGTGTAGTGGCTGTCAGTAAATAAGTTACCGTGTCAAAAAAATTAAAAAAAATGTACCGGCTTTTTATGAATTAAAAAAACCTTTTACGTCAAAAATCATACAATATTTACACGTAAAAAATTATTTGCAAATATTTCGCGTTAATTCGTTTACCGTTGTATGGAGTAACAATTTTATTTTATTTTTTTGAAAACGTCATCATCGGATTATGATTTATTGACATTGTTGTCATTATGTTTTTTTTTAAACCTATCTTTTTCGGACTTCTTTTTTTTAATATACGTATTTTATAGTTCATATTGAACTGAAAAAGTATTAACTCTACTTAATCAACTACTTAATGATAAAACAAATATAAACGGATTTAACTCGCATATTCAATTTTATTTGCTCACGTTTCAACTTTACAGGTTCCATATTCGTAGCCCGAGCTGACTGTCTTTAAAAAGAGTATGTGGATTTTAAAATCGTCTGCTAATATAATAAATATGCGAGTTAAATCTAGATATATGTATCGCACACCTAGATCTAAAGAGAGCTAACTCAAAAAAAGGTACTTTTTCAGGAGAAGCGAGAAACTGATTAATATGTCCATATGCACGCATGAGTTTTCTGTATAAATTTATACTTTTTATAATAAAGCTAGCAGAGTTATATTAGCTGAACTCAGTTTTAGTGTAGGTGGGTTTTGCTGGAATCCGATGGTGTGCATAACTCAAATCTTCCGGTTTTTGAGTTAGATCCCTTTAGATCTAGGTGTGCGATATATTGACTTTTTTAACTTGAAATTTTTTACATGAATTCCTTTTATAACGTAGACGGACACTAAGGAAGGATTTTCGAAAATTCACCCCTTGAGGGGGTAAAACGGGGGTGCTTATAATACGGACAAAATCGCGGGCTGAATCTAGTCTTACAATAGTTTCATTCCAATGTGTAATAACCGCGAAGGTATCAGGAATTATTTATTTAGGATACAATAGCCCTGTATTTTAATATTTGATTTTCTTGTATCGAAATTGGATTTCTATATCAACATTGTGATTATTATAATAATTTATAATTGTTTCGTGATTTGGTATTACATTTTGGAATAAAACTAATAGATTTAACTCGCGTATTTATTGAATGCCGTTGTTTAAATAGCTTCGCAGTGTCCATATTCGTATATTTCGGAATTTGAGGATTCTTTTGTGCGTGGTTTTATAATTGATATGAAGGAATTTGGAAAAATAATAAATTGTACCACTTAAAACAATTATAGAAATCGTCAAAAACGAAACCTGACCACGTGACGTACAACTGAATTCCATCTTTGGTTTCATTTCGTTCGTTCTCTATTATCGATTGACACTTGTCTATGGTCTTAGTCCGTTAAGTTGGCCATTGTCATAGTCTGTTCTCGCGAACGCGTAAAAACTTCATACAAAAACAAACTTTCAGTGAAAAAAGCAACAAAATAGCTCGCGAAAGCTCGCTTCATTTTTTCCCACACCAAATGAAGTTTCCAACATCATTATCCAAAATTAAATGAAAATTAACACATGCTCTTAAACAAATAACCTACCATACCTTAACAAATCCATAGGTTTTATTGCATTTGTGTCGTCTCGCTCACACGAGCGCGCCGAATAATAGCCGCGAGCGAGACGGGTAGCGCGAAACAGCGCTGTCTTACATTATTCATGGAGTTAAAGAGAGAGATAGGTGTATACGGGTCGCTGCGGGGGTGAAAAGAAAGGGCGACTCCGCTCAAGATCGTCTGCAAACAAAGAGGGACCGATTTCATCTATGTAGTACATCCCAGAGGCTCCGTTACTAAACTACCGTAATAATAAAGAATACAAAATGCAACCGTTTCAGTTCTAAATATTAATAATTATTATTATTATTTATTATTGAATTTGATTGCTGGCAACACCGCCGCGGATGTTGTACGTGAAAAAAATTAGACATTTTTAAATTGGCACTTTTTTTTGACGAAATTTCACCTTTATTTGTTTTTAGTTTTCTATATGGAATTGGATAGAATATTTTTAAAGTATTTTTTAGCCCAATAATAATTTTGAAACCTAGTTTTAAGCAATTTTAGAAGTTAAATCGATACGTCATTCAGTTTATCTATACTTAATATTATAAAGCTGAAGAGTTTGTTTGTTTGAACGCGCTAATCTCAAGAACTACTGGTTCGAATTGAAAAAAACTTTTTTGTTGGATAGACCATTTATCGAGGAAGGCTTTAGGCTATATAACATCACGCTGCGACCAATAGGAGCGAAGAAACAGTGCAAAATGTGTAAAAAACGGGGAAAATAACTATTTCACGCGGACGAAGTCGCTGGCAGAAGCTAGTTTTACATAAATAAACATTTGTACAATATATACCAATTGATCTAGTCCCAAACTAAGCAAAGCCTACCTACTAGGTAGACAACGCACAAACAAACATAAACACATATTAGACAACCATAACTCAGGTACATAAGCTTGTGCTCACCACACTGACATCTGCTCCTAGCAGGATTCAAACCCGCAACCCCTGGCTTCAGGTCTTTTCATTTATTTATATTATTCTTCAATAAATAAGTACATGTATGTTATTTAATTCTATGTAAGAGTACTTCTTCAGTTCAATGATTAATGATTTCAAATCATTTTTGAATGTATCAACTATGAGGGACGTAACTCGTTTATTTTATATGCTGACGTTTAGAAAACTACAGTTCCCATATTCGTAACGAGCTGACTATAGTCGAACACTATAATGATTTTACATTATGCAAACTTATTTTAGAATTTACAATTTTGGAAAATATCGACAAATATGTTTTTTTGTGAGTATGAATGAATTTGAGAATTTGATAGGTTTTTGATTCAACATTTAATATATTTTTCGCACTGAATACTGAAGCGCAGTTGGCCAGCTAATGGGCTTTTACTGCAAAACCGGGCGGTAGGCGAGCCTTCAGAAAGGGAGCTTTAAAGCTTATATTTTGTTTTAGGGTTTTTAGCCCTGACCAACCCTCCTCCTACAGAGTGGGGGAGATATCATAATAATATTACGATCTATTAAGTAATAGTATATCAGTAAAAGCCTTTTAAGTATTTAAAATTGTAAAAAATACTTTTTTTTGGAAATAAATTGTCAAAGGAAAATAACATATTTTCATAATAATAATATTTCTAAAATAAACAACATTAATAAGGACTGACTGGTTAATTGCTTATTAGCAATTTAATAGTACATTACGCACCGAGGCCAGTAAAATAAAAAATATCTCAGATCACATGTAATTGTCGTCCGAGGCGAAGTCGAGGTTGACAAAAATGTGATCTGAGGCTTTTTTATTTTACTGGCCGAGGTCAGTATACTATTTTTCTGTTCGACGAAGCCAGAAAGCGGCAATTTCATTTAGCGCAGCGGCCAGCAAGTTGGCGCTTTCCGGCCGGAGGATAGAAAAATAAATACATATATAATAGGGTGGAGCGAAAACATTTTTTTTTTTAATTTTAATTTTCCTGTATTATTAATTGATGATACATAGTATTAGAAGTAATTATGCAAAATTTTAATTTTCTAAATATATATCTTCAGGTGGCGCATGAGGCTTAAAGTTTTGAAAAAATGAAATTTTTGACATTCACATATATGATTTATTGAAAACGATATATAGACCTATGTAACCATTTTAATCATAAACTTTACAGAAATCATAATAAACTAGCAAAATAAACTCAAAAAAATACATTTTATTATTAAAATTCAGTAGTTTCAGGGCTCTCATAAACACGAAAATATTGAAATTTGCTGTCGAAAACGGGTATTGTCGGGTATGTCTTGCTGGCTTTTATCCTTATACGAATGAATCCATCTCTAGCTTCTGGTCCACAAACTGCAAACGAAGCCTCTGTTACCAGCTTGACACACCTTTTGACAGCCTGTGTGTGGCAAGGATACATTTAGAAATCCATCAAAGCTCCTGAAGTAATCAGGGATTGAAATTTCTGTGTCGCTATATTTCATTGTCATAGGAGGTTCTGTAAGCTTTCCTTTCGTCCAATCTATTAAATCATAATAAGTAGATGCGTCAGTCATCTTTCTTTGGTCTCTTTTCTCTTTTAACACTCTTCGAAGAGCCAGCTCCTTATGTGAGACGCATCATCTTGCAACATAGCCTGCAACAAATTCTTTGGATGTGCGAAGAATGAATTTCTTTGAATAGTTTTCAGTGCAATACTTTTCAGGTTATCTGGTAAATACTGACATCTTTTAACCATGTTAAAAACATGATTTGGACCATATTTACATGATGATTTTGTCTTTATGTCGACCCAGGTTGGTGCATAAACTTACATAATGATAGTCGCGAGATCCCACATATTCTTTGTTGGTTTAGCTGTTCCAATGTATAAATGGAGAATCCTGTTTGCGTAAGTCAACCATCGGGAATGTGCCAGTTTTCCTGGGTCTTTGCTTGCTAAGTTGGGCGACACCCAACCAGAAGAAATTGCGGTGCAAATCTCAAACAGATATTTTTGATCAGAACTTAGCAATTAGGATTCAAAGCTGGCAATTCTGTGGAAATGGCTTCGAATTTCTCCATTTCAAAATACAGGCACTTAGCTAGCTGTTTTCCTATATTGCCAGATATGCATTTGTACATTGAATGTCTCCGTTTATACATTGGAACAGCTAAACCAACAAAGAATATGTGGGATCTCGCGACTTTCATTATGTAAGTTTATGCACCAACCTGGGTCGACATAAAGACAAAATCATCATGTAAATATGGTCCAAATCATGTTTTTAACATGGTTAAAAGATGTCAGTATTTACCAGATAACCTGAAAAGTATTGCACTGAAAACTATTCAAAGAAATTCATTCTTCGCACATCCAAAGAATTTGTTGCAGGCTATGTTGCAAGATGATGCGTCTCACATAAGGGAGCTGGCTCTTCGAAGAGTGTTAAAAGAGAAAAGAGACCAAAAAAAAGATGACTGACGCATCTAATTATTATGATTTAATAGATTGGACGAAAGGAAAGCTTACAGAACCTCCTATGACAATGAAATATAGCGACACAGAAATTTCAATCCTGATTACTTCAGGAGCTTTGATGGATTTCTAAATGTATCCTTGCCACACACAGGCTGTCAAAAGGTGTGTCAAGCTGGTAACAGAGGCTTCGTTTGCAGTTTGTGGACCAGAAGCTAGAGATGGATTCATTCGTATAAGGATAAAAGCCCGGCAAGACATACCCGACAATACCCGTTTTCGACAGCAAATTTCAATATTTTCGTGTTTATGAGAGCCCTGAAACTACTGAATTTTAATAATAAAATGTATTTTTTTGAGTTTATTTTGCTAGTTTATTATGATTTCTGTAAAGTTTATGATTAAAATGGTTAAATAGGTCTATATATCGTTTTCAATAAATCATATATGTGAATGTCAAAAATTTCATTTTTCCACAACTTTAAGCCTCATGCGCCACCTGAAGATATATATTTAGAAAATTAAAATTTTGCATAATTACTTCTAATACTATGTATCATCAATTAATAATACAGGAAAACTAAAATTCAAAAAAAAATTTTTTTCGCTCCACCCTAATATATAAGTATATTTTAAAATTACGTTAACATTTCGTATTTTTATATATTTTTTTAATACGTACAGAGTACCTATTGACGTGTGAGTGACACTGTCTTACCTTATCAAAGCGTATTCTTGACACAACTACAATTGCAATATAGTTAGACACTATTACTAAGAAAATAGTAATTTTACCGCGTCTGCATTTCAAATAACCGCAAAATAGGAATCAATTTCATACGAAACGTACTCCCCACCCGAAAAGAGTTCATAAGAACAAGAAAATAAAGTCTCAAATTGATTGGAAGACGACCCGCCACAAAGCAGGCAGTATTGCTTCAGAACAAACAAAGGAGCGCAGTAAAAAAGTAACCTTAACATCGCGGAGGAAGGTTTAAATTTCATTACCGCCGAGGCGAGCCTTGATGTACTAAACAAAAGAGGCTTTGTCCATGGACACTATTGTTAAAGGATAATAGGGTCGAAAGTTGTGTGCAACGAACTGCCTCTCGTAGCGTAACGCGTAGGCCTTGCATGTGAAAAATGCACGCGATTCGGCTCCTTAATAGCAGAGTGGAATGGTAAGAGGGGAAAAATAATAAAAATATTCGTATGAAAGAGAGACGTATCTTATAAATTATTTATGTTTTCTTAGTTCGGGACCTTTGAAGGATATATGTTTATATTGCGTTACGGAAGTTGATCTGACTACCTGTTCTGTTTTTACGTCTTTACGTAAGACCGGAATTCATACACATAGTTCATACATATAGTTATATGTTGATCTCCTAAAAGAGTATAGGTAATAATATTATAATGATATTTTGTACCAAGACAAAATATTATTATAATATTAAAAACTAATGGTATCGAACCAAAAAATATCCATAGAATTTCGATTGATAGATCGTAGTTAATATTGAGTACCTATATTATAATAACTAGCTTCTGCCAGCGACTTCGTCCGGCTTGGAATAGTTATTTTTCCCGTATTTTACACATTTTCCACTGTTTCTTCGCTCCTATTGGTCGCAGCGTGATGTTATATAGCCTAAAGCCTTCCTCGATAAATGGTCTAGCACAGATAGTATATTTATAAATATATATATTTATAAATATATATATTTATATATATATACTAGCTGTGCCCGCGACTTCGTCCCCGTGGAATAGTCATTCTTCATAAGGCTTCATAATTATATATACTTATATATGTGTGATTTTGATTTTGATTTTTTATAAAAAATCATATTGCATCAAAACGCCTAGTCGTTAGAAAAACTAGATTATTAGAGGGAAGCGAAAGGTTTCCGCGCGGCCCGGTGGCACAATGTGTCGTTAATATTTAAACCGTAGTTAGCTTCGCGGCAAGTTTAACCTCATAATTGATAGCGGTGTCACCGGCTCCGGCCTAAATATGTTTAGCTCTATTTAAAAAAAAGCAGACATTTGAATGAAACAACTGTTTAAACTCGCGTATTTTGTTTGATGACGTTTATTTGAATGTCATTTGTTTTTATGTAAAACTAGCTTCGTCCGCGTGGATTAGTTATTTTCCCCGTTTTTTACACATTTTCAACTGTTTCTTTTCTCCTATTGGTCGCAGCGTGATGTTATATAGCCTAAAGCCTTCCTCGATAAATGGTCTATTCAACAAAAAAAGAATTTTTCAATTTGAATCAGTAGTTCTTGAGATTAGCGCGTTCAAACAAACAAACAAACTCTTCAGCTTTATAATATTAGTATAGATAAAAGGGTAGCAACTGAGGCTATATCTACTGAGTAGATAGAAGATTCCATTGATAGGATCTATAAATGTTGTATAGAAATTAGTATGAATACTTTAATATTTTTTGTAAGAAAAATTATTAGGAAATACCTATAGATAGATATTTACGTCGTATTGCGTTCAATGATCAATGATAATAAAAACACATTGGAATGAACTGTACTCGGATTTAAATCGCGTATTTTTAACGCTAAAGTTTAGCGTTAGACTATTATCAGCTCACTTGTGTTACGCTTATGGAAACTGTAAAGAATGAGAAATGTCAGCAACTAAAACAAAATAAAAATACGCGAGTTAAATCCGTTAATAGTTGTTTCATTCCAGTGTGCTGTGCTGCGTAAGCATCAGAAATTATTATAATACAAACATTTTTTTGTCCCAAAATTAAAAAAATAAAAGAGACATGAATAATAGAGGTTGGCCGATTCTCAGACAAAATTCCATAAAAATCGGTCCAGTCATTCTTACGACTTTCACAACAAACAAAGCTTACACGAGAATTTTGTTATCAGATACATCTCAAGATATCTCATACGCCATAAACGTCAAATTCGCGGTTGCATTTACTTGGAAGGGGTTTGAAACCCCATAAAACCCCTTTCCATACATCTGTTTCATGGACTGAGAACATACGAGGCGGTCCCATCATAAAATGATCATAAAATGTATGATAACATCATCCGTCCGCGGATCAGGTCGATAAATGTATTCACATTTTTATTACTGAAATCTTGGTCATGAGGAGTAAGGGTTAGGTTTATAGAGGAAGATGGAGAAAGGAGGAGAAAGAAGAGTGCAGACCTTATAGTGTTTTTGTAAGGAAGAGATAAGAAAGAGAAGAGTGGAGTCATAGTCTTGTGCAATTTGTTTTGTTTGTATTGTGTACTTGTTTAATTTAGTTTTTTTAGCTAGGACCTTTTACTTATTTTTTTTTTTTGTTTTTAGGGATAGAAAAATATAGGTACTTCATTGGATTTTCTAATTCATAAACGGTGCTATCTTCTGACTTTTATAAGAACTTTTACAAGTTCTTATGAAAGCATAAACTGAATAAATATTTTTTTTTTTTACTCAAAGTGGCCTGTATTACTATTTGACAAACAAGCTTAGAAAATAGAGACATGTTCTAGTTCTCTATGATTTTTATTATTATTGTAAAATAGAATATTTTAGCGTTAGACTGTCGGCTCAGTCATGCTACGAATATGTGAACTGTAAAGTTTTCGTCAGCAAAAAAAATAAAATACGAGTTAAATCCGTTACACGTATTTGTTTCATTCCAATGTGTAATAACCGTGAAGGCACTAAAAAATATTAGGTACTAGCGGCCCCGGCAGACGTCGTCCTGCCCGTCCGATTGTTTCGTCAAAGATCTGTCAAAGTCTTATAACTGTCACTTAATGAATAGTAATTCTTCATAAGGCTTAATATTTTCCCCGTTTTTTACACATTTTCCACTGTTTCTTCGCTCCTATTGGTCGCAGCGTGATGTTATATAGCCTTAAGCCTTCCTCGATAAATGGTCTATCCAACAAAAAAAATTTTGAATTCGAACCAGTAGTTCCGAGATTAGCGCGTTCAAACAAACAAACTCTTCAGCTTTATAATATTAGTATAGATTAAGTCATTAAAAATGTTAATATATCCATTATCCATAAAATATTACCAACATGTATAGAGCTATGCACTTCGTAAGAAAACACTGTGTACTATTAAACTGTCATTGCACCGGTGCATTTAGCAATACATTGCACTTTGCAATTAACTTGTCTATAACACTTGCATCGTTTTTTTTAATTCTCTCGTTATAAATTCATCAAATACAATGGGAGCTTGGGTATTGGTGGGTATATGATTTACATTGCATCTCTATAGCAAAATGATTATTTTACGTCGTAGATTATTTAGCAATTTAAACATAGTCTATATCAATATCTATACTAATATTATAAAGAGGAAAGATTTGTGCCTATTTTTGTATGTTTGTAATGAATAGGCTCAAAAACTACTGGACCGATTTTAATAATTCTTTCATTGTTGGGAAGCTACGTTCACCCTGAGTAACATAGGCTATAGAATATTTTGAAAGAAATATTAGCGATCCGCTAGTTATTATTATTAATATAATAAAGAGGAAAGGTTTGTTTGTTTGGATTGAATAGGCTCCAAAACGACTGGACGTATTTGAAAAAATCTTTCACTGTTGTAAAGCTACACTATTCCCGAGTGACATAGACTATATAAAGAAGGGATCCGTGCGAAGCCGGGGCGGAAAGCTAGTATAATACATTCTGAAATAGGATTCGATTATGACTGAATATTAAAACAGTGTTTTGGCCACCATACCGTTATTAGTACACTAGCGGCCCCGGCAGACGTCGTCCTGCCCGTCCGATTGTTTCGTCAAAGATCTGTCAAAGTCTTCTGTCACTTCTTCATAAGGCTACATATTTTCCCCGTTTTTTACACATTTTCCACTGTTTCTTCGCTCCTATTGGTCGCAGCGTGATGTTATATAGCCTAAAGCCTTCCTCGATAAATGGTCTATCCAACAAAAAAATAATACCTTCTATAATACTTTATAAAAACAACGTCAGTACTTCTAGCCTTTTTTAATAGGACTAAGTACTTGTTGTAGGTACAGTGCCAATTTCTGAGAAACCTGTTAAAACAGGATCGTAAAACCGGCAACAATGGAAGCCGTCTAGGCATTCATGCTGGAGTGCATATTCCTCCCCGGAGGGCCAAGTTAATTCCAAGTTTGCTGCCAACCTGTTAACTTATTAAAACACCAAAGTCTCAAAACTTGATAGCTTCTTGCGGCGAGATTGCGATGTCAACCCGTTCGCTGCATTGTCATCAGTTCATTCAAATAAGTGCATTCGTAATAGTGAACCCAGGGGGCGAGGTATAGGTAAATGCAGTAGGTATATAAGGGATGTCAAATCTAACACTGAAAAAGTTGTTGTGATTGTCCAGTCACAACTTTTCCAATGAAGAAATCTATTCAAAAATAATCACTTTTAAATTATTAAACGTCCTTACGGGATTGTAACCTCTACAGTGCAACGTCAGGTTTAGGTCAATACAGTTTATAAGGGACGTCAAATCTAACACTTGCGACTGTGCGACATCTATCGACGAATAATTGTTAATTTTAGTCATTGACTGTTCCTTGGGGCTTAGACAAGGTGCCAACGTTCTACGTTAAGAGGATTGTGAACCTGTTAATTTTCATACAAAAGGCGATAACGTTTTACACCCAGTAAATATAGTTAGATTCTTATAATTTTTGGATATGTCGTAGATATAATGAGAAACTACGTCTGTACGTTTTGATATTTAAGAAATATTGCTTACGCTAAAATTTATTAGCATCTAAAAATCTATATTTAGATCTAGCGTAAGCAATAACTATATTTACTGGGTGTAAAACGTTATCGCCTTTTGTATGAAAATTAACAGGTTCACAATCCTCTTAACGTTAAACGAAACGACCAAAATGAAATGTATGGGATTTGACCGCGAACGTTTGTGACGTACGTGAAAATCGTTCGTGGATGTCAAATCCGATTTTGGTGCCAACGTTTAACGTTAACGTTAACGTAAGAATAATAGCCGTATAATAATTTAAAAGTTGTTTTTGAATAGAATTGGGTTGTCATAGAAAGGGGAGACTTGTGATTGTTCAGTCGAAGATTAAAGTTGTAATAATCTCAAAGTGTTTTAAATTGAAGCCCTCCTTGTACAACCTAGTTGTTAATGAAGTAACTTTGCACATTAGATGAGCTATATGTATTTTTTTTTAAGAGTGAAAACTCCAGTACTTCTTAAATTTTCCAAAAGGTTAAAGTTTTTACACCAATATTAAAATAATATGGCTCATGATGATAAAAGTGTCTCTGAAATAGTGTCTTTTTTAGATACTGTAAGGCTCGCGTAAGCTCAAAGACGTCTGTTAGAAGAGACGTCCCTTCTAACACAAGTAACAATCTAACAGTCATCTTAAACATTGGAATGAAACAAATATTAACGGATTTAACTCGTGTATTATTATTATACTTTATTTGCTGACATTTCGGATTCTTTACAGTTACCATAACGGTAGCACAACTGAGCTAAAAATAGTCTTTTCTGTCCTCCGGCCAGAAAGCGCCAACTTTGTGGCCGCTGCGCTAAATAAAATTTCCGCTTTCTGGCTTCGTCGAACAGAAAAATAGTATACTGACCTCAGCCAGGAAAATAAAAAAGCCTCAGATCACATTTTTGTCAACCTCGGCTGTGACGACAATTACATGTGATTTGAGATTTTTTTATTTTACTGGCCTTGGTGCGTGTACTAAACGCGAGTTAAATCCGTTAATAGTCATTTCATTCCAATGTGTAATAACCGGGAAGGCATCAGAAATCATTACCAATCTTAGTTAGGCTAATGATACAAATGTACTCGTATGATCTCGTCATGTATCGATTCATTCGTCGATATAAGGGCGATTCCGGCGTCGCCGTGTCCGGAACCCTTCCGTTATTGATCACTGTGCGGATTGTCCGGTGTATTTCGGTCCGGCCATGTGTCAGGTCGCACGGCTCGTCACGCACTATGGTAAATACGGTGCCACTTGACGATTCGAAAAAAAGGGACATAATTGTCGTAATTTTTGACCTATTAAGGGCCTGGATGTCACGGAAGCTTTTACCGAATAGACCGGAAGGAGGGTTGTGATTTTACCGCATGTGGGTTGTACAAATGTTGTAAGATAAGTAAGAGGGCAAAAATAAGCGGTTTTTTTTGTGTTGAGTTAGGTAGAGACTGTACAAGCTTTTTCAAAACAAAATGCTGTATAGTTAATTTTAGGTATTTAATGAGACGGGATTATTGCAGTTACTTTGCAGCTGAGACCCAAATATGTACAATGTCATGTGAAAAAGTAACAAACATAGGTACATTCTTACAAAGTTTCGCATTTATAATTAAAAGGATGCATATTTTAAGTAATAAAAAATACGTAACTGTATAAATCACTTTAGCGTTAGACTATTATCAGCTCAGTTGTGCTACGATTATGGAAACTGTAAATCCGAAACATCAGCAAATAAAATGAAAAATACGCAAGTTACTGTTAATAGTTGTTTCATTCCAATATGTAAGATATTGTCTTAACCCTCTCAATGTTCCAATTTCATGAGTACCTAATTTGTTCAAAATACCGTTCAAGTGAGAAGTGTCGCGTTTTTATCGCACCGATCAGCTGTTATTGTGATTGTGTCGGAGTGGGTGCTCGACCGCACCTGTAAGGCACGTGCCGTACTCGATTTAGGACCCTTTCCGACACGCGATGTAGTGGTGCCCAACCTTTAGGACACGTGTACGTTTTGACGTTTTGTTTGGTTTTACATTTAAATTATCTGTGATAAATATTCAAATTACAATATTATTATAAATGTATTTTTATTTAAAAAAATATAAAATGAGTATAATTTAATATATTAATATTATTTAAATAAGTGATTTAAGGGATATTAAATTAAACCTAAATTTTGGACTTAAACAACTATAACGGGTTTTATTCGCGTATTTTATTTTAGTTGCTGACTTTTCGAAAAAATTACTTAACGCGACTGTGCTTAAGATAATTTAAAACTAGAATAACCGAGAAGGCACAAAAAAATATTTGACATAAATTAAGTTTGTTTTAATACCATATTTACGTGAATATACATACTTACAAGTGTATTATTAAACTAAATTTCAACTTTTAGTTTTTAGTACCAAGAACGAAATAATGGTGTAATAGTACATTACGCACCTAGGCCAGTAAAATAAAAAATGTCTCAGATCACATGTAATTGTCGTCCGAGGCGAAGCCGAGGTTGGCAAAAATGTGATCTGAGGCTTTTTTATTTACTGGCCGAGGTCAGTATACTATTTTTCTGTTCGACGAAGCCAGAAAGCGGTAATTTCATTTAGCGCAGCGGCCAGGAAGTTGGCGCTTTCTGGCCGGAGAACAGAAAAAACATTTTTAATAACGTTTCGATAACATTTACTAATTTAAATAGCACTTAAGTACTATAATAATTTCTGATTATTGATGATTAATAATGTCTGATACCTTTGCGGTTATTATACATTTAGCGTAAGACTATTGTCAGCTCAGTCGTGCTACGATAATGAAATCTGTAAAGGCCCAGAAACGTCAGCCAATAAAAATAAAATACGCGAGTTAAATCCGTTTAAATTTGTTTCATTCATGATCAATTCAAAGTAATTATAGTTTTAAATAAAAAGGATGTAGCAAACACTTTGCAAGTAGTCCAACTCGTGTCAGATTACTAGCTTACAGGCTACTAATTTAGAAATCGTTCAGTCGCGCGTAAAAAAATCAATACACCACTTTACAGTAGTCACTTTAATTGAATAACTTAAATACCTCTTAAAGTCTCTGACGGCCTGTTGGTCTAGTGGTCAGAGGCCCTGACTACGAAACCGGAGGTTGCCGGTTCGAATCCTGCTAGGGGCGGATGTCAATGTGATGAGCACTGGCATCTGTACCTGAGTCTTGGATGTCTTATATCTGTTTATGTACGTTTATCCGTTGTCTAGTATCCATAGTACAAGCTTAGCTTAGTTTGGGACTAGATCAATTGGTGTGAATTGTCAAAAGATATTTAGTTTATTATTATTTAGCTTTTGCTTGCGATTTCGTCCGCGTGAAACTACTCTTTTTTTTGCAGCCGGTTAAAAAGTAGCCTATGTCCTTTAGTTCTACGGCTCCAGAATTTCTTTGTACCAAATTTCATTTAAATCGGTCCAGTAGTTTTAGCGTGAAATCATAACAGACAGACAGTTACTTTCGCATTTGTAATATTAAGTAGGGACAGTAGGGTTATTGCAACCCGTTCGAACGCATCCGAACAAAACAAACGCCAGCGCTAATCATCAAAATCCAAATAAAACAAAAGGTAGAGAACGGAACAAAACAAAATTTATAATTCATGTTGTTCACCGCGAACTCTTCACAACTCCCAGAGACAGCCTCGGTGAGTTAATACGGAAAACTTTAGTAAGTAGACGAACAGTCTATCGATTCGAGACCTTTGCTACCCCGTACGTCACTTTACAAACAATATTGATAGCCGGTGACAGCATTCGTTGACGTCCCACGTTGCTGTGACGTTCCAAAATCAACCTTGGGACGTCTGTGAACGGAAGGAGGGTTAGAATGTTTTCTTTTGGAGCTCTCTCTGGCTTATACGGATTTTCCTGCCCTCTAAAGTACTAGCTTTTCATAACGTGAATCGATCTGAAGATTTCTGCAAATCCGTGGTTTTGTGGATTGTTTTTGTATAGTCTTGGATTTAGATCGTTGGTGAGTATAGTGAGTGATTACTTTGAATTTAATTTTATTTCAATATTAAATATAATATTTATTATATTAGTTACATTTTCGAATATATTGATTATAGCTACTTACGACTAAATTGGGCTAAAAATTAATAATATAGTAGGGAATAACTAAGAAAAGATTTTTGAAAATTCTCCCTTTTTTGGGGTAAAACAGGGATGCTTATCGTGCGCAGATGAAGTCACGGGCTGAATATATACTAAATACTGGACTATGTATATTTTATAAAACAACAAGTAAAATTTAAATCTGCTATAAACTATTATTTCTTACGTCTTCGTATTTATGAAATAATATTTTAAATAATAATAGATGTATATTAGATTTATTTATTTATTTCTCAATAACATTATAATTACATTATTATGTTAAATTACATGCATTCATACCGAAATCGACAATACAAAGAACAAGATTATATAATTTAAAACTTACAAATTATTTAATAAAAAATCAACTTAAATATTCATAATAATTTCTGATGCCTTCGCGCTTATTACGCATTGGATTGAAACAACTGTTAACGGATTAACTAGCGTATTTTTATTTTATTTTAGTTGCGTCAGCAAATAAAATAAAATAAAAATACGCGAGTTAAATCCGTTAATAGTTGTTTCATTCCAATGTTAAATATTCATCCATACTATCCATACTAATATTATAAATGCGAAAGTAACTCTGTCTGTCTGTCTGTTACGCTTTCACGCTAAAACTACTGGACCGATTTAAATGTAATTTGGTACAAAGAAAGTCTGGAGCCCGAGAAAGGACATAGGCTACTTTTTAACCGACTGCAAAATAGGAGGAGTTCCATGCGGACGAAGTCGCAGGCGAAAGCTATTGTTAAAATAAATCATCAAAATATCAAACCAATGGATATAACAAGTATTAGCGGCGATTAAATCAAAACCAATTATCGAAATCAATAATACAATACAACCTGAATTCCGTTTTCATACAAATCGGCTTACCAACTGTTGACGATCGCACCGGAAGTGGCCCAAGATGGCCACCGGTCACGTGCGTGGATTCACCCACTTCCGGCCAGCGGGGTGGTATAATTACCAACATGACAATTACCAACATGACAACTGCATCTGTGCGTTTATGCACTTGTGGGGTGCACTCGGAATGTCAGTAGGTGGTTATGATTTGGTTATGGCAAAATTAGTAATAATGTAACGGGTACTTTGAAAGAAAACAGGTAGGTAGGTACCTATACCTAATGGATTAATTTCGTGTATGTAATGTTATGCTGTTTCGAAAATTAACAGTCAATTTATATTGATTTTCTTGCCGTTTTTTCTTAAGTGAGGTTTTTTCGGAAACGGCAACTTCTTCTGACCCTGTAAAAGCCTAAACTGAGTATAGTACATTTACTGGCCTAGGCCAGTAAAATAAAAAATGTCTCAGATCACATGTAATTGTCGTCCGAGGCGAAGCCAAGGTTGACAAAAATGTGATCTGAAGCTTTTTTATTTTACTGGCCGAGGTCAGTATACTATTTTTCTGTTCGACGAAGCCAGAAAGCGGCAATTTCATTTAGCGCAGCGGCCAGAAAGTTGGCGCTTTTTGGCCGGAGGACAGAAAAATATTTTTTTGCTTTTGATTAGCAAATTGAGCTGGTGATTGTTAAACACTATTTTAGAAAATACAATTTTTTAAAATAAGTCTTGTACTTATTTTTAATATATCAAATATTTATTATACCTACTGATTTAAATCTAGGTACCTACACAATTTGTTTGAAAATCTTGTAAGTCCCGTTTTTATAATATTCATGTTTCGTTCCACATGTAAACTAAATAACAATTTTAGATTCTATAATTATTTTTTCTTTAAAGAAATGTCACATACTTTTTTAAACTAACGAACAAACCTTTTCCATTTCCATACATTTTTAATGTTAGCATATGTGAAATGAAAATGTTATTACGTATGTAAATCCTGCTCCACTCTACTAACTATAAACAGAGTAAAATTATTATAAAAATAACCTAATTAAATACCAACATTAGGTTAATAAATTTCGCGCAAAATTCTCGCTAATCAAACAAACCCGCGAGGTAACACGCTCATCTTTCCTTAGTTTTCTTTTACTTTCTTTGCTGACCTTGAGGTCAAAAATTACTAAAAACAAACACACTTTAGACCAGAAACAAGTAGGTACTTATTGTCTCAGCTGTTCCGACACTCTACTAATTATTCGCTCTACTTAACATGTCGCTATTAGCTGCTAAACGCGTTAAAAAATTTTAGTCCAATATCTATATCTTATCTTATTGTTATATCTTATCTATACTAATATTATAAAGCTGAAGAATTTGTTTGTTTGTTTGTTTGAACGCGCTAATCTCAGGAACTACTGGTTCGAATTCAAAAATTTGTTGGATAGACCATTTATCGAGGAAGGCTTTAGGCTATATAAGATCACGCTGCGACCAATAGGAGCGAAGAAACAGTGGAAAATGTGTGAAAAACGGGGAAAATATGAAGCCTTATAAAGAAGTGACAGAAGACTTTGACAGATCTTTGACGAAACAATCGGACGGGCAGGACGACGTCTGCCGGGGCCGCTAGTCAATTATATATCTATAAAATCTAGATACGCGCTCGGCCTAAACTGCTTGTAAAGCTATGAAGTTTTGCTCTTTGTACCTATGACGTAGGCGTCAGATACGAAAGGGTTTTCTGAAATTCTACCCCAAGGGGATGAATAGGGGGGCAAGCTTGCATGGGACAAATATATTATTTAGTGGATTTAGTTTTAATTGTGTACAATCCTAACTATTATTATAAATGCGAAAGTAACTCTGTCTGTCTGTCTGTCTGTCTGTTACGCTTTCACGCTAAAACTACTGAACCGATTTAAATGAAATTTGGCACAAAGAAAGTCTGGAGCCCGAGAAAGAACATAGGCTACTTTTTAACCGACTTCAAAAAAGGAGGAGTTCCACGTGGACGAAGTCGCGGGCAGAAGCTAGTTATTTTATAACTAAAATAGTCAAAAAGTATTTAACATTTCGGAAACTACCGATGTACGATTAAGTTGATGGTAAGTGTTTATAAAACCACTAGTTAAAGTTGATATGAAACTTCTTTCCTTATTTCGAAATATTTCTCTTTAGGCGTTAAAAAGAAACTGGAATTTTAAGATACACGTACAAATTAATAAATTAGGGTGATTCCACGGGCGTTTCGACCGCCGTCAGTCCGTTGTCCTGAATATTGAAGAAATGAGCTACAACAAGAATTACGTTTTGATGCGACGACATACTGCGCTCGCGCTTGTAAATTAATAGAGTTTAAATCTTATTGTAGCTTAATTCTTCAATATTTATGGCAAGGGACTGACGGCGGTTGAAACGCCCGTGGAATCAACCATTAGGTAACGCTATGATACAATAGTTAAATAAAAAACGACATCTAATTCCATTAAAATATAACTTAAAAGATAATCAAACAATAACACACATTTAACGTTTATTTTATATTCGAAATGAATACTTCATGACCACTAAACCACGTTACTGCTTTGTTATAAAAACGTCAACAATTTTATGACAACTCCCAATATAACAAAGTGTGCACTAAAGATTATTAAGCACAAACTTAAACGTCAAAAGTTTAAACACGTTACAATTTCCAAACCTTAGAGAGAAGCTAGCCCAAGCACAAATAAAACGACACGACAAACTCAGTGGAGCCTTATTGGCGTATTTGCAAAGGTGGCTGAACTACCAGTAGGTATAGACAAATGGAGGATTTCGTATTGATATCACTGAGTGACTACCGCTTTTTCTACCGAACTTATATCCAACGGAGTTATATCATCTTTTCTTTATATCCTATATCACTCGGGAATAGTGTAGCTTCCCAACAGTGAAAGAATTTTCGAAATCGGTCCATCCGTTCTGGAGCCTATTCAATCCAAACAAACCTTTCCTCTTTATAATATTAGTATAGATTACTAGCTGTCCGCCACGGCTTCGCACGAATCCCTTTTTTATAACCTATGTCACTCGGGAATAGTGTAGCTTTCCAACAGTGAAAGAATTTTCGAAATCGGCCCATCCGTTTTTGGGCCTATTCAATCGAAACAAACAAACCTTCCCTCTTTATAATATTAGTATAGATTACTAGCTGTCCGCCACGGCTTCGCACGAATCCCTTTTTTATAACCTATGTCACTCGGGAATAGTGTAGCTTTCCAACAGTGAAAGAATTTTCGAAATCGGCCCATCCGTTTTTGGGCCTATTCAATCGAAACAAACAAACCTTCCCTCTTTATAATATTAGTATAGATTACTAGTTGTCCGCCCCGGCTTCGCACGAATTTTTTATAACCTATATCACTCGGGAATAGTGTAGCTTTCCAACAGTGAAAGAATTTTTCAAATCGGTCCAGTTGTTTAGTAGCCTATTCAATACAAACAAACCTTTCCTCTTTATAATATTAGTATAGATGACCAGATATAACCAGCGCGTAAATTGCAACGGCTCGTACACGTCGCTAAATACTAAACGCTTTAAATGTACTTTCAAAAAGACAATCGAAAACTATCAATCTAAACAGAACAGTGTAACCAATAATTAAATAAAATGAAATCACCGTTGCATACCCCCACGATAAAAACTCACCAAAACTGCGTCTGGCTGTCAGACCTCTGGTGTCAATCAATTACGCAGGACAGCTGGCGGTGGCGGGTGGGCTCTATTGTAATGGGACAAGGGTGGTTTTAGGTTGGTTTTGAGTTATGCGGTAGGTTGAGTTGTACGGTTCGCAGCCTCAAATCTCTGACCCCGCCCCTTATCGAGCGACCCCGCCTCCTTGCCAAGAATTTTCGTGTAGCTTCCATACCCCATTCTACAATGCTGTTCGTCGCAGGCAGGTTCTATACACAAAACGGAATATCCTTTAAATGGAAAATGTTGCTTTAAATAAGGCATGAAGATTTTTTTTAAGGTGTCGTAAGAGGTATGAGAAGTGCTTACTTCTTATCATTTATATTAGATGTAAAGGTATTTTAGAGAGAGTAAACTTACCTTGTTCCCTAATGGAAGAATTAGGAAACGAATTTTTGAAAACGTGAACTAAGAACGTACGATTTGAGAGATTTTCATTAAATTTGATAAATAAAAGATGTACATTTTAATATTGATTTTACGTATAACTCCAATTCCTTGTTATTAGCTCAATGATAAACTAGGATACCTAACGATAATCTAAAACACTACACTGCTAATTACTACATACGATAAAACAAAGTTTCTGTCTGTCCGTCCCTTATGCTTAAATCTTTAAAACTACTCATTAGATTTTGTAGTGTTTTTTAATAGATAGAGTGATTCAAGAGGAAGGTTTTTATATAATACTAGCTGTCCGGCTTCGCACGGATCTCTTTTTAATAGCCTACTAGCTTCTGCCCCCGGCTTCGTCCGCGTGGAACTCCTCCTTTTTTGAAGTCGGTTAAAAAGTAGCCTATGTCCTTTCTCAGACTCCAGACTTTCTTTGTACCAAATTTTGTTTAAATCGGTCCAGTAGTTTTAGCGTGACAGCGTAACAGACAGACAGAGTTACTTTCGCATTTATAATATTAGTAGGGATGTCACTCGGGAATAGTGTAGCTTCCCAACAGTGAAATAATTTTTCAAATCGGTTCAGTTGTTTTAGAGCCTATTCAATACAAACAAACACACCTTTCCTCTTTACTATATTAAGTACTAGCGGCCCGTCCCGGCTTCGCACGGGGGGACTTAAGATTTTTTCCCCCGTTTTTGAAACATTTTCGGTTACTGCTCCGCAACTATAAGACCTAGCGTGATATTATATAGCCTATGTTACTCGGGGATAATGTAGCTTTCCAAAGGTGAAAGAATTTTTGAAATCGGTCCAGTAGTTTCGGAGCCTATTCATTACAAACATACAAAAATAAAAAAATACAAAAATACAAATCTTTCCTCTTTATAATATTTATTATATTATTAAGTATAAATATGCTTAATATATACAGTGCCAGTCGTTATTATAAAAGGTTTTTAGTGAAATTTAGGTGAACCTAGCTTTGGGCGTACGGAGTTTCTTCCCCCGTACGTATGGGACATTAAATATGTATAAAAGGTTACCCTTACAATAAACAGACGGATTGCACTTATTACGATGTTGATGCAATGTAAGATTGCATTATTTATAACGTTATAACATTCGAACTTAGCTAATGTGTTTTGATAATTTCTGATGCCTTCGCGGTTATTATACATTGGAATTAAACAACTTTAACGGATTTAAATCGCGTATTTTATTTGTATTGGCTGAAATAAAATACTCGAGTTAAATCCGTTAAAGTTGTTTTCTTTCCTATATAATGGGATTTGGTTTTTGTTGTGTAATTAAATTGCTATAATAGTAATAAAGACAGAAATAAAACATTTGTAAGAAAAAAGCATGTGTTGGAATGAAACAACTATTAACGGATTTAACTGGCGTATTTTATTTTATTGGCTGACGTTTCGGAACCTTTGCAGATTCCATAATCGTAGCACAACTGAGCTGACGATAGTGTTATGCTAAAGTACCTACTATTGTACGATTGTTACTCTTTCATGCAAAAACCTGCCCACTTAATGGATTTTAATTTTGATAGCATACAACATATAGGCTATATAGGCTATATTTTATAACGATTATGTTAAAAAAAACGATAAAAAAACTAGTGCGATTTTAAACACCAAATTTGTCCCTTTGCCTACCAAAAACTAAACCTTTAATAGTACATTACGCACCTAGGCCGGTAAAATAAAAAATGTCTCAGATCACATGTAATTGTCGTCCGAGGCGAAGCCGAGGTTGACAAAAATGTGATCTGAGGCTTTTTTATTTTACTGGCCGAGGTCAGTATACTATTTTTCTGTTCGACGAAGCCAGAAAGCTGCAACTTCATTTAGCGCAGCGGCCCGAAATTTGGCGCTTTCTGGCCGGAGGACAGAAAATATAATTTATTTACCTACAGTACGTACACACACTAAAATGCTACCAGCATTATCCTAAAATGCTACTAGCATTATCCTAAACCATTCCGTTAAGGCCCCCACTCGTTACTATAACAATTACGGGTTACGGGTTACGGGTTACGGCGAGCGCTAACGGTTACTGCACGCCGCTAATGGGTTACGCTACGCAGCGGTTGTCCAAGTTAATGGCGACGTGACTCGTATAGGTACTGATAGAAACTACGTCTGATGTTCATGTAGATGTGCTTTGTTTAAGTGAAAATGAAAATGTGTCTATGGTGATAATAAATGTGTTTTTTTTAATCAACTATTTATTATAGCTTATTGTTTAAATTAATATTATTATACTTGCAATAAATATGACGACATCAAAAATATCTTCGAGATTTTTTTCCTTGTAAAACTTATCAAAAAAAAAAACTGTCGCCAGGACTTAATTAAAATTAACTGAGTCGATCTTCAAGAAAAACATTTTTGTTATTGTAAATTGTTCCAAATACTAGAGTTAAATCCGTTTTATAGTCATTCCAATGTGTAATAACCGCGAAGGTGTCTGGAATTATTTTGTTTACAACTTCTTCACCATATAAACCTCTGTACTTCCACAAATATTCGAAAACGTATATTAGCCAAATGTCCTATTGTTGCTAGAACGAGACTAAGTTAAAGAAGTACATTTTATATACAATTGATATTATGCAAGATTAAAATTATACGAAAATTTGTTTGAATCTTAACAGTCGCGTACAAAAGTTATTTTATACATAAGTAAGCAAATAATTCCAGTATTTCCGCATTAAATGGACATAATGAAGGACTACCAACAGGATAATGCGCCAATTTGTTTGTCCGTCTGAATATTTGATTGCTATGAAAATAGGTGAACAGTTAACAAGCTTCATTGTGGTGACTACTTTGTAACACATCAGGGGCGTGCAGTGACAGGGTAGGCACGTTCACATCGTGCCTATATGCAGCGCCCGCTCTTGCTTTATAAAAGTAAAGCTTAGATATACAAAAATGAATCCCTGTTTCCATTGATCACTGTAATTATTTTTTGTGGTGATTTTTGACAAAATGCTATTTGGCTAAATTAACTTTATGGTGCAAAATTTAAAGATTTAGGAGAATACGACCCACGTGTCTCTTAGAGAATTTTCACATTGTTATTTAAAAAAAAATATCCAGAATATCAGTATAATACTAGATTTAGAGCCTTACTTAGGTCAAGAAACACAAATCACACCACGCACATAAAACCCCAAACTCTATATTTCAACTTCCAAAAACGTAAATACGCTAAGTGTAAGCAATCCAACGAGCCCGCACCGGCAATTACGTACTAAACAACACCTGAGGTTTCCCAACAACTTTTAAAAATTATAAAGCCACTTAGACTTCGCCCGTTCTCGCAATTATAAGAACGTAATCGCGTCCCTTTTAAGACTTTTGCACATTACTTATACGCCCGAGTGAGAGGGACGGATAACGATCCCACTGTGTTAGAGCGGAACAGACTTGAGTCCCTTAAAAATAACCAATGGGGTGCGTTTAGGAGCTATTCAGATCTCGCGTAATGTCTTTAAAAAGAGGGATCTTGGTATTTTGAATTGCTAATTAGTATTTCGGGGCTTTGAGACGGGGCGTATGTGCATTAATTATGGGTGTATATTGAACTGTTTATTGTATTTTGGGACTGTTTAACTATAAAATAGTCAAAATATATGCATACCTATATACAAATTATTTGCTAGTAATTGGACCTTAAAATACTTTTATACGTCAGATGAATGAAAAATGATCTGAAACGTCAAGTGGTCAGTTTTCGTTCGCGTATGCCAATTTCATACAATTTTGAGGTCGTTTCGTTACGATCGTTATTTTTGGGTTGTTTACATCCATTTTTGACAGATTGTTAAGGGATGTTTGCGGTACATTATATTATTATGTTTTTTTTTGACATTTTTTGAGCTTCTTTTGTTCTTTATAATAAAAAAATAAATTTAATTAGGTGCCTCGGCAAAATTAAAAAATGACACCTTTGACGTGATGTCAATTGTGAAATGATTTTGTGTCAGAAATCTCATACGAAGGCTTAGAGGGAGGTAGTGAGGTAGTAAAACTATTAATAACAACAGAAACTAATAAGCTGCAGTGTATTTAAAAGCTTCCTAAAAGCTCTCGGTGTCTTTACGTTGCACTAGAGTGCCGCTTGCGACTTATATACAGCTGGCGGCTGTTAAGTTGTGGTAGGTATTGCATGAAGGGTTCTGTACAATAACAATATTACCTATATCTTATTGTAGTAAAATTTTGACAAGATTTTTTTTCTATACGTACATAATAATATTATTATGAACTTTTTAACCGCTTGATAAATTGAGATGTTTTTTTATTATAATTGTATTATTTCTTCAAATAACAACGTTCATGCATGCACGGGCGTGCATTCCATATAGGCACAAAGTCACTAATGTATGGAGTGCCTACCCCAGCGCCATAGTTACGGTCCTGTCACTGCACGCGCCTGCATGATGCAAAGGTATGAAATATACATCAAATCATAATGAATTCAAGATTGTTGACAATTCGATTCCTTCAGAGATATTTTAATCCAGTCTCATATAATATTATGTTACAAAATATTTTTTCAAAGAACCCTAAAATGATCAAAGCCGATCGGTTTAAAGGATAACACGGGTCCATTGCGGGTTTTTTTCAACAAAAAAATCTAAAAGAAAACAAAATGCAGCAATCTATTGTGCACTCCGCTATGCTCCGTTTTAATCGGTTTATCTGAGAACGGGGCCTGTTTCCTGTGTCACAACATTCAAGTAAAGTTATTTGCTTGTTACATGGCAAATAAATAAATCATAATATATACATAACCGTTAGTAAAGCTGTTAATTTATTAACCACTACAATTAGTTGCTTTATCCGGACTTTTTTTAAAATCGGTTCAGTAGTTTTAGCGTGAAAAAAAGTTACTTTCTCACTTATATTATTATTTATTAGTAAGAATTTGGATTCTAACGTGAAAATCCGCATTACTGTCGAGATACCGATGCAATTTGTAATAATTCCCCGAAATTCACAATTAAAACTGTAACGTCCCTGAAGCCCTTCAGCTAAGCACTCACAATCGTTAGCAACAAAAAGCGGAATAGCATTAAGGGAAAAATAAAACAGTCGGAAATATACTGGAGCTGTGACATCGCCCCTGGTTCATTAATTATTAATTTGTAGCCCTTTGCTGGCGGGTAAATGGCGTGCCTAAATAGGGGGCCGCCTCCCAAACACCCACAAAGCCTCCCCGTGAAAAATTTTAATTCCACTTTTTGAACTTAATACGGAAAATCGTGAGAAGGAAAATAGTTTGGAGTTTTGTCATTTTGAACAAAGTTTTACTGCGAAGAGTCGAGTTTTATCCATCGAGGGTAAAGAGAATCTGAGTTAAGATTAAATACAACGAGTTTCAAGACTATTGTCAGCTCAGTCGTGCTACGATTATGGAATCTGTAAAGGCTCCGAAACTTCAGCCAATTAAATAAAATACGAGTTAATTCCGTTAATTTTTTATAAATAAACTAGCGGCCCCGGCAGACGTCCTGCCCGTCCGATTGTTTCGTCAAAGATCTGTCAAAGTCTTCTGTCACTTCTTCATAAGGCTTCATATTTTCCCCGTTTTTTACACATTTTCCATTGTTTCTTCGCTCCTATTGGTCGCAGCGTGATGTTATATAGCCTTAAGCCTTCCTCGATAAATGGTCTATCCAACAAAAAAATAATCTTTGAATTCGAACCAGTAGTTCCTGAGATTAGCGCGTACAAACAAACAAACAAAAAAACTCTTCAGCTTTATAATATTACTATAGATAATAACCACGAAGGCATCAGAAATTATTACTATCAGTTTGTCTTCATCATTATCAAGGATGTGCATTTCATTCAGGCACAGCGACACTAACGTACGGAGTGCCTACCCTGGCACTGCACGCGCCTGATCAACATCATATCAACCAAAAGACGTCCACTGCTGGACATAGGCCTCCAACGATGATCACATCGAGTCACGTGCCTCTCTCATCCATCGGTTACCAGCAACCTTCACCAGGTCGAACCACCTTGTAGTAGGTCTGCCCACAGTTTGTCTTCATACAAATACAAATATCTTTTTTGGTAGACGTTACATGGGTCTACTAGAGCGAAACTTACTGAGAAACTATTCAAGAAACTCAACAGAAAGTCTTTGTTTTAAAAAAAATGTATTTATCGAACAAAACAAACAATCAGGCGCGTGCAGTGGGGTAAGCGCTAGTATGGCGCCAGGGTAGGCACTACATACATTAATGACACTGTGCCTGTATGGAATGCACGCCCTTGCAAACAATGTAATATAAGACAAACTGACGTCTTCAGTTAGATCAAGTTCTGAAGCAAAATTAAGCGATGTAAAAGTATACGAAAATATCTATACTTCTATAAATATAATAAAGAGGAAAAGTTTGTTTTTGCATTGTTTGTTTTGATAGACACAGAAACAATCCAAAATGGAAACCCAGTTTTCATTATATCAAAAATGCACCTATTTTTATATGTAGACAAAACAAAAACAAGACTTAACCCTAAAATGCGAGTTCATGAAAAAGTGGAGCATCGTAACCCCCTATGGTTGTCTCACAAGGGAAATATACTTGATACATCAAAGTGTGAGTACCAAAGATGAAATAAATTGTTCTTTGTATTGACAAGATTATCGTTTAATTCTATAGCCTACTGCTCTATGGTATAGTTGGCTGCATATTTGTAATCCTACAGCGATGAGGTTAAACCAAAGATGACAATTCCTGATGACTTCGCGGTTATTAAACACTAGCTGTGCCCGCGACTTCCTCCCCGTGGAATAGTAATTCTTCATAAGGCTTTATACTTCCCCCGTTTTTTACACATTTTCCACTGTTTCTTCGCTCCTATTGGTCGCAGCGTGATGTTATATAGCCTAAAGCCTTCCTCGATAAATGGTCTATCATACAAAAAAATAATTTTTGAATTCGAACCTGTAGTTCCCGAGATTAGCGCGTTCAAACAAACAAACTCTTCAGCTTTATAATATTAGTATAGATTAAGATAAAGATTACTTTAGCATAAGACTATTGTCAGCTCAGTCGTGCTACGATTATGGAATCTGTAAAGGCTCCGAATAGTCAGCCAATAAAATAAAATTACAAAGATACGCGTATGTTTTAGTAAGAATGTATGGATATAATGTGTGTTACTTTTTCAGGCAAAAACGCTACGCTAGCGTCTACGAGTCGTAGCAATAAGCTACGGCGTAGCAGATTGTTAAACCATATTATAGTGAATAGCGAATTATTTGTTTTATATAATACGAGATGTCCACCCTTTTTTATAGCCTATGTCACTCGGAAATAGTGTAGCTTCCCAACAGAGAAAGAATTTTTCAAAACGGCCCAGTCATTTTTTAGCCTACTCAATCCAAACAAACAAACCTTTCTTCTTTATTACATTAGTACAGAAGACTCATCTGTGTCAAAATATTTTTTGAGATGTCTGCAATATTTGTACGGTCAAATGCGAAAACAATATTAAATTCTACATATAACAGGCTCCTTTCTGTTCCGTTATTTATTTACCGGCTCGCGTGAACCAACCGTTTAGGAGTACTTGTGGGCGAATTCTAAAAGGCAATTCCGGACGCCATTTTGTTTAACCAATCAACCGATCAATTTAGTTCTGGAATTACATGTCTTCGGGTAACTTCGATTAAGTTCGGAGGGGTTCGTAATTTCGTCTATATCTATCAGGGGCGTGCATTCCATATAGGCACAATGTCACTAATGTTTGGAGTGCCTACCCTAGCGCCATACTTACGTTCCCCCCACTGCACGCGCCTGATATCTATACTCTATACTAATATAATAAAGAAGGTTTGTTTGTTTGTTTGACTAATAACATCATAGTATTTCATATACTTTATCTTGTTTTGTATGGTGTGTTCTGATGCCTTCGCGGTTATTACGCATTGGAATGAAACAACAATTAACGGATCTAACTCGTATATTTTTATTTTATTTTATTTGCTGACATTTCGTAAGTTTTATAGTTCCCATATTCGCACGACTGAGCTGACAGTCTAACGCGCTTCCTTTACACTATTGTTTATCGCCGACCTCTGGTGACTGAAATAAAAATAGAAAACCTTTACCTTGTAAACTATTTTCATTTAAAAAATTTCCTCCAGAATTATGTCATAGAAGGCATTGCTGCAATGCCAAGAAATCAATTATTAGCTCAACCTTCGATTCGTACAAAAACGAACGTTAAGCTGACACACTTAAGGTCGTTAGTGGCACTCGCGAGTTGTTCTAGTTAAAATTTCATTAATGACTAGGCGTGTTCACATCATGTCCAAGGTATACGTTACAAAATTGTTAAGCAAATAATATTTAATACATCGTTTCTTTCTAGGGCTCTATATTATCGAGGCTTAATTATTTAGTTTCTTCCAACTGGAAGCTCACGTATTAACCACAGAGTAAGAACTAAAAGGCAAAAACTCAACTAAAAAACAATAGAAAATCGACCCCATCATTATCACGTCATGAATGACATAGGTACATTGCTGCAGGTGCGTGCAGTGAGAGTCGCGTATATACTGCCTCAGGGTAGGCATTCTATACATATACCATTGTGCCTATATGGAATGCACGCACTTGCTGCAAGGTTTTCGTAGGACCTCTGTAGTGACCGAAGCATGGGCGTAGCGAAGTACTGGCAGTGACCTGTAGGTTTTGATTCCCTTGCGAGTATTAAAAAGTACCTTAGATATTATTATATTCTTAGTTCGTTTTTGCCCCCCTCCCTCCTCCACTCAACAAAATCCTAGCTATGCCCTTGGACCTAGAAGACAGAGACCTCCGCTCGCGATTTCCACCACCCTGCGTCTCCTGGTTCATGGTCGTCACTTTACGACCAAACGCAAAGTCTGATTGAAAAACCAAAAGACAATTTATCTTACTAATAGGCATGACGAAAATTTTTTTTTGGTGTATCAAATAGGTTACCAAACATTATTGAATACGTTGTTTTCTCAATTGAATAATAAAACGACAATGAAGTAGCCCGAATTATATACTTACAAAGATTTGTGAGCAGTTCGGGACTGCCCTTGGGATTAATAAATTGACATTTTTGCCAATATTAAAAGACAGATTATAGGTACCTAGTGATGTTTTATTTGAAGTAACAATGACTAAGTAATTAAACGAAGTAATTAGCAATGCCTACATTTTTTTTTAATGATACCATAACCGCCCTCGTCCTTGACCAGAAACTCTAAATATTTAATAAAAGTTCGGAAGCTTAAGTTCTTACTCAAATTAAAGATAATTGTTATAAAAAAATACCAGGTAGTTATTAGAACTTCGTAATCAAGTTATTTAAAACGGTTTAAATTAATAGCTTTAGTCTGGCCCTTGAGTATGGGTACTGCAAGGGCGTGCATTCCATATAGGCACAATGGTATTAATGTATGGAGTGCCTACCCTGACGTGGTACATGCGCGACCCTCACTGCACGCGCCTGTATTACTGAATAATAATACTGAATAGGTACAGAACAAAACCTACATACGTCAATTGTGACATGACGTTTTCTTTCTAAATTACCGTTGTTGAATAATGAATGATTTTCGCGGGCTTGTCAAGTTCGCGTCAAAATACGGGGAAAACCATACGCAAATTTAAGGTCGATAAATATCGAAGTGACTATTGTGGCTATAAAAAATATAAGTACTAGCTTCAGCCTGTGACTCCGTCTGCGTATTGATAACTTGTTATGATTTCAGGAATGAAAACTATCCTATGTCCTTTTTCGGGACTCAAATTATCTGCATACACCAACTTTATTTTAATGGGTTCAGCAATTGTTGACAAACTGATATTTCTCTTTTTCAACCCCTTTAAGGGGTAACACATTATTCACAAATTAGAATAGCTGTAACGAATTAAAATCGCTCCATTTTATGCTGACGAGAACTTTACAGTTCCCATATCCACACCAGACATTAACAAGTTCGACTGTTTCGAAACGTCACAATTCACCTATGACTTATTCCACTGAGACACATACACGCGAGTTAAATCCGTTGGAATTTATTCTGTTAAAATGTGCATGCGACGGTGTTATATCTTATATGAAGAGATTTTTCTTTTGCAGAGTCGAATTCTGGAGGATGCGTCGTTGATGTGCAATTCCTGGTCACCCCGACACAATGTAAGTGTCCCCCCCCTCAATAAAATACACTGCCACACTATACTCATCGCTTGGCCGCGATGCTTCTCTGGCGCATTACTCATTACTTCATAGCGATCGATCCGAGATCCGACACCGAAAAGTATCACACAAGGGCGTGCATTCCATACAGGCTGTGCCCGTATGGAGTGCCTACCCTGGCGTTATACTTACGCGCCTGTTCACTTATATAGTTTGACTGTAACGATGAGCAGGACAGCGCTATATAGATCAACATTAGAAAGAAGAGACGGAAACATAAACTCTGTCACTGTCATACTTTTGCAATGAGTGCAAAGAGTGACAGACACAGACAATTTTGTGCTTCTCAGCTTTGTAGTGATTTGGAACCTTTAAAAAGTACGTTAATATTGTCGAGAGAAATTTTATTAAATTATTATAGGTCATTCTGCCATCGGTTAATTACTTCAGTTTACAAATGGACAACCTGATAAAAAATTGATATTCTTTGATTATTATACCTACATTAAAATTTATATATACTTGTTCTTTTTGTATTGCTTAGCGAATGCTTGTGTTTTCGTCTTTGGCCAAAGACTTTTTCGGTTTACCACTTAATAGTTAAGCGTGCGTTAACACATCCTTAACTGTTTTGTGGTAAAACAATCAAATATAATTATATTTAATTAACACCGTGTGATTTCAATTTATACTCATTGTTCTATATGAAGTACAGCGGGTACCATCAAATTTAGGTGGTATTTTCAAAATTTTCGGGCAAGTATTTTTTAAAACCATTTATATTATGCATGTGGCATATTCCCTTAAACTTAATTTAAGAAAATTAGCAGTATAAATACTAATAAATAATTTGTCTGTTTTATTTTTCTTTTCTAATATAAAACATATCCTAATTTAAATATCTGAAGTCGACGTCCTATTTATAGAACTGTAGTTTTGTTCTCATATAAATTAAGGCTTTCTAAAATCAAGTTAATACATGTCCGGAGTTATGACATACCGAAATCACCATTCAAGAGACCTACTCATAGCTCTGGAGAAGCGACCTATATCTAGAACACTGAGTCCCTTATACAAGTGTTCAGAATACCTATACTTAAAAAAAGAACAAAAGTTTTTAACGTATAAAGAATCAATAAATAACAGCACAAAGCACGTCAGGTGTCGATAAATATAATTAAAAACGGTTCTGTCTTATATTCGGCAAATATACGATTTCCGTATATCCAATTAACTCTGATTGGCTTATTGACATCAGTTAATAAAGTCGAGAGAGTGGCGGTGTATCGCGATTTCCTCGTATTTTGGCATTAATTGCTAATGATACGGTGCCGATTTCGGATTGTATTCAGTCTGAAAGTTATTTATGTTATGAGATGAAATTTTAGCTCAATTTGGTATTAAATTAAGGACATTGAGCGCTAATTTGAATTGAATGAAACAATGAAATAACGGATATGTCTCGCGTGTTTTATTTTAATTATAATATTTCGAATATTGGAATGAAACAACTATTAACGGATTTAACAGACATAAACTGTATAAATCACTTTAGCGTTAGACTATTGTCAGCTCAGTCGTGCTACGATTATGGAAACTGTAAAGAATCCAAAACGTCAGCAAATAAAATAAAATAAAAATACGCGAGTTAAATCCGTTAATAGTTGTTTCATTCCAATGTGTAATAACCGCGAAGGCATCAGAAATTATTATATTTCGAATACTTTGCAATTGTTGGGTTTAACAGGCGCGTGCAGTGGGGTAAGTATGGCGCCAGGGTAGGCACTTACGTTTCTTACACTGTGCCTGTATGGAATGCACGCCCTTGGTTGGGTTGTTTATACGTCAGTAAATAAAATAAAATACGCGAGTTAAATCCGTTATAATTGTTTCAGTCCAATGTTATAACTTCGAAGGCATTAGAAATTATTATAAAAACTAATTGCTTAGTGAAGTGTATTAAACAACATTATACATTGAAATTCTTGACTTTAGAGTTGGAACCTTTATATAACACTAGCTTCTGCCCGCGACTTTGTCCGCATGGAACTCCTTTTTTGCAGTCGGTTAAAAGTAGCCTATGTCCTTTCTCAGGCTCCAGACTTTCTTCGTACCTACCAAATTTCATTTAAATGGGTCTAGTAGTTTTAGCGTGAAAGCGTAACAGACAGGCAGAGTTACTTTCGCATTTATAATATTAGTAGGGATAGAAGGCATTGAAGGATTTTTCTAATTTCACCCCCTAAGGGTCTAAAACGGGGGTGCTAAAAACACTAGTATTTTATCATAAATCTGTAGTCATTACTAGGTTATCTATTTTATTAATAATGGCTGTAACCTCTAACGAGGTAGGCAACGTAACGACGTCGTTACGACCCCGTCCACTTACTCGGCTGGTTCCGTGGCATATCACGAAATACGAGTTAATTAAACTGCGGCATTGTATTGCGTTTTTATAAAATGTCAGGTATCTGATTGGTTTTTGTGTAATTGATTTTGTATACAAGTGACTTATAAGTATAGTTCAACAGGCGCGTGCAGTGGTGGCGCCGGGGTAGGCACTTACATTAGTGACACTGCGCCTGTATTGAATGCACGCCCTTGCAGTTGAATGCAGAGTGTTCTATTGAGTAGCTTGTGACGTCACGTCGGTATAAAACTTGTATCCTGACGTGACGTCACGAGCTAACGAACTGTTAACGCGTAGGTGTTTTTTTTAAATTTACGCATCCAATAATATAATTTGGTAAATAACTCAAAAGATCAAAGTAAAAGTTTTGGAATCATATCAATTTTAAATTTTAAAAATTATCAATTTTATTATCTAATCTTCCACGAAGAGATAAGTACCTATTAGTGATTTTTCGAAATACGACATAAACGTTAGAGAAGGCTTTGTCGGGTAGAAAGGGGGGGGGGAGGTTAGGGCGGGGTAATTGCGCGGCTAAAAGCGCATACTAATCCTGCCCAGGGATCGTACAGTCTCGCGGAAAAGTGACATTATAAATAATTCATCAATACAGATATTTTATCTTTAAGTATGTGGACTTGTATGTTTATGAATATTAAGCAAGCGTACTGACTTGCAGGTGCGTGCAGTGGGGGGAGCGTAAGTATGGCGCTAGGGTAGGCACTTCATACATTAGTGACATTGTGCCTATATGGTCTGCACGCCCTTGTTGACTTGCCAATGGCTATATATAAAAAACTTTTATGTTATATTATTATACTAGCTTCTGCCCGCGACTTTGTCCACGTGGAGCTCCTCCTTTTTTGCAGTCGGTTAAAAGGTAGCCTATGTTCTTTCTCAGGCTCCAGACTTTCTTTGTACCAAATTTCATTTAAATCGGTCCAGTAGTTTTAGCGTGAAAGCGTAACAGACAGACAGAGTTACTTTCGCATATACGTATAAAAAAAGAAAACTGAATGATTGATATATCAAAGCAGGGCCTAATCTGTAAGTGTTAGAAATATAGGTTTTTTTTTAAAGTAGTGGGTTAAAAAAAAATTAGGAATTCACCTCCTAAGGGTATCACTATAATTATACATTTATAATTAATGGTACCTACTCTTTTAAATACCTGAGCATTGTTTGGAAACTGGGTTTATGTTGCATTTTTGGCAAATACATTACGATGGTTAACACTGAAAATATGTTTATGTTGTCTTTAATAAATCCAGATAATAAAAAAATCATATAAAATTACAAATTAAAAAAGACAAAAGAAAGACAACATAGAGGTCATTGACACAGTAAACAATTCCAAAATACTCACCAATATATCCTATTAAGAAACAAAAAAACTTATAAATATATAATTCTTACAACCAAGTAGACGTCGAGACCAAAAAATATTATTATTATACGAGATACAATAAAACCACCAGTATTGCCAGCGCTAAAATAGAAGTTATTTCAAACTCTTTCGTCTGCAACACTGAACAAGTTCCATTTTTGAAACGGTGTCTTATAAAGTTGACATCTTGTAATAAGGTGACACCTGTCAGTTGGCTGTCATTTCGCGAGGTTGGTACCTGTAATTTGGATATAATTGCGATGGAATCCTAGAAATACGTAACTTGTAATAATTGTGCATAATCATTTGACGACGATTCATAAAGGAAGTCTTTGTATTAATATCTATAATACTTTCTGTTCGATATTAAATGTAAAAAACATTTTTTAAATATCGAAGTAAGTATATGAATAAAAAAGAATCACTGAAATTTGTTTACGCGGTAGGTATGTGGAATTGGATAAGTAATTATTTTTTTAATAATTTCTGATGCCTTCGCGGTTATTACACATTGGAATGAAACAACTATTAACGGATTTAACTCGCGTATTTTTATTTTATTTTATTTGCTGACGTTTCGGATTCTTTACAGTTTCCAGTCTAAAGTTTCTTTAGCGTTAGACTTTTGTCAGCTCAGTCATGCTACGATTATGGAAACTGTAAAGAATCCGAAACGTCAGCAAATAAAATAAAATAAAAATACGCGAGTTAAATCCGTTAATAGTTGTTTCATTCCAATAATTATTTTTTTATTGTCAGAACTAGGTTTGTATAGAAAAAAATTGGCGGTACCAAAAAAAATCGTTCTTAATTATGAATAAAATTGATCTTAATTTATCCACGTTTCTCCTACGTAGGTACGTCAAAAAAGATTTGAACACAAGTAATACGTAAAAAAGTCACCTAAAGACATTTTTTACCTTCCGGGAGTCAAATCTTTTCGACGCACATCAGCATAACTGCTTACATAAAAATGTATTTCAAACACCTACATTTGTGTTACCATCTTCCTAAACTAAACATTAAATATAATCCTTCAAAGACGTAATATAATTAAAAATTCATTCAAAATAATAATTAGAGTTAGCGCTTCAATCCACGAGCGTACTAGGGTACGTTTGTGACATTTGATACCGACATGACATAGCCGGCTATTACAAACATGCTGATGTACCCAGTCCCACCTTCAAACTTGCCAAAACATACCGGCTCCAGAGTTTACCGACTGCATTTGTAATTTGGCGGGGATCAGGGATGTTTTAACCCTAAAACAGTGGGAAATAATGGGCTATGTGTGTGTGTGGGTGAGCGGGTAGGTAATCCAGTATAACGCAGGTTTAGAGGGTTGGATGTGCACGTTCATTTACATAAACATAATACCTTATGTACTTAAGAGCTGTATAATAAAGACTTTGGATTTTAATAAAGATTACGTTTATTAGGATTTATTGACTGAATTTCTAAGTAATAATTATTATCTAGGAATTGTTCAGGAGTGTGTCTGAATAGCAGGCGCGTGCAGAGGAGGGAGCGTAAGTATGCCGCCAGGGTAGGCACTTCATATTAGTGGCATCGTGCCTGTATGGAATGCACGCCCTTGCTGAATAGTGTCAGATAGAAGTTTTGCGTACAAACCGATTTTTTATAATAATATCTGATGCCTTCGCGGTTATTGCACATTGTAATGCGTTAGACTATTGTCAGCTCAGTCGTTCTACGATTATGGAAACTGTAAATATCCGAAACGTCAACCAATAAAATAAAAATACGCGAGTTAAATCCGTTAATAATCTCAATTGATTTTATAGTTTTTAGGGTTCTGTACCCTTAATCTCATGAACCTGGATAATAAGCCAGTTGAAATTTTCACAGACTATGTATTTCTTTGCCGCTATAACAAAAAAACGGAATAAAATAAATATTTCAAGGCAACCTGCAGTCAACGTGATATATTCGCCGTTTATAGACAACTAGCGGTTCGCCCCGGCTTCTCACAATATACCTACTAGTATATACTAGTTTTGTTCTTTTTTAAATATCTATTATTTATAGTTGTCAGTCAGTTGTTTAGTTGTGTCGTCTATACTAATAATAATAATATAATAAATAGGAAAGGTTTGTTTGTTTGGATTGAATAGGCTCCAAAACGACTGCGCCGATTTGAAAAATTCTTTCACTGTTGGGAAGCTACACTATTCCCGAGTGACATAGGCTATAAAAAAGGAATCCAGGCGAAGCCGGGGCGGACCGCTAGTAATGTTATAAAGAGGAAAGGTTTGTTTGTTTTCAAATCGACCCAGTCGTTTTGGAGCCTATTCAATCCAAACAAAGAAACAAACAAACCTTTCCTCTTTATAATATTACTAGCTGTCCCTACTAATAGTATAAATGCGAAAGTAACTCTGTCTGTCTGTCTGTTACGCTTTCACGCTAAAACTACTGGAATTAAATGAAATTTGGTACAAAGAAAGTCTGAAGCCTGAGAAAGGACATAGGCTACTTTTTAACCGACTGCAAAAAAGGAGTTCCACGCGGACGAAGTCGCGGACAGAAGCTAGTATTAGTATATATTATAGTTACGATTTAAACACAAAGAACCCCGAAACCAAACGCGCTCGAGAAGCACTATGTTTACATTTCGTATTCCGTAAAAATATTACGAATTGCATTTTGCTTCAGAATTATTTATACAGAAATGCATGGAGGCAATTTCATGTTGTATTACAAGAGGAAAGCTACCGTAATAACGTACTTATGTAATATACTATATTATGTAAATAAAGTGAATTCAATGTAGGTAACTATGCTTTGATTAGATCTCTACATAGTATAAAACAAAGTCGCTTTTTCTGTCCCTATATCTCTATGTACCTACGCTTAAATCTTTTAAACTACGCAACGGATTTTGATGCGGTTTTTTTTAATAGAGTGGCCTGTGATGAGAGTCAAGCTACAGGCCTGTGATGAGAGACAAGCTTGGCCCATGATGAGAGACAAGCTACTGGCCTGTGATGAGAAACAAGCGATTGGCCTGTGATGAGAGACAAGCTACTGGCTTGTGATGAGAGACAAGGTACAGGCCTGCGATGAGAGACAAGCTACAGGCCTACGATGATAGACAAGCTACTGGCCTGTGATGAGAGATAAGCTACTGGCCTGCGATGAGAGACAAGCTACTGGCCTGTGATGAGAGACAAGCTACTGGCCTGTGATGAGAGACAAGCTACTGGCCTGCGATGAGAGACAAGCTACTGACCTGCAATGAGAGACAAGCTACTGTTCTGTGATGAGAGACAAGCTACTGGCCTGTTATGAGAGACAACCTCTTGGCCTGTGATTGGTAGAACATGGCTGCTGGACCTCATTCTACACGACACGTTAGCGTATTTTTGACACGCATTTTTATTAATTAGCAAAAAGGAGACACATACAACAAGCATCATTCAGCCAGTCCTATTATAAAGTCAGATTTAAATAACGTTTATTATTTTCGAGATTTAATTATTTAAACACCGGAAAATTTCTCAACACAATTAATTATCTATGCACGTGGAATTGGCGTTAGATTATTATTATCGTAACAATAGCACCGAGGGGTGGCACAGGGGTGAATTAACAGGCATAAACCAAATCATATAAGGGATTTATTGCTTGTACTAATAAAATAAGTGGACGTGTTGCCGGATGTACGAAAGTGTGTGTGATCTTTGTCTCTTCAGTGTTTTAAACTGCAACTTGTTGATAATTAGTAAATGTTGAAATAATCCCATTGGCATTTGGAATGTTGTTAAAACCAAGCGTACACTTAGGTAAACTACTGCAGACCAGGTAGATGAAGAAGCTAGTTAAGTTATGATTATACCTCAGTATCCAATGTTGGGTTAGCACTAAATGCCTCAGCCACACACTCCTTGCGCCACCGCGGTACTCTCGTCTCTGGCCACACTCTACTCTACTCATGGCATGACGAGTAGTAGCCACACAAATTCTCTAATTTTTATCTTCCTTCGGCCTGATTGTAAGACAAGCTACTAGCCTGTGATAAGAGACAAGCTACTAGCCTGTGATGAGAGACAAGCTACCGACCTGTAATGAAAGACAAGCTACTGGCCTGTGATGAGAGACAAGCTACTGGTCTGTGATGAGAGACAAGCTACTGGTCTGTGATGAGAGACACGCTACTGGCCTGTGATGAGAGACAAGCTACTGGCCTGTGATGAGAGACAATTTACCGACCTGTATTGAAAGACAAGCTACTATGATTATGCCTATGATTGAGAGACAATCTAAATTGTCGCGCTAGATATCTGTCACTCTTTCATTGATTGCAAAACAGTGACGTTTACCTTAGTGTTAGCCGGGCAGGTTGTCTCATAGACCCCCCGAGGGTGCGAACAAACGTCAGGTCCCACGCTCAATTGCGCTCATTTTTTTTAATACGAGGATTAGTAAGATTGACAGTAATGTACACTTTGCGCTGTAGGGAGATTTATCATTGTAATTGGAGGACCTACTTGATGAATGAGGAGGGCGATGAGTTCGAGTTGGTCTGGGGTGTTTAATGTCTTACTTATAATTGCTTACTTACTTACTTACCTATATTTTTTATTTACTTACATATCTATACTAATATTATAAAGCTGAAGAGTTTGTTTGTTTGTGTTGATTCGATTTGAAAAAATATTTTTTTGTTGGATAGACCATTTATCGAGGAAGGTTTTAGGCTATATAACATCACGCTGCGACCAATAGGAGCGAAGAAACAGTGCAAAATGTGTAAAAAACGGGGAAAATAACTATTCCACGCGGACGAAGTCGCAGGCAGAAGCTAGTATATTATATCAGTCGTGCCACCATTATGGAATCTGAATTTGAAACGTCAGCCATTAAAATAAAATACTCGAGTTAAATCCGTTCATAGTTGTTTCATTCCAATGTGTAATAACCGCGAAAGCATAAAAATGTATTAGGTATTTATATAAAAATTAGCCAGGTCAATCAAGCTAATGAAAGGAACCTGATAATTGCTGACGTCTTCGCGGTTATTACACATTGGAATTAAGAAAATATAACAGCGGATTTATGTCGCGTATTTATTTTTATTTGTTTCGGAGGATTTTTATTAATTTATAAACTACTTTAGTGATATTTGCATAATAGAGTCACGCTTGCGTTAACATTAAAATCAACGAAACGCTGAAATGTACATAATTACCGTATATTTTGTAAAGTTTACAAATGCTATCTATACTAATATAGAAGAAAGGTTTGTTTGTTTGTTTGGATTTAATAAGCTGTTTCAAAGCGTATTCAATCCAAAGAAAAAGTGGACCGATTTGAAAAATTCTTTCACTGTTGGGAAGCTACACTATTCCCGAGTGACATAGGTTATAAAAAAAGGGATCCACGCGAAGCCGGGGCGCACAGTTAGTATAATATAAAATTTATCTCGCGCGTCAAACGCCTTGCATGCTCTTATAATTCTAATCTCCATATGGCTAAAGTAAGAACTTAAGTAAAAAAACACCCGCTTCGATATGACAGCCTTCTATTGAAGCCTGCATGTTTTATAATCTGACACATACCCACAAAAAGGGTCACGACGTCTCATAAATAATTCATAAACTCTTTTTAACAATCAATTCTATAATTCATTGTGGATTCCTCTCAATTTCGCCCCGTAAGTAATTCAAATGCAACCGGTGTACTCCGGCGTTAAATTGCGAAGCGAAACTATCGCTTTAAAGTGGTTTTGGGTCCATAAAATTGTGTATTTGTAAGTCAGTCCGTGTGTCTGTGAAGGACCGGGTCAGGCCTTCATAAATAATTGAAAATAATCCGAGTAAACCCTGGCCGGCATTACTATTTCATGTTACGTATTTCTCGCGAATTAACGTTTTGCTTATTTCTTTGTCTTGCTCGGTTAATAAAGGGTTAGTCCGAAAATAATTAACTTGTAATAAACGCGATGCCTTCGCGTTTATTACACAATGGAATGAAACAACTATAATGGATTTAAATTGCGTATTTTATTATATTTGCTGATGTTTCAAAAACTTAGCACGACACAATAAAGTCGCTAACTATGAATATGGGAACTGTAAAGTTTTCGAAACGTCATGAAATGAAATAAAGTCGTTTTATTCCGAACTGAATATATACATATATACATATACCTATATATTTGTAGTGAAACAACTATTAACGGATTTAACTAGCGCATTTTATTTTTATTTAACTTTTCGGATTCCTCACAGTTTCCATAATCGTAACGATTGAGCTAACAATAGTTAAACAGTGACAGATATCTCGACATCTTTTTCACGCCTGAGAATCGTTTTCCGACAGCATCTGCTCGCTATCTTGAATCGATTGTTACCCCTAGTTCTATCCAATGACAACTGTAGACATTAATCCATAAACCTATTGACATTATTTGTTATTATTAATATTCTATCAATGAACCTGTATGAATTAAATTATATTATTATGTAAAATTAATTTTAAACTATATGTAAATTAGTGCGTAAGGTTGATCTGTTAGTGCTAATTATTACAATGAATAAATAAATAAATAGTCTAACGCTAAAGGCCTTACCCTTATACTTATTTTAAATTGGGACCATTCCCCTCAGGGTGACCTGTTCGGCGGCCTCAACGACGGACTCCTGAGCCGGGCAGAGGCCCTAGCGGCCGTCGACATCGGGAAGCACCAGTCGGGACCTCAGCCGGGACCTCCGCTGCCGCAGCTGAAGCACGACATGGTCTACCACCACGGGGTCGGGGGACCACCGCCGCACAACGCTCGTCCGCATCAGGTATTATTGAAGATAGCTTTCTGGGCGTCAAGTTTTCAATTTTTTTGTCTCTTTTTTGATGTTACCTAGAACTAAAGGGTGCTCGAAAAAGTTCTTTCAAAAGAGGTGAAAAACTGATTAATATGTCCTTGTGAAATGCAGTTTTCTGTGTAGATTTATGCTTTTTATATGAAGCTAGAACTGTAAGTTACGTGATATATTATTATAAAAACAGTGTTGGATCTTACCCAGTGAATAATTTATTTCTTAGTTAACTATATCAATATTAGACGATGCTATTATCTGCTAGATATGTTGAAAAACCTAAAAAGCAAAGCAGGTATGTTCATTCATCAAAATTATAACAAAGTTTCCAATAAAACAAAATAAAAATCATATAACGCGCGTTCAGAAGTTCAATAAAAACACCTCCGCCAGCCCATGGGGGAAGGGTAAACATAATAAAACTGGCAAAAACTACACCCCACTCTCAATTTTAAAGCAATAAAATCAAATTTTACATTCAAATATCCCTACATTTTAAAGGAGAAACATCACCAATCATAACATATCTACCAATATTATAGTAAATTTCGCATTTGGCTGAAACTGTCGGCAAATTGCAAGTATCCACGCCTTCGAGGCATAAATAATATTAGAGCAAACGCGTGTTGTCTATGCACGGCGATGTCTATGGTAGTTGTAGAGGCGTTTTGCATCATAACTTTACGGTTAGGGGAGCGTATGGGAATGCTACGTGTGTTTTGACTTTAGGTATTTGTTTTTTAATGTTGGTACTCGACGTCGGAAAGGGCGGTTTTTTGGGGCTTTTACAACGTATTTTAATATTTGTGTCTTTGTATTTTTTTAAAAGGTAAGGGGGATAACTTTTTTTTTACTTGATTGGAATATAAAAGTATCTTAAAACCAATTCATAGAAAAATCAAATTATACGTACCTAACCTATAAAAAAGTTACGCATTTTTTACTAAATCAGTTCATAGTCAATTATAATAAGAATAAAAATACATTATCACATTTACAATATGGCTACAGATAACCCATCAAAATGTAAGCGAACAACCAAAACACTTCGACTGCCGCCAGCGACAGGTGGCCCCTAAAATAATTGAATTAACATTTTTTTTACCGACTCAAACGCATTAGCGCATAGTGCGTACAGGGCTTAACAGATGAAAATCTTTCGCGTATCGGTCACAAAGGTCCCCCCCTTAGTCCCAGGGGACCATGGGCCCCCGCCCTAAAGATACTCACTCCCTATAAAAATAAGGCCTTGTGCATTGGTGTCTGTGCCGAATCGAATAAAATTTGTCCGATACAAATGTTTTTTTTTATCACGCTACAATTTAGATTTGGTATAAAATGTAATGGGGTACTTTGTCGCCGTGTTATGAGCTTTAAATGATGGAAGTATATTTTTCATTCCTGTTTCAATCATATGATATTGCTTTGAATTCGATTATAAAATCCTTACTAATATTATAAATGCGAAAGTAACTGTCTGTCTGTCTGTCTGTCTGTTACGCTTTCACGCTAAAACTACTGGACCAATTTAAATGAAATTTGGTACAAAGAATGTCTGGAGCCTGAGAAAGGACATAGGCTACTTTTTAAAGGAGGAGTTCCACGCGGACGAAGTCGCGGGCAGAAGCTAGTTGTTTATAAATCACTGACATATGAAGTAGATCAATCTATATACATGTATGTGCAAGACGAAGTCAAATAATTATGTTTATTTAATTTAGTGGCAAAGTCAAAGTCGAATTTAAAAGTTACTTCCGTACGATGATTTAATATTATAAAAAAATCGTTTCTAAACCTTACTTTTGCTGTACAATTGTCAGTGTTAACTTTCATCTATAAAAAATATCGTCGTTATTTGGCGAGCATTCTTGGTGACTTACTATTGTTCCTAATATACTCCCAAATGTTACTACATTAAAAAAAATAAAAAATAACTACTCCTTTACCCATGGATTGGGACCAAATAAGCTCAAATGGACCATTTAAGCAAGGATCAAAAACGTTTCCACATCTCATCATTATTCAAATACTTTACTAGATGTTAAAAACAATGAAGCATTTTTTATCAATACAATCAAACAGTCATGTTGCCAGTAAAACGTCAATCTGTCTGTCAAATTAGACTAGCAGATTTTCACTTGCATCACACCGGCCCCGAGCTGGGGTGGACGGAACCCACACGATGCGTGGTTTATTGCCCACGGAACTCCTCTGCAGTTTGGGGTCCCTAATCTGTAAATATGGCGCAGGGCACCACCCTTAAATGCTTCTTAAGGGACCAAATTTTGTAGGAAAATTTGTTTTCTATATTGGAGTGTAGCGTTAGATGAAATTGACCAACGTAGTCGATAAAATGAAATTTTATTGCCTTCTGTAGGTTATGTAGTGCAGTGGGATTGTTGGGGGCTAGTTAGAGTGGGTATGCAGGTTTAATACGCAGGAGAGGCGATAATTCTGGTAAACTAGTGGGAAAAGTAATGTAATACTGTACTTAAGGACTCATAATTTTTTTTACTAGAATCCCTACTTCCCTACTAATATTATAAATGCGAAAGTAACTCTGTCTGTCTGTCTGTCTGTTACGCTTTCACGCTAAAACTACTGGACCGATTTTAATGAAATTTGGTACAAAGAAAGTCTGGAGCCTGAGAAAGGACATAGGCTACTTTTTAACCGACTGCAAAAAAGGCAAAAAGGAGGAGTTCCACGCGGACGTAGTCGCGGGCAGAAGCTAGTATAATATAATAATTTTATAATTTTTTACGATTTATCATTTACATTTCTTAAAGTTAACATTTGGGTAAGAAGTGACTATAGAGTACTATGCATTTCAAGCTGTACAATTAAAGTTTAAACCATGCGTTTTTATGTCTGTCATTAAGTCACCTTATTATTTTTATAAATAACTAGCTTCTGCCCGCGACTTCGTCCGCGTGGAACTCCTCCTTTTTTGCAGTCGGTTAAAAAGTAGCCTATGTCCTTTCTCAGGCTCCAGACTTTCTTTGTACCAAATTTCATTTAAATCGGTTCAGTAGGTAGTTTTAGCGTGAAAGCGTAACAGACAGACAGACAGACAGAGTTACTTTCGCATTTATAATATTAGTAGGGATGGGTAAGTGTAAGCACGCTTTCTGCCAAAAAGGCATACCTGTCCACTATATTCAAGTCTGATAAAAATATATGTCAACTGTAGTGTCTATATTTACATAAGCAAAGTAAACAAACACTGTTACGGACCAGTTGTCCAGTCCGGGGACATTGTCGCCGGCCCCGGGGAGACATTTGTTTTTTTTTTTATAAAATACGCTAATATACCGACTGACGTGCTGAGCTCTTTTAGGATAGTTTTTTTTAATATTTAGGACATTGGAATGAAACAACTTTAGACGGATTTAACTCGCGTATTTTATTTTATTGGCTAACGTTTCGGAGCCTTTACAGATTCCATAATCGTAGCACGACTGAGCTGACATCATAATAGGGCATTCTTTTCTGTCATAATGGTACTATAAATAAGCTTGTTTCAGAATGTCAAAGTAAGTTTTTATTAAGTAAGTTATTTGTCATTTTTTTTTATGATTGTGCCATTATTACATTGGAAATTTAAAAAAGAAATGACTTCAATTGAAAATTTCACAGTTTTTATTTTCGTATCCGACTTACGATAATCTAATACTAAAGTGTATTTTGGACAAAAATAAAAAAAAAACAGGCTAAATACGCCATATTTGTTTAATTACAAAGATATTTGCCACTTTCTTAAAAAATAATGATATTGTAGTTATAAGCGACTAAGCTTATGAAACACGTAATAATATTAATCAACAAAAAAAAAAATGTATAATTTTATATCTTTTATTTATAAAAAGTTCCAAAAAGCTTACTCCCCAAATAAGCCCTAAATTAAACTAACTTAAAATATTTTTACCTCTATACAACGATAAAAAAATTGTAAAAACAAACTTCCATGAGTCGCACGTCAGTTGACAACGTGACATATATAGTATTGTCACGTCAAATTGTCAAACGTGACAGTGTTTGTCGCCAGTACAGGTGCGTGTGGGGCCCTATGCGACGGCACCACATGTCATTCCGTAATGACACCCCACTGTTGGTCCCCCCGGCTATAGTCCGGGGAGACTATCGATAAAATCCATACTAATATTATAAATGCGAAAGTAACTCCGTCTGTCTGTCTGTTACGCTTTCACGCTAAAACTACTGGACCGATTTAGATGAAATTTGGTAAGAAGAAAGTGTAGAGCCTGAGAAAGGATATAGGCTACTTTTTAAACGACTGCAAAAAAGGAAGAGTTCCACGCGGACGAAGTCGCGGGCAGAAGCTAGTAATTTATAAATATTTAAAACGCTTTTTTAAGTTTTTAAGGAATATATTATTTGCTTTTTGCAATGACTTAAATTATTAATCCAATTATAGTGATTACGTATATTATATTTATATAATTTGGTCTTTAATAAAATAACATACAAAACGTATTATTTTTGTATACGAAAATATAATTTTGTTACATTATTTTTTTTATTCATACTTACCTAATCATATAATTGAGTACCTACTTACTCTAAAATAAGAAAACTATTCGAAATCTTAAGTAGTTAACAATAAAAATAAAAAATATTAACTAACTTATTTCATTTGTTTTAATCACGACCAGTAAAAGATTAAAGCACAAATACATAAAACAAATCCAATAATAAGAAAACATCGATAACGATAAAAGTTGTACCGACGTCCCCTCCCTAGGGTAAGGGCGCGATCGCAAGTAGATATTAAATAAATTATATTTCGTTAATAGTGATTTGTATCATAACGTTATGATTCGAACAAGTGGCCGAATTTACTAGATGTGTTATTTCGGGGCTATAGAATTAGCGATTTGCCACGAGCGGATACTATTAGCTGCCAGTTATGTTATTATAATATGGTAGTGTAAGTATATAACAATATTCCACAGCTCGTAACCCAGGTTCCATCGCTCGTAACCCATGTTCCACCGCTCCTAACTATTTTCCACCGCTCGTAACCCACGTTCCACCCCTCGTAACTCACGTTCCACTACTTCTAACCATGTTCCACCACTCCTAACGCACTCTTCATCGCTCGTAACCCACGTTCCAGCGCTCGCCGCCCACGTTCCACCGCTCGTAACCCACGTTCCACCGCTCCTAACCATGTTCCACCGCTCGTAACCCACGTCTCATCGCTCGTAACCCACGTTCCACAACTCGCAGCCCAAGTCTCACCGCTCGTAACCCACGTTCTACCGCTCGTAACCCACGTTCTACCGCTCGTAACCCACGTCTCACCACTCGAAAACTACTTCTCACCGCTTGTAACCCACGTTCTACCGCTCGTAACCCACGTTCTACCGTTCGTAACCCACGTTCTACCGCTCGTAACCCACGTCTCACTGCTCGTATCGCGCGGTTCGCTTCCCGCTTGTCCACTGGCCGCAACTCCCGTCGCACCCCACAGCAAGGGTTGCATTCGTATTTGATGGTCGCCTCATAACTGCATAAACTGCATACAAGAGCAACATCCTACAAATTGACGTTAAATTAGAGTGCAATTGCGGGTTGCAGGGACGCATATGGGTGCAGCGTTATGGGTGTTTGATGTTATTTTGATTGCTATTTGTGTAAGATAAAAATACCCTTGTTTTATTAGCTTTTGGGCTAAGAATTTGGAATTTAGTCGTGTAGTATAAGCAATTTATAGGATACTAGCTTCTGCCCGCGACTTCGTCCGCGTGGAACTCCTCCTTTTTTACAGTCGGTTAAAAAGTAGCCTATGTTCTTTCTCAGGCTCCAGACTTTCTTTGTACCAAATTTCATTTAAATCGGTCCAGTAGTTTTAGCGTGAAAGCGTAACAGACAGACAGACAGAGTTACTTTCGCATTTATAATATTAGTTGACCCGGACAACTTCGTACCGCCCTATAATCAAGAAATATCTGATATCTTTTTATCTGAATGATAGATTTTATCTTACATAAGAACCTTCTCCTAATAATGACAAATACAACAAAAAAATAATTAGTGAAATCGGTCCGGCCATTCACGCGTGATGTCGTGACAAGGGAAAACGGGTTTCATTTTTATATATCGCACACCTAGATCTAAAGGGATCTAACTCAAAAAAGGTACTTTTTCAGGAGAGGCGAGAAACTGATTAGGTAATATGTCCATATGCACGCATGAGTTTTCTGTATAAATTTATACTTTTTATAATAAAGCTAGCAGAGTTATATTAGCTGAAATCTGTTTTAGTGTAGGTGGGTTTTGCTGGAATCCGATGGTGTGCATAACTCAAATCTTCCGGTTTATGAGTTAGATCACTTTAGATCTAGGTGTGCGATATATGGTAGATTGAGGTTTTTACTGTCAATAAAGTTGTAAGTAAAACAATAGAATTTAAACTGAATTCATTTTGTCAACATCTACCAGTAAAGTAACTATATCTTTGCATGACGACTTTTTTTTTTGTTCATCAAGTACCTAGATTGCTAAAAAATATTAGACACTATTTTTTTTTCCCAAACGAACAATAAATTACAAAGTAGTTAAGCCGTTCTCGAGTTATAGCGTGACCAAGAGAAATACGGGTTAATCTATATCTATATCTATACTAATATTATAAAGAGGAATGATTTGTACCTATTTTTGTATGTTTGTAATGAATAGGCTCAAAAAGTACTGGACCGATTTTAATAATTCTTTCACTGTTGGGAAGCTACGTTCACCCTGAGTAACATAGGCTATAGAATATTTTGAAAAAAAATAGGGATCCGTGCGAAGCCGGGGCGAACCGCTAGTTTTTATATATATAGATAGTAAGATAACTAATAACATAAAGCCAAATTTAGCTACAATGTTATAACACGCAGTTAATTTCTTAGTCATTTCTGAGCACGACTGAACTGACAATAGTCTTATGCTACGATTATGGAATCTGCAAAGGCTCCGAAACGTCAGCCAATAAAAGTAAAATACGCAAGTTAAATCCCTTTGAAGTTTTTTCACTCCAATGTAATTTCTTAGTTTCAAAAAATCCTCAAGAAACAAAGTGACTGTTGGTGAGTAATGGACTGTAAGTAAACAATAGGATAATGGAATATAGGAGGAATTTAATTAGGTAACTTTACAACGAACAGTACAACACAATATCAGAACACAATCAAATCAAAAACTAAAACTAACTAACTGAGTGACAATACAAAAACAATCGATTTATAAAAAAGGGCAATAGCCAATAAAAGTAAAACTATAAAACTATATACACACACAGCAAGGAGTTCGCAACAGTGACTCTTTTAAAATTCGGTTTACGCCAAACAATTAGCATGTAGACTACATACTGTACGGTAAGAAATAAAATAAACTAGTTTTGTGCAGTCACATTACGTGGTGTAATTGAGACGTAGGGCTCCCCCGGGGCGGGACCGCAGCCCCGGCGCGGCGCTAGCGGACTACGTTCTACCCACTCTAATGTACAGCCTTCTAAGAGACAGTTTCCTTTCGTAGGAAATAAATAAAAGACTATAAATAAAACAGGGTAGGAGGTGCTTAATTTTTGTAATTTTGAAAAATAAGGTTTTACGGCCTGTTGGTCTAGTGGTCAGAGGCCCTGACTACGAAACCGGAGGTTGCGGGTTCGAATCCTGCTAGGGGCAGATGTCATTGTGATGAGCACTGGCATCTGTACCTGAGTCTTGGATGTCTTATATGTATTTATGTATATTTATCCGTTGTCTAGTACCCATAACACAAGCTTTGCTTAAAATGGGACTAGATAATTGGTGTGAATTGTCCAAAGATACTTATTTATATTTATTTATTAAAGGTAATTTGTCTAACTTTAGCGTTATCGTCTCAGTCGTGCGATTATGGAAATTGTAAAGGTTCCGAAACGTCAGACAATAAAATAAAATACGCGAGTTAAATTTGTATACTTACTCAAGAAAATGAAATTTAGATTGCTTAATGAACTTGGTAGGTATAGTTGTAGGTACCTAACCTAATGCCGTTTATTATTCGAATTCTCGGGCGTTACAACGGCGTTTACCTATTTCTTAATATTGATAAAATTGGGTTAACCAAGATTTAAGTAAACTGAACTTTGAAAGCAGATATTTTTCTTCCTTTATTGCACAGCGTCATGGGTGTTTTTTAGTTTGAATTAGAAAACCCTACTGCTTTACCAACTGAGCCGGCAGCGGCGAACTGTGCTTAGATTCGCCAAAAACGTGTACGTGACGGAATAGCCCCGTAGACGGAATTAGAAGCCTTGACCTTACCTATGGATACAACAGTATACTGTGCAAGTACATTTCAAAATGAATCAATTTTAAATCTCTCATTTTTGCAATATTAGGAATAGGTAAAGACGGCGATCGAAACGCCCGTGGAATCCACCCTTACACTCTTTTCTCGGTACAAATATGTATTTTTCATTCAAATTTAACCTTTTACAAGCTCTTATGACAGAAGACACCACTATTTTCGAAAAAACCTCACTCGAGAAGCAACGTCAAAACTTAATGAGGTATCATTTTATTAACACTAACTGTCCGACCCGTCTTCGCACGGGTTCCTTTTTTAATAGCCTATGTCACTCGGGAATAGTGTAGCTTCCCAACAGTGAAAGAATTTTTCAAATCGGTCCAGTCATTTAGAAGCCTATTCAATACAAACAAACCTTTCCTCTTTTACACAGTTGCAATTATAATATACCTATACTAGCGGCCCCGGCAGACGTCGTCCTGCCCGTCCGATTGTTTCGTCAAATATCTGTCAAAGTCTTCTAACTGTCACTTCTTCATAAGGCTTCATATTTTCCCCGTTTTTTACTCATTTTCCATTGTTTCTTCGCTCCTATTAGTCGCAGCGTGATGTTATATAGCCTAAAGCCTTCCTCGATAAATGGTCTATCCAACAAAAAAAAGAAATTTTGAATTCGAACCAGTAGTTCCTGAGATTAGCGCGTTCAAACAAACAAACAAACAAACAAACTCTTCAGCTTTATAATATTAGTATAGATTGTAAGTGTCCCTACTCCACATCGGTCAAAACTCATCAAACGTTTAACAATAATAATAAGCAAACAATTACAAAAAGTGACAAGAGTCGTTATATTCTCGCTGCATTAACTTCGGCATTCATGTGAAATCGAGGGACAATGGTACTTATGCTAGCAAACACTGGGGGGATGAAGCGAGCCATATCAATGGGGTATTGTATGCGATTATTATTTTTATGCTAACCATATGTTCGGGATTGCGAGTGAGTACTGTTGATGGAAACTTGCGTTCGATAGACGGATCGTTAAAAAAATATAAATTACTAACTGTCCGTCCTGGCTTCGCGTATCTCTTTTTTTATAGTCTACTAGCTTCTGCCCGCGACTTCGTCCGCGTGGAACTTCTCCTTTTTTGCAGTCGGTTAAAAAGTAGCCTATGTCCTTTCTCAGGGTCCAGACTATCTTTGTACCAAATTTAATTTAAATCGGTTCAGTAGTTTTAGCGTGAAAGCGTAACAGACAGACAGACAGACAGAGTTACTTTCGCATTTATAATATTAGTAGGGATGTCAGTCAGGAATAGTGTTTTCTAACAGTGAAAGAATTTCTCAAATCGGTACAGTCGTTTTGGAGCCTATTCAATCCAAACAAACAAAACTTTCCTCTTTATTATATTAGTATAGATATAGAAGTATAGATTAGGGACATTGGATAGGAACGTATGTAATAGGGTTTCTGCTCGAGATTTCTCGAAGCGGGAATTCCCGGGAAATCTGGCCTTACTCGAGACGGGAAAAATCGAGTCGAGAAGTCGAGAAGTCGAGAAATCGCACCTCGAAATAATCACGCGTGAATTTTAGATTAAAATGGCCTTCCGCAAAACTTTTTGCAATGCGTTCTCCTTCACGTTAGTTCCTTAGATTCGGCCGATCCCGATTTTGACTAAATTATTGTAGGTTTTTGTTTAATGAAAAATTTCAAATTAATTACCTATTTAAGATTTGCTGTGTTAAGAGATGACTGACAAAGACGATTTAGTTTAGTTGCTGGGCTTCCTAATTAAGTATTTAATTTTGTTGATACCCCGAACAATATAATATTTATATCTCCTAACAGTCGTAATACCCAAAGTGATAAATGTGTTGTATCTCTAATCATTAATATAATATGATTATTACCTAAGTGTTCGAAACACGTCAATATAAGTATGTATCTTCTAGAACTACGCAGGGTTTACAAGGGAAGATGCAGAAGAAAATACAGTATCTATACCTACTAATATTATAAAGAGGAAAACTGTGTTTGTTTGGTTGTTATGAATAGGCTCAAAAACTACTGGACCGTTTTTAAAAATTCTTTCACCATTCGAAAGCTACAATATCCTGTATCCACGAGTAACATAGCTAGGCTATAAAATATTTTGAAAAATATTTTTTTTGAAAAAAATAGAGATCCGTGCGAAGCCGGGGCGGATCGCTAGTTAGGTATATTATTTTAGTCTTTTAAGTCAAGATTCGCATTTATATTGTATTAGTTTGATGATTATAATACAATGTTTAGTGCAATCTCAAATGCCAATGATTAAAAAAGCAATGTCATTTAGTTTAATATTTTTTCATTATGTCTAAGTATTATGTATGAGCCGCGAGTAGGTAGTAGTAGGTACATTTAGTTGGTGATCAAAAAATAGCGATTCTAATGATATTGAAGTGTATTTTTCGCTTTATATTCATGATTTGTAAATTTCTCGAGATCCCGGGAATTCCCGGGAATTTTAAGTCGAGAAATCTCGAGCCCCGAGAAAAAAAAATAGGTCGAGAAATCAGAAACCCTAGTATGTAACGAATTTAACTTGCGTTTTTTAATTTATTACACTCAGCCCAGTTGTCCTACGAACATGGGAACTGTAAAGTTATCGAAACGTCAATAAATAAAATAAAATAAGTACGTGATTCAAATTTGTTATAGGTAAGTACCTAGTTGTTTCATTCCAATACGTAGGTAAGTAGGTAAGTAACCGTGTAGGTATCAGAAATTATCATAGATCATTATTTTCTTTTTACTATGCAAACAGGTATGAAAACTGGATAAAACGTAATTCTATTTATCGGCAGTTAGATTGTCAAAAAATATTAGACACATCTATTTTATATTCTCAAACAAAAAAATGACAATGACAATCGCGCTAAAAGTTTATAAATAACTAGCTTCTGCCCGCGACTTCGTCCGCGTGGAGCTCCTCCCATTTTGCAGTCGGTTAAAAAGTAGCCTATGTTCTTTCTCAGGCTTCAGACATTCTTTGTACCAAATTTCATTTAAATCGGTCCAGTAGTTTTAGCGTGAAAGCGTAACAGACAGACAGACAGACAGAGTTACTTTCGCATTTATAATATTATATTATAGTAGAATAGTAGAGATAAAGTAGTTAGAGCTATAAATTGCTCATAAATAAATTATTCACCGAGTTATATGTGACAGGTGTTCAGCTTGTCGCTTCGAAGCGATCTTTTTAAACCTTTGTCTTTAAAAATATCAGGAACCGTAACAGAATTGATGTCATTTAATAACTGAACCAAGCGAAATCAATGTGGTATGAAGCAACAATGTTATCTATACTAATATTATAAAGAGGAAAAGTTTGTTTGTTTGGATTGAATAGGCTCCAGAATGGCTGGACCGATTTCAAAAATTCTTTCACTGTTGGGAAGCTACACTATTCCCGAGTGACATAGGCTATAAAGTCAGCTAATTTAATATAGACTGGTATATGAGACTGGTTACGACCTATTAGTTCTATTTGGCGATGGTGAAATGTAAATAAATTCAATGAGATGCAAGGCAATCTTTGCAAAACAATCTTTGATGTATCATCAATGGTTAGAAAAACTTTGAATAAGTCCTATAACGTAACCCATACTTCCATATAAATATGACGCATCAAGTGGTTAGGTACATAATGCGAGATAAAAAAAATAATCCTATAATATACCTAGGTAGTGTATACTTATAAAAGCTACCGTATCCCAGGTGTAAAAAGGTATATTTGCCACAGAGCTCATTTCATCCTACTTGTTTGTATTCAGGCGCTTAGCCAAACTTTAACTTTTTTTGTTTCCAATAAGCCTATTTAGCGGTCGTCGATCCTTAAACAATTGTGACAGATCCGCAGGGGCAGCCCTTCCCGTTCTCAAACGACTTAGCACGCGACTCGAGACAAATCTCATTTGAACTATGGACCGTTAAAAACTATAATACTCATGTTGAAAGAAAATCGAAGAAAAGGAAGTTCCAAGCTTTTGTTTTATTTAACAAAATATTATTTTTATCCAATATCTCGTTAATTTTGACAGTACGATAAAACGAACTACAAACAGCACTTCTTTTCGCAGATGGGCCACCACGGCATGGAGAGCCTGGACATGCTGGACCCGCTGACCTCCTCCTCGATGACGACCCTCGCGCCCATGGGGGAGGTCGCCCCCCCGCACCACCAGCTGCACGGGTACGGCATGAACCACGTCATGAACCACCACCACCACGCGGGCGGCCTCGCGCACGCGCCGCCCGCCCACCTCGGCCACCCTACCGCCGCCCTGCACCCGGACACCGACACGGACCCCCGAGAGCTGGAAGCCTTCGCCGAGCGCTTCAAGCAGAGACGCATAAAGCTCGGAGTCACGCAGGCCGACGTCGGCAAAGCGCTCGCGAACCTGAAACTGCCCGGCGTCGGCGCGCTCTCCCAGAGCACCATCTGCCGCTTCGAGAGCCTGACGCTCAGCCACAACAACATGATCGCGCTCAAACCCATCCTCCAGGCGTGGCTCGAGGAGGCGGAGGCCCAGGCCAAGAACAAGAGGCGAGACCCGGACGCGCCCAGCGTCCTGCCCGCCGGCGAGAAGAAGCGCAAGAGGACGTCGATCGCGGCCCCCGAGAAGAGGAGCCTGGAGGCGTACTTCGCGGTGCAGCCGCGCCCCTCCGGCGAGAAGATAGCCGCGATCGCGGAGAAGCTGGACCTGAAGAAGAACGTGGTGCGGGTGTGGTTCTGCAACCAGCGGCAGAAACAGAAGCGGATGAAGTTCGCCGCGCAACACTGACCGGCGGGCGGCGGCGCGGCGCTGCTGTACCCTGGCGCCGGCTACGGGTACTGAGCGCGGCCGCAGCCTGCCTCCGCCGCCGCCGCCGCCGCCGCCGCCACCACGCCGCCACCACGCCGCCACCACGGCACACCACGGCGCACCACGCCGTCAGCCGCGGGCCGCGCGGCGCTCCGCAACTTCATAAGCAATAAAGATCGATCTCATTCCTTTAACACTCCCTATCAAGTCGAGCAAGTAGAACACACTAGTGTAGATATTGTACCTATACGACCCGATTTGCGTTCCTTTTGTAACGTTGTACAATGACTTCTCATATATATTTTTCGAGACACAGGGTATATATTCGATTATATACATATCATTACAGTAACTAGAAGTCGCTTCATCATACATCGTTTCGTTCTTAAGCACCGTTTTGATGTTTTCGGAGCATCGTAACTTGTACATGAAAAATATTGAAATTCAGGATTTTTAAGAGAATGTGCCTTGCAAATAATCAATATTCTGTGTTTAATGTTAAAGTAACTCGATCGCTGCACGTCGCAGTGGCGCAATACTGTGGCGCAGAGAGCTCGCCGCTGTATCGCGGTGCGGTACTGTAGACGAGACATACTGTGACTACCGACACGGTACTCGCGCCGTTATATTATATTATTAGATAGTAAAGAACCCGCTGAAGCGTGGAGATGTAGCAGTGCTGCAGTAAGTCGAGAATAATCTTATACCGCAGCAGTGGTGTACTAGGAAGGTGGCGTGTAGTATTCGTAGCACGGGGGGTGTCGTACCACAGTGCTGCAAGGTTGTCGATACAGTGGTGCAGCGAGGCGCTCCTCGGGTCGCCGACCCCGTGTGTGTCCGCGCCTGTAACACGTGGCACACACTCTGTTATCAATAATATAGTTAAGTATATTTATCATTTCAACACTGTTCTATACGGCTTCGTTTAATGCCCGTGTTACGCGCCGCCTACACGATTTTACTATATAAGTTTTTTTAGAATTTTTCTTTCAAAACTGTACAAATTTAAATTTAAGAATATATTACAGATTTCGGTTGTAGTCTTTCCCAGTAGAATTTTGTGATTGCCTATTTATTTGTATGTTTATAATTTTATTCGATAAAGCATTTCACAAAATGGCACAATTAATAGTATAAGAAGTTACTAGTGACATTTAGCCAAAATAGTATTTAATTATCATATGTAAATATCACATTTCGATCTACAAATAGTTTAGTATTAAATACAGTTTTTACTTATTAAAAATGGAATTAGTACAACGCAATGGATTCATGCCACATTTTTTGTTGTTTTTTTTATTTGTTTTATCATAAATTTATTGTTGCCAAAGGAAGAGATATTTTTTATGTTCAATTATTATCAATGAGGCCAAAGAAACTCATTAGAAAAGTTATGATTGTATTTCTTTTTTAATAAAAAAATATCGCATGAATCCAAAGGTGGTAAGCCGCAGCTTGAAAAATAAAAAAGTAAAAAACGTTTGCGAATTATAAATAGTATTTTTAAAAGATATTTTGTAAATATAGATTTAATATATAAGTAATAAACACGTGCAATTTAGACCTCGGTAATTTTAAATAATAGGAACTAGGAATTAATTCTCCTAAGGGATGGACCTAAGATTAAATATTGCTTTCTCAAAAAAAATCTAGTCATTTTATCTTTTTTGTATTTTTTATAGACTTTATTTTTGAAATTTGGATGTTGTTATATTTTTATTTATTGTAAATTAAGCTGTGTTTGTAAGACCTCTTCACGAATTAAAAAAAATGTAGAATTATTGTTGTTTTTTATCATTTTTAAAAATATGAACGTAAATAGCAGTTTGTGAACCCACTACGTAGATCTCTATAGGTCTGAGAGCGAATTCAGAAAATCTAAATCATTCAAAAAATCATTGCTAGTTAGGTAGATTTAAAAAAATAAGCTTTGATTTTGAACCCCAGTACCCACCAGTCAGATCTGCAGATCCGTGTTGGGGTGTATATATAATTATATATATATATATATATATTATTTATAAATTTGACCAAGATTTTGAAAATTAAATAAGTCGCTATCAAATTGGCAAATACCTCATTTATACATTGGAATGAAACAACTACCTATAACGAATTTTACTCGCGTACTATTATTTGCTGACGTTTCTAAAACTTTCCAATTCCCATATTCGTAGCCGACTTAGCTGACCATAGTCTAACACTAAAGTGATTTTACATTACACAAACTACCTTACTTTATGCATAACTAGCTTCTGCCCGCGACTTCGTCCGCGACGAACTCCTCGTTTTTTGCAGTCGGTTAAAAAGTAGCCTATGTTCTTTCTCAGGCTCCAGACTTTCTTTGTACCAAATTTCATTTAAATCGGTCCAGTAGTTTTAGCGTGGAAGCGTAACAGACAGACAGACAGACAGAGTTACTTTCGCATTTATAATATTAGTAGGGATGTAGCCACTTTACTATTACACTTTATGTACTTCATTCTAACGTGTAACCGCGAAAGCTTTAGAAATTGTTAACTTAATTTAAATTGTCATAATTTCGTTCATGGAATGAAATAACTATGGATTTAACTCGCATATTTTATTTTATTTCATTTATAGTTACCACAACCGTAGCAGGAGCGAGTTGACAATAGTCTAACGCGAAATTCAAAAATTCCAAAGTGTAATCGCTAGGGCATCAGAAATTATAATAATTTCTGATGCCTTCGCGGTTATTACACATTGGAATGAAACAACTATTAACGGATTTTTATTTTATTTTATTAGCTGATGTTTAGGATTCTTTACAGTTTCCATAATCGTAGCACGACTGAGCTGACAATAGTGAAGCTGAAGTGATTTATACAGTTATGCAAACTACCTTATATTTAAATTACAAATTTTGAAATTATGTTTTGAAAAGCTATATAAAGAACAATGGCGCTTATGATCAGGATATTGTCAACACTCGGTGCTCGAGTGCTCTGCTTGAAGGGTCTCTACCCTTGCCAGTGTTTGTTTTTCATCACTGCTTTATCACATTCATGTGAAAGTACACCAAATAAAAACAACGAGTCCCTACTAATATTATAAATGCGAAAGTAACTCTGTCTGTCTGTCTGTTACGCTTACACGCTAAAACTACTGGACCGATTTAAATGAAATTTGGTACAAAGAAAGTCCGGAGCCTGAGAAAGGACATAGGCTACTTTTTAACCGACTGCAAAACAGAAGGAGTTTCACGTGGACAAAGTCGCGGGCAGAAGCTAGTAATTAATAATTTCAAATGCTTTCGCGGTTATTACACATTGGAATGAAACAACTATTAACGGATTTAACTAGCTTATTTTTATTTTATTTTATTTAATGACGTTTCGGATTCTTTACAGTTTCCATAATCGTAGCACGACTGAGCTGACAATATTCTAACGCTAAAGTACGAATAATTAACTTTCAACTTTATTTATGCGTTGAAATATTTCATATTTTAGAACAGGGTACTCTAGTATTTAATTTAGATATAATTTAAGGTACAGCGTTATACTATTGTCAGCTCAATCGTGCTACGATTATGGAATCTGTATAATAGGCTCCAAAACGTTAGCCAATAAAATAAAATGCGCGAGTTAAATCCGTCTATAGTTGTTTCATTCCAATTGAATTACTATGTTAATATTTTCGTACTTTTCTTATATTATTATCTAATTTTTCGGGCAACTTTCATAAGAAGCGTCAAAAAAAAATACTGAAATCGGTCCCTTCTAGCGTGATGCCAGGGGCAGAGATAAAAAGTACCCACGCGTACGAAGTCACGAGCTAAAGCTAGTTTTAGTAATAATTAAACAAGGCTTTAGAAATATCTGGAAGAATCCGTCATGCCGATCCGCTGGTTTGCCATATCTACACTAATATAATAAAGAGGAAATGTTTGTTTGTTTGTTGGATTGAATAGGCTCCAAAACGATTTGAAAAAATCTTTCACTGTTGGTAAGCTACATTATTCCTGAGTGACATAGGCAAAATTATAAAAAAAAACAGGGATCCGTGCGAAACATAACAACAAATATTAATATTCAATTATTAAACTACTAATCCGATTTTTATAAAACATAGCTAAGAATACGACATATTCACCTTTCAAACAAAAAAAAACAGAATCAAAATCGGTCCATGCGTTAGGGAGCTATGATGCCACAGACAGACACACACACACACACACACACACACAGACAGACAGACACGTCAAACTTATAACACCCCGTCGTTTTTGCGTCGGGGGTTAAAAACATTATGCACCATCTGGAACATAATAAGAACGACACACGTGCTAGCCCCCGAGCTGTATAACTTCAGCTGACTGTACCAAGTACGTCTGTTATTAGGCACTCCTCGTGTAAGATGGTGAACCACGAAGCTGCTTTATAGAAACAAATGACGAGCAATCTGAACATAGAACTACGAATCAAATATAGAGGCCTAGACAACGTTCAACGTTAACGCTGAACGTTGGCACCAAAATGTATGGGATTTGACATCCGCGAACGACTGTGACGTACGTCACAAAGGTTCGCTTATGTCAAAACCACAGTTTAGTCCGTTCCGCGCAACGTCACATTTGCGCTATCCTTGGGGCGTAGACAAGGTGCCATCGTTCAACGTTAACGCTGAACGTTGGCACCAAAATGTATGGGATTTGACATCCGCGAACGACTGTCACGTACGTCACGAACGTTCGCGGATGTCAAATCCCATACATTTTGTCGTGTTCTTTACTGTTAACGTTGAACGTTGGCACCTTGTCTAAGACTCATTGACGTAACAAAATGTCTCCTTGTCAACGTTCTTGAAATGACAGATCACCGCGTGATTGAAACGACATCGACATGACAACGTGTGGACTCGCCAATTCATCATAAACTTGAAGATTTATATAGTTATTGCGTGACAGAATAATGGGTAGTAATCTGTCAAAAATCCAAACCTTAATAAAAATTATATTGTGCGTGAAAGAAAAATAAACGTATATCTATGCATCTTTACATCTATACATTCTCGCAAACTTTTTCAACCTTACCTACTAATATTATAAACGGGAAAGTTTGTGAGAATGAACGAAAGTATGTTTGTTACTCTTTCACACAAAACCTACTGAATGGATTTTTATGAAACTTTACTATAATATAGCTTATACATCAGAATAAGATATAGGCTATATTTAATAACTATATTCTGTCACAGTGCGCAGACGAAGTCGCGGGGAAAACCTAGCTTATATTAGTAAGATAATGAAATGCCACCTTCAGTCCCCGCGTGGTTCGTCAAGATGCAGTAATCGTTGGCAGGCTGATTACAGCGCTGTCAGGCTTACTGTAATCGCCCTAAGCCTCAAACAACACAGTGACGTCACTCCTGCCGGTTTATCCCCCGTTAAAGCTAGCGAATTTGGGTGAATACCGAAATTAGCCGGTTATAATGCGGACCCTTTCACTCGGCTCGCTTTGATTTGCGTTTACGTCTTGTTCTTTAGATAAGATTGGAATTTGTCGGTTTGGGGATGTCTTAAATCTATACTAATATTATAAAGCTGAAGAGTTTGTTTGTTTGTTTGTTTGTTTGAACGCGGTAATCTCAGGAACTACTGGTTCGAATTCTAAAATTCTTTCTTTGTTGGATAGACCATTTATCGAGGAAGGCTATAGGCTATATAACATCACGCTGCGACCAATAGGAGCGAAGAAACAGTGGAAAATGTGTAAAAAACGGGGAAAATATGAAGCCTTATGAAGAAGTGACAGAAGACTTTGACAGATCTTTGACGAAACAATCGGACGGGCAGGACGACGTCTGCCGGGGCCGCTAGTTTATACATAAAGTTGGTGCTAAAAGGATGCTAAATCAGGCGACATTGCCTTGAAAGACAATGTGATGATATTCAGAGATACTTACTTACATAAAAACAGGGCCTAATGACCCATAACGTACAAATTTTGCATACTTTGGGATTTCAACACACTCAAAATATAATTTTCCGTCCTCCGGCCAGAAAGCGCCTACTTTGTGGCCGCTTCGCTAAATGAAATTTCCGCTTTCTGGCTTCGTTGAACAGAAAAATAGTATACTGAACTCGGCCAGTAAAATATAAAAGCCTCAGATCACATTTTTGTCAACCTCGGCTTCGCCTCGGACGACAATTACATGTGATCTGAGACATTTTTAATTTTACTGGCCTCGGTGCGTAATGTACTATTATCGTCTTCTTTATTCGTCGATATACAATTTTATATCATAATTATACTCTTAATTATTTTAATCAAAGACAATCATGAAAATATATTAACATAAAACCTAAATCGTTCCTCCATTTAAGATTGTAAGTCATAATGCCAAACGGTACAAAATGACACGATCCAAGAATAAACACTAATTTTGACATGTACTTAATTAAGAGGTCAGCATGGCTTTGTAAACATCTAGGCCAAGTGGGTCAGATCGGGTAAATTTAGGGGTACAAAAATAAACCGACTACGTAACTAATTGGTGTCCAACAGTAATTAATACAAGCTCTTTAGACTTGCTTTCTACGTGTTTGTGTCTTAGGTATGTGTAGCGTGACAATTTATTTTTTGTCTCAAAACGGGACATTGGTTTATTTAGTTCAATTAACTACCGTTAATGATAAAAAAGCACTTTCTAACTTTCAACGCAAAAAAACGACGAGGTGTTAAAAGTAAGTATGTGTGTGTACATGAAAATCGGTTCAGACGTTTAATAGTTGGGGGTGAAAGTGGGGATGGAAAACCATATTTTTACAAATTATACCCGGCTGGGGTATCACATGAAAGAGAACTGCGTGAAATTGTTATTTTTTCTGGAAAAAGGGACAATTCTGCGTCCCGGATATTATTTCGGGGACACCGGGACACGTAGTTAAAAACGGGACGTATGGTCACGTTAGGTGGGTTTGTTAAAACAACTTTAACGGATTTAACTCGCGTATTTTATATTTCCTGGCTGACGTTTCGGAGCCTTTACATCTATACTAATATTATAAAGCTGAAGAGTTTGTTTGTTTGTTTGTTTGTTTGAACGCGCTAATCTCAGGAACTACTGGTTCGAATTCAAAAATTCTTTTTTTGTTGGATAGACCATTTATCGAGGAAGGCTTTAGGCTATATAACATCACGCTGCGACCAATAGGAGCGAAGAAACAGTGGAAAATGTGTAAAAAATGGGGAAAATATGAAGCCTTATGATGAATTACTATTCATGTGACAGTTAGAAGACTTTGACAGATTTTTGATGAAACAATCGTACGGGTAGGACGACGTCTGCCGGGGCCGCTAGTATTCCATATTCGTAGCATGACTGAGCTGACAATAGTCTTATGCTAAAGTGATTAAAAAAGCTATACAAACTACCTTATTTAACAAAATTTTCCAAAGATAAAATCGCGTGCCTTATATGGGTGCTAACTGAAAAATCTGAAATTTTGAGTTATGCACACAATTATATTCCTTACAGCTTTAATACTCTTCTAGAACACTAAAAACCAAATCTATAGGTACAGCATGCACTTCCGAAAAAATAATTCATTTTGATTCTATTTTTTTATATTATTCAACCATATATATATATAAGTGAAATTATAATATTTTGAAAAAATTATACTTCATCGAGTTTCTTCTCGATTCTTCTCAAGAGGTTTTTTTTTGCTGAATCGAAAAAGAATATTAATTTTAACGTTGACATTCATATGCCTATAAGAGCCTAGCCTGAATAAATGATTATTTGAGTTTGAGTTCATATTAAAATGTCGGTAAGTCTGTGAAATGGCAACACTACAACAGCTTTCAACGTGAAAATCCTTGAAATAGTTTTACTAAGACAAAGGCTAGAAACGCCGCGGGGGAGCTAGTAGTGTTATATAGTTGTTTATATATACGTTTGTATAATTTAATTCGGCTCTGTCCGGCAATGAAATGTATTGCCAGTTCGAATCCCCTACTACTGAATCGCACCAAAAGTCAAATTGATCTTTAAACTTACGCTGTCAGTCTCTTCATTAACTTTATAACCAACTAGCTGTCCGCCCCGGCTTCGCACGGATCCCTTTTTATAGCCTACTAGCTTCTGCCCGCGACTTCGTCCGCGTGGAACTCCTCCTTTTTTGCAGTCGGTTAAAAAGTAGCCTATGTCCTTTCTCAGGCTCCAGACTTTCTTTGAACAAAATTTCATTTAAATCGGTCCAGTAGTTTCAGCGTGAAAGCGTAACAGACAGACAGACAGACAGAGTTACTTTCGCATTTATAATATTAGTAGGGATGTCATTTGGGAATAGTGTAGCTTTCCAACAGTGAAAGAATTCAAATCGGCCAGTCGTTTTGGAGCCTGTTCAATCCAAACAAACAAACAAACCTTTCCTCTTTATTATAAATATAATAAAGAAGAAATAATGTATAGACTACGTCACGTCATACCTAGGTATATGACAATACAGCCCAATTCTTGTCTCACCTGTCTGCCTAAAGTAGCATACCTACTATAGTAGTAAGGCCATACATTTTGGTCGTTTCGTTTAACGTTAACGTTGAACGTTGGCACCTTGTCTACCAGGGCTATTCGTTCCAGGCAGTGTCCAGTAAAGTCCAGTAGTACTACGAAGGTCAGTCTCTCAGGCCAGTGACTTACAGTCCGCCATAATTAAAACTACAGTCAGCGACGCATTTCCAATGCCGTCACAAAAGATCAAACATATTAGGCCTATTCATTCCAGGCTGGCCTTTCTGTGTCCAGGTGTAGTCGTTCCAGGCAGCGTCCAGTAGAGTCCAGTAGTAGGAGACGGGTCAGTCCCTCGGGTCAGTGACGTACTGCGCCCGCCCGCCCTAACTCAAACCGCAGCCAACTGACGCAACTACAATTAAACAGAGACATATAACATCTTTATATTTCTTAGGTAATGTGACTATGTAGAAACGTATTATATACTTAACTAGCGGTCCCCCCAGTCTTCGCACGGATACCTATTTTTTTTCAAAATTTAATAGCGTTTGTGACTCACGAACGAATTGTGTTGAACAAACAGTGAAAGATTTTTCAAATCGACCCAGCTTTTTGGAGCCTATTCGATCCAAAGAAACAAATAAACTTTTCTTCTTTATAATAGGTACTAGTAGTACAGGATCCGTGGCCTATTTTTTCACTTGATTACTATGAAGCAAATTTTCCGTGAGTAGCTTCATTTTGATAAGACGCCCAACAATTTCCTGTGCGAAAATTTTTGATTGTGGTAGCTAACAGAGGTAGCAATGATAAAATATATATGTCGATTTGATGATTCTTCAATATATATTACTAACTGAATTGTTTTTATCAAATCTTATGATAATTATCTAAATTATTTGAAAAAATATTTGTCCTACAAAATCTATGGTTTCATCAAAGAGTCCTCCCCCTCCAACATGTGTTGATAACGAGGTCACCAAAAATGATTACTAACCAGCTGATTTTTTTTTTGATCCTGTACTATAGTATAGGTGATATTTCAATCAAGACTAGAGTAGAAAAAGAGACTCGGGACTTGAATCCACAGTAATGACTTACGTCATTGTGCTTCCAGTTACGCCATCGGCGTCACTGATTGAGACGACAAAATTTCTTGCTACTTCTATTCTGTACTTAATTGAATTTATGTTAAAAAGTCACTTCGATATTTTTACCAGTCGATATTTATTCGATAAGAAACTAAATTCAGAATTTTCCCAAAATGTCGATTGTTGTTCCACACATAGATGTTTTAATTTAAAGGGCTTCCTTTCAAATTAAATAAACTAATTTTAACTTATCCTTAACGCAAACGTATCAAAATCGAATTAAAATAACGTCAACAAACCAGAATGTTAGTCAAAAACGCGGTCAAGAGTGACTCGTATTTTGACCTCGGGTTCTGCTCGTAGCACTGACGATAAAGTAACGCTAAAGTAACTATCATCAGCTCAGTCGTACTACGAATATGGGAACTGCAAAGTCGGAACGTTATAAAATAAAATACGCGAGTTAAATCCGTTATAGTGTTTCATTCCAATGTGTAATAACCGCGAAGGCATTTGAAATTATTAAAGTTTATCTGTATAATACTTACTATAATCGCGAAAGTTTGTAAAAATATATTATACGCATTAGTAAATAAAAATCCGTGAAAAACCAGATTAATTTATTTCTCAATATTTTATACATCATAATTACGTAGTTCCAATAGTGAGATCGTCAATAATATAAAAATAGAGAAACACAAAATTAAAACAAATCTTATATTAAAAAAATTACAAAATGTTATTATGATTTTTTTATCATATTCGTCAAGTATTTTAAACATAATGATTTTTTTATTATGTATAGAACCAGACCAGTAACATAAACGTTTTTACTACGACCTACGGAACCCTAAGTGCCAAATAGCCTAAGGGCTAAAACGGCCAAACACGGCGCAGCGTGGGGCCAAGCGGCCCTAGGCTACGGGTTCTAGTCTGGCCCTAATCAAATTTTATAGTTAGCTAATTAATTGATATTTGTTAGTGAATTTTGGACACGTTTTGAAAATTTTACAGTTACGATATTCGTAGTGACTGATAGACTAACACTACTTCAAATGCCTTCGCGGTTATTACACATTGTAATGAAACAACTTTAAAGGGATTTAACTCGGGTATTTTATTTTATTGGCTGACGTTTCGGAGCCTTAACAGATTCCATAATCGTAGCACGACTGAGCTGACAATAGTCTAAAGTATTAATTATATTTATGTTTTCATCTACGTATAAATTAGCTGTTTTGTAATATACATCTAAAAGTGGTGTTACTAGCGCTTTGGAAAGACTATTATTACTTTTATAATTCCTTATTAAATTGTAAAATTTACCAACTCCCAATTTAGTCGACTATTTTATACTAAAAATAAACAGACTTATTTCTTGAAAATTCAGGGGATATTTTTGGGTGATTCCACGGGCATTTCAACCGCCGTCAGTCCGTTGTCCTGAATATTGAAGAAATGAGCTACAACAAGAATTACGTTTTGATGCGACGACATACTGCGCTCGCACTTGTCGTCGAAATTAATAGAGTTTAAATCTTATTGTAGCTTAATTCTTCAATATTTATGGCAAAGGACTGACGGCGGTTGAAACGCCCGTGGAATCACCCTTTTAACATCTTAAAGGCAGTTAACATTTGCTTCTAGCTACATTCAAACAGACATTGACCACTAGTAGACATAAAAAGTCTCTACTTAGCATCAAAAAAAATCTGTACTTAGTATTCAAATGTTTTTATTATCAGCAGGAACTATCACAGTAATAATTTTTTGGTCGCATGACAGTACACAGTGACGTTGACAGGTGCGACTTGACAGAGGACGAAGCTATGTCAAGTCGCGGGCGCGACTCTATGTCGCTATTCGTATATATATACGAACACTGTTTGATCGCTCCGGGCGACTGCCCTTAACATAAGACTAGTGACGTAGACTGGCAACTTAGGTAAAAACCTACAAGATCAGATTAGTTTTTACCTAGTTTAGTTGTACTTTCATTAATTGGAAGAGGCGATAGATGTTCTTAGTAAAATAATCATTGACAAGGGGGCGTAGACAAGGTGCCAACGTTCAACGTTAACGTTAAACGAAACGATTTGACATCCGCGAACGACTGTCACGTACGTCACAAACGCTCGTGGATGTCAAATCCCATACATTTTGGTCGCTTCGTTTGTCGTTAACGTTGAACGTTGGCACCTTGTCTAGGCCTCTATCATTTGATTCGTAGTTCTATGTTCAGATTGCTCGTCATTTGTTTCTATAAAGCAGCTTCGTGGTTCACCATCTTACACGAGGAGTGCCTAATAACAGACGTACTTGGTACAGTCAGCTGAAGTTATACAGCTCGGGGGCTAGCACGTGTGTCGTTCTTATTATGTTCCAGATCTGCATAATGTTTTTGAATATTAATATTCGCTTTGTCTTACCTTGTGACGCACATGACAGTCGTTCGTGGATGTCAAATCACATACATGATCAGCGTCACATACATGGTGCCAACGTTCAGCGTTAACGTTGAACGTTGGCTTGTCTAGGCCCAAGGTATGTCGCCTCTGTCCCAAGCCTGTACTTGTTCACAACGCTATACGTATTCAGATTGGCCGGTATTGTGTAGCAATATTTGGCTAATCCAACAGTGCTGTTTGTATCCTTCTAATTGGGTGAACGTTGTTTGCACCCGTTCGGTTTGCTCGCCGCCTATTGTGCATTGAGACTGATTAATACATTCCTGAGGGATACCGTATGATCCAATCATAGAAACAAAAAACAATCTGTACAGATAGTATGAAATAGACAGGTTGCTAAGCCCTTTCGCTACTAACACGCTGCTAGCTTCGCGGTTATTATACATTGGAATGAAACAACTTTACCGGATTTAACTCGCGTATTTATGTTATTGGCTGACGTTTCGGAGCCTGACAGATTCCATAATCGTAGCAATAAAATAAAATAGGCAAGTTAATTCCGTCTAAAGTTGTTTCATTCCAATGAAGGCTTCAGAAATTAAAAATCAATTCGGTAGTACAGATTGTATTAATGAGGCAGGTTGATAAACCCTTTCGCTAATACGTTCCATATACCCTTAATACGCAATGTTTTTAATGGTATTTGTTAACTGTGGCGATATTTTAATTTGTTAATTGAGGCGCATAGTCACTTTATTACGTGTAGTAATTTTAAAACCTGTTTTATTGATAATATATATTTTATTATAGCATAAGACTATTGTCCGCTCAGTCGTGCTACGATTATGGAAACTGTAAGAATCCAAAACATCAGCAAATAAAATAAAATAAAAATACGCGAGTTGAATCTGTTAAAGTTATTTCATTGCAATGTGTAATAACCGCGAAGGCATCAGAAATTATTATATTTTGCAGATTTTATAAATGACTTGTTGAACCAAACTAAAATAATTAAGGCCTCCTAATATCAATTTGTAGCTTCTAAAGCTTAGAGTTTTGTGTACCCCCGGCTGTAGACACATACAATGTTATAATAGGGCCACTGTAAAGGAAACAATGATATTAAAGCAAATAGTGCGTCGGCGATCCGCAAGGTAAATAATAATTAATTCATATTGCACAATAAGTCAAACCGGGCCCTCGCGGATTCACTGTGCAATGTACCGCTCAGATGAAACGAGGCAATCTGTGGTTTTTATACATTGGAATGAAACAACTATTAACGGATTTAACTCGTGTATTTTTATTTTATTTAGCGTTAGACTATTCTCAGCTAAATCATGCTACGATTACGGAAACTGTAAAGAATCCGAAAAATCAACAAATAAAATAAAATACGCGAGTTAAATCCGTGTAAATTTTTTTCATTCCAATTCTTAGCTAGATTTGTCTGACGGACAATGGGAGTGCTTTCCAGGGTCGCATTGCCTGAAGGGCGATAAAGCGACACTTGTGATGAGAAAGTATTATAAGAGTCGCTTACTTATTCTTAAACCAAACTATCTTTAGCATAAAACTATTGTCAGCTCATTCGTGATACAATTATAGAATCTGTAAAGACTCCGAAACGTCAGCCAATAAAAATAAAATACGCAAGTTAAATCCGTTAAAGATGTTTCATTCCAATGTATAACAACCGCGAAGGCATCAGAAATTATCAAACTATCAAAACTAAAACCAAAACGGCACACGCGTATTCTGTCTAACGCAGTAAGTACATATCAGCTTCATATGTAGGTGCCTACTGCAATTGTGGATAGTTCGGAAATAACCAGAAAATTAACCATTATTTTATAACTAGCTGTGCCCGCGACTTCGTCCCCGTGGAATAGTAATTCTTCATAAGTCTTTATATTTTCCCCGTTTTTTACACATTTTCCACTGTTTCTTCGCTCCTATTGGTCGCAGCGTAATGTTATATAGCCTAAAGCCTTCCTCGATAAATGGTCTATCCAACAAAAAAAGATTTTTTGAATTCGTACCAGTAGTTCCTGAGATTAGTGCGTTCAAACAAACATACAAACAAACTCTTCAGCTTTATAATATTAGTATTGATAACAAATTGGAGGCAGCAATATATCTATTTAAGAGGATCGCCAGGTTCGGACGTAACTTAACAATAACTGTGATTTAGAGATCTCTCTCGGATTTAGGGTCCCGCACTGGGGTTCCATTGATTTATTTACAGTTCACGCCGGGTTCAGTGTGTATCAGGTACGGCACTCCGCTGCAAATCATACTGTCTTCTTAGGGTGTTTTCGCTTCCTGCTCTTAGGTAAATGTTGATTGGAATTACCAATTTTCAGTAATTGAAAACAATGGATTTATGTTATTTGTTTATGTGATGACGTCTCGTTAACATAAGTTTCCATAATAATTCTGATGTCTTCGCGGTTATTATACATTGGAATGAAACAACTTTAAACTGATTTAACTCGCGTATTTTATTTTATTGCATAAGACTATTGTCAGCTTAGTCATGCTAAGATTATGGAATCTGTAAAGGCTCCGTAACGTCAGCCGATAAAATAAAATACGCGAGTTAAATCCGTTTAAAGTTGTTTCATTCCAATGTATAATAACCGCGAAGGCATCAGAAATTATTACTTCTGTCGTTTTTTATACGAGGTAGAACTGAGCATAGACCATCGACTTGATTTTTCCGACTGGGAAGGAAAGCGTGGGCGACGTTCATTCGATATAAAAGCCTATTCTTAGACACTTATAAACTTTCTCTTATTTATCTCAAGTTTTTACTATTTATATCTGTACTAGCGGTCCGCCCTGGCTTTGCCCGGATCCCTTTTTAAAGCTTATGTCACTCGGAAATAGTGTAGCTTTCCAACAGTGAAAGAATTTTTCAAATCGGTCTAGTCGTTTAGGAGCCTATTCCAAGCAACTCTTTATTATATTACCTATAGTATAGATCAACTATACCTAATAATAAATAAATATCTTTGGATAATTCACACCAATTGATCTATCTAACTAAGCAAAGCTTGTACTATGGGAACTAGACAATGGATAAACATACATAAATACATATAAGACATCCAAGACTCAGGTACAGATGCCAGTGCATCACATGAGCTGACGAAAGTTACACTTTAGTGTTAGACTTTCGACAGCAAATAAAATAAAATACGCAAGTTAAATCCGTTGCAATAGATATATTGTTGGTGAGGAATGGACTGTAATTAAATGCAATAGGTTTATGAGGAGGAATATAGGAATTTAATAGGTAACTTTACAAACGAACACAATATCACAACACAACTCAACCAAATCAAACTAACTAACTGACAATTATAAAAAACAATCGATATATAAAAAAGGGCAATAGCCAATAAAAGTAAAACTATATACACACAGCAAGGAGTACGCAACATCCCTACTAATATTATAAATGCGAAAGTAACTCTGTCTGTCTGTCTGTCTGTTACGCTTTCACGCTACTACTGGACCGTTTTAAATGAAATTTGGTACAAAGATAGTCTGGAGCCTGAGAAAGGATATAGGCTACCTTTTAACTGACTGCAAAAAAGGAGGAGTTCCACGCGGACGAATTCGCGGGCAGAAGCTAGTACCTACTGTATATATTTGGCATATTAAGCTCGAGTGAAGTCGAGTGGCACACTTGTAAAGCCATAATCGAATGAAGTGGTCAAGTTGAAATCTGGTAATCTTCGCAGTGATAGTAAGCTGGAGATAACTATAAGCTGAATAAGCTCTGTACAAAAGCGATGATAGTTCTAACTTATTTAATAGATTCTCTGGATTATCACTAACTTGTTTCTCGGTGTTGCTATATTAAGTTAGGAGTTGCCATTGCAAATAATTCTGTTAGGTTTTTTTTATTATGATGGAATACTGTAATAATGCTATTTGTAAACGTCATTACAATTTTCCAGTATAGTAGCTGATATAATTTATTTTTTCTGTCCTCCGGCCGGAAAACGCCAGCTTTCTGGCCGCTGCGCTAAATGAAATTGCCGCTTTCTGGCTTCGTCGAACAGAAAAATAGTATACTGACCTCGGCCAGTAAAATAAAAAAGCCTCAGATCACATTTTTGTCAACCTCGCCTTCGCCTCGGACGACAATTACATGTAATCTGAGACATTTTTTATTTTACTGGCCTTGGTGCGTAATCTACTATTAAAATAGACCTAATTTTCTCTAGTAGGTAGGTAGTCCTCGTATTCAGGAAAATTGCTTATTCCGTCTTCTGTTTAGAAGTGTCATTTTTTTTTTAAATGGCTGTCACATAATTTTGGCTTTAGGACAAAATCTGTCGTGATAAAGAATCTGACAAATGTGACGTCACGAACCCCCACTCCCGAACTTTAGCGGCGCATATCGTGGTCATTTATTGTTCGTTTGAGAAAAGGAAAAATATAATTTTTGGTAATCTACTTGATGTTAAAAAGTCGTCATGCCTATTTGATTTACATAACTACCTAAATCTTTTTAGGACGGTAAATTTCTTAGGTCTTAAGTTCCGAATCGGGGGTAAAACTTGTATTTTGCGGGGTAACAATCAGTTGGTAGTTATTTTAAAGTGACAAGTCTGAGTGTAGCGCCGACTAGCGCGCTAGTTCGTCGTTGGAGGGGTAAAACCAGTGACCCTAGCTAGGTCATAAGGGTAACAGACGTAAAAAGGTTATGAACCAGTCTAGGTACATAAAGAGGTATATAACAGGAATGCCTGAGCATAGTTAGAGTTTGAAAGAATGGAGCCTTCGGAGAGACAGTGAAGTTTCAAGTTGCAGCGAGCTGCAAGACGTCGCATTGGGGAGGGGATAGTGTCGATGTCCATGTGTCGATAATAAATTCATTATAAGTAGTTCGTTAATAGTACATTACGCACCGAGGCCAGTAAAATAAAAAATGTCTCAGATCACATGTAATTGTCGTCCGAGGCGAAGCCGAGGTTGACAAAAATGTGATCTGAGGCTTTTTTATTTTACTGGCCGAGGTCAGTATACTATTTTTCTGTTCGACGAAGCCAGAAAGCGGAAATTTCATTTAGCGAAGCGGCCACAAAGTAGGCGCTTTCTGGCCGGAGGAAGGAAAAGTTCCTTTAGTGTTTATTTCACATGCGATAAAACGTTTTGATTTTTTAATGGTATTTCTAGGCTAGCTACTGAACTTAATATTATACGAACATTTGATTGCTTTATAGAGAGAGAATTAAAATGTGGTTTTACTTGGTCTATTTTAGTACCTAGTCATGAAACTTTTGTCTTACCTACAAGTATATTTCTAATAATGTACCTACTTATCTAAAAGTTAAACATGAAATTGGAAAGACAAAAGATTTCAGATACTTACCTAAAGTTTTTAATAAAATAATAATATAATTTTTATCACTATCCCCACAAAGCAGTTATTAAGTAAGTACAGAAAAAAATGCAAAATCAGGATTCGTTGGAATGAAACAAGTATTGACGGATTTAAGACGCGTATTTTTATATTTTTAGTTAAATCCGTTAATAGTTGTTTTCATTCCAATGTGTAATAACCGCGAAGGCATCAGGAATTATCAAAATTCGTTTCAAATTTAAATTTATGAAATATTTTTTTTTTAATTCAATCGACACAATTATCGACCAGCCCCCTCCCTCCGCATGCAACATTGATGGCTGCCCCTCATTACCCCTTTTTTCGTGTGAATACTTCAAGAAGCTCGCCAGTGATTTTCCAGCCGCTTTACTGTCTTTCCAACAACGTTACGTCTACCGTCTATTAAAACGAATTGCACTCTTATTACAACGTCATAAAGGCTATTAAGCCTCGTTGTTTCGTTGTCGAAGTGTAGAAGGTATGAGGGTAGCATCACGCGAACAGCGGAGGTCAGTCAATGGCTGCTGTCTCGAGTTTTGTAATCGGATTTTATGTATTGTTTGAGTGACGTCATATGTGTTTTTTTTTTGGAGAATGTTTTTTCTCCTTTCGATACGTATAGGTACTGTAAGGTCGGGTTACTATGTCCTAAGTAAGGGTTCGATTGACCCATTGTTTTGACTATGTTGAATTATATAACTTCCTAAAAATATTCAAAACAATGTGCGTAATGAGGGCCACCGCGTGTCAGAAATCCGCTAGATGCGCTAGTGTAGAATGAGGTCTAGCTGTCATGTACCACCAATCACAGGCCAGTAGCTTGCCTCTCATTCAAATAATAATATCTTTGGACATTTCACACCAATTGATATAGTCACAAACTAAGCAAAGCTTGTACTACGGGTACTGGACAATGGATAAACATACATAAATACATATAGACATCCAAGACTCAGGTACAGATGCCAGTGCTCATCACATATTGACATCTGCCCCTAGCAGGATTCGAACCCGCAAGCCGGTTTCGTAGTTAGTATTAAACCAAAAATATCGATTGATAGATATTTAATAGTCTGAAATAACTAAAATAATTAAATGGGTAGTTAATTTCAAAATCGCCTCTGTACATAATACGAAGTAAAATGTAACTTTCACAAAGTACAATCAACATAAAACCTCTTCAACACCATCTACTTACACCGACTCATTATTCACGCACCGCCGGTAACTAAGCGACCAATTATCAACTACGAAACAAATTCCCCGGAACGAAATTACCAAATATCTCACTGTCCGGAACAAATGCGATCCCAAAAACTAAACAGGTGTCCGGAAAAACTCGCCACTACGTTCTGACCCGTCCGGCGCAACGCCACCCATGGGATCTGGGGTTTTTTAACACCGGTTTTCAGTAACACAACGGTGTTAATCTAAAAAGTTTGCCTAATTGAGTTCGGGGTTCCCTGAACGAATCAAGTGCAATGAAAATTGGGTGAATCCGTGAGTTTTACGCCTCCGGGACTCTCGTTTTTTCGCCTTTTAATTACGGATTATTCTATCTACTTTTATAAGGTTTGGAGATTTATGGTCTGGAGTGCGAGTCTATGTGAATAGACCTAGTAGGTGACCTAGTGCTTCTCTCTTTATCTCTTACTCGTATTCTGTAATAGAATCTTAGACTAAGATAAAATGATTTTTTTATTTGTTTGGTGTTAGGTCTCGAGGGTATTATTAACAACAATACCTAAGACGCACGTTGGAATCTATACTAATATTATAAAGCAATTATGTTTGTTTGTTTGAACGCGCTAATCTCAGGAACTACTGGTTCTAAAATAAAAATTATTTTTTTGTTGGATAGACCATTTATCGAAGAAGGCTTAACGCTATATAACATCACGCTGCGACCAATAGGAGCGAAGAAACAGTGGAAAATGTGTAAAAAACGGGGAAAATAACTATTTCACGCGGACGAAGTCGCTGGCAGAAGCTAGTTTCATATAAAACAAATGTTAAATTAATTCAAATATGTACCTACTCTTAAAGTATAATTATCACTTTTATACATACTGAATAATTTCTGATGCTTTTGCGGTTGTTAATGAAAAAACTGTAATGGATTTCACTCGCGTATTTTGAAAACGTCACAGTTTTCATATTCGTAGTATGACTGAACTGTCAAAAACTACGCTGACGATCGATATACCGAATCTATGACAGTATGACAGTACAAACTAGGCAAAGCTTGTACCTACTATGGGTACTAGACAACGGATAAACATACATAAATACGTATGACAATTTCGCATTCTGTATTAGAAAAAACATTTTAAATAAAAACATATTGTTATCATCTGACAGCATCCACGAGGCATTACAACGTCTACAGCACCATACAGACAAAGAAAGGTGTATTTATATACATAAAACAGTAGCACTAAAATCCTCGGCAACATTTTACGACTTCGCCAATATAAGGATATTATAAGGAGTCAAATTAAAATTGAAAAAAATCTCATTAATTATGTACTTACGCCACTAGCACCTAGTTCCACCAGCCAATTATTTTCCCTCCGCCCAAACCAATTAGGCGACGGTGAAATGGCCGTAGGCGTACATTTTCATAGAGAAAGATTTTTTTTTTCACATTTTACGACACTTTAGAGTAAGTTTAGAAAAATTCCCCGTCCTTTACGATTTCATTAACGTCGTCGTGGACTAATTAATTTTTTGTAACTTTTGAAAAAAACGTGCACAAGCGAAAGGTCGTATCTGCTGTTACAGTCTTGTGGACTTCGGTCGTATCTACTTTGAACTACGCTAGGGGGACTGTTCGTGCGTAATTTCGCCAATTTATTACTCATTTCATTACTTCGGGCGTTTTAATCACTTTTAATTTTTTTTGGTGCTTTTTCGGCTTCATAGCTGATTTCAAACTAATTTACGTAACGGAGTTTATTTTACCAGACTAGGGCTTCTCAACATTTATTATATACATACTTACTTAATTTTAAAACTACATTTATTTTTAAAGTTTCTAAGGTTATCTATACTAATATTATTAACGGATTCAACTCGCGTATTTTTATTTTATTTAGCGCTAGTAACGCCCCCTATTAGGTTTTAATTGTAATGTATAAGAGTAAAATATTTTGCGTAAAATGTAACATTAATATTTCATAATTCAGAATAGGGTAGTTTTTCAAAATTTGTAATTTAAATATAAGGTAGTTTGCATAACTGTATAAATCACTTTAGCGTTAGACTATTGTCAGCTCAGTCGTGCTACGATTATGGAAACTGTAAAGAATCCGAAACGTCAGCTAATAAAATAAAATAAAAATACGCGAGTTAAATCCGTTAATAGTTGTTTCATTCCAACTACATTTATTTTTAAAGTTTCAAAGGTTATTAAAAATATAAAGGTATAAGTACATACATCATATTGGAATTAAACAACAAAAGGATTTAACTCGCGTAGTTTATTAATTGGCTGACGTTTCGGATGATTTACAGTGTCGACAATCGTAGTATGGCTGAGCTGACGAAATTTTCAAATCGTTCGAGCCGTTCTGGAGCCTATTCAATCCAAACAAACAAACTAACAAACCTTTTCTCTTTATAAAATTAGTATAGAGTAGGTATAGATATAAATATATCTCCCGTTAATATAGTACTATAGGTACAAGAATAGTACGTATAAGTGGGGTATAGCTCTCATGCAAATAGCTGAGGGGAAGGCGAAGTGTCTTTAAAAAAACAAAGAAAAATTCAAAGGAATCGTAACCATAAATTGTGAACTCGCGGGACCGAGCAGTGCCAAGTACGGTGACCACGCTGCAGGATTTTAGAAGAAAATTAATAATCACTATCCCTACTATAATATTATAAATGCGAAAGTAACTCTGTCTGTCTGTCTGTTACGCTTTCACGCTAAAACTACTGGACCGATTTAAATGAAATTTGGTACAAAGATAGTCTGGAGCCTGAGAAAGGACATAGGCTACTTTTTAACCGACTGCAAAAAAGAAGGAGTTCCATGCGGACGAAGTCGCGGGCGGAAGCTAGTATAGTATAAAACAAAGTCGCTGTCGCTGTGAACTACGCAACGGATTTTGAAACGGCTTTTTTTGATAGATAGAGTGATTCAAGAGAAAGGTTTACCTATAGCACCCGTGTGAAGCCGGGGCGGGTCGCTAGTAATAAAATACAAAATACCTAGGTTATAGAATCTTTGACCAATCATTAATAAAAAAAATCACGAAGTCATCAGATTTTTTAGGTAAATAAAATTGTACCTACTTACGCTCTGCTGAGGTCTACTTATTTAATTCAAAAATATCAAATTATTATTCAAAAGAAATACGATTGAAATAATAACTTATATTATTTGCCCACTATTTAAAGGTAAATATAAAAAAATAACTAAAATTTCATTATAATTTCTGATGCCTTCGCGGTTATTACACATTAGAATGAAACAACTATTAACGGATTTAACTCGCGTATTTTTATTTTACTTTATTAGCTGACGTTTCGGATTCTTTACAGTTTCCATAATCGTAGCACGACTGAGCTGACAATAGTCTAACGCTAAAGTCAAAATGTGTGTAAAATTACATTATTTTCCCCCGAAGCTATATTCGTGGGCACCCTAACCCGTCCGCTGCCGCTGTACGCGCATTACAGTAACACATGATTTCCCGAGTGGAGAGAATGAATCCAACACTTACTCTGCCTATGCAGCGCGCAGCTTACAAGCCTGCTATTGAATTTATTTACACACTAGCCTCTTGAGACTGAGATCAGGTATATTACCGGCTATATCCCTACTAATATTATAAATGCGAAAGTAACTCTGTCTGTCTGTTACGCTTTCACGCTAAAACTACTGGACCGATTTAAATTAAATTTGGTACAAAGTCTGGAGCCTGAGAACGGACATAGGCTACTTTTTAACCGACTACAAAAAAGAGGGAGTTCCACGCGGACGAAGTCGCGGGCGGAAGCTAGTAATATTATAAATGCGAATGTAACTCTGTCTGTCTGTTACGCTTTCACGCTAAAACGACTGGACCGATTTAAATGAAATTTGGTACAAAGTCTGGAGCCTGAGAACGGACATAGGCTACTTTTTAACCGACTGCAAAAAAGGGGGAGTTCCACGTGGACGAAGTCGCGGGCAGAAGCTAGTATAACGATAACAAGGAATATTGAACAATATACAGCAACTTAGAAACCGGAAACCGGTAGCGCGTTTGAATCCTGCTAAGGGCAGATGTTAGTTTGAACCTGGTATACCTGGGTTTTAGTTACTTATTTATTTAATTACGTCCGTTGTCTAGTACCCATAGTACAAGATTTGCTTAGTTTGGGACTAGATATCAATTGTTTTAATTTTGGTTAATTTTACCAACCCACAGTCTTTCTTGACCTGAAACTTAGTGTGTTCTTTTAATAATGTTGACGTTTGATTGTAAAAGTTTTTCCAAAATTATACCACTAGTATAGGGGTTGAAAAAGGTGCCAAAGTTTGAGTGGGACAACGTGAAAATTCATCGATTTCGAATTTTCAAAAATCCATTCCCTTGTAAATGGTAGGACGCCGCAAGAAAGTCGGCCGGAAGTCCTTATTTTAGCACAAAGACTATCGAGGCAACCTTCAATATAAAAAATTGACAGAAATTTATCGTGATTTTTTCCGCCTTTGATACCTGGGGGCTTAGACAAGTTAAACGATAACGTTAAACGTTGGCACCCAAATGTATTGGATTTGACATCCGCGAGCGACTGTCACGTACGTCACAAACGTTCGCGGATGTCAAATTTTGGTCGTTTCGTTTAAAGTTAACGTTGAACGTTGGCACCTTGTCTACGCCGCTGCCTGTTAAACGGCCCTGCTTTCTGCTTAGCGTTTTTCCATTGATTTCACACCAATCAATAAAAACAACAATAAATAATTCTAATAGTTTAATATAATAAATAAGCACAAGGCACGGGTACATTATATTATATTCACATAGTTCACGCAGGGGCATTAAAAATTAGTTACAATAAGATTCTTATCTTTGGCGAATTATAATGAAGGAATTTACCAAATTTACGAAGGCACAGTTACACTTATATTAAACATACACACTTATACATATTTCATCATATTATTTACAAAATGTACTCAATATTTTCAGTTCATGAATATCGGGTAAGAGTTTTATCGCGCGCGACATAATCATGATTGCACTCTTCTGTAAGCCAGTCAAAACTAGTTTTAAAAATGAAAAAAATTACAAATAAGGTACTTAAAGGTTGCTTAAGAAAATTTGTTCATAGATAGTAGTTGTAAAGAGTTTTTTTTTTATTATAACTATGAACAATTTTCAGAGGGTTGCCATATCAAATTCATTCGATAAAATATTAATTTATCTGATTGACACAACAGTGAAGGACTACCATACTTCAGATCCTCTTCTTATCACACTTTCAACTTATTTATGAACTGTCAAATATTGAAAAAGACATCGATACATATATCGTACATATTACTGCCCGAAAACTATTATTTACTATCGTTCACAAAAAGATACAAAATGGCACAATTTATATAAAAAAAACCAGTTTCCAACGTCTAAAATCTAATCGCACCTTACGAGGTACAAAATTATAAAATTATGCTATGCACTAAAAATGCAAAAATAAATGCATTCAGTAAGTACAGTTAAATCGAACTTAAAATGGCAACTCTTATTATTAATTATTTAGTACTATTAGTAGGACGTTCGGCCTGACATTTGATTGAAAAAAAAAAACATTGACAAGGAATTAATAAGTATATTAATTACTGACCGGAAATATGCACTAGATCCAAATTTTAAAAGGAAATCGAACCTTCTCCATACTACGATTAAGTCTAAGGTTCTTTGTAAATTCTACTAGGTATACTGTTGAAATACTTTTTTTATGAATATATAAAATAACTCGAGTCCTCCATTTAGAGCCTCAATCGGACTATTTAAGAATAAAGCATAACTTATAAGAACAACAATTATAAACATCCTATCGCCTTTGTTCCCAGCAGTCATTTGTTACATTTTACTTTTTAAAGTACGCTGGGAGTACAAGATTATCCCTGCCGATTCTTAAATAGATTTGGTTTGTTATAACTAGCGTTTAAATATATTTTTAAAAATTTTAAAATCTCCATATAACTAATAAGGCACTTGGGGTACTTTTGCGCTGAAAAATAGCAATAGGTACCCTGTTAATATCAAAACATATTTTGGAAGCTCTTGAATTTGTAAAACACCCTAAAGTTTTAAAATAGAGACACGCATTTAAAGTTGTACTTATTCATGAAAGATTATTTAAGAGCTGAGACATTTGTGTATATATTTTTAATAGGACAATGGGTCTTAAAGCCCATTCTTTAAAATTACAATGTACAACAACGCGAACGAATTAGAAATTATTGAATCATGTGTACTTTAAAAAGGTCATCTATTTGTTTAAATATGAATTTTAAACCTGTCTATAACTTGGGTCCTTCTGTGGGTTCTAGAACGATCCTCTTGTAGCACTTCTGTGGCAGCTCCTTGTATATTTGCTCTACATTTTCCACGTCTTTGGCGAGTTCGGCGTGCTTCAATTTGTATTCATTGATCCATCTGAAAACAACTCACATTTATCACCAGAGTTCAAAATATTCTAAACAAAAAACTGTTGCTACTAGTGTCAGATTTCTAACACTACATAGATAGCGGCATTTTTATTTCAATATCGATAAAGACGTTGTCGATATCGAGTATTAGATAAGTACGTAATGAAAAAAATCATGTCGATATATTTAAGTTATTTTACAATCAATCGCGACAAAACATAAAGAAACAATTGTATTTCTCAAGTTAAATGCATTTTTATTTTGTGAAATAAATGAAAACCCACTAATCACGACACGTTGTCGTGACTCCGGAACGTCCTCCATGTGATCACGACAACGTAGCGTTAATTACTTTTTGCTATGTAACTCAAATGTACCTTTATATTTTGAACAAACTTTTTGTCATTTGTAAAGGACAAATTAAGTATGGCAGGGGCCTTAGCGCTAAATAATGTTAAACCATAAATCTTTTTTCTATACTAATATTATAAATAGGATGGGTTCGTTTGATTGGAATGAATAGGCTCGAAAACGACTGGTCCGATTTGAAAAAATCTTAAACTGTTGGAAAGCTACACTATTCCCGAGTGACATAGGCTATAAAAAAAGGAATCTGAGCGAAGACGGGGCAGACAGCTAGTCATGTATACGTACATTTGATGGTTGTTCTTAGCCTGCGTAAGAGCCTTAATTCTTCCGTCCAGATCTAAAGCCTTCAACTCCTTTTCAGCCTTCTGCAGGTTCTCCTCTGAAATAAACATAATTAGTATAAAAGTAACGGTGAGGAAACTTAGAAAAAAATAAAGGTAATGGCAGTAAGAAGTTCGCTGGGTCAACTAGTTAATTTATAAAAGTAGAGACCGGTATCTATACTAATCTATACCTACTAATATAATAAAGATAAAAAGTTTTTGTTTATTTGGATTGAATAGGCTCCAAAACGACTGGGCCGATTTTAAAAAATCTTTCACTGTTGGGAAGCTACACTATTCGTGAGTGACATAGAACAAAATTCGTGCGATGCCAATGCGTACCGCTAGTTGATTTGGGTGGATCTTCGAGCGTTTGAGACGCCGTCATTATCCTCTACATCTATATTTAACAACAGAGTTACTTTCGCATTTATAATATTAGTAGGGATGAATAGGCTCCACAACGACTGGGCCGATTTTAAAAAATCTTTCACTGTTGGGAAGCTACACTATTCGTGAGTGACATAGAATTTATAAGGGATCCGTGCGAAGCCGGTGCGTACCGCCAGTTGATTTACAATAGACAAGTAGATACTCACGCAGTCTGTCCAGGGCAAGGTCATCCAGGGTCGGGAGATTCTTCAGCTCGTCCATAATGAACTTGAGGTCGTCCAGTCCCTTGGACACTTGCTTCTCAGCCTCGTGGGTATCTGTGTTGGCTTGACCCACCTGTTACAATAATAAAAGACCATATTAATGAGAACTATGAACTGTATGCCCCGCTGCATATGCTCACACTAGGGTTGCCAACCGTACTCTAAAATAGAGTATTGTACTCTATATCATGTAGGTGTACTCTATAATCTAGAACGCTAATAGAGTATGCTAAAATACTCTTTTTTGCTCAATAAATTTAAATTAATTAAATTTAATAAAAAATGAGCTCTTGGTTTCCTCAAACTTAGATTTAGGATGCTTAAAATTATATAATTGCTTTAAAAAGCAGGAAAAACTATTAGAAACCGCAAGAACTACAAAAAAAAATACGGTTTTAAAAATGCAAAATAAAAAATACTTTTTTTAATAAGTCTGTAAGTACTCTTTATTTACCTCGTCTGAAACCAGATATACTTTATTTCTTCTAATAGAAGTTGGCAACCCTAGCTCACACTCGCATTGGTTATCACAAGCCGTGTGCGAGTGGCAGTGTTTTAAACCTATGGCGCAGTAGCAAACTCCGCATTTGCTTTCACGTTATGGACGTACGACGCGGCGGCGCTTAGAATGAAAGCACTACACTACTAAAAAAGCGACTTTCTACTGAGTTTCTTGCGGCGTTTCTTCTCAGTAATGATGGTCTTTCCGAAGCGCTAGTAACGCCCCCTATTAGGTTTTAATTGTAATGTATAATAGTAAATTATGTGCGTAAAATGTAACATTAGTATTTCATAATACAGAATGGGGTAGTTTTTCGAAATTTGTAATTTAAATATAAGGTAGTTGACTGTATAAATCACTTTAGCGTTAGACTATTGTCAGCTCAGTCGTGCTACGATTATGGAAACTAAAGAATCTGAAACGTCAGCTAATAAAATAAAAGCACTGTTACATAAAGCACTATATAGTATAAAATAAACATAAATGAATGTAAAAAAGGTTGGTAACAGAGTTCGCAAAATACCAATTTAAGAATATTCAGGTAATTTCCGGTTAATATATTTGCAACTTTTAACAACAACGACTGTCACCGGTCACGTACGTCACAATCGTTCGCGGCAGTGTTGCCAACTCCTAGAAATTCGAGTCGCTAAACTGAAAGTCAAAAGTCGCCAGAAAGTCGCTAAAACTAAAACAACCATAAAATTTAATTATAAACATTAAATAAATTTTGAATTTGGTGCGCTACCGCGTTTGTCGTTTTCCATATTATTATGTATATATCTTGATAAAAAAATGTATCTATTATTGGCTCTAGAACTGTTTTAATTTGTACTCCAAAAGTCGCCAGATAAGTCGCTAAACTATTTTTTTCGTCAAAGCTTTTTTTTGGTCGCTAAGCCTTAAGCAAAAGTCGCTAGTTCTAGCGACAAAATCGCTCAATTGGCATCACTGGTTCGCGGATGTCAAATCCCGTACATTTTGGTCGTTTCGTTTCACGTTAACGTTGAACGTTGGCACCCTGTCTACGCCCCCTTGTTATTTGTCCAGTGGATAAAATATTAGGTCATTGTTGCTATTTGCATAAATACGTACTTATATGATTTTAAGAAGTTACCCAATATTTGCTAAATTGTAGTTAAACTCTCTGGCTGTTTGGGGTTATATTAGTCGGGTAAAATGTCAGGGAATTAAAAAAATAGTCGGTGGGAGAGCAGTGTTGCCAATTTAGCGATATTGTCGCTAGAACTAGCGACTTTAGCTTAAGGCTTAGCGACCAAAAAAAAGTATCGACGACAAAAATAGTTTAGCGACTTATCTGGCGACTTTTGGAGTTTTTATTTAATTGAAGTTACATTTGTATATCATTGGAGGGAGGGAGGGGGGGGGGGGAAGTTTAGAGAATCGAATTTTTAGGAGTTGGCAGCACTGTGGGAGAGCACTACGATATTGGACTGAGAGCCAATATAAATGTGAAGATTATAAAAATATTACCAGGTTATTTAAATTGATTGTTCAGTCCTTACCTTCATCTTAGCGTTTCTTGTGAGTTGAGTATTTTCATTGGCTTGTTTTTCTAATTTTTCAATTTCTTTAGCGGTGTCCTGGACACGAGCTGGAAAAAAATGTAAATAGAAAATTAAGTATGTAATTAAAAACAGACAGCCTTTTGGTCTAGTGGCCGGGTTATAATATTAATCCAGGTAAGTATTTTTTATTTCTAATTCATTGTCAATTATAATGATATTTTTGTACAAAGACAAGAGTAGAAAAAACTTAGACCCCCAGTGGGATTCGAACCCACGCTTATGCCTTTACTAGCGGCATTGCATGGTATTGAACCAAAAATATTAATCGAATTTCGATTGATAGATTGTAGTTAATATTCATTATCAATTATTACACATTGGAATAAAAAATATATAAAATCAATTAACTCGCGCGCTATCGTTTAAGGTCAAACGATTTTTTTTTTTCGAAAACGTACTTAAAATCTTTTTGAATACAAAGAAATTCTAATCCTACTGTAGACTATTATCACCTCAGTCTGTTTCTAAATGGAAACTTTACTTTTCTAAAAGTCAGCAAAAACAATACACAGTTGTTTCATTCCAATGTGTAATAACCGCGATAGCATCAGAAAATATTCCATTACAAGTGTTTTATTCCAAATAAAGGAATCCACTTACTCGCCAATTTTTCCGCTTCATCTCCTAATTTGCGCGCTTCAATTCTAGAGGAAGAAGCCTTTTTCCTTATCTCGTGAGCAGCCTGAATTAAAAAAAAAAATAGTCAATAAAATGTCTAAAAAAATTACAAATCAGTCAAAATTATAATTAGATTTACGAACTAGCTTTTGCCCGCTACTTCGCCTGTACGTGATTGATATCTTCTAAATTATAGTCCGCGACGATTGAAACTCTTCCTTTTTTGCAGTCGGTTAAAAAGTAGCCTATGTTCTTTCTCAGGCTCCAGACTTTCTTTGTACCAAATTTCATTTAAATCGGTCCAGTAGTTTTAGCGTGAAAGCGTAACAGACAGACAGACAGACAGAGTTACTTTCGCATTTATAATATTAGTAGGGATATGTTATACTGATGTATAAGCTATATTCATTTTAAGTTTCATCAAAATCCATTCAGTACTTTTTGCGTGAAAGAGTAACAAAAATACATTCGAACATCCATCCTTACATCCATTTTAACAAACTTTCGCGTTTATAATATTAGTAAGCATTTATGTCATTAATTAAGAGTAAGCTTGCATCATTTAAGACAGTGTTTCTTAACCTTTTTAGGTCCGTTACCCTTATGACCTAACTAGGGTCACTGATTTCACCACTTCTCCCAAAAACAAACTCGCGCGCTAGTCGGCGCTGCGCTGTGCTCGAACTTGTCACTTTGAAATACGTTTGAGACCACCAGCTGATTGTTACTTCGCGAAATACAGGCACCTAAGCGGTAATTACCCAACTTAAGCCCCGCCGTACATGCCCACACTCGCATTGGCGTCCATCACACGTGAGAACAAATGCTGAGATTGCTACTGCGCCATAGTGCGGACTTTAGTGATATTCACATACTTTTGCTTTGAACGAATCTGACTAGAGACATCATAGTGTCTTTTTTACTTTGTGTATTTTTTCTTTTTATATTTGACTCCTGGAAACCTTTACATTTCCAGTAAATTTAATTTAGTCTTTTGACATCTGGAGACCTTATACATCTCCAGTACCTATTGTTATTATTTTTTTTTTTTTTCTCCTATATTTTTTTTTAAATGTAATTAGATTAAGTACATACATATTGTAATTTGTACATAATTTATTCTTAAATGAAATTGTAATATTATTATATTGAAAAAAATATACCTCATTGAGTTTATTCTCGATTCTTCTCAAGAGGTTTTTTTTTGCTGAATCGAAAAAGAATATTAATTTTAACGTTGACATTCACAAGTGTCTGTAAGAGCCTAGCCTGAATAAATGATTATTTGAGTTTGAGTTTGAGTTTGATAGGTTAAATACTACCACTGGCACACAGCTCGTGACAACCAATGCGAGTGTGGGCATATCCGATCTTAGCTAGGTAGGGCTCAGGTATTAAGTCCTGACCTCAGAGGCCTTCTCGGCGTACTCCTTCTGCGCCAGCTGCGCCAGGTCCCGGGCCTCCTTGGCCTTGTTGCTGGCGGCATCCAACTCCTCGGTGAGGCTGGAGATGGCCGCGTCGGCTGCAGCCACCTTCTCCCGGATCAGGGGTACGTCCAGGGCGGCGTCGCTGGCTTGCTTCCTAGACTCTTCCACCTGGTCCGTGAAACCTGGGAATGGTAAAAAACCATTAAGATAATAGTTTCCGCGGTTATTTCACATTGGAATGTGTGGCGGCCCTGTCAGCGCATTCCACAGAGTCACGTAAATCACGTAGTAGATAGATCGAGCAGCGATATGCGCTGTCTCGATATAGTATATAAGTGTTGTGTTTTGTTAAATATATATTATCATAGCAGCAGTCAATACTCTTAGTGTCATTACGTCGCACCATCCATCTCACCATGTCCCCGGAATCCGGGGACATAACTTGTTTATCCTACCCGGCAAAGAATGAAATAACTGTAACGGATTTAACTCCCGTATTTTATTTGGTAATATAAAAAAATAGATTTAAAAAAATTTAGGAATGTATTTACGAAAATTTATGAAAAAACTTTACATCTGAGAATAAATGTTCTCAGATGTACAAAGTTTGGCGACAAACAACGAGGATTTCATATATTACACTAGCGACCCGGCTTTACACTTTAAAAACCTTCCTCTAGAATCACTACTATTAAAAAAACCCGTAGCGTATATTTAAAGATATAATCATACATAGGGACGGACAGACAGCGTGAACAACTTTGTTTTATAGCTGCAACAAGTACCTTTAAGAGTCTTATATATCTCCTTAGCATCCTTAAGCGTGGTGTTGGTAAGCTCGACATCCTGCCTGGCCTGGGCGCCGATCTCATCGAGCCGCGCCAGCAGGTCGTTCAGCTCGTCCTGGCGGCTGTGACCCTGGTCCAGCAGTTCCCGGCCTCGCTTGATGGAGTCCTCCAGATCCTGGAGGGTGCCCTCGTTGGCGGTGATTAGCTGTTCCAACTCAGCGGATCGCTGGTCGATCTAGAATGAAACACATTGACGTTTTAACTTACGTACTTACTAGATTTTTTTTTTTGACTCCTAAAGACCTGTACACATCTTAAGGTATATATATCTTTTTTTTTCTGTTTAGATTATATTTTATTTATGACCTCTGGAAACCATTTTCAGTATGTTCTTAGTTCTAAGATGTGTAAAAAAATTTTACCTAACTGTACTGACATTCATAAGTGCTTGGGAAAGCCTAAATTGAATAAACATATTTTTGATTTGATTTTGATTTCGATTTTTTATTGGTATATTGTAGTAAACAGATTTCGCGATTTTGTTATTTTGCGGTCTGTTGGTTGGTTAGAGTTGATTTAAAACGGGTCGTGGGTTCGAATTATGCTAGGGGTAGATGTCAGTGTAATGTCTTTTATATGTTTATTCGTTTTGCTCCAAAGATATTTCAACCCCGTTTTACCCCCTTAAGGGGTACATTTTCAGAAATCATTCCATAGGGCTCCCTTGCGTAATAAAAGGAACTCTTGTATATATCAATCATTAAGTCAGCTTCTCCTTTTATATGCACAGATAAACTTTTAACTGTAAACACATATTATCAGTTTTATTTTGTTAATTTATAATGGCATTTTATAGATTGCCAGCTGTTGCATGAAGTGAACAATATAGTGTAGACATTTAAACATTTTGACAATGCCCGTACGGAATCCACCTCCATAGGCGCATTCACTTACAGTTTTGTTCATTTCAGAGGCATCTTCCTTTAGCTTGTTATACTTGATATCCGGGACGAGGGTGGTGTTGACAGCCGCATAGAGCCCCAGGGCCTCGTCGTAGACCGCCCGGGCTCGCTTCAGGGCTTGGTCCGCCAACTCGGACATGCTGTTCAGCTTGCCTGAAGCCGCGTTCAGCTCGGTCGTCAAGATTTGGACCTCGTTACTGAAATGAACGATTGGTTATCAGACTTGTGTTTTGCAATCTCAAAATTTTCCGATGGTCTATTTAGGGTTTTGGTGTTTTGAAGGTGTAATAAGAGACAAGCTGCTGGCCTGTGATGAGAGACAAGCTACTGGCCTGCGATGAGAGACAAGCTACTGGCCTGCGATGAGTGACAAGCTACTGGCCTGTGATGAGAGACAATCAACTGGCTTGCGATTAGAGACAAGCTACTGGCCTGTGATGAGGGACAAGCTACTGGCTTGCGATTAGAGACAAGCTACTGGCCTGTGATGAGAGACAAGCTACTGGCCTGTGATGAGAGACAAGCTACTGGCCTGCGATTAGAGACAAGCTACTGGCCCGTGATGAGAGACATGCTAATGGCCTGTGATGAGAGACAATCAACTGGTCTGTGATTAGATACAAGCTACTGGCCCGTGATGAGAGAGAAGCTACTGGCCTGTGATAAGAGACAACCTACTGGCCTATGGATGTGGGTTACCTATTGATAAGTTAATTTTATTTCACTCACCTAATGTTAGCTTGCTTTTTAATTCCGTCCTTCGCCAACGCGTTAGCAGCGATCGACGTGTTGGATGCTTTGTCCGCGATTTCCTTGATGTTTCTCGCTTCGTGCTCCAACTTGTCGGCCAACAGGCGGGATTCCTTCGCCAAGGTGGACATGTCGACGGACTGCTTGCCAAACTGCTCGGATCTGTTGCGGGCCTTGGCGAGCGCCGCTGCGCCTTCACCGTCTAAGTATTCTAGAGCACTCTGGAAATATTAAAGATGGTTTTTTGGTAACTAAGTAGGTAAAATAGTCATACAAAATTGTAAATAAACGTACTTATAAATTATAAAGGTTCCCTGATTTATTTTAGTCTATGGTGTATGGCTTAGGAAGCTCTCTTAAGCATGAAAGTTACAAACAAACAGACGTAAAAATATCATGCGTTTTTTTTAATTAACTTTACTGCAAAACCGGACGGGTGGCGAGACTCCTGAAAGGAGACTCTTAAGCCTTTTGGGTTGGGTTTAGGGTTTTTAGCCCTGACCGACCCGAGGGCCCCCCAAGGTGGGGGTCGCACCTCGGCTCGGGCCGTCAGGAGGTGTGTTGACACGACTATTTTGTTGCAAGGGAACAGAAGGTCCCTGCGGATAAGTCCGACGCGCGACAGTTAAGTATATATGACTAAGTGAAAAGCGGGTTTCAAATCACAACAATAATAATACTCACGTTGATTTCTTTCTGCGCCGCTTCTATGGTGTCCTCTGCCTTCGACACGTTCCCCTTGCTGCGGTCCACCGCCTCGTTGCCCTCGTAGCTTTCCTCCTCGATCTTATACACCATGTTCCTGTCAATGTCATTTAAACGTCATTTCAAACAGTGTTGACAACTCCTAGAAATTCGAGTCGCTAAACTCAAAGTCAAAAGTCGCCAGAAAGTCGCTAAAACTAAAACATAACCATAAAAAGTTCGGGGACCCCCTCCCCCCCCCATATGATATACAAATGGAACTTCAATTAAATAAAGTTTGAATTTGGTGCGCTGTCGCGTTTGTCGTTTTCCATATTATGTATCTCTTGGCATTGAATAATTCTGTGTCGATTTGACAAAAATGTATATATTATTGGCTCTAGAACTGTTTTAATTTGTACTCCAAAAGTCGCCAGATAAGTCGCTAAACTATTTTTGTCGTCAAATCTTTTTTTTAGTCGCTACGCTTTATAGCTTATGCAAAAGTCGCTAGTTCTATCGACAAAATCGCTAAATTGGCAACACTGATTTCAAATTGTCTTTGGTCAGCCAAGTTAGTTAGGGTTTTTTGTTGTGCTGTAATTAAGCCGCATTGCCACGAATGTGTTAAATAATAAAATAGGTGCGATATTTTGTTTTTGATATAAGTAGTTCGCAAAATACATATAGCTTTGATAACACGTAACTTCGTAAATCCAAGTTTGATTATAGCGGTGTGACATCGCAACCACAGAATTTTTAATCTGGGGGTAAAACTTGTATTTCGCGGGTTAACATTTAGCTGGTAGTTGTCTCGAACGCCGAATTTCAAAGTACCTAACAAGTCTGAGCACAGCGTAGCGCCGACTAGCGCGCGAGTTCGTCGTTGGGGAGAGGTAAAATCAGTCACCCTAGTTAGGTCATAAGGGTAACGGACCTAAATAGGTTATTCATAACCTATTTAGGTCCGTTACGTTAGGTTCATGAACCACTGATTTAGATCGTTTTAAAGAAATACAGAACAAGATTTCATAATCCCTAGGTACTAATATTATAAATGCAAAAGTAACTCTGTCTGTCTGTTACGCTTTCACGCTAAAACGCTAAAATTTAAATGAAATTTGATACAAAGAAAGTCTGAAGCCTGAGTAAGGTAATAGGCTACTTTTTAACCGACTGTAAAAAAAAGTACCACGCGGACGAAGTCGTGGGCAGAAGCTATTAGTAATAAGTGCCCAATGAATGCATATGTTGTCTGACCTTATGTCGTTGAGCCGGTCGGCCAGGTCGGCCAGGCTGTCGGTAAGCCCCGCCCCCGGCTCGCGGCCGAGCTGCGCCTGCGCCTCGCTGCCGAGCCGGTCGATGTCTTCGCGCACGCGCTGTAGCTCGTTGTCAAAGTCCTTGTTTTCCACCACGGTCGGCGCTTTCGAGATTTTCGCTAGGATCTTTAAAATTAAATAAGAAAGTAGGTACTTAATAATTTATGATGCCTATAGAGGTTATTGGGATGAAACAACTGTAAACGGATTTTTAGATTATCGTCAAGTGAGACTGTGAAGTTTTCGAAATGTCAGCATATAAAATATAATACGCAAAACCGTTTACAGTTGTTTCATTCGTAAATATGAAAATTTATTGACAGTGTGTAAATATAGAATGCGATGTACCTACTCGCATGCAATAAAAAATATGATTTGAAAGAGGCTTAGATGCGACATTGTCACTAGGTATCAAAAAAATTGGACAGTCTTTTTTCCTTCCGTCAATCAAAAATGAAGTGCTAAGTAGATATATTTTTTTAAATTGATGATTTTTTAATAATAATACAGTAATACATAGAACGGTATATCATTATTAAAACAGTATAAGCAACAACTTATTCCATTTGTCGTGTATAACACAGCATAACTCAGCATCATGAAATGTCATGAATCATTGTCTGCAATTATCATAGCACGTGTTTAGCACTTGTTAATGTATCACGGAACAGTGTCTCCACGCGGCACTGTTTGTTCCATGCCGCATGGAACAGTGTATACTTACATCGGCCGCATGGAACAGTATATACTAATATATGCCGCATGGAACAGTGTATACTTACATCGGCCTCATGGAACAGTGTATGCTTACATCGGCCTCATGGAACAGTGTATACTCATATCGGCCGCATGGAACAGTGTATACTCACATCGTCCAGTTCCTTCAGCTCTCGCCTGTGCTGCGCCACGGCGTCTTGCACCAGGTTGTAGCAAGGAGGGCAGTCCTCACAGCCCTGCCCGTCCTGGCGACGCTGCTTATTCTCCATACACCTATAAAAACATATAATATCAACTCCTAGAACATTCAAATTCAAATTCAAATTATTTATTGCATTCCTTATGTTATTACAGATGTTACAGTTAGTGACAGTTACAATAAGGACCTAGTTTAGGTACAGCAATATAATATTGCATACAATATTGTTTTATATAATTTTATTAAAATCTATATTTATACATTTCTATTTGGGAGCAGATAATAATATATTGCACTTAATTTCTCTATAATAATATAATTAAAAGCAATTATTTTATGTATTTCACTTAAACTTATCTATCATATTATATTCATTTAATTTGTAGTAGCATTTCTTAATTAGTAACTCTCTTAATAATTTAATAAATTTTTTATTGTTGTTTTCATTTTTAACATTATTCCATATCAACTGGACATATTGACCCGCATCAAGTAAGCCTTTTAAACCCCCACGAGAAGGTTTGTCATTTGAAAAACCCACTTCAAAATCCGTTGCGTAGTTTTACTGCTTTAAGTATACAAAGGGACGGACAGACAGCGACATCCACTTTTATACTACCTAGTGATATGTTTAATTCCATTATCAGTGAAGGTCGATGTAGATTCAGTTCTTCCCTACTAATAATATAAATGCGAAAGTAACTGTCTGTTACGCTTTCACGCTAAAACAACTGGACCGATTTAAATGAAATTTGGTACAAAGAAAGTCTGAAGCCTGAGAAAGGACATAGGCTTCTTTTTAACCGACTTCAAAAAAAGGAGGAGTTCCGCGCGGACGAAGTCGCGGGCAGAAGCTAGTAATAATATAAATGCGAAAGTAACTGTCTGTCTGTTACGCTTTCACGCTAAAACTACTGGACCGATTTAAATGAAATTCGGTACAAAGAAAGTCTGGAGCTTGAGAAAGGACATAGGCTACTTTTTAACCGACTGCAAAAAAGGAGGAGCTAGTACCTAGACTATAAAGGTTACCTGTCGCATCGCCTGCCCTCCACGTTCTCCTGGCAGGTGCACTGTCCCGTGACGTCACACTGGTAGTTGGTGGAGCCCCACTCGTCGCAGTCGCAGTTCTCGCAGCCCCCCACTGAGAAGCCGTAGTGGTACGCGCGGCAGCGGTCGCAGTGGATACTGGCAACATTCATTATTAGATTAAGGTAATCATTTCTGATGCCTTCGCGGTAAAAATAAAAAAAAAACGCGAGTTAAATCCGTCTCTATACCTAGTTGTTTCATTGCGAAGATTTTTATTTGCAAAAAAACATAGTGTACGGGCTAAAATTCAATTGTCAGTTTTGTGATAAAATTTACCCAAATTTTTATTCGGAAAAATTTCGTCACAAAACTGTCATGAATTTTAGCCCGTTTAGCCCGTAATTAAATACACGCGTTTTAGTGAAACTGCATAGTGTAAAAGGGCAGAATCCTTTTGTGCGATAAATAAAATTAAAATTTGATAATCGACACTTGCACTTTAACGGTTATTTTGACAGTGTTGCCACATAAAAAAGAAACTAAAAAGATAATAAAAATTACTTAATGTTGAGCTGTCAACACATTGTATGCAACTCACCCGTCGATGCCGGGCTTGCAATAGCACTGGCCGGTGACCGGGTGGCAGGTGGCGTTGTACGACCCCTCCAGGTTGCACTCGCAAGACTTGCATCCCTCTCCCGACCCGATGTTGTAGTAACCGTCCTGTACATTCAGATAACAGGTTTAGAACCGGCTTCGGTTTCTCACGAGTTTCACTTGATATTATTAAGTCTCAAGCTACTGTAGAAACCTCGGGTAGTACCAGAATAACTTTATAATGTACAAACTGTCCGCCCAGCTTCGCATGGATCATCTTTTTTATAGCCTATGTCACTCGGGAATAGTGTAGCTTCCCAACAGTGAAAGAATTTTTGAAATAGGTCCAGCCGTTATGGAGCCTATTTAATCCAAACAAACAAACCTTTCCTCTTTATAATATTAGTATAAAAGAGTTTATTAAACTGAGCACACGTATACACTTGGTTGGTGATATAAAGAAAAGGTATTGCCATCGTATGATAACATTATCTATCTATACTAATATTATAAAGCTGAAAAGTTTGTTTGTTTGAACGCGCTAATCTCAGGAACTACAGGTTCGAATTCAAAAATTCATTTTTTGTTGGATAGACCATTTATCGAGGAAGGCTTTAGGCTATATAACATCACGCCGCGACCAATAGGAGCGGAGAAACAATGGAAAATGTGTAAAAAACGGGGAAAATTTAAAGCCTTATGAAGAATTACTATTCCACGGGGACGAAGTCGCGGGCACAGCTAGTAACTAATAATTTTTATATTGCAAACAGGTAGGTACCTACAGATTCTTAGGCTTTACGATTCCGTTTAAAGGGTAAAATGAAAAGGGTAAAACCAGACTGTATCTCATGAACCTTGATAGTTAGTTGGAATCATCACAGATGTGAATGTTGATATAACTAAATAAATACTAAAATTAAAGAAGAGTAGAATGAATATTTAAGACGACTCTCATCGTGCTAATAATAACCTAAAAGCCTTATGTAAACTCACTTCACACTTGTCGCAGTTCTTGCCGACGACGTGAGGCCGGCAGGAGCAGTAGCCGGTGAGGCCGTCACAGAGCGGCGGCCCCTCGGCGCTGTCCTGCGTGCCTGTCTCGTGACACTCGCAGCGCTTGCAGTCGCCTTTCTTTTTAGGGTCCAACGCGTCTCCATAGAAACCTAAAAGAATCATAATAAATAGGTAATCTTAATACGGCTGAACCCATTTTCATATAACATTGCTAAGGACACTCCCAGTAGATTTATTTTTTAAACAAAATCGGTTCTACTATTTGGGAGGTGTAATGCCATAGAGTGTTTGACACAAATGTAATACACAAACACGTCAAACGATAGCAATCGTTATTATAATGACTAATAAACGACTAAAGAGTGTTTCGATGAAAAGATTTCCAAAACGAAAAAAACAAAAATAGGTCCATTCGTTCGGAAGCTACGATGCCATAGACAGACACACACGCAAATACACAGACAGACACGTCAAACTCATTACTAACTACACTTAAAACTTTTTCCTGTCGGGGTTAAAAACGGCACTATAAAAGAAAGACTTTCTGCTGAGTCTTACGCGGCGTTTCTTCTCAGCTATGACGGTTCGAAGCCCTCGCTCATCTGACGTACAAAACTACGTACTATTAAGGTCTATAAATAATATACCTAATATATTTGTATTTCATGCTAACAACATACCAAGAAAAATACTCACCGCTACGACACTTGTCGCAGTGTTCGCCAGCCGTGTTGTAGATGCACTTCAGACACTCGCCGGTGGTCCGGTTGCAGTTGCCGACTGCATTCAAGTCGATGTTCCCGTTGCACTGACATTCCTGACACTCCGACTGCACCCCGAAGCTGCCAGTCGGGTCGCCGAAGTGACCGTCGGCGCATAAATCGCATTTTTTACCTGTAATAATTAAAAACTGTAAACGTACTAAAGACTCATTGAAAGATTTGTTAGGTTAGCCACGGTTACAAGTCCTCTAAAAGTTCAGTTCAAGTCAGGTTTAACCAATCAGAGACAAGCTATTTGCCTGTAACAGCTAGACTTCAGGTTTAACCAATCAGAGACAAACTACTTGCGTGTAAAAGATTGAACAAGTCTTGCAGACTTCAATTTAGACTAGCGACATCTAAAGCTAAAGAAAGAAAGGAAATAAATTTATTTTGCAAATATTCACATGCTTAATGAGGGCCACCACGTATCAGAAATCCGCTAGATGCGCTAGTGTAGAATAAGGTCTAGCTATCATGTTCCACCAATGAGAGGCAAGCTACTGGCCTGTGATTGGTGGTACATGACAGCTGGACCTCATTCTACACTAGCGCATCTAGCGGATTTCTGACACGCGGTGGCCCTCATTACAATAAAATAAAAAGCCCTTAAAACTATGTAGCTTATAACTAGTGATTTATAAGCTACATAGTTTTAAGACTAGACTAGACACAAACTAGTGATGAGATATTATGTCTTAGGGGATTGAAATGTATCCTCAAAATAATGTGATGAGGTAAGTCTTTGTCTGTCTACCTGGATGTGATTTGTGTTTATGTGTATTCTCAGATATGAGATGTGTTTGTGTTTATGTATGTTCTCGAATATATAAAGATATGTGTGTTATACACATTTGATGTGTGTTTGTGTACCTATACTTACTGTCTTATGTAATGTGTGGTATCAGATATAATGAGATATGTGGTTGTGTTCTCAAATATGTGTTTGTGTTCTCAGATATGTTTGTGTACTCAGATATGTGTTTGTGTTCTCAGATATGTTTGTGTTCTCAGATATGTGTTTGTGTTCTCAGATATGTGTTTGTGTACTCAGATATGTGTTCGTGTTCTCAGATATGTTTGTGTTCTCAGATATGTGTTTGTGTTCTCAGATATGTGTTTGTGTTCTCAGATATGTGTTTGTGTTCTCAGATATGTGTTTTTGTGTTCTCAGATATGTGTTTGTGTTCTCAGATATGTGTTTGTGTTCTCAGATATGTGTTTGTGTGTGTTCTAAAATGTGATATATGTCTTACCAGCGTATCCAGCAGGGCACTCAGTACAAACGATGGACTTGTCAAACAGCTCAATGCAGCCGCTGTCCTTTGGGCAAGGGCAAGGTTTGCAGTCATCCGGGGTACCAGCGATGGCGTTACCATAGTAACCCTTAGCGCAGAGCTCGCAGTTGCTACCGGCTGTGTTGTGCTTGCAGATGCAGAAACCTGGTGCATACAATCTCTTATTAGACATTCAAAGAAACAGAGCTGTACTTTTAAAATGCATTTCTAACAAGTTGTTTCATTCCAATGTGTAATAACTGCGAAGGCATTAGACATTATTACAATAATATCTCCTTCCAGGTAGTTCACAAACCTGTAGCCGTGTCGCAAATATGGGCATGTCCGTTGCAGTCGCAAGGGATACAGTCGGAATATGGGCCGCCGTTCGCTGGCTCGTGTCTATACCCGGGGGCGCATTCCTCACAATAATCCCCCACATAAGCAGCAGGGCAGGAACACTTCTCCACCCAGTTAGCCGGCGCAGAGCCTTTGTCTCTCCCAATCTTAGCCGTCTCCAGCTTGAAGTTCATCAAGTACCCCACACCGCCCTTGTTGTAAGTTCCTCTTATTTTGATAGCTGTTAAGTTCTGGAGTATCGACATGAACTCGAAGTTGGAGAGTGTGGGCGTCCACCCGTAGCGCGGGTCCTCGTGCAGGCGGAAGGTGTATTCTTGCGGCTGTGAATTAGGAGGACTTATTTCAACAAACGTCTTATCATAAACTAGCTTCTGCCCGCGACTTCGTCTGCGTGGAACGCCTCCTTTTTTGCAGTCGGTTTAAAAAGTAGCCTATGTCCTTTCTAAAGCTCCAGACTTTCTTTGTACCAAATTTCATTTAAATCGGTCCAGTAGTTTTAGCATGAAAGCGTAACAGACAGTCAGACAGACAGACAGAGTTACTTTCGCATTTATAATATTAGTAGGGATTTTATAAAAAGAACTTTGAGGCTTAAATTGCTTATAAAGTTATAACGTAATTGTGGTAAACTCCTTCTTCCTTCGATTATAAGGATTATTCACATGTATTGTTCTAAGCAGGCGCGTGCAATGTGGGGAGTGTAAGTTTGGCGACAGGGTAGGCACCCCATACATTAGCGACTCTGTGCCTGTATGGAATGCACGCCCTTGTTTCTAAGTGAATTATAAGTTAGATATTGGTCTGCGATAGGCTGATGATGATGTTGATGGGATTGAATGCTTCTATAACCTACTTTAACGCTTGTCTTATGAGGAAAATAAAAGTACCTAGTCTTGAGAACTCTTCCGAACATAATGTGTCGAAGCTTACTCCATATATTTATGGACTAAGATATTACCTGATCAGTTGGCTCAAGGTTATTCTGTCCATATATGTTCATGGTGACCGATGCCTTGGCTCCCTCCAGCACGATGTCTTCAATACCGGGGTACCCTCGACCCTCGCCCAGTTTTAGGGTGAACTTCAGCTGGTGGTTGTATGAAGGTCTCTGGTCTCCGAGATACTGGGACGGAGCCACGAAGTAGACCGTCTCGTGACCAGATGATTGGACCTCTGGAAATGTAATGAGGAATTGGGTATTCATCATGGGCTTCAAAATATTCTATAGGCTATGTTGCTCGTGGATAATGTAGCTTTCGAATGGTGAAAGAATTTTTAAAATCGGTTCAGTAGTTTTTGAGCTTATTCATTACAACCAAACAAAGATTTCCTCTTTATAATATTAGTAAAGATAAAAAAAAATAAAAGTAATTGTTTAATATGACATATTACGTATCTCAAAAGTAGCTTTTACTGAGATTTTTTGCCCTTGTGGCGGTCCAACAAGCAAAATCATCACTAGCGTTCTCAAAACTACTTTTATCTATAATTCTGTACTAATATAATAAGGAGGAAAGGTTTGTTTACTACTGGACCGATTTAAAAATTTCGTTCACCGTTGGAAAGCTACACTATTCCCTAGTGACATAGGCTATAAAATCGAAGCGAAGCCGGGGCGGACAACTAGTATTTAATAACCTTACCTATATTCTGGGTGTTAGCGTTAAACTTGAGCTGCGCCGGCTGGTGGTCGTTGCTCTCAGCGGACCACTTCTCCGTGTCTCTGATGAAGTGCGCGCTCAACTCGTAAGCCTGGTACTTCGGTGCCGAGGAACAGCTCGAGGAGTGACCGAAGCAGAAGCAGGGGGTGCAGCCGAACTCGTTCTCCATGTCCAGGTTGAAGAAGCCTGGTTTACATCTGTAAAATGGTATGACATTTTCAATTACTCCATTAGTACAGCTGAACTTGTGGTTTAGGTAGCGTCATCTCGTATGGTACGATTGTAAAGTGTAAATGTTAGTAAAGCGCCATCTAGCGGAACGTGCGCGTACTATTACATCTTGGCATGAACTTTTTGACCTTAACTGATCGGCCCGGATTTTAGACTGATAACTGATCCAGTTGACCGCACTAAAAAGTTCTAATTTCTAGCGCTTTTTAATGGTAACTATAGAGTTCATTGCATATTCCAATGATTTTCAAAGCAGAGTAATTTAAATTAGGTACTGTAGAGGTTGCAATCCACTATGAATGCTAGCCGTGTGGTCGCGTAGTTTTAATGAGGCCGTCCGAGTATTACGTAAGCACTATAGGGGGGCCGGAGGGGTATTGGCATTGCTTATTTTTGATGACGTGAGAAACTAGGGGGGTCTAGTTGGTGATTACGTATAGTTTATATTAAGTGTTAAAATAAATAAAAGTAGGTATGTACTTACACTCTACACCTTGTGCCCTCCACGTTCTGCTTGCAAGCGCAGACCCCAGTGACGGGGTTGCAGCGCGGTTCGTTGCCGTACGACCCCGCCACGTGGCAGTCGCAAGGCTTGCACCCGAGGTTAGTGAACTCGTAGTGGTTTGGCGCGCACACGTCACACTTGTCACCTGTCACGCCGGGTTTGCACTGACATTTGCCCTCGGCGTTGCATTGCAAGCTACGAGAACCTGGAATGATAGGAATATGACTATATTCCACCATCTTAGACTTAAGATAAGAGGGTTTTTTTAAAAAAGAGGTTGTGCTTGAAGATCTTGAACATGTTTTTCGCATTTCTCATTACGAATATCACAGTTCGGTAAGAAGTTGAGATAAAAAGTTTAAAATGGTCCTTCAAGTATTACGTAAGTAGATTTACAGCAATTATTCACCCCCCTCCCCCTTGTCACCACAAGTAAAGCTCTTGCGTATTTATAAGAAAGTAAACAACTACTGACGACATAATCACCATCACCCCTCCACCGCCAAAAATAACCAAAGACCCCCCTTATAATTCTTACGTAATACTTGCACGGCCCCACAGCGAGGCCGCAGACCGTGCATATATATTATACTAGCTTCTGCCCGCAACTTCGTCCGCGTGGAACTCCTGCTTTTTTGCAGTCGATTAAAAAGTCTGTAGACTATGTCCTTTCTCAGGCTCCAGACTTTCTTTGTGCCAAATTTCATTTAAATCCAGTATTTTTAGCGTGAAAGCGTAACAGACAGACAGAGTTACTGTCGCATTTATAATATTAGTAGGGATACTCACCAGTAGGATCGCAGTTGCATGGTATACAAATGTCTCCATCGGCTTGATAGAAGTTTTCTCGGCATCGCTCGCAGTTAGGTCCATCTCGGTTCTGGGCGCAGTCTATGCAGTGGCCGCCGTGACCAGTATGCTCGTATAGGTCCTTATCGAAGTAGCATTTGTCAGAGAAACCGTTGCAGTTGCAGGCTGTGGAATGAGATAGTTGGTTTGATAAGGTAGTAAGTTATTACGGTTTTGAAAATATGCAATTAACTGCGGGTTTGATGTTAATTCTGTGACATCAATATTTTGACAATGTAGAATTTTACAATTATGCAATAAATAGGTCAGACAATAGTACATTACGCACCAAGGCCAGTAAAATAAAAAATGTCTCAGATCACATGTAATTGTCGTCCGAGGCGAAGCCGAGGTTGACAAAAATGTGATCTGAGGCTTTTTTATTTTACTGGCCGAGGTCAGTATACTATTTTTCTGTTCGACGAAGCCAGAAAGCGGAAATTTCATTTAGCGAAGCGGCCACAAAGTTGGCGCTTTCTGGCCGGAGGACGGAAAAAGACATTTCGCATTTATAGTGCTAAACAACTTAACTACTACACACATTAAAAGCTAATAAAAGTTAACTTGCATTGCAAAAATGAAACATTTCTTAGTCAATAGATTAACTGCCAAATATAGGTACAGTCAAATTTTGCGTTATAAATAATCCCTTAATTAAGAAGTCAAAATTACATCAACAATACTGCCCTCTAGATAAGTGACATAGGCTATAAAAAAAGGGATCCAGACGAAGCCGGGGCGGACAGCTAGTTTATAATATTATTCCAAGGCACATCTGTTACATATTCGCCACTTATAAATTAAAACAAAACGCAGACAATGACGTCGTAGATGTGCCGTTATCCTTTTTTGTCATAACAGTTGATCATTGTGAAACAAAACAATAGAAAAAATATTATTTATTGTTAGTTATATACCTAGTTTAACAAATATCAACGGTGGCGCAGGTAAAAAGAGGTTTATTACCACTGGTGCATATTTTTATTACACAGCAAAACATGAATATATGTATACAAAAGGTCTGAGGAACAGACTTAATGCCTTACGGCATTTTCTACCACTCGTGTAGACGAAAATAAATTTACTTAATTTAACACATTTATTTAAAAATCACAATATTTATACTTAGGTACACAAATTAAACTATATGTAGGTACTTAGTTAAGTATAATAAAAAACAAGAACATGAGTTAAATAGGTATATTAATGAGAACTATGAGAACTGTATTATTGGAAGCACTGTTGAACGATAGAATAGAAATATTATTATACACGTGGAACTCCTCCTTTTTTGCAGTCGGTTAAAAAGTAGCCTATGTCCTTTCTCAGGATCCAGACTTTCTTTGTACCAAATTTCATTTAAATCGGTCCAGTAGTTTCAGCGTGAAAGCGTAACAGACAGAGTTACTTTCACATTAATAATATTAGTAGGATTGAGAGAGTAGAATACTTGACTATACACTGTGACAAAAGTTGAAAGAATAAAATATCAAAAATAAACATCAGTACAAAATAAACATAATTATAAGTGTAAAGGTCGCTACCAAAGAGTTCGCGACAATGGACGTAAATATATTAAAATAAATAGATAAGTATTTAAATTAAAAAAAAATCGCAAAGCAGCAATAAAACTATTAAGAGAAGACCAAATTTTAAGTAGGTAGTAAGTACCTACATATATTATTGTATTGCATTTCGCTCGGCTGGCTGTAATATGACTCTACAAATATCAAGTATTCGTTCCAATGATTTTGATCAGTACGGGACTTCACTATAAAATGCTGATGTAATTAAATAATTTATGAATCACCGGTACTAAGTACAATAAATGCATTAGGGAAGCCTATATATATATTTCACCACTGGCACCAATTAATTTTAGTGTGCTAGCTTCTGCCCGCGACTTCGTCCGCGTGGACCTCTTTTTTTGCAGTCGGTTAAAAAGTAGCCTATGTTCTTTCTCAGGCTCCAGACATTCTTTGTACCAAATTTCATTTAAACCGGTACAGTAGTTTTAGCGTGAAAGCGTAACAGACAGACAGACAGAGTTACTTTCGCATTTATATTAGTAGGGATAACTCAAAAAAAGTAACTTTTTCGGGAGAGGCGAAATTGTTGTAAGGAATCGGATCCTTTTTTTAGCGTGTGTTTAACTAAAATCTTCAGATATCTGAGTCAGCTCCCTTTAGATCTAGGTGTTAGATTATCTAAACATGGAACTGCTAAATTAAAATATCATTAATCATGCCTATTTACAATTAATATAATAGGGTATTTGACATGTTTTTAAAATCCATTTTATATTATGTAGTAGAGTCAAAGGAACCCAGCAAAAGTTGTTTTTTTTAAATCTGGTATGTATTAGCTGAAAAACATCGAATTAAAAATTCAATATTTAAATAGTGTGCCAAAACGCTACTTTGGCAATATGGCGCCGCAATGAGGTCGGTGACGTCACATGCCTGTTTGACAACTAGGCGCAACACAACTAGGTAAACAAAGTTTACGGGCATGTGACGTCACGAAAAACTCGGCCCAGCAGGAGCGTTTTGTGTCACGTGACAAACGTTTAAAAAATGTAATTTTTATTTAAGGATTTTTAAATAAATCAATCATTATTTTCAACTTACGTTAATGAATAATCATTTTTTAACTCTTAATTTATACTGTTAACAGTAATTTACACTTTATTTTTCGCATTGTCAAAAAGCCTATTCGCATGTTAAAAACAAAAGAGACCTAACTCGAAATCTGTCACTACGCGAATTCAAATTTAATTGTTATACTTAAAAGTCCTTAATGGAGTAACGATATATTTCGACTTGAGTCACTTTCGTTCTCAACATGCGAATATTGTAAGAAATCGCATGTCCATTCGATTTACGTTACAATTTTTTCCTTTTGGAGGGTTGCCATCCGTCCGAGTTTCCCCGGATTTGTCCTAGTTTTAATGGCGTCCGGGGGAGCGTCCGGGCCGGGCTTTCACCGGCGTCCGGGTATGAAAATGTAATGAGTACCTACCCGTTTTTTTTTGGTGCCAAAACTATCGACCATGGTTTATTGGAATTAAACAACTATTAACGGATTTAACTCGCGTACTTTTATTTTATTTTATTTGCTGACGTTTCGGATTCTTTACAGTTTCCATAATCGTAGCACGACTGACAATAGTCTAACGCTAAATCCGTTAATAGTTGTTTCATTCCAATGTGTAATAACCGCGAAGGCATCAGAAATTAAAATGACCATGGTTTATGTCTACGTGTCCGGGTTTTGGACTACAAAATCCGGGGATTTTACGCGGCTTGTCCGGGTCGCCAAATTTTAGACATGGCAACCCTACTTTTGGTGTAACAGCAGTACTTACCCGTCCCTCAGTTAGTTTGACATTTAAAGTTCAAATACATCGTTAACTGTTATGTCATTTCTTGAAGATTTTATTAAATACCACGTGTATATTAAAGCGCTTTTGTAAAGGACGGTCTCGGAGCACAGCGAAAAACGGACTTTGCCCTTTTTTTATTTGTTCCTTGCCGCAGGCCTTCAAGGTTGCGCGAGCGTGAGGGTACTATTACTACGCGCGTGCGACAGAGACAAATAGAAAAAGGTCAACGTCTGTTTTTAGCTGTGCTCCGTAACCGTCCTTTAGTAATAATAATTGTGATATTTATTTTTGGGACATCTTAACTCAGTGCCTATAGTAAAAACATCTTAAGGTACGAAATGATATAAGGCTGTATTATTTAATTAAGTATTATGTATATACAGCATTGTATGCAAACTTAAGTTTCAAATACATAAGATCTTTTTCTATTGTAAAATTGTTTTTAAAAAACTACATTCTGCTGAGCATTCTCGCGGCATTTCTTCTTAGCAATAATGGTCCCCAAAATGCTAAAAAGTACTTACTTTTGAGTACAAATATCATTAGAAAACAATTAATTAATTTGAATATTTACCTTTGCATTCAAAAACGTTGTTGGGTGAGGTGCGGCCCCACGGCGCGTCGTTATAGAAGTCTCGGCAACGCTCGCAGTCGCGCCCCGCCGTGTTGTGTTCACATCTGCCAATGATAGTCATTAGTCATCACTGAGACATCAACAAATCACTACATAGTCAAACATACATACATACATAATAAAACAAAGTCGATGTCCATCCCTATTTTATTAATATATAATACACTTTTGATTTTGAACTCTCAGCTCACCAAGATCCGTGCTTATTAAATTTGTACTTTCACACTCAGTGTCGGATTTGCCCTAAGGCCCAGTAGGCCCGGGCCTACGGCAGCCAGATACTAGGGACGGCAAATCGTGCCAGAAAAAGTCCGTGATGGAAAATATCCATCTTAATATGTGATGGGTGTTGAGAAGCCAAGAACCCCACCTGCAAGCTCTGACCCAGATCTGATTGTAGCAGATAGAAGCATCTCCGTTGCAAGATTCAACCAAAGATCCGTGCTTATTACTTTCACACTTGCATCCAAAATATCTATACCTACTAATATTATAAAGCCGAAGAGTTTGTTTGTTCGAACTCGTTAATCTCAGAAACTACTGGTTCGAATTGAGTAAATCTTTTTTCGTTGGATAGACAATTTATCGAGGAAGGCTTTAGGCTATATAATATCACGCTGCGACCAATAGAAGCGAAGAAACAGTGGAAAATGTGTAAAAAACGGGGAAAATATGAAGCCTTATGAAGAAGTGACAGTTAGAAGACTTTGACAGATCTTTGACGAAACAATCGGACGGGCAGGACGACGTCTGCCGGGGCCGCTAGTTATGTTATATGTCTTATATTATTATGTATGTTTATCCGTTGTCTAGTACCCATAGTACAAGCTTTGCTTAACTTGGGCCTAGATTAATTAATGTGAATTGTCTAAAGATATTTATTATCACTACTACAAAACAAAGTCGCATCTTTTTCTGTCGCTTAAATCTTTAAAACTACGCAACGGATTTTGATGCGGTTTCTTTTAATAGATATAGTGATTCAACAGGAAGGTGTGAAGTCCGGGCGGGTCTCTAGTTTATATACAACTAGCTGTGCCCGCGACTTCGTCCCCGTGGAATAGTAATTCTTCATATGGCTTCATATTTTCCCCGTTTTTTACACATTTTCCACTGTTTCTTCGCTCCTATTGGTCGCAGCGTGATGTTATATAGCCTAAAGCCTTCCTCGATAAATGGTCTATCCAACAAAAAAAAATTTGAATTCAAACCTGTAGTTCCTGAGATTAGCGCGTTCAAACAAACAAACACTTCAGCTTTATGATATTAGTATAGATTTGAAGGTCACCTGCAAGCCTTGACCCAGGAGCCATCAGGCATCATCTGGTTGTCGCAGATGGAGGCGTGTCCGTTGCAGGTGCAGCGAGCGCCCACGGCGATGTCGGCGATGGCGTACCAGTACGACTGGAACACCTGGCTGTCCCCGAACACTTCGTCGCCGAACGTGTTCAGACGGTCCAGGGTGATACGCAGGTCGGTTGCTGTCACCCATTTCTGGAGGTCGGAGTTTAGAGGTGTTATTGCACATGAGGTAAAAGTAAAGTTGGTGTAAAAAGTTCGACACAAAAAATCTGTTAAAAAATAACGATAGTCAGACAACTCAATATTAGGTAACTAATCCCTACTATCCCTACTAATATTATAAATGTGAAAGTAACTCTGTCTGTCTGACAGTCTGTTACACTTTCAGGCTAAAACTACTGGACCGATTTAAATAAAATTTGGTACAAAGAAAGTCTGGAGCCTGAGAAAGAATATAGGCTACTTTTTAACCGACTGCAAAAAAGGAGGAGTTCCACGCGGACGAAGTCGCGGGCAGAAGCTAGTTATTAATATTTCTATAGAAAAGCGTCGCATCACGGGTACCCGTATGTTACGATGCCACAGACTGACTGACATATTTATACACAGACACATCAAACTTATTATAACACCCTATCTGTTTGTCTCATAATATGATTTGGTGCATAAAATTACAACAACTTTTTGCAAGTCGCAGATAAAGTTTCATAAATAATGAAAAGGAGCCAATTCGTTTACGATTAACCAACCTAAAATTACATACGTCATAAACACATTTTGTTTATGATTTTATATTATTTTTATTTTACCTAGTTCCCTAATAAAATATTAAGGTATAAAATTCAATAACGACATTATTGAGGTAATTTATATAAAGGTTTTATCCTAACTGAGTCAAATCATTCCTTTTCTGTCAAAAAACTAAATATAAATACGAGTAAAAATTTGTTCATCAAACGGAAACCCAGTCCTCACCTGCAGTTCAGGGCTGCTGTCGAAGGTGTAGGCCGAGGGTCTGCCCTCGAGGGTGGAGAACAGCACGTTCCCCCCAGAGAGGGGGGAGATGTCGGAATACTCGCTGGTGCAGAGGGCCATGGTCTCCGCGCCCGCCCTGGCCTGCCTCTGTTCCTCTCGACCATATATATCACGGCAGGTAGCACTGGATAAGATCAGGTCGTCATTAGAACTATGTGGTTGTTTTAACTTGAAAGAATTTTAGAAATAAACAATGATAACGAAATAATTTCTAATGCCACTGAGCTGATACCAGTCTAACGCTAATGTCCTTCCTCACTTTAGCGTTAGACTATTGTCAGCTCAGTCGTGCTACGATTATGGAAACTGTAAAGAATCCGAAACGTCAGCTAATAAAATAAAAATACGCGAGTTAAATCCGTTAATAGTTGTTTCATTCCAAAATGATAACGAACTTCCTACGGTTTTATTTTTGTTGCCTGAGTTTTCGAATACTCTAGAGTTTCTAGGGTGATGGCACCAGTAATGGACATGGCACCAATTATGGACATTATTTTCGTTGATCGAATTTATTAAGCAACTGGCCCAACTTTTTTCAATTGGAGATACTAAAACATAAGCAATAGACGTTTGGGCTTTCATTTTGATACACCTCATCAAAATTGCCCGTTTTATTTGAAGATGGTTGGGAATTGAAATCTCGTTTCGCGCGGTGGTCATAAAAATCCGTTTTTGTTAGTGAAATCGTTAAGGAGGTGAGTACATATTTGTGCATGGTATTATCTTGTGTTGTGTTGTAATGAGATTTTTTGTTATTTTTACGAAATAATACTATATTGCAAGTAAATTGAGCTAAGTTGAATATGTCCAATCCCAATAATAAGTTTTTTGTGGGGTTTGTTCATCACTGGATTCGATTTTTTACGAATTCCAGTTATGGACAAGTGTCCATTCTTAAGTTTTTAATATTTTTTTAGTTTATTGTATTAAATTATTTAATTTGTTGCACTAAACATTTCGGTTGAGTTGATTTTGTGATTGCTATTTATTTTCCAATGATGGACAATGTCCATAAATGGCTATTTTTAGTCGTCCATCATTGGGTTCTTTGTTTTATTTTATATGGCGCCAATAAAAAATTACACCCCGGAACAAATAGGGAGGGCATTTGATGCTGTACGATGCTGCATGATGCTGCTGAGGATGGGAGAAATGATGATCACAGCTGCCCTCCGGTTTCTTCTTCTTCTTCTTCAACCTTATTCTACCCAATGCTGAGTAGAGGTCTCTTCCATTTCAGCCCACTTCCCACGATCTCAAGTTTCCCGCATCCAATGTTTCCCAGCCACATGCACCAGATCATCGGTCCACCTCGCTGGCTGTCTTCCGACATTTCGCCGCCCCTTTCTCCGTCTCCAATCCAGCATCCTTTCTTCCGTCGGACCTACGACAGACATGGCCCGTCTACTTCCTTTTCTTCAAAGCTATGGTTTTTGTTATGTCGCACGTCGGTTAGTCTGGTTCTCTTCTGAACATCGGTATTACGGACCCGGTCTCAAAGAGAAATACCTAACATAGCTCTTGCCTTATACTACTTGGAGTCTATACTTGAAGTCGATGGATGATCTGCCTCGTGAAGTCCCGGCTCCATAGACCATTACGAGAAGAACGCACTGTTGAAACGTGCGACGCTTGAGGTATAAAGACGCACACTTTTGTCTTTCAGGACGTCTGAGAGCTTACCAAAATCCCCCCATCCCAGTTGGATTCGCCCTCCGGTTTGGGGTCTCTCAAATAACTTTGCATAACAAAGTCCAGGCAAAAGTCCTGCAGTTTGTGCTATGGGACTTCAAACTATTCTCACGGCAGAGGAAGAGGGCAATTTGGTGAAATGGTTGGTTGCAATGAGTTAAAAGCACTTTCACATAAATTTTCAAATAAATTAACAGAGAGCGTGCAAAAAATTCTCCAGGCTCCAGGTATCCGGAGCCAAGTATCTTCATTCTACATCTGGTGAGGGCGTCGCAGTGACACACCAAGTGTTCCATAGTTTCACATTCCTCTCCACACATTCTGCAGTCGCTGCTGTTTGGAAGTCCCATTTTGTGTAGGTGTTCGTTGACTCCTAGGTGACCAGTGAAGACTCCTGTTATAAGTCGGATTTGTCTTCAGTTTAGAAACCAGAGTTTTTTAGTCTAGTTTTCATTTGGGTGTTGTATAAATTGCCGTGAGGACCTTAGACCTAAGCATGCCTTCCACTCTTCGGTGCGGCTCTTGATTGTGTTTTCCTTAAGGCCTGTGTTAAAGGTGTTGAACGCCATGCGCATTATATACCAGCCCCGACTGCACTTTATGGGCCCCAAGAGCCTTCACCGCAGCCTGGCTGTCACTCAAAATATAGATGGTTTTTCGTCCAGGTGCCTGTCTATATTTTCTTGTGCACATGCAGCATACGTCTCTGCCTGAAATACTGTGGCACGCTTTCCCATGCTTACACTATAGCATATATATGCACCGCAGTTTCTGATAGATCTCAGTTGATTGATTTATTACCTATGTTACCAATTCTAAGCTGCAGCTGCTGGCAAAGAGGCAAAGCCTCAATTAATGTTTAATAAATGATTAAAAACCAGATCGTTGATTGAAAGCCTTATACTCGTAGTATAACTTTGAAATCTAAGGCTGATCACGTTAAAAGTTCAAATAGAGTTAATCAAAAGTAGATTTTTGACATTTGTTTTATTTATCTGTGCAATAAAAAAGTGTCCATTAATGGATGTTCATGACTGGGTCCATGTCCATTACTGGGGGTCCATCACTGAATCTTCGATGTCCATCAATGGTGATATCGTAAATTTCAATTTATGTTTTTTTTATTAATTATGTATTATTCATACAGGATTTTTGGTGTTGTTTAAATGTTCCTCATGTATTTGAGTACCGAACAAAAAATCACCATTTTTGTATTGCCAAAAAACATCCCATTTTTAAACGAAATTCTAATTTAGTGCGCTTAACATGTCCATTATTGGTGCCATCACTCTATATTTGTAGCCAACTGAGCTTCTGATGCTGCTCTAACTTAAGCAGTAAAGTAAATTTTACGGTTTAAATGACGGTTTACGAAAATTAATTTACTATTATTTTAGAAATTACAAAATTTAGCTTGCTTAATGTTGTATTTAAAAAAAGATCTTAATCTTATTTAGTTAAGTAGTCGTTCATATTTTTAATAGTAACGTGATATTGAAATAAATAATTAATTGTATTATCAATTGTATCTTTAGTATGTATAAGTAGATAATTTGTTGTGATCAACACGTGGCGTTACGTGTCCCTGCTTCCGGCATATTATTATTATTGCAGATCAACAGGCTTTTGACTTATCGTGACAATTTTTAACTTAATTAAGTACTATTAGCTTTGATTCGTGACAATATTAAACAAGAAAGCTATTTAATGAGTGACGTAGTATTTCTACTGCCGCTAAGGGCTTACCTGAAGAACTGGTAAGGTTCCCAATCAGCATCCTCGCTTGACTTCTTGTAGATGGCAAAACTCTGCGGCCGCGGGGAGTAGAACACCAGGCGGATGTAGGTGATGTCGTATGCTTTGCCTAGAGGACAAATCAGTCTTGTATTAAGTACCAGTAGAAGAAGATCCGAAGTAAGGACACAGTCTGTAGTATGGGGAATCCGAAGCAAGGACACAGTCGGTAGTATAGGGAATTACGAAGTAAGGACACAGTCTGTAGTATAGTAGAGGTTGCGAAGTAAGGACACAGTCAGTAGTATACAGTCTGTAGTGTAGTGTATGAAGTAAGGACATAGTCTGTAGTATAGTAGAGGTTGCGAAGTAAGGACACAGTCTGTAGTATAGGGACTCCGAAGTAAGGACACAGTCTGTAGCATAGGGAATCCGACGTATGGACACAGTCTGTAGTATATAGATCCTCCTTTACTGTTGTGCTAACCAGATAAAAGTAATACCTATTTTATAAAAAGGAAGTTTCCCATCATAATTTGACATGGCAACCCTCTGAACGCATGGTCAAAATTAATAAAATTTATAAAAAATATATGTTTTTTAATTCGGTTGCCTACTAAATAAAACAAATACCAGTGCGCAGGTATTAATATACATAACAAGGGGCCCTAGACAAGTGCCCAACGTTCAACGTTAACGTTAAACGTTAGGACCAAAATGTATGGGATTTGACATCCGCGAACGACTGTCACGTACGTCACAAATGTCAAATCCCATACATTTTGGTGCTAACGTTTAACGTTAACGTTGAACGTTGGGCACTTGTCTAGCCCCCAAGATCTCGACTGGTCGACAGAACAACTATAACGGATTTAGCGTTTTTTAGGGTAAATTATAGCGTTACAGTATTGTCAGCTCAATGAGGGCCACCGCGTTCAGAAATCCGCTAGATGCGCTAGTGTAGAATGAGGTCCAGCTGTCATGTACCACCAATCACAGGCCAGTAGCTTGCCTCTCATTGGTGGTACATGACAGCTAGACCTCATTCTACACTAGCGCATCTAGCGGATTTCTGACACGCGGTGGCCCTCATTGTGCTACGAGTATAGGAAACGGCGCAGCTTCCAATAAAATTAAATAAACGGGAGTTTAATCCGTTTTAGTTTCATTACAATTTAATTTAACTAACCTAAATGTAGAGTCAGGTTGACTTGTTTCGGGTATCTGATGCCTTCCTTCATGGTCTCCGACTGCCACCAGGTCATGTGGTCTTCGTAGTGAAGGTCGGTCAGGTAGGTGCTAGAGAACTGACCAGGTCGGCACTCATCGCACGATCTGGTGGAAATAATACATACATTATATATATTATTATATACAACACGAGCGAAGACTGATAGATTATGCATGTTCATATACTTATCTGTTTTTTTCTGAAAAATGCACAATGTAGGTGTATAAAAAATCTTTATTGAGTACCTAAAGGACTAAAACACGTAAATATTTACTAGCGCTTCTAAATAAAGCACCACAGCGAGGCTATGATGAATTGTCGAGTCGACATCTCGTCATGCCGATATCGTCTTATTCTCGAGATTATCTGTCAAAAATCAACGTTGTCGACAACGAGAAATCTTGTCATGTCGATGTCGTCTCTTATTTCAACATGTCGATAACAAAATAATATCGTAACGAAGAACCTTTTGCTTGTCGACAACATGTTGTCGACAGTTCATAATAGGCTCGCTGAAAGTTCGCGAAACTCATCAGCTGTTATGCCTTTGTATAAAAAAGAATTATCAAAATCAAACTACTAAAAAAACTTTGTAAAAAGTTATGCATGGTCATACACAAAAAAATATACGCGACGACATGAGAACCTCCTCCGTTTTTATCGTCGGTTGAAATAAAGCTTAATTTTTAACCCTTAAGAGCCCTTGAATGAAAAATTCACTCGGTTATCTTTCGCACGTCATTCAGTTAACCAGTATTAGTCTAAAGGAGCAGATCTTACCTGGTGGAAGTCCCTGCGTTGATCTGCTGGCAGTACACCGTGTTTCCGGAGTCACCACAAGTGTTTGTAGCCTCCATTTGCACCAGATACGCTGCGTTCACGAACTCCGGTATGCATCTCTGTGGAATGATTCGTTTATCAGTTGGTGCATATATACCTATAGCTTGTCTGTGACTTCGGCTGTAAATTACGGTTCAAGATATTTGTTTTCCTCTTAAGAATTAACAAGTGAATTACTTAATATTATAACTGCATAGACAAATGGAATAGTAATTCTTCATAAGGCTTCATTATTTTCCCCGTTTTTTACACATTTTCCACTGTTTCTTCGCTCCTATTGGTCGCAGCGTGATGTTATATAGCCTAAAGCCTTCCTTGATAAATGGTCTATCCACCAAAAAGAATTTTTGAATTCGAACCAGTAGTTCCAGAGATTAGCGCGTTCAAACAAACTCTTCAGCTTTATAATATTAGTACAGATTTCTGCAAACTAGGGAGTGGAATACCCGTTGCAACCGCGCGGTGGTACAAAATGGTGACGTCGCTGTGGTTGACTGTGTACGAGTGGTTAGCTGTTGAACTGCCTGACACTATAGTAAAATCTAAATTTGCGTTTAGAATCAACATGCGTAGACTTAATGAAAGATTAATACTTACATGGATCTTAGTTATTAGAATAATAATAATTATTGTTAGCGGTATTTTTCTGTACTTAATGCTTATATAATTAGGACTTTAAGATTCGTAAATTTAAGCCTCTTAACGGAGGATTAAAAAATATCCTATGTCCTTCCTCGGGAGTCAAACTACATATATACATATCAAATTTCATCAAGATTGGTTCAGCGGTTTAGGAGAGTTAATAGAGTTAAAAAAGGCTTTTACTTTGATTTTTAACACGTCAACAACTACTGTAATTACATAGGTACGAAATGATTCATATAAAGATGTCTAGATGTAGGTACTATTACTTAACTATTCATTCATTTAGTGCTTCATATATTTCGTACTTTTCTTTTAATAAATGCCTAGGTAGTTATTCAGTACCTAATAACAGAGAAAAGACTACCTTTCTACTTTTACCAACCCATCCAAACATCTCACAGCCAAAAACCCACCTCTACTGCACTCCACAAACTAAATCCCTCCAATCTCGACCTTAGCTTTCTATAAATAACGTCGTGGTTACATCAGCATTATAAACAGGGCGTACAAGTTAATGTTGTGTATTGCATGTGAACGGCCTCACAATATCGTCTATATATAGGGTGCTATTTCGGCTGCAGGCGTTTCCTTATAGTTAAAGTTTTACGGCGTTAGTTAAAGCTGTAGATAATGCGAGTAAAGGAGTCTGCCCACTACACCGTATCATACCATGACTGTGCTATGAACGTGTCAGGCAAAAAAATATTCTTTGTATAGAAAAGCACGATACTATGTCCACTAGACCGTTCCGTCACCGTTCGTACCGTCTTACGTATTACCTTCCGTGCTTGATACTTTCATAGCACGGTCATGGTATGATACGGTGTAGTGGGCAGACTCCTTTAACGTCAGTGACATAACGCAAGCTTTGACATGAAGTGACTACCGGGTAGCACATTGCTTTTAAAACGTACTTAAAACGTCGTTTTTTGTCGTAGTAGTTCTACAGGAGATGTAAGATTTTTGTCGTGAGAAAGTATTTGTCGCGGCTCGTGTTTCATAGAGCACAAAAGTAAGACTGGTATCAGATAGATGCTTTTGTCGCGCGACATAAATCTATAAGTACTAATATTATAAAGCTGAGTTTGTTTGTTTGTTTGTTTGAAAGCGCTAATCTCAGGAACTACTAGTTCAAATTGAAACATTCTTTTTTTGTTGGATAGACCATTTATCGAGGAAGGCTTTAGGCTATATAACATCACGCTGCGACCAATAGGAGCGAGGAAACAGTGGAAAATGTGTAAAAAACGGAGAAAATAACTATTCCACGCGGACGAAGTCGCAGGCACAGCTAGTCTTACATATTTACAGTAAAAAGCAGTTTAGATTTTAACAGCGCGAGAATGCTAAATCAAACTTTAAGAATTAAATATACGATATAGGTATTTATATCTTTGTAAAATTCACACCAATGAATCTGGTCCCAAACTAAGCAAATCTTGTACTATGGGTACCAGACAACAGATAGACATAGGTAGGTACTACCTACATATAAAACATCCAGGACTCAAGCTAAGATTCTCGTAACACTAAAATCTGCCCTTAGCAGGATTTGAACCAGAGTTTCGTAGTGCGTGACCACTAAACCAATATACCTACCATCCAATACAAAACAGTCATTCTAACTAATAATATTATAAATGCGAAAGTAACTCTGTCTGTCTGTCTGTCTGTCTGTTACGCTTTCACGCTAAAACTACTGGACCGATTTAAATGAAATTTGGTACACAGACAGTCTAGAGCCTGAGAAAGAACATAGGCTACTTTTTAACCGACTGCAAAAAAGGAGGAGTTCTACGCGGACGAAGTCGCGGGCAGAAGCTAGTTCTTATATACTTTGCTATGAACACTAATTGATTTTCTACCAATGCGTTTTGTATTACAAAGCACAATGATCTCAATGAATAGAGTCCACATTGAATGACTGCGTCATCGGATAATGTCTTTATCAATAAATACACTTATCATGATTAATTTTACTTAATTTTTAATTTCAAACAGATAGATTTTTAACAATAGTCCTTGTTTTAATATATTAAATACTAGCGGTTCGCCCCGGCTTCGCACGGGTCCCTAATTTTTTTCAAAATATTCTATAGCCTATGTGAGGTGAACGTAGCTTCCCAACAGTGAAAGAATTATTAAAATCGGTTCAGTAGTTTTTGAGCCTATTCATTACAAACACAAAAATAGATACAAATCTTTCCTCTGTATAATATTAGTGTAGATTTATTTTATTTAATTCTACTCGTATGTATATTAATTATTTTAAAATAAACAGATCAGATATCACGTAAGGTTTTTGTCATGCGAAAAAACTTCTGTCATTGTCATACTATTGCAATGAGTAAAACAGCTATAGAGACAGAAACTTTTTAAGGCGACAAAAACCTTACTTAGCTCTTAAGGTAGCAGGTCCTCATTGGAATAATATTATTATAACAGTTTTATTCCAATATGTAAGAATTGCAAAAACATCGGAAATTATAAGAATCAATAATTATTTTATAGGTAAAAAGACTCAAGAAAGAAATAACAAATATAGTGCTATCTTTCTCTTCCGTTGGTGTATAAGTATAGCGCTATCCTACTCGCCGATAAATTATTGGTGGACATCTATTTGATCCTAAATCTATGGTAATCATCATTTGACGAATCATAGATTTAAACAAATATAAAGGTGTCAAAGATTAATATTGTTTTAGTGTCAACATTTGAAATAATAACTAATCAGTGGCCAAGTGAGTCATATTAACCGGAGTTTGAAGAATAAATAATAATAATTACGACAGTAAAAAATAAAAGTGGCTATGAACAAAGTCGCTGTGCTGTTGGCTGCTAGCAAAATATAGAAAATACATACTCTTCTTTTGTTGAAAAGCTTTGAAAGCTTTATTAAAAAACTTTTAACCATTTTTAGTGTAATAATTTCTGATGCGTTCGCGGTTATTACACATTGGAATGAAACAACTATTAACGGATTTAACTCGCGTATTTTTGTTTTATAATCTCTACTAATATTATAAATGCGAAAGTAACTCTGTCTGTCTGTCTGTTACGCTTTCACGTTAAAACTACTGGACCGATTTAAATGAAATTTGGTACAAAGAAAGTATGGAGCCTGAGAAAGAACATAGGCTACTTTTTAACCGACTGCAAAAAAGGAGAAGTTCCACGCGGACGAAGTCGCGGGCAGAAGCTAGTAATAAAATAAAATAAAAATACGCGAGTTAAATCCGTTAATAGTTGTTTCATTCCAACATTTTTAGTGTCTTACCATAGGTAGAGCGTATCTACAGTTTTGTCAAGCGAGAAATCGTTTGTCTCTATGACATTTTTGCAAGGACTGAATAACAAATGCTTTCTCCATTAGAAATTATTGAACAAGGAGAAGGTTTGTCGTGTCGATATTGTTTCGTTGTCGACATGAAGAAATAAGAAACGACACCGACAAGACAAGATATCTCGTTGTCGACAACGTTACGAGAGAATAAGACATGACAAGATGTCAACTCTACATTTCCTTATAGGCTCGCTCAATTAATTAAATTTTGCTTTACCCGGTTCAAGGACTAGAGCCAATGCGCTGGTAATTAAGGATTATTTATGGTTTCTAGTTAAATATCTTTGGACAATTAAAATTACTATTATGTACCTATATAATAATAATAGTAATCACACAAATCGATCTAGTCTCAAACTAAGCTTGTACTATGGGTACTAGACAACGGATAAACATACATAAATACATATAAGACATCCAAGACTTAGGTACAGATGTAAGCGCTCATCACATTGACATCTGCCCCTAGCTAGATTCGAAGCCGCAACCTCCGGTTTCGTAGTCAGGGCCTCTGATCACTAGACCAACAGGCCGTCAGTATCTAGGGTTTATTGGAGACTAGCGGCCCCGGCAGACGTCGTCCTGCCCGTCCGATTGTTTCGTCAAAGATCTGTCAAAGTCTTCTGTCACTTCTTCATAAGGCTTCATATTTTCCCCGTTTTTTACACATTTTCCACTGTTTCTTCGCTTCTATTGGTCGCAGCGTGATGTTATATAGTCTAAAGCCTTCCTCGATAAATGGTCTCTCAAAAAAAGAATTTTTGAATTTGAACCAGTAGTTCCCGAGATTAGCGCGTTCAAACAAACAAACTCTTCAGCTTTAGTATAGATACCTGATTTGGTCCTAGCTCCAAAACACATCTTGCGTGTTTGGTAAACGCCCGTGTAGACGGTACTAATGACGTGATCTTAGGATCATGGTGTTTAGACACGTGTAGGTAAGTTTTGTGTCTCTGTGATGAGAATCTTGGATAACTCAAATGAACCTTTATGTTAGTATGTTTATCCGTTGTCTAGTATTAAAAGCTTTGCTTAGTTTGAGATTAATTGGTGTGTGTAATGGTACCTATTATTATCCCAGTAAGAAGCCAGACTTCTAGTACTTACCTATTTGGGACAACAGGCAATGAAACTGGATTTTATAAATAGTTCACTTTTGAGCAAGGTACTGAATAGGTTCTCAAAATGACCTATGACCTTTCGAAAAGAAAGTTGCTCGTAAGGTAAGGAACCCTATATTTTCCGTTCACAATGCTACTATAGGGACAAAACGCAACTTCTCCAAAAGCCCTACTTTCATACTCAAACAAAATTGAACCTTAACACCTATTCCTTAAAACAACATATCACATACGATTGCAATTCAAATACGCTCAGCAGTAGGTACTAACTAGCTATTCCCCGTGGATTCATCCACATTTAAAATTACAGAATTCTCATAAAACACGGGCCACAGCACTCACGCACACAAAAAACGTTCATGCTCCACAGAAATGAAACTTTCGCATTCACAGTACTAATTAAGTTAGAAACAAGTAGATTTAATTATAAAACATGAATGAACGATAGCGTTAACGGATGCGATAATGTGTTCCGTTGGCGATTGATAACAAAACATTTGACTCCACGGTGTAAATGGACGGAGCTTCGATAACCTTTCAACAATCAGTCAAAATTTTTAACCTTAACGCAGAGCTTAAATTCTGAACATACCTGCGGTTGGTTTTCGCTGTTGTAGCAAGTCGCCAGTTTCTGCGGTCCTCTTCTTGCGCTGAATCCAAACTCTTGTTCCGAAGCTTTTGTTGTTATTGCCAGTAGTGTGAGTGTTAATATATGAAGCGTTGGCGACATGTTGCCGTGGCGTCGACTCGCAGCGCAGGCGGGTCAAGCACTGCCGCGCGCGTTCGTTTCACAACAGTATTGCAAAGAGTAGGGGCTGCGTTTATACCTAACACCGTCGCGGTCGCACAGAGAACCCCTTGCTTAAACTTTTAATATACTTTCTTACCTTCATAAATGTAAGTTTGTAACTAATCTAATTTAACTAAATTATTATTGTTTTTTTTGTGTCTGTTTTTTAAGTTGCTTAAGCATGATAATATGTTAACTATATTTCTCAATACCAAGTGAATTGTATTCTTTTTTTTGACAAATAAATGTCTTAAACCTAAACCTACCTTCGCAGTTATTATGCATTGGATTTGGACTATAAACGGACTTAGCTTGCGTATTTTATTTTATTGGCTGGCGTTTCGGAGCCTTTACAGTTACAGTGTAGTACTTCCATGATCCATAGCATAAGATTATCAGCTCAGTTGTGCAACGATTGTGGAAATTGTAAAGGTTCCGAAACGTCATGTACTTACTTAATAGTTTTTAGTTGTTTAATACCAATCCTTAATATTATTATACTTAATATTAAGATTGTCGGACTAATGAAGTAAAACTAGAAAGTTTAAGTAAGAAATTTAACACGTGTTTCGCTTACTTGAGGTTGTGTTGATATTATGTAAGCTTGGCAGCCATACCACCTACATACAGGTTTTCTATAGGTTTATTGCCACAGATTTGCATGCTTGTATATTCAAAAATTAATAGGTACCTATACGTAATTATTTACATTGTGTACAAATAGGTTTCGATCCATTGTTATTACTTCGCAAAACTTTAGAGCTGCTAACGATCAGTTTTATATAAAAACAAGTAACATCAGTTAATAACAATAATAATATTAGCATAATTATTACATGGCGAAAATAAAACTATTACGGATTTGAAACCATAAAAATAAACGGATGTTTCGACAAGTTTACAGATTCATTTATTTATATTTACTTATAGTAACTAAGATCTTAAAAATAAGGAACAAATTAAAACTATTGTTAGAAAATTACATGCCATTATTACGAGTAATCATAGCAGACTGAGTTGGCGACAGTTTTACCGTCACTCAATGTTCAGTTTGTCGTGTCAAATCGTCTTTTACCGTCACACTCAATGTTCAGTTTGTCGTGTCAAATCGTCTTTTACCGTCACACTCAATGTTCAGTTTGTCGTGTCAAATCGTCTTTTACCAACACACTCAATGTTCAGTTTGTCGTGTCAAATCGTCTTTTATCGTCACACTCAATATTCAGTTTGTCGTGTTAAATCGTCTTTTATCGTCACACTCAATATTCAGTTTGTCGTGTCAAATCGTCTTTTACCGTCACACTCAATATTCAGTTTGTCGTGTCAAATCGTCTTTTACCATCACACTCAATGTTAAGTTTGTCGTGTCAAATCGTCTTTTACCGTCACACTCAATGTTCAGTTTGTCGTGTCAAATCGTCTTTTACCGTCACACTCAATGTTCAGTTTGTCGTGTCAAATCTGTCTAAATGCATATTCTTTGGCACCGGCCGAGCGCCGCGGGCGCGACCGCTTTTTGTGTCGCCCGAGACAGCCTGTCACCCGTCTCGCTCTCGCCTGCTACCAAAAATGGAGGGAATTCGCGAGATTAGACTTTTAGAAGACGAGTTTTTTTTTGTTTTAAGTAAAACAGAGTCGGGGTACTTGGATATATACCTGACTGACACAAAGGCAGGATGATTATCTTCTATTAAGCTACTTAATAAAGGTCCGAAACAAGAGCTATGTGAACTAAAATAATAAAATAAAGACTATTTTGGTATTAAACAACTTTAAACGGATTTAACTCGCGTATTTTATTTTATTGGCTGACGTTTCTACTCTAGCATAAGACTATTGTCAGCTCAGTCGTGCTACGATTATGGAATCAGTAAACGAAACGTCAGCCAATAAAATAAAATACGAGAGTTAAATCCGTTTAAAGTTGTTTCATTCCAATGTGTAATAACCGCGAAGGCATCAGAAATTATTTAAGTCTATTTTACACATAGATTAAAAAGGCAAAACAAAATATGCCTTAAGATAGCTTTCATACAAGAGCGTGCATTACATATAGGTACAATGTGATCAATGTATGCAGTGCCTAACCCAGCATATACCCGCACCTGCTTTCACATGAAGGGCACAGGGCTATAATTGCTATAAAGCTTTTAGTGACAGTAAAATATTCACTCTTACTAAAATATTCACTATACGTCCGAGCTTTAGGTACCTACTTTATATAATACAAGAGACCTACCGCGGCTTCACACGGCAAAATTTTATTCTGCAGTAGAACCTCGATAGCTCGCTATAAACCTTCCTCTTGAATCACTGTACCTATTAAAAAAACCGCATCAAAATCCGTTTTTAAGATTTAAGCGTACATAGGGATTTAGGGACAGAAAAAGCTACTTTGTTTTATAATGTCCTGATTAATACTTAGGTAACAAAAATTAAGTTTTTATTTTTGTTAAACTTTTTAGAGGGCTTTTAGATTTATACGTGGGTGTTTTTTATATTATGCAGTGAAGTAAGGATGCTGACTGAATATCTTTATTGTACATTTAATTTTGTATGCAAGCGCTTGTCTGAGATGATACATTGTTGCAGACTCAAGTCACATGGCCAGCAGATGTCTTGTGATGTGATCTCAGTTGATATTTGGTACAGATTTATTTTGAAACACATGTATTTTTATAATTTAGAACAGGGTAATACTTAAATTTTGTAATTTAATAAATAAGGTAGTTTGCATAGCTGTATTAATCACAGCATAAGACTATTGTCAGCTCATTCGTGCTACGATTACGGAATCTGTGAAGGCTCCGAAACGTCAGACAATAATAGTACATTACGCACCGAGGCCAGTAAAATAAAAAATGTCTCAGATCACATGTAATTGTCGTCCGAGGCGAAGCCGAGGTTGACAAAAATGTGATCTGAGGCTTTTTTATTTCACTGGCCGAGGTCAGTATACTATTTTTCTGTTCGACGAAGCCAGAAAGCGGCAACTTCATTTAGCGCAGCGGCCACAAAGTTGGCGCTTTCTGGCCGGAGGACGGAAAAATAAAATACGCGAGTTAAATCCGTTAAAGTTGTTTCATTCCAATTCAGATGTATTTTATCTAGCAGATAACGTTTAAGCTCCGAATAGTTATAAATAACAATAAGTGTTATATATAAGTTTTATGTTTTTGCTATCATTTGCTAGACAATATGAATCCTTACTAATATTATAAATGCGAAAGTAACTCTGTCTGTCTGTCTGTTACGCTTTCACGCTAAAACTACTAAACCGATTTAAATGAAATTTGGTACAAAGAAAGTCTGGAGCCTGAGAAAGGACATAGGCTACTTTTTACCGACTGCAAAAAAGGAGGAGTTCCACGCGGACGAAGTTGCGGGCAGAAGCTAGTATCAAAATAAATAAAGTATTGACGAAAATTAACAAAGAGTTACGTGGACATTTTTCGCTTATGTTCATACAAATTATTTTTCGTTTTCATTCGCTATTAGCGAATGACACTTGTCTATGGTAGAGACAAATGACGTTCAAGATTCGAATGGCCAAGTTGAGTGACTTTTAGTTCTTTTTGTCACACTCTTAAACTATTCAACCGATTTTAATGAAATTTGGTACACAGATAATCTAGAGCCTGACTAAAGACATAGACTAATTGTACTTTTAATTGCTAATTCCGGAGGATGGAGTTACTAATAAAACATTTTATTTGACGACTAGCTTCTGCCCGAGACTTCGTCCGCGTGGAACTCCTTTTTTGAAGTCGGTTAAAAAGTAGCCTATGTTCTTTCTCAGACTCCAGACTTTCTTTGTACCAAATTTCATTTAAATCGGTCCAGTAGTTTTAGCGTGAAAGCGTAACAGACAGACAAACAGACAGAGTTACTTTCGCATTTATAATATTAGTTGGGATTGACGTCGTGAAATAATTCTAACATTATAGAACATTGAAATTGCTGTTTCTAATCAATAACGTAACATTATTTCTACACTCTTCATTCATAGAATAATGCCTAAATTATTTGTGATAACAGGGTCACTGGGACTGAGGTTATCTGTACATTGTTACTTCAAACGATAAATTTTATCGCCCTAAAATTAAAGTACCTATAACTTAAATATAATGTTACTATAGAGTCAATATTATTATTTAAATATTGCTTAATAATTATTCATGCTTTCGCGGTTACACGTTCAATGAAACAGATGTATGTACTTAATCCTAACTAATATTATAAATGCGAAAGTTATTCTGTCTGTCTCGCTCTCATGCTAAAACTACTGAACCGATTTAAATGAAATTTCTTGCACAGATAGTCGAGAACCTGAGAAAGGACATAGGCGTAGGAATTACAGTAATTAATAATTCTTGGGTCTTTAAGGAAGCCGGAGGTAGCAGGTTCGAATCTTGCTGAGACCAAATGTTAGTGTGATGAGCACAAGTAAGTATTTGTAATTGTACCAGAGACAGAGTTAATTTCTGATGCCTTCGCGGTTATTACATATTGGAATGAAATAACTATAACTATAACTTTCTACTGAGTTTCTTGCGGCGTTTCTTCTCAGTAATGATGGTCTTTCCGAAGCGCTAGTAACGCCCCCTATTAGGTTTTAATTGTAATGTATAAAAGTAAATTTTTTTGCGTAAAATGTAACATTAGTATTTCATAATTCAGAATAGGGTAGTTTTTCAAAATTTGTAATTTAAATATAAGGTAGTTTGCATAACTGTATAAATCACTTTAGCGTTAGACTATTGTCAGCTCAGTCGTGCTACGATTATGGAAACTGTAAAGAATCCGAAACGTCAGCTAATAAAATAAAATAAAAATACGCGAGTTAAATCCGTTAATAGTTGTTTCATTCCAATGTGAAATAACTATAATTATAATTAGCCAGCTTTTATAAATAATAGATACTTACTGTAATTTAGTATTCTTTATAAAAACAGAAACATTCTACATTAGGTATGTCTATACGTTGTAATTTGATAGTGCTTCAGAAAATATGCTTTGACCCAAGCAATTTATTTTTTAAATCTCTTATCAAGTAAAACCTAGTTACGATCACGGAAGCTGTTACCAAAATGCCACTTGTGTCCTAACCTACGATAAAGAGGTCAACGACCGATAGGACTTAGCACTTAGCTTAGCTTCTCTTATCTATTCAAAGTTTATTGTTTTTAAGCAACGCATTTTATAATATAATACCTAATATATTATTACTAGTGGCTCGCCCCGGCTTCGTACGGATCCCTATTTTTTTCAAAATATTCTATAGCCTATGTTACTCAGGGTGAACGTAGCTCCCAACAGTGAAAGAATTTTTCAATATAATAAAGAGGAAAGGTCTGTTTGTTTGTTTGGATTGAATAGGCTCCAAAACGGCTGCACCGATTTGGAAAATTCTTTCGCTATTAGAAAGCTACACTATTCCCGAGTGACATAGGCTAAAAAAAAACATAGGGATCCGTGCGAAGCCGGGGCGGACCGCTAGTGTCATACAAAGAATACAGCCTAAACCGTTGAACTACAGTGACCTCTTTCGAAATGAGGCAAAACTGAAACCAACCCCCCTAGCTTCCCTCCTCGCTGGGGAAAAACTTTTACAGTTAACAAAATAGATGTCTCTCTCGAGAGAGAAACCATTATTTTATTCACACATTTTTTTTATACTATCAAACTTTAGAAGAGACTAGCGGCCCGCCCCGGCTTCGCCCGGAATCTTTTATTTATATAGCCTTTGTCACACGGGAATAGTGTAGCTTTCCAACAGTGAAAGAATTATTAAAATCGGTCCAGTAGTTTTTGAGCCTATTCATTACAAACATACGAAAATAGGTACAAATCTTTCCTCTTTATAATATTAGTATAGATATAGATTCAATTTGTAGGTAAGTATTCGTTTGTTTCAGAAAATAAATACGAGTCCAATATCTACATCTATACTAATATTATAAAGAGGAAGGTTTGTTTGTTTGGATTGAATAGGCTCCTAAACGAATGGACCGATTTGATAAAATCTTTCATTGTTGGAAAGCTACACTATTCCCGAGTGACATAGGCTACATTACATTTAAAAAAATAGGTAACGTCCGTTTTTCGCATATAACTATGTAAAAGCACTAAGTAAAGAAGTGTTTACTTGCAATATTTGGTCCAACCGTTTTCCCAGTGCACCGCGCCTGTTCCAGGTGCATGTTTGCTCAATGCACTTAAATACACTCGGGGTTAATTGGTGCATAAGTGCAATCGACAGTGCAAACTCATCCACATATATATATATATATATGTCTGGTAATAATCACTTAAGTATTTATGGATACTTGATAATGTTGTATTTAAAAAAAAATGAAAATCGGTTCATTCGTTCGGGTGATATTATAATGTCACACACACACGCACAGACACGTCAAACTTATAACAACGCTGTCGCTTTTGCGTAGGGGGTCAAAAGAAGTAAAAGAACAGACTAAAAACTTGCAAAGATGTGATATTCATTTTCAATGTTTACCTATACAAACTAATACAATTTTTCAGCAATTAACCTCCCAATGCTGGGCACAATAGATCAATAGATCTCTAGAAATATTGTTAACGACAGGATTTGAACCCCATACATCGCGATGACTAGCCTACCAATTGCCACTAAGCTGCGAAATCTCCCAGACAAACATAATATAAGTATAACTACATACAAGATATCAGGTAAAATATTATAAAGAGGAAAGGTTTGTTTGGATTGAATATGCTCCAAAACGGGTGAACCGATTTGAAAAATTCTTTCACTGTTGGGAAGCTACACTATTCCCGAGTGATAGGCTATAAAAAAAGGGTTCCATGCGAAGCCGGGGCGGACAGCTAGTAGATTCTAAAAAAGTAAATTCATCGATCATTATAGCTGAAGCGATGATGTCATTACAGCCATGTTGCCATCATCACATGAAATCATCGAGGATGCAAAATTAAACAAACTATAATCAAGCTAAAATAGCCCCTATTCATGTAGGCGTAGAGTGCTATATTACTAACACAAAAGCTCATTAATATTGCAATGAAACAACTTTAAACGAATTTAACGCGTAGTCTTACGCTAAAGTCTAAGTGACCAGCATAAGACTATTGTCAGCTCAGTCGTGCTTCGATTATGGAATCTGTAAACAATCTGAAACGCAAGGGCGTGCATTACATAAAGGCACAATGTCACTAATGTATGAAGTGCCTACCCTGGCGCCATACTTACACTCCCCCCACTGCACGCGCCTGCTAAAACAACAGCAAATAAAACAAAATAAGCGAGTTAAATCCGTTCATAGTTGTTTCATTCCAATGTGTAATAACTGCAAAGGCATCAGATTTACTTACCTACGTGTTGCTTATAAATTGTGTCAGGGTAATTTACCCCAAATGAGCAAGTCCATTAATAAGACCAACAGATTGAAATAATGGAGTTTAATGGAAACACCGTTCGGTTTGGGTTACATGAGAAAAGTGTTTCTGAAAGGGTGAAGTCTGTTAACTATGTATTGTGTTCTTGTAAATGACCTTTTAACAGCTCACTGCTTCCACTCGCTAATTACAAGGGTAAAGGGACGAAGGGCGACAACTTACAGAATAGTTTTTTTTAGTTTTACAATAGGGGTAAGAATAGGTACCTATGTAATTTGTTAAAATATTGAACACGTATTTCATATTTATCAATTAGATGAAAATTGACAATAAGCGCTTCAAATAGTCAATACAATTTATATGTTTTTAAATAAAAAAAATACAAACTTTTGCAGCGTTTGTTGTTTGATTTCGAAAAGAGAAAATACGTGTTCGATAATTTCTAGCAATCTACTTAATGACCACAAAAAAATAGTCATCATATTAATAAAAAATATTTTTGTTTTGTAAGATGAATATTATACCATACTTACTATAAACACATAGAAGTGATATACGATCATAGATGCGTCGTAATAGTTTTTACGTAATAGATTTTATCATTAAAAGATTTTCACATTAACATTGTCATATCATCACTCAGGTATAGGTAAGTATGCAAACTTTTTCATTTATAACTAACTAGCTTCTGCCCGCGACTTCGTCCACGTAGAACTCCTCCTTTTTTGCAGTCGGTTAAAAAGTAGCCTATGTTCTTTCTCAGGCTCCGGACTTTCTTTGTACCAAATTTCATTTAAATCGGTCCAGTAGTTTTAGCGTGAAAGCGTAACAGACAGACAGACAGACAGACAGAGTTACTTTCGCATTTATAATATTAGTAGGGATGAGTGGTGTTCAATTGATTTTTTTTCAATATTGTTTGTTAAATACATGTTTAGGACAATAATATTAATTGGCTGACCATATAAACAGACAAACACCACCAAAAAACATAGCCTACCTATCAAAACTACAAAACATTCTTTGTTGACATCAACCGTGTTAAACAAACAACCATAAACCCCTAGAGACAAAAAAACTACAGCAAATTAACAATTAATCAGGTAAGAGCTTTAAATGCAATAATATTAAAATGTGGGTTGTATGTTTTCGCACGCGGCCGTGACATGATGGCACGCGCCGTAAGGGTGAAATGTCAGTTGTTGACAGCGCGTGTTGCGGGACACTCGTCATGGATAAGGTAATTCTTCTATATACATACATAACCTCCTTCAGGTAACGCGTTCTTAAACTCGCCGCATATGCCCACACTCGCATTGTCAGTCACGTGCCATGTACGAGTGACAGTATTTAAAACCTAAGGCGCAGTAGCAAACTCTGCATTTGCTCTCACGTGCATCACTCATGAGAGCGCGTACACGGCGTGTGACAGCCAAAACGAAGGGGTGTTATAAGTTTGACGTGTCTGTCTGTCTGTCTGTGTGTGTGTCTGTGGCATTATAGCTCCCTAACGCGTGAACCGATTTTGATTCTGTTTTTTTTGTTTGAAAGGTGAATATGTCGGGAGTGTTCTTAGCTATGTTTGGTGAAAATCGATTCAGTAGTTTAATAATTAGGGGGGGTGAAAGAGGGGTTGGAAAAATAAAAGTCTACAGAGGTACGCGTGTGGGGTATCAAATGAAAGAGGATCACGTGTACATTACAAAATTGAAATTATAATGAAAATCGGTTGAGTCGTTCAAAAATTATAGGAAGTGAAAGTGGGGATGGAAAATCAAATATCTACAAATATACCCGAGTGGGGTATCAAATGAATACCTTAGACACTGCCTAGATTTTTGGCAGATTGTGGCCACACTGCACTACTCGCGCAATTTTTAGCGACATTTCGCCGGTCCTTTGTCTTGCACCGAAGCACGATATAATGCTAAGTGGCCATGACGACCCTTATGGCGTGCGGCATGACGAACGACATGACGCGTCACAGTAATTGAAAGCATTAGTTTTACCTCCTTTTCTCGCTACTGTCCACGACTTTGTGCTAAAGAATAAGTTCCCATGACGCGAAATATCTGTCACTGTCAATGAGCAATGAGCGTAGTATAATAGTACCAGATGCGTGCAGTGGAGGGAGTGTAAGTATGCCAGGGTAGGCACTTCATACATTAGTGACACTGTGCCTGTATGGAATGCACGCCCTTGACAGTACCTACCTAACATCAACACTATGACTATTAAACGTCAAAAGTTGACCTTGTCGACATTGACGTTTACACGACAATTTGTCAACATATTGTCGTCCAGTAAATATCAAATTCTATATCTTGTCGTTTTTTTTACCGATATGACAGACCACCGCGACTATTATACGATATCGACACGAAAGACGTCGTGACAAATCATCATAAGCTGACATTTGTTTTTCTGTAATATCCTTACGTTAAGATATTAGGAAGTTTATATTTTCTAAATGCAATGAAATGCTAACACTGCACGTTTATAAAATATTATTATCAAAGGTAAATAAAGTTATTGTGTCGATAACGGACATAATTCATACATAGAATTGTTTTGGCGTTTGGTATGTCAATACCTTGTCAAGCCGCGTCTTTTCGCTGTCAGAAGTGGATAAGATAGTTTTAAATATTTACTTAACGATTGATTGATAACATGTCTCGTGTCATTGTCTGACAATATATCATCATAGGACAAAGGACAAAGAACTGATGTCTTTGTCTTCGAAATCAAATCGATGATAATTTCTGATGCCTTCGCAGTTGTTATACATTATGAAACAACTGTAGACGGATCAAACTCGCGTATTTTATTTTATTATATGTATACACCGCGGGACTTGAAAAACTTAACTTAATTAGAACATAATACAGCTTATTTTCCTTTCTATCTAATCATTAAAACACATTTTATGCACACCAAAGTGTCAAATAGATTTCTATACCTATATGAAGATTGCTTTCGTGTTTTCCCCGTGGATGTACCTAGCTATCGAAAGATACTTATCTTGGAACACCTGTTCTGAAGATCCCATTTGTAAGCTTCGCAGATACAGCTAACTATTGAAGACTTGTATAATAGGAACTGGATGAACTATCCTACTGTTCAAAGATATTTTTGTAAACGTCATGAAATCTTTGTTTCAGGCAAAAGAGAAGGGGATTTTGAAGTTGGAACCTCGCCCTCGCAGTTGTGAGGGCAAATCGGAGCTCACTCCTCAGGTACTCTCGTGGCGTTTGCCCTCCCAGTGTTGCCAATTTAGCGATTTTGTCGCTAGAACTAGCGACTTTCGCTTAAGGCTTAGCGACCAAAAAAAAGTTTTGACGACAAAAATAGTTTAGCGACTTATCTGGCGACTTTTGGAGAACAAATTAAAACAGTTCTAGAGCCAATAATAGATACATTTTTTATCAAATCGACACAGAATTATTCAATGCCAAGAGATACATAATATGGAAAACGACAAACGCGATAGCGCACCAAATTCAAACTTTATTCAATTGAAGTTCCATTTGTATATCATTATGGGGGGGGGGGTTCCCCGAACTTTTTATGGTAATGTTTAAGTTTTAGCGACTTTCTGGCGACTTTTGACTTTGAGTTTAGCGACTCGAGTTTCTAGGAGTTGGCAACACTGTGCCCTCCTTTGTTTTGCAGTGAGAGTCGCGTATGTACTGCGTCAGGGTAGGCACTCCATACATGTATACAATTGTGCCTATATGGAATGCACGCCCTTGACGCGGCCGACTGACAACGGACTGGCCACCGGGACCTTAGAATCTAGACTTGACGTAGGTACTTAATAATTAGGATCGAAGACAGGACGGGACTAGAGACTTCTCCGGTAATAAAATGACTTAAGAGAAGTACGTCTCAATTAAAAAAATGGTTATCAAACCCCAATAGTTTAAATAGTTAATAATGTAACCAGGAAAAGGAGAGTGGTTCAAAACACTAAAAGAACTACCCAGGTTAACTCACTATATGTGTGCTCTAACATATTATTATGAAACTAGCGACCCGCCCTGTCTTCACACGGGTGCTATAAACCTTCCTCTTGAATCACTCTATCTGTTTAAATTAACGCATCAAAATCCGTTGCGCAGTTTTAAAGATTTAAGCGTACATAGGGATATAGGGACAGAAAAACGACTTTGTTTTATACTATGTAGTGAAGTTCGGTCGCCCAGAAAGATACTGTATCTATAGCAAGCAGAACTATATTACCGGTATCGATTGTTCGTAGTTCCCAAAATCTGGACTATAATTATCATGTGGATTGATACTGCTGGGCGCGTTAATGGAATGAGGACGCAGGGCTGTCGCAAATATAAAACCATTATTTTTATTTCCATACTAATATAATAAAGTGGAAAGGTTTGTTTGTTTGGATTGACTAGGCTCCAAAACGGCTCAATTTGAAAAATTCTTTCACCATTCGAAAGCTACATTATCAAGTAACATAGGCTATAGAATATTTAAAAAAAAGCAGGGATCCGTACGAAGCCGGGGCGAACCGCTAGTTATTTATATTTTGGAATGAATCATCTATTAACGGATTTATTTGTTGATGTATCGGATTCTTTACAATTTCCATAATCCTTGCACGACTGAGCTGACAATAGTTTAACGCTAAAGTTATAAAATAAAATAAAAATACGCGAGTTAAATCCGTTAATAGTTGTTTCATTCCAATGTGTAATAACCGCGAAGGCATTAGAAATTATAATTTACCTACTTGATGTATAAAATATCTTTGGGTTGCTATTATTTTGAACTCTAGAATAAGACTATTGTCAGCTACGATTTTAGAATAAAAGGCTCATACAGCCAACGAAATAAAATACGCGAGTAAATTATCAAAAAAATATTGGATTCTCGAACTTATGAAGCTCTAGTCTATCATTATTGTCCGATTCAGAAAATAAATACGTGTCCAAAATTTTTAGCTAATTTATTTGACGAACAAATAAAAATGCCTACCTATTAAAAAACTTAATTACCAGCCCTGGTTGGGACAGTTAATCAGCGACTCTGATTAAGGCATTGGCAGGCGAGAATTACCGCCGCCCGACACGACACGGGGCTAGGCGTGACCGAGACTGATGCCACTTGGTCACAACTGACGATCACTGACCAATGGCCTGTTGGTCTAGTGGTCAGAGGCCCTGACTACGAAACCGGAGGTTGCGGGTTCGAATCCCGCTAGGGGCAGATATCAATGTGATGAGCACTGGCATCTGTACCTGAGTCTTGGATGTCTTATATGTATTTATGTATATTTATCCGTTGTCTAGTACCCATAACACAAGCTTTGCTTAAAATGGGACTAGATAATTGGTGTGAATTGTCCAAAGATATTTATTTATTTATTATTTATAATGGTCTGTTTCAAAATGACCAAGACTTCAATGACGACTGATGCCACTTGGTCACAACTGATGATTCCTGACCAATGTTTCAAAATGACCAAGACTTCAATGACCAACACGACTCTGTCGGTGATAAGGGAGAAGCAATGGCGTGCATTCCATATAGGCACAATGGTCTTAATGTAGTGTGCCTACCCTGACGCAGTACATATGCGACTCTCACTGCACGCCTGGACAAGGTTTACGCTAGTCTACGCCGGTTGGCTTCGTATTGACTACGAATTGTCACTTGTCACCGACATTTGTCATTTTGGAAAAATAATTGTCTATAAATTTTGTGAACTAATTTATTTTATACTCATGTGACAAAATAACAAAATTTCTAATTATATAAAATATTTACTAATATTATTAACGCGAAAGATAATGTGAATGTGTGGATATTAGGTTGGATATCTGGATGTATGTTTGTTACTCTTTCACACAAAAACCACTAAATGGATTTGGATGAAGCTTTGCAATAATATAGCTTACATATCAGAACAACATATAGGCTATATTTAATAATGATAGTGTGCAAAAGTAGGTACTTATCGTGCGTTGACATCGCGGGCTGAAGCTAGTGTCAACTAACGTAACTTTTCAACATGCGTAAAATGGCTGACTTGCTTATTTGGGATGAGGAAACACGCTTAGCTTTATAGAATAGCAATGAATCCTTACTAATATTATAAATGCGAAAGTAACTCTGTCTGTCTGTCTGTTACGCTTTCACGCTAAAACTACTGGACCGATTTAAATGAAATTTGGTACAAAGAAAGTCTGGAGCCTGAGAAAGGACATAGGCTACTTTTTATCCGACTGCAAAAAGGAGGAGTTCCACGCGGACGAAGTTGCGGGCAGAAGCTAGTTACCAATAATTATCATCGAGCTGTCAAACATTTGACAGATCTCACTCTCGCTGTCAATTTGTCGCGACGTGACAAGTGTGCGGGGTTCTCAATAAGGCGATCGTACACTCGCAGCGGGGCGTGAGTAAACGTTTAGCGTGATCATCCCAACTATATCATTGGGATACGTAACTACGGAAGTGTTAATAACATTTAAGAAAAAAATGGAATTAAACAACTATTAATGGATTTAACTCGCGTATTTTTATTTCATTTTATTAGCTGACGTTTCTGAATCTTTACAGTTTAATAATCGTAGCACGACTGAGCTGACAATAGTCTAACGCTAAAGTCGCTAAGCTGTAAAGAATCCGAAACGACAGTTAATAAAATAAAATAAAAATACGCTAGTTAAATCCGTTAATAGTTGTTTCATTCCAATGTGTAATAACCGCTAGGGCATCAGAAATTATTTAAGAAAAAATATTAATTATAGCATATGACTATTGCTCATTCGTGCTACGATTATGGCATCTGTAAACACTCCGAAACGTCAGCCAATAAAATTGACGAGTTAAATCCGTCTATAGTTGTTTCATTCCAATGTATAATAACCGCGAAGACACCAGAAATTATCGCGTATTTTTAGTTATATTTTATTTGCAGACGTTTCGAAAATAAAATAAAAATACGCGAGTTAAATCCGTTAATAGTTGTTTAATTCCAATGTGTAATAACCGCGAACGCATCAGAAATTATGACGATGATGTATTAGGTACATTAGTACTAGGTTTTTTTTTTTTCGAACTGAATACTGAAGCGCAGTTGGCCAGCTAATGGGCCTTTACTGCAAAACCGGACGGGTGGCGAGACTCCTGAAAGGAGACTCTTAAGCCTTTTGGGTTGGGTTTAGGGTCTTTAGCCCTGACCGACCCGAGGTTAGTATTAGGTACATTTTTGTTTCATAAAGAAGTTAAGTCTGCGCTCGACTGTACTCAATTCTAAGTTATATTCCGCACCGCACCTCGGCCATAGAGCCACAATCGGTATTAATTCCCAATCATTAGGTGCAGCTCACACTTAGAAATGGGGAAAGTTGCGGGACAAAGTAACATTAGGGAAAAATGCGGGTCAAAACGGAAAAATAGAAACAAGACTTAAGGAATCATTGCCCTTTCTATTTTCCAATTGTCGTAATCGAAAACGATTTCATGAAAATTTGTCGAAATAAAGAGACGGAGACTCGTGCTTATTTATACGTTTTGAGAACTTCAAAGTTCCCATATTCGTAGGATAGCTATTCCAAAACTTCAATAGAAACTATGTCTGTAAACGATAAATAAAATGAAACTCAGTTTAGTCCGGTCAGTTAGATTATTAGAACACTAGCTTCTGCCCGCGGCTTCGTCCGCGTGGAACACTTCCTTTTTTGCAGTCGGTTAAAAAGTAGCCTATGTCCTTTCTCAGGCCTCAGACTTTCTTTGTACCAAATTTCATTTAAATCGGTCCGGTAGTTTTAGCGTGCAAGCGTAACAGACAGACAGACAGACAGACAGAGTTACTTTCGCATTTGTAGTATTAATAGGGATAGGGACACTTATTTTTCTTTTTCTAATCAAACAAATAACAAGATCAGTTGTACAGCCTCCACTTTTAACTTTGAACTTATCTTTGTAATTTTCTGTTATATACAGATGTCCAATAGTTTTCGATAGGACAAAAAAAAACATCATGCCTATTGCATCTTTACAGTTTACATAAACGTCTTTAGCGTTAGGCTATTGTCACACACGTGCTACGATTATGGAAACTGTAAAGAATCTGAAATAGCAAACAAAATAAAATAAAAATACGCGAGTTAAATCCGTTAGTAGTTTCATTCCAATGTGTAATAACCGCGAAGGCATCAGAAATTATTAGGTGAAACTATCTTCAAATCCAAACTTTCAAAGTATACCTTCTATACAAACCACCCACAATCGTGTCTCTCAACAGTTAAGTCACAATTCACACTTGTCAAGTGTCATGACAGTGACGTAAGTCGATGCAAAGTGGCAATAAATTTTCGTATTTACCGCTTGCCGCCCTGGCCGGGGCGCAGTCGCGCGCCGCCCGCCCTAGCTATTGCCCACTGATCAGTGATCGGTTTTGTTACCAGTAAGTTACCAGTTGCGAATTTATACACGGTCTGTAAATCCTTACTAATATTATAAATGCGAAAGTAACTCTGTCTGTCTGTCTGTTACGCTTTCACGCTAAAACTAATGGACCGATTTAAATGAAATTTGGTACAAAGAAAGTCTGGAGCCTGAGAAAGGACATAGGCTACTTTTTAACCGACTGCAAAAAAGGAGGAGTTCCACGCGGACGAAGTCGCGGGCAGAAGCTAGTATACTATATACTGTTTATTCTGTGAGTATTTGCGAGAGATTTGGTTTGGATTTTTTAATTATAGTGTTTTTTATTTTATTTTGAGACGTAGATGCGTGTGAGTTCAATGGGATCACGTCGTCGAGTTTTTTTTTTTTTTTTTGCGATATTTAAACTTTATATTGGTAACATACTTATAATGCAGATACCAAAAATCCTTACTACTTAAAATTTTATTAAAAATTAAAATTAGTTTAATAAGTTTAGTTAAATAAAAAAGGTACAACATCTACAGGCTTCTGTGCTTAGTCCTTCCAAGAATTTTTAAAAAAGTTTTTAAAATATTTTCTTTAGGTTTAGAGTCTTATGCTAAAGTACTATTGTCAGCTCAGTCGAGCTACGAGTATGGGAACTCTAAAGTTTTCGAAAAGTCGGCAAACAAAATAAAATATGCAAATACATTATATGTAGGTACGAGCTTCACCCGAAGATTTCGGTTTTACCCAAACATACCTACAAAATCACATTTTCAGTATTTCTATATATATAAAAAAGTTTTTATTAGGTAATGATATGAAAAATAAAATTTAAAAAGTTTAAAATATATTTTTTTCATTTTATTCATCATGTTTTTTTAAAAAGTTTAACAAGAATCCTTTAAAGGATTTTATCGTTCAAATACAATTAAAAAAAAATGAGTGTTCGCTTTTAGAGGTGATTTATAATAATGTAGGCTTTTTATATTATACTTATACACTAGCAAAATTTAAAAAAAAAACAAACAAATACTTTTAATTAATGCATAAAAATTCCATCGGCTGGGAAGCAATGAAATAAACCCATTAATACAATGTTTTTACACGATTACAAATAAAAACACACGCGCCGACCGTATAAAATAAAACCACTAAAATAATTGAAATCTGCCCACGACAGTAGTAAGTGAAAATAATTACTTTCTCTATATTTATTATTATGCGATTGCGTCGCGTCGGAATTAGTCCGTGAGTCTATTTGCTAGACACCCATTATAATTATAAGCCAAAATTGCAAAGTCCGTTATATTAATTAACTAGCGGTTCGCCCTGGCTTCGCACATAATAGCCTATGTCACTCGGGAATAGTGTAGCTACCCAACAGTGAAAGAATTTTTTAAATCAAGTCGTTTCGGAGCCTATTTAATCCAAATAAACAAACCTTTTACTCTTTATTATATTATATTACTAACTAGCGATTCTCCCCGGCTTCGCACGGATCCCTATTTCTTTTTTCTATATTCAATAGCCCATGTCACTCAGGGTGAACTTAACTTCCCAACAGTGAAAGAATTTTTCAAATCAGTCCAGATGTTTCGGAGCTTATTCAATCCAAACAAACAAACTTTTCCCCTTTATTATGTTTGTATGGATTAGTAAGGATTTTAAAGACAAAAGTGTGAAGAGAACTATTTTTTAATTCTTTTGCATTTTTCATAAAACATAAATTTTTGGTTGTCGTTATTTAAACAGTATTTTGTGTTGCCAAAAACCAAATAGATATTTAAGTAACCTTTATACTTTGTTAAGTGGATTGCCGGCACGGATAGTGATTAAAACAATATGTAGAAAGATTACACGGCGCGAAATGTCTGTCTGTCACGCAACCGCGCTTAATAATGATTAAAGATTCGTCAACAAAAATATCATTAGGGGGATTTGTGGTAAGATCGGACACAGGGTAACACCGTATGATGTGAATTTACGGCTAATCCGGGAGACTTTTTTAGTGCTGGCAACATGCATAACGGGCCATTTCCTGGTACTATGAAATCTCCCAGATCCACACCACACCAGGGGGCCTAGACAAGGTGCCAACATTCAACGATAAAGTTAAACGTTGACACCAAAATGTATGGGATTTGACGTTTGTGACGTACGTCACGATCTTTCGCGGATGTCAAATCCCATGCATCGTGGTCGTTTCGTTTAACGTTAACGTTGGACGTTGGCACCTTGTCTAGGTCCGCTCATCTCCCAGATTAGGCGTAAATTCACGTACCCTTGTCCGATCTTACCAGAACTCACTTTAATTAAGATATATTTACGTATGCTTGTATCGCCAATAACTCAGTGTCATAGATTCGATTACTTTCGATGCAGTTTTTAATTAAAATTAATAATATCTTTGGGCAATAACACCAATAAGAAAGGAATGGATACGTACTCGCTAAGCTGGAAGCGGGCCGTTTTACAGGTACCAGGTATCAAAGGTGTAAAAATCAAGCATTTTGTCCTCACGGGACGGAATAAAAAATATCCCATTTTCGTCTCCTGGCTCTTATTTACAACGGTAGCAGACTGTTTTATTCCGTAACTAGCGACCCGCCCCGGCTCCACACGGGTGCTATAAACCATCCTCTTGAATCACTCTATCTATTAAAAAAACCGCTTCAAAATCCGTTGTGTAGTTTTAAAGATTTAAGCGTACATAGGGATATAGGGACAGACAAAGCGACTTTATTTTATACTATGTAAGGTAAAGATTGGTACCTACCACATTTTATATTTTTTTTCCCTAGGGTTCCTACGACCGAGTGCCGTCTTCGCCGCAGCCCTCCGTGGACCGGCTGTCGGTGACCTGGGCCGACCCCGGCAGCATGGCGTCCTCTGGGGTCAACCTGTTCCACATGCCCAGCGAGACCCCCATCAATAATGAGGTCAAGTTCTCACCTACTGGAGGAGGTAAGGTCAAAGGAAGTGTGTTGCTACAGAATTCTGATGCCTTCGCGGTTACATTGGAATTAAATAACTATAAACGGATTTAACTCGCGTATGTTAATTTATTGGATGACTTTACGGATTCCCATATTGCACGACTGATCTAAAGATAGTCTAACCCTAAGCATCATACAATAAATTAAAATACGTGCGATAATTCCGTTTATAGTTGTTTCTTTCCAATGTTTTACCACAGTACCTAATTATATGGTGAATCTGTGCTGACATTTAACAAACCCAGAAATACTCATCATAAGTGATCATTTGTCATTATAACATTTGTCAGTAAATTTTCATCAGGTGCCTATCAGAACAAATAAAAAAGCGCTTATATTTAAAAGCAATGCGATAAGGAACGTACCTACTACATACGGGCAACGCGAACTTTGTGTGCTTATATTTTTATTAGGTAATTTGCAATATGATAATAACCGCTGAAGCGATTACATTTTACTCCTTGTTAGTTATTTAAGACACAATTACGTAATGACAACATAGCCGACATGTGTCAATACACAAGCAGAGATGTGCTTCAATAAAAATTAAACCTTACTTCAACGTCTTAAAGCTAATTTTCCTCAGACGGTTCAGAAGACGAGGACTACTCTGCGAGCCTGAACGCTGTGATCCGTCAGCGACGAGCCAGCGTGCGAAGGTCGAAGAAAGGTCGCGCCCGGCGGCCGTCATCGCCATTCCTGCCTGATGACAACCGCGCCAGGAGACGCTCTTCCGTGTTCACCACCAGTTCTGGAGAGTGAGATAAACAGAAAATAACATTTATGACTTACTAGCTTCTGCCCGCGACTTCGTCCGTGGAACTCCTCCTTTTTTGCAGTCGGTTAAAAAGTAGCCTATGTCCATTCTCAGGCTCCAGACTTTCTTTGTACCAAATTTCATTTAAATCGGTTCAGTAGTTTTAGCGTGAAAGCGTAACAGACAGACAGAGTTACTTTCACATTTATAATATTAGTAGGGATTCCATTACTCTTCTAGACTTAGACAGAGAAATGATTAGTCTTTGTCAATGAGTATTCTTTCAGACATGGGACTACTAGAAGAAAGAATATTATAAAGAGGAAAGGTTTGTTTGTTTGTATTGAACAGGCTGCAAAACAGCTGGACCGATTTGAAAAATTCTTTTATTGTTGGGAAGCTACATTATTCCCAAGTGACATAGACTATATAACATTTTGAAGAAGAATTAGGGATCCGTGCGAAGCCGGAGCGAACTGCTAGTAGTCATATAGTGTTAGGTAAGGGTGTTGTTGACTCTTACTATTCTCAAAGTAACCGTTGCAGAGAGAGAACTCTAATAAAGATGTTAAACCAATCGGTAAATATTTTATGGTGGATTTAACTCTGCTACGAATATGGGAAAAAAGTAAAGTTGTAAAGTTGTCGTAACCTCAGCGAGAAACGAATCCATTACCTATTGATTTATAAATACAGAAATCATGTTTGTGATCATTCTAATTTCCACAATGTTGTTTTGTAAATTCACTTTAGCATAAGACTATTGTCAGCTCAGTGCTTCGATTATGGAATCTGAAAAAGGATCCGTCTAAAATAAAATACGCGAGTTAAATCCATTCAAAGTTATTTCATTTCAATATATAACAACCGCGAAGGTAGCAGAAATTATTCTGTTGTTTTGTGGTCTGACAGTACGGCTATATCGATGGAGGAACAGCCGACGGTGGTGACCCAGGAGCAGATTTTCGCCAACATCCATCTGCACAAGGAGGTGCTGGGCTCCGTGAAGCAGCAGCCCCTGGCGATGAGGAGGAAGTTGAAGATCGTCAATCAGGTCAGAGCTTTTTTTCGCACTGAATACTGAAGCGCAGTTGGCCAGCTAATGGGCCTTTACTGCAAAATCGGACGGTGGCGAGCCTCCTGAGAGGAGGTTTTAAGGTAAGAGGATTTACTTAAATAACATGACAGGAGATTATGATACAAGAACATTCGTCACCGGCATGGCAGATGTAGCAGAATTATGGGAGTGATCACCAGTTTTTGAAAGAACGGACCAGTAGTAATAAAAGTATTTTATAATAATTATAGTAGGTATGTACTCTTAAGAATTGGTAGTGGAAATTTGCTGAACAAATTAAATTCACAGAAAGAATCTAGAATTACGGCTAAATGTCTTTTTGGCCTATTTCTTAGATAGCCAAGCAGCAAAGAAAATTTATAAAACTTTGCGAGCTGGCTCTTCACTATTAGCCTTCGTACAATTATAGGTATTTGTGCGTTGCTTGAGCAATTACTACTTTAATTTTATTGTTCCAGGCAAAAGGATATATCAAACGTCACGAAGGCCAACTGCAGGAGAGACTAGCGCAGTCAAAAAGCACACGAGACATTTACGCCAGATTCAACATTTTACTAGCGACGGTAAGTGTGTTATATGTGAAATAAAAATAGAGCAGCAATATACTATGTCACTCGGGAGTAGTGTAGCTTCCCAACAGTGAAAGAATTTTTCGAATTGGTCCTGTCGTTTAACAGTCAATTCAATCCAAACGAACAGTGTTTACACCTAATATGCACCTATTCTAAACTTTGACTTAAAAACAACACATTTTCCAGAAATGGCAGCAGCTGAAACGAGAAGCGGCGAACACGTCCAACCTGCTGATACCCTGGGAACTCCGTATCAAGGAGATCGAGTCCCACTTTGGGTCCGTGGTCGCTTCCTACTTCACCTTCCTCAGGTGGCTCTTTTGGGTCAACCTCGTGATCGGCTTCATACTCCTCGTCTTCGTTATTGTGCCAGAGGTAATACTGTGATTAAAATTAATATAACATATTTGGAGTCTCACTTACAGCATGTTCTTTTGATGTGGTTAGGTAGGATTTTGTTTCGGAAGGACATGAAACCATTACCAGTTGATATAATTAAATTGAGACTCAAATATTTATACATTCTTATACAATCTTACAATTCTAATAAATGTTTAAGCCTCAACAACCAGAACATCTATATGTATCGATAATACTCCCTTAAATTTTCAGTATCTTACAGCAAACCCAGATCAAGATGGCGAACGAAAGAAGATAATGAAAGAAGAAAGACAAAATGCAACAAATCTTCTTACACTTTGGGAATTTGAGGGAGTTCTCAAAGTTTCTCCTATATTTTATGGCTATTACAGCAACATTGAAAGGGCAAAGTACAGAATGCCGCTAGCTTATTTTCTAACTGGTCTGGTGGTATACATCTACAGTTTTGTGGCCATATTGAGAAAGTAAGTTTACATATAACTATGATGAATAAGGAGTATTTAAACCGGGTCAGAATCTCTTTCATATTAATTTGTAAGGTGATGATTTTGTAATGAAAATTGGTTGAATGGAAATTTTTTACATTTAAGAGTACATTATCATCTCAATAACAACAATTATCGAATCGATTGATTAATAAAGCGTTGTTTTCTCAGGCAGAACATCATCTGTCGGGACCACTAGTTATTTTTAAATTTGATCTTTAATTGGGTATGTTCTCAAGGATGGCAGAAAACTCCCGCATGTCCAAGCTCTCCGAAAAGGAAGATGAGTGCATCTTCTCCTGGAAGCTGTTCACCGGCTGGGACTTCATGATTGGGAATGCGGAGACTGCCCACAATAGGATCGCATCCGTCATTTTAGGGTTCAAAGAGGCCTTGCTGGAAGAGGCTGAAAAGAAAAAAAACTTAAGAAAGTCAGTATAATTCGGCTTCTAGAATAACACCTGAATGTGTAGTTATTAATTATTTTAAGCCATGTTGCAGTTCCTTAATAATTCATTGTTGATTTTCTACTAATTTTCTTTTTCTAGTTGGCGTATAATAACTCTCCGAGTTGTAGTCAACATCTGCGTAGCTATTCTTCTGGCGCTGTCGGCGAGTGCTGTCGTGTACGTCGTCTCCCGCACCGATGACAACCAGACGGGTCACAGAAATTGGCTCTCAGAAAACGGGACCACAATAGTAGTAACAGTCATTTCCATAATGTTTCCGTTCTTCTTTGAGCTATTGGGTTTAATAGAACACTACCATCCTAGAAAACAATTAAGGTTACAGTTGGCGAGGTATGTCACTTACGTCTTTTTTAATTAATTTTAATACTTTAATAAGTTTCTGAGTAATCGATTATTGTTTTATAATTGCTTAATATGTGACCAGATTAATCGATAACAGCATGTTAAAACGTAACTCGTATATTATCTTTTTCAGAATAATGGTGCTTAACCTTCTCAATCTATATTCTCTTATTTTCGCAATGTTCAGTAAAATCGAAGGCATGAGTACTACCTTGGAGACCTTAAAACCGACCCAATATATAAATGCAACAACGACTCCGAACAGCATGTTAACTATTAATGAAACCTTAGCTATGACTGTTCCGGTAGCATGTACCGAGATTGAGGAGCCTTGCTTACCTTGCGATGCATTGTTTAATGTAGGGACAAGTGCAACAGAACAATCACCTATGACCACTACTCCCTTGGCAACTGCACAGACAATATCTGCTACTTTTAAACGAAATGCTACAAGGCCCGTTATTACCAATAAATTAAATCCCTTAATAACTCCAGAAATACTGGTTGCGGAAAATATAATAGATAAAATGGAAGGAAATGAAACTGAAATAAGAGATAGTTTCAAAAAACAAATAGAATATGTTGATAAAATAAGTGAACTCACTAAAAACGAATTCACAGAGTCTAGTCAAGAGAGCAGTGAGGATTCTTTCAGCTTATCTGATTACTACGACGATCCAACAAGTACTGAAATAGTAATCGAAGAAGAGAATAATACGAAAACAGAAACCTCTACAGAAAATTATATGGATACTTCAAAAGATGGTTGGAGAGATGACACCTCAGACTTGACTGATAATGATACAAAATACACTACCATAATAACTGATATTCCTTCTTCAACTGAGATGGATGATTTTAATTTAGACAATACAGCCTCTACTGTAGATACACAGAGCATATACTCAACCCTAAGCACAGAAAATTATAAATGGGAAATAAGCCATACATCGGCTGGGGAATATGAAACAGTAACAGATAGTACAACTAATTCTATAGAGTTTTATTCAACTGCAGAACACACTGACATTACCGATACAGCATTCGATACTACTACAAGCTCTTATGATTACGAAAGCTCCACTATTTCTAGTCTTCCTACAGTGTCACAAGAAGTAACCAAATCTTGTCCAGACGCAGCTTTTAATTGCACTATGAGATGTGGAAATAAAAACGTTACCCAAATTTTCATAATGTCAAAGTGTAAAATAGTTGCCAAACAATGCTATGTAACAAAATATGTAACAAAACACAACGAGGTAAAAAACGTGAACAAAACAAACGCTTCAGAAATAGATACAATATATTATGATAAACATCAAAGGAAGATGTACAATTTGACTTTGGCGACCCGAAAAACCTTGCTAAAATTATGTTGGGAAACTATGTTCGGACAAGAACTTGTTAAGTTAACTGTGATGGACTTGGTAGGTCTTAAATAAACCCATTTCTATTATTTTAGAAAAAATGTTGTCTTCTAAATCAAAATTTACTTCCAGGTATTTGTGCTTCTTGGAACTTTATTTATGGACTTTTTTCGGGCACTATTCGTAAGATACATGAGCCGTTGCTGGTGTTGGAATATGGAGAAGAACTTTCCAGAATACGGTGACTTCAAAATAGCTGAGAACATATTGCATTTAATTAATAACCAGGGGATGGTGTGGATGGGCATGTTCTTCTCCCCGGGGCTGGTAGTTCTTAATGTTTTCAAGTTGGTGATCATGATGTATTTACGCTCCTGGGCCGTGATGACCTGTAATGTACCACATGAAGTCGTGTTCAGGGTGTCTAAGAGTAATAATTTCTACCTAGGTCTATTGCTTACCATGCTGTTCCTCTGTGTATTGCCGGTGGGCTACTCAATAGTCCAGGTAAAGCCCTCGTGGCACTGCGGTCCTTTTTCTGAGTACGAAAAGATATATCACATACTCACCAATAATATTTACAAAATACTTCCTAATTCTCTTAATTTTATTTTGGAGTACATAGCGTCTCCAGCCATCGTGATACCCTTGTTAGTACTGCTGATACTAATTATCTACTATTTAATATCACTGACCAATTCATTGAGAGAAGCGAATAACGATTTAAAGGTAATTATCAATATAAGCTATCTAAGAACTAAAATTTTAACTGTATTGACAACAAACCAAATCTCATAATTTCAATTTTTAGATTCAGCTACGTCGTGAAAGAACAGAAGAAAGAAGAAAGATGTTCCGAATAGCTGATACTAGAAGAAATGGTAGGACATCCCCTACGGAGAACACACCCTTTGCCAGATGGAAAAAGGCACTACCAGACCTGCCCCTGGGAAAATCTATCGACTCAGATGACAGAAAAGGAGAAGGCTCTAAAGAACCTCATAAACTTGTCAGGAAAAAGGGTATAAGAACAATTTAAATCACCACATAGTATAAAACAAAGTCGCTTTTTAAAGCCCTATGTACGCTTAAATCTTTAAAACTACGCAACGGATTATGATGCGAATTTTTTTATTAGACAGAGTGATTGAAGAGGAAGGTTTATAATAGCACCCGTGTGAAGCCGGGGCGGATGGCTAGTACTAAATATTTCTTTGACATTTCTCCCTAAATTTAATAAATCTCATTTGTTTTTCAGGTAGTATCTTGGCTAATATAGTAGATATGGCCCTCGATAAAAAATCAGATGTGTCCGAATTTGACGACCCATCGATATCTGCAAATGCAGACGACGAAACTGACACAGACTTTCACGAGACTTTGCCAAAAGAAATTTTGAAAATAAAAGACATCGTGATTAAAAACACGGAACCGAAGAAAAAGAGCCTTTCAGACTTCATAAAGAGAGGTCAGTTGAAATTGAAGAAAGAAAACCATAATCTAAAGGTACAGGAAGATAAAGGCGATCATACAGAAAAAGAGGTAATGGAAAGACGCTATCAGGGAAATGAGAAGAAAGAAGTTGCAATCAAGACAAAATCACACGAGGAGAGTAATAAAGATAAGAAGTTAAGTCAAAAACAAACTTCAGTCACAAGTACGCAATCGAAGCAATCAGATTCTATCGGATCAGTGATACCGGTGATAACTATTAGTACAACTGAGAGTGATGATGAAATTCTTCACCAAAAAGGTGATAAACGAGCGGGTAAAGTCAAAGGACAGGAACGTGATAGTAAAAAGAGTCCGTCCGATTTGAAATCATTGAGAAGACAAAGCAGTGTTGACAGCATTAAAGAACCAAAGTCAACCAAAGAAAAAAAAACAGAAGAAGGCCATAAATACCAATATTCACTCTAAATGTACTCTGTTGGTGTTTATTAAATCTTTTAATAAAAGAACGTATAATGCCATTACATTTATTAAAAACATTTACAAGTAACAGTGTTTCGATCGAAATAAAGAAAGAAAATTATTCTTTACAAACAAGCTTTTATTATTTAACTAGCGGCCCCGGCAGACGTCGTCCTGCCCGTCCGATTGTTTCGTCAAAGATCTGTCAAAGTCTTCTAACTGTCACTTCTTCATAAGGCTTCATATTTTCCCCGTTTTTTACACATTTTCCACTGTTTCTTCGCTCCTATTGGTCGCAGCGTGATGTTATAGCCTAAAGCCTTCCTCGATAAATGGTTAATCCAACAAAAAAAGAATTTTTGAATTCGAACCAGTAGTTCCTGAGATTAGCGCGTTCAAACAAACAAACAAACAAACTCTTCAGCTTTATAATATTAGTAAGTATAGATTTTGTTAGTGATATTTACCTAGACTAAGGTCCTACCGATACGACGATTTCTTTATAGAAATAATAATACATACCTAAGGAGGTACCTTATTTAAGCTGTTATTATTTTTATTCTTTTTAGAGGACTTGACCGTTCTATTTGAATCGGGGGTTAAAAATCGCTTTAACATCAGACTATTGTCAGCTCAGTCGTTCTACGAAAATAAGAACTGTACTTTGAAAACGTCAGCAAATAAAATAAAATACACTAGTTAAATCAGTTTTAGTTGTTTAATACATTACCACTTACATTATAATTTTAGAAGGCTTTAAAAAATCGTCTAGACAGAATTTTGCAACGTGCAACGGAAATTATGGGTCTAAAAGAAATTCCGATTTTTTCGACCGGGGCAAGTTTTCGGTGGGATGATGGCCACCGGAAACTTGCCCCGGTCCAAACTCGAACCCGGCGAAGGACAAAAAAATTACAAGTGTCATTTGTCGTGTAACTTTTTGAACTTTAATTAATCCGAGGTAAGGCATTTGTAACTTTTATCAAATAACAATTCTCGAAATTATTAATATTATCCATTATCAATAACAAGTTCGGTACCTACGTAATCAATACTCAATTCTTTGTTTGCGTTCTATAAATAAGAATTTTACAGATATCACTAGGTACATACTTACAGACCCTGTTAGGCACAACATTTTTTTTAGCTAAGTAAGTACAGCTTCTTAAATATGTACAATCATAATCAGAAAGCAACTAGGTAGTTATTTTAGCTTCTAACTTATCTCCAACAAAACTACCAAACTTAACTTCAAAATTGTAAACAGCAGGTATCTGTTTTAAAAATAAAACAGCACACAGGGCCCGAAAGCATAACGAAAAAGCCCAACCGAAAACAAACGCCGAGCGCTGTAGGACTTAGGACAGCGGCTCATTCCGCAATCGGCCGGCAAGCGGGCAAGATGCCGCGCCGCGCGTTGTTCCTACTAATACTACATACAGTATCAGCAGAGATTCTTACCCCGCCATATTTTAATTTGGCTCTAGGGAAACATATTACGGCGACAGCGACTTGCGGAGACGAAGGCCCGGATCTATACTGTAAGCTGGTCGGAGCGAACGCGAACGATGATGAACACGTGATTCAAGGACAGGTTAGTAAACAAGGTTTTGCCGAATCCCGATTATGACACGGTGTTTTAGTGTTCTGTCGATGCAAAGTGCAGTAAACAAAATCTGTTGATGTCGGCACTACCTCTTAAGTTTTGAAGTGATCATTGAAAGTGTGATATTTTTATAGCACCGCGAGCTTTTGTATACCTACTGTCAATCAACTTTTTGATAAAGATACTTACACTGAATTTTTTGATATAGAATGAAGTGTGTCGTCATACAGTCTTTGGTAACGACATGGAAACAATTATGACGGATTTAACTCACGTATTTTATTTTATGTTGACATGAGTGTCAATTTTTGATTTTAGAAAAGTACCTGGTCCCATTCACTTTTTCTATTTTTTTACTTACTTGTCTATTTTGGAACAGTTTATGAGTGACAGAGGCTTATTTAAACAATGATTCTTGGATAAGAAGAACAATTTAAAATTTTGTAGATCCTTCGCTCACGTCATAGCAATTTATAAGTTCCTGGAATTAATTGAAAGTATTTTGCAAGATAAGTATAGCTTAATTAAATTGACAGGAACTAAGTATGCAGAGAGCCAGTTCTTGAGCTATATATATATATTAATATTATTATTATACAATCATATCCTTTAATTGTACAATGGCATTACCTACCCGACCTAATGTCCTACGGCATTCTCTACTAGTCAACCAATGACCCAACCATGAAACCTGTAAATTAGGACGTTTTACTTGATATTATATTTTATGCTGATGTGGGCATCATACACGTTAGTTCAATTCGTTATCGTTTTTATTCCAATGTCATGTGGCCTCGTTGGCACTTGTCTAGGGGCCAAGGTTTGATTCAGGCGTTATCTTCTCAAAAATATTAGAGTTTTTACCAATTAAGTATTTATTACGAAGAAGAAAGAGAATACTACAGACCTAATACACGGTCCAGGAGGGGTCATGAGGTCACCTCCCCCGCCTGGCCCTAGTCTAGCAGTACCTAGATATTTTTCTAAACTTTTGACTGTGCAACCCCCCTGACAACAAAGCTAGCCCATCCCTTAAAACACTATTGTATGAATGATGACATAAGTTCGCGTCTTATTCTTTCATTACAATATGCTATATTGTAATGAAAAAACTATTAACGGATTTAACTCGCGTATTTTTTTTTATTTCCTGACGTTTCGGATTCTTTACAGGTTCCATAATCGTAGCACGACTGAGCTGACAATAGTCTAACGCTAAAGCCACGCTAACTATTGTCAGCTCAGTGTTCCAATGTGTAATAACCGCGAAGGCGTCAGATATTAAATGTGTTATAATTATAGTGAATAAGGCAAGTTAATAAGATAAACTTGTTACAAAAATGGTCCATGATAGGAAGATGTGCCGACCCATATTCATTGATAGTACTATCGCGTCCTGCCTGAAGATAACAGGGTGAACGTCCGCACCGAAATGACACCAGAGCTACCGTTTACAAATTTTAACTTATATTAATATTGTAGACTATTGTCAGCTCAGTCGCAAAAACATGGGAACTGTAAAGTTTGCGAAGTTATTAAAATAAAATTTGCGAGTTAAATCCGTTACAGTTTCATTCCAATGTGTAACCGCGAAGGCATCAAAATATTATACTTTTGAATAACCAATTCTTGTATGGATTTATAATTGCCTATTTTACGAACCTACAAAATCAAAATCATAATTATATACTTATTCAATTTAGACTTCTACAAGCTTTCTTTTCTGACCTTCATAAAGGTCAGAAAAAAGAAACAAAGTCAGTTACGACATTTAACTTAAGAACGCCTAAAACGATTATGGTCTTAGATTTCCTGAATTTATCTTGCCCGCGGAAAGCATACAATTTGTTAAAATAACGGAGAAGTAAAAAAATATATATTTCTTATGAAAGGAAAAAAAAATGTAGCGCTGCTTTGCCGATTAAAACATCTGCATGGACCGCTAGTAATTTATAATTTACAATCCTCGTAAACGTCGCAGAAATTGTAATAAAGTCTTAAAAGGAGTAAAATCGATCTAGGTGCCTATGCAGTTATAAGCTGTAAGCATCCTAACAGCGTTATACAGCCTTTGTATAACGTTTATTGAACTTGTGTGACACTTGTATCCAAGGGCGTGCATTCCATATAGGCACAATAGTATAACTGTATGATGTGCCTACCCTGACGTAGTATATGCGTAGTAGCTTGTATCTGATCTCCAGGAAATTTCAATTTCTAAATAGAGCAAAACTTGGTTGCATCTACATTCTAAAGAGCATACTGTAGGTATAATGTAGTACAAAGGCTGTGTAAAGGTGTTTATTATAAATACAGACTTTGTATAGCTTAAACTTCGACTGATAACAACGTCCAAAGTTTAGTGTAACATAGAGATCTCTCATATAATGTTAACTAAAAATGGATTAATAATTTCTGATGCTTTCGCGGTTATTACACATTGGAATGAAACAATTATTAACTGATTTTTATTTTATTATATTTGCTGACGTTTGTCTTTAGAGTTTAGCGTTAGACTATTGTCAACGCAGTCGTGCTACCAATATGGAAACTGTCAATATGACAAGTTTAATATAAGTAGGTATACATATTTTACGACTAGCGGCCCCGGCAGACGTCGTCCTGCCCGTCCGATTGTTTCGTCAAAGATCTGTCAAAGTCTTCTAACTGTCACTTCTTCATAAGGCTTCATATTATTTTCCCTGTTTTTTACACATTTTCCACTGTTTCTTGCTCCTATTGGTCGAAGCGTGATATATAGCCTTCCTCGATAAATGGTCTATCCAACAAAAAAAGAATTTTTGAATTCTAACCAGTAGTTCCTGAGATTAGCGCGTTCAAACAAACAAACTCTTTAGCTTTATAATATTAGTATAGATTTAACCCCTTGGGAAGTAAAATAGGGGCGTAATGACGATTAAAGATCTAGTCTTAGACTAAACTAAGTTGATACTAAGAATAAGCTGCCAAAGACTCGCATAAGTATTACGATCTGTCACAGTGTCGCGTTACTTTAGGTATCTAAAATTATTTCTAATGATTACGCAATCATTCACGAAACAGTACGATGATAAACGTAGTACTTGTGTTTGAATAAAAATTGTTTGATAACCTCCGACCTCGGTATGTCGGTAGTAACTTGTAAACTAAGTTAAAATAAAAAATAATGAATGGACAGATAAAGTTCGTTGGAATGAAACAACTGTTAACGGATTTAACCCGCGTATTTTTATTTTATTTTATTTTATTTTATTAGCTGACGTTTCGGATTCTTTACGGTTTCCATAATCGTAGCGCGACTGAGCTGACAATAGTCTAACGCTAAAGTGATTTATACAGTTATGCAAACTACCTTATATTTAAATTACAAATTTTGAAAAACTACCCTAATCTGAATTATGAATACTAATGTTACATTTTACACTAATGTCACATTTTGTAAGAGTTAAATCCGTTAATAGTTGATTCATTCCAATGTGTAATAACAGCGAAGGCATCAGAAATTATTCAGATAAAGTTCGTTATTACATATATTACATAATAATTGGCTATATTAAAACAGTTAGTTTATTATACTAAATCGTATAGGGGGTCTAAAATGGTCTGAATTGCTTCGAGAAAAGGATAGTATCTACGGCCGTGCCGCTTGTTTTTGCTCAACTTGGCGTATTGTCTTCTATATTTATACTTCTATACTATCTATACTTAGGTACTAATATTATAAAGAGGAAAGATTTTGTATTTTTGTATGTTTGTAATGAATAGGCTCCGAAACTACTGGACCGATTTCAAAAATTCTTTCACCTTTGGAAAGCTACATTATCCCCGAGTAACATAGGCTATATAATATCACGCTAGGTCTTATAATTGCGGAGCAGTAACCGAAAATGTTTCAAAAACGGGGGAAAAGTATCGTTTCTGAGACCTTCCGTGGCGTGCGCTGGGCATATAGTTAAAGTTATACAAAAATGCTTTATGGGTGAATTGTTCATCTTAACATTATCTTTAAAAAAATCTTAAGTCCCCCAGTGCGAAGCCGGGACGGGCCGCGAGTAGTGTATAAAAGGAGAAGCTAACTTAATGATTGACATATCAGGGGATAACTATAACATTTTATATAAACAGTATGGATTACTTAAATTGTTTGTCTGTTAATGAATCAGCTAAGACAAATATAAGCTATGTGTTAGGTTTGTTACGTAAGCGTTAAAACGTATAGGTACATATTAATTCAAGGTGCTATTAAAAACTTATAACGCTTTTCAAACCCCTTTTCTGATTAAAGTACTCTAGTATATCTCTAGGCTGTCTAGTTGCTATTGTATAATATTTTATTATCTATATCTATATCTATATCTATACTAATAATAATAATAATATAATAATAATAATAATAATAATATTATAAAGAGGAAAGATTTGTATTTTTGTATTTTTGTATGTTTGTAATGAATAGGCTCCGAAACTACTGGACCGATTTCAAAAATTCTTTCACCTTTGGAAAGCTACATTATCCCCGAGTAACATAGGCTATATAATATCACGCTAGGTCTTATAGTTGCGGAGCAGTAACCGATAATGTTTCAAAAACGGGGGAAAAGTATCGTTTCTGAGGCCTTAAAAAAATCTTAAGTCCCCCCGTGCGAAGCCGGGACGGGCCGCTAGTCTTAAATAATTTTGTTGCTACAAAACGGCCACTGTACCTAAGGAACTTTACAAAGCTCTTGAATGACTTTTATACAACTACCAAGCTGTATAGTGCCTGTAGAAGCAGCTTATGTGCTAAACTAGCACATAAGCTGCTTCTACAGGCAGTGTATTTAATACTACAAGGGCGTGCTTTTCGTTAAGGCACAATGAAGTGCCTACCCTAACGCAGTATAATATTATTTTCTGAATGATTTTGGTAGGTAAATATAGGTAATTAAAAATTTACGAAATAATATGAAGATGGATTAAAACAAACCAATGGTTGCGGGTTCGAATCCTGCTAGGCGTATCTTATTTCAATAGATAGATTAAGTATCTACTTTACTTTAACTTACAAAAAAAGAATAAGTAAAAGCCTAAAAGTTCAAAAAACTCAACTCATCTCCCTTAAACCAAATCATATTATCTGTTCTCAGAAATATGATTTTTTAAACGATTATCTCACTCGATCGATGATCGGGATGGCTCGGGAGTGTTCGGGTGTGTTCGGGAAGGTTCGAGACGTGGTATTTTTGCAGGCATATGGCCAACAAATGTGTTCATCTTTTGTTTCTTCGACCCCAAAAATGAATGGCGGCCATTGTTTTTGGAGACAACAGATTTGTAAAGACCATTTTTTTTCGTAAATGGCACAGATTTATTGAAACGAGTTGTGTTTTTTTTTTATTTAAGTGAATAGGTATATATGTATTTACAAATGAACCAAAGATTTCAATTGATAATTTAATTTTATCGCATTTATTTATTTTTAGTTAGTTATAGGTTATTCTCGACCCTAGAAAGCACATAATTAGGTATCTCAAAGGACAAGAACGTTAGTTTTTTTTTAAATATAATTTAATAAATCTGGTAAATAGGTATAATTTTTCAACCCTTAACAGATCAATGCATACTCTATGCCTACATCGATAAAGCACCATAATTAACTATCCATGAGATCTATGCCAAAATTCAACAAGGCCACTTCAATAAGAAATCGGCATCGAACGTATGAGTGATGAATAGTGTATGTAGGTAGTCGTATCCATCTTCGGCATAGGCCTACTTATCACCTTCTTTAATTTAATCAAAGAGTATTAAGTTCTCATGCCTTCGAGGTTATTACACACTAGCTTCTGCCCGCGACTTCGTCCGCGTACAAATCCTCCTTTTTTGCAGTCGGTTAAAAAGTAGCCTATGTCCTTTCTCAGGCTCCAGACTTTCTTTGTACCAAATATCATTTAAATCGGTCCAGTAGTTTTAGCGTGAAAGCGTAACAGACAGACAGACAGACAGACAGAGTTACTTTCGCATTTATAATATTAGTAGGGATTAGTAGGGATTAGAATTAAACAACTCTAACCGATTTAACTCGCGTATTTTATTTTATTGGCTGACGTTCAAAGAAATTGTGTGGAGCGTTTATCAGATTTTGCAAATATCTTAACATAGTGACAGACATAGACAAACGGAGACTGCATAATGCAAAAACTTAAAAAAAAACTTGTTCTAAACGGCAAGATTACGTGAATAGCGGTTGTAAAGTGCGGTCAATAAACGAAAACCATAAAATCCAGAAGCTCACCGAACAACCAGCAATCCAATCGGGTTTTGTCTTGTAATTTTGATCGATGTATTTATAGGTCTACTAGGAACTGACGGCAAAAAGGGAAAAAATTGACGCTAGCGATACTGGGGAAATTGGAGTACCTATACTTTTTAACTAACTTTTTATGTACCATGAGATCCTGGTAGACAAGGGCGTGCATTTCATATAGGCACAATGGTATAAATGTATAGAGTGCCTACCCTAACGTGGTACACGCGCGACTACACGCGAATGCTGATAGACCTATAAAAAGTTTACTATTTTCCCAGTATTGCTAGCGTTAAATTCTTTTTAACTTTTTGCCATAGTTATTGAGCTAGCAACTGCAGGCTTCAAAACATACATCTACGTATTGCAAGACGAAATAGTAACACATCCTAAACTCTAGTCCAATAGATGCTGTCACGTGTCTTAAATACACTAGATGCGCTTCGTGTAGAATGAGGTCCAACTGTCATGTTCCACCAATGAGGGCCACCGCGTGTCAGAAATCCGCTAGATGCGCTAGTGTAGAATGAGGTCTAGCTGTCATGTTCTACCAATGAGCGGCAAGCTACTGGCCTGTGATTGGTGGAACATGACAGCTAGACCTCATTCTACACTAGCGCATCTAGCGGATTTCTGACACGCGGTGGCCCTCATTATATTAGTCGGTAGAACAATACAGATGGACCTCAATTTACACGACGCACAACCAGCGGATTAAGCACGTGCGATAATATCTGTCATATATTTTATTTTTGACATTGTCTCAAAAAACAGTCACCTGGACAAATTGTTATGTTACATTCGCCAATACAATTCAAGAAAGTGGTTAGGTCAAAATATGTTTAGGCACCAATTGACAGTTGACACTTTTAAAATTCATAAGAGCTTGCGAAAGCCTAAATTGAACGTATTTTTTATTTTGATTTTGACGCAACAATTAAGTCCAAAGTGTCCTCAGAAAAGAAACTCATAAGAGAATGCGTTTATCAATTAATAATAATAATAAGTCCTTTAATCAGACCAACTTAATATCTATTTACAAAGTAAGTTTATCAATTACTGATTTGTAATACTCCTTCCAGGTGTGCGACTACTGTGATGCGACAAACGAGACTAAGAAGCACCCGCCAGAATATGCGGTGGACGGCATGGAGACGCGGTGGCAGAGCCCGCCGCTGTCAAGAGGCATGAAATACAATGAAGTCAACCTCACCATCGACCTGGGACAGGTAAAAGTCACTACATAGTATAAAACAAAGCAAGGGCGTGCATTCCATATAGGCATAATGTTATAAATGTATGGAGTGCCCACCCTGACGTGGTACATGCGCGACACCCACTGCACGCGCCTGAAACAAAGTCGCTTTTTCTGTCCCTATATATGTACGCTTAAATCTTTAAAACTGCAACGGATTTTAATGCGGTTTTTTTTAATAGATAGAGTTATTCAAGAGGAAGGTTTATAGCATCCATGTGAAGCCGGGGCGGGTCGCTAGTTTATAATAATGCACACAATGTAGGTAGTTAAGCTCTACATAAGCTTATAGCATTTTTTTTCTAACAAGTCTAGAAAGGGACTACAAAAGAAGCCAAGGCGGTTGCACGGGTTGTTTTTAAACATTTTAGGTATGTAGAGTAAAAGTACCTTTAGATATGTTTTATTTGAATAAGGATTCATATTAAGGTACGAATAATATGGCCTAGTTGGAACCGGTGTTCCTATTGCATATTTTAGAATATTTTATCAAATTTTATGATATTCCAAAGACTGCAAGTGTGTTAATGAATCTATTAGTTACTTAGTAATAGATCGAGCGAAGATATTTATACTAATATTATAAAGAGGAAAGGTTTTTTGGTTTGTATTGAATAGGCTCCAAAACGTCTGGACCGATTTGAAAAAAATCACTGTTGGGAAGCTACACTATTCCCGAGTGACATAGGCTATAAAAAAAGGAATCCGTGCGATAGGTATAATAAAAGTGTGCTGTAATACTTATTATAACGCACTGCCAACATGTGCATAGGGGAAAATACTAGGCAAGTTTTGTGTCAGTAAAAGACAAAAATGGATCGCTGCGCTTAGGACATGCAAGTCCCGAAATAAACCGAATACTGAAGGAGGGCGACGACCTCGCATACGGACATTAAGTAATAATAGAACAGGATCGGTACCTTTACAGTCAATGTAGGAATAGAAAATTATAAAACGGTTTCAATCACGTTTACTTGTAAAAATAGGTCTCTTACAGAGCGCGACTCGCATTACAAATAATTACGGCACGAGTAGAAGGAATCTACTCAAGCATTATGAGATACTGGGACTTCCCTTAATAACCTACCAATTATAAAGTGTATTAAATTTATATAGTTTTTCTTCTGTCATGTGTGCCTACATATTATTATTATGACACGATAATGATTGGCATGGCAAAGTTTTTTGATTCTGATAAAAATACTTATATATTAGTACCGACCTACCGAACCGATATCCCTACTAATATTATAAATGCGAAAGTAACTCTGTCTGTCTGTCTGTCTGTTACGCTTTCACGCTAAAACTACTGGACCGATTTAAATGAAATTTGGTACATAGAAAGTCTGGAGCCTGAGAAAGGACATAGGCTACTTTTTAACCGACTGCAAAAAAGGAGGAGTTCCACGCGGACGAAGCCGCGGGCAGAAGCTAGTAGGTCTATATATATAGAGAATCTATATGTTGTCTAAAATTTCTAAGCCATAACGAATCACATCTGTGAAGCTATAGTCGTAGTTAAAATATTCTGAACGAACAGACAAACGTGTTTATTGCTTTCGCATAGTAAGTAAAAGACTTAATAAACTATTAGCAGCGCTTAGCGAAATATAATACCTACTATGAACGCATATGCGAGTAATATGACTATTATTTGAATCCTTCTGTCATGGATTTTCACAGCACTACCTATCAAATATACATTAGGTACTTATCTACTGTATAATACCTGTGTGTATTGTAATATTTATATTTAATATTATAAAGGCGAAAGTTTGTAAGTATGGATGTATGGATGTTTGTTACTCTTTCACGTAAAATCTACTGAATGGATTTGAATGAAACTTTACCACAATATAGCTTATACATCAGAGTAACATATAGGCTGTATTTTATAACGATGTTGTGTAAAATACTCATGGTGCGCAGACGAAGTCGCGGGCAGAAGCTAGTATTTAATATTATCTAGTTTTGTACTGAACTGTGATATCCAAAGGTTCTGTACCATTTCGAACAATTTCTTTTTATATGCGCGTGCGACTGTTATTTTTTAATTTTGAACCGATCTACCAAAATGTAGCATTTTTGTTATTTAATTTCTTATGGAACGTAATTTCATTTGTAAAGTAATTACTTTTTAATGATTTTTGGTTGAATTACTTAAACCAAAAATCATTTTCTTGACATTTAAAAAATAAATGGTGCTTGCTTGAATTTTGTATTGATAAAATGTCAAAGAAACTTCTAAAATAAGTTTGATAGATCGATCATTAATTAAATACCTATAAGTACAAGAAATAATTTGTGTTTGCTTCTCGCTATACTTAGGTACCTACTACCTATTTGCTGCTTTACGAACTACATACCTATGTAGGTATGGTATAGATAATGTGTTTTTTGTTATTTATTAAATTTATTTCCTAATAGTATGCAATAATAACTTTTATTACCATTTATTTATTCACGTTTGTCTGTTCTTTCACATATTTTAGTACGTACGTATAGGTACTAATAGAACATACTCTTCTGATTTCTCAATTCGTAACTCAATTATAATACATATTTAATTATTGTAATGAGATTAACATATTCAATTAGGTACTTGCTTAATTATTTGAATTTCTTCGCTTTAGTCACATTGAAATTTCATTAAAATAAAATGTGTAATATGTAGTTAAGTACTTACTTGTATTCTAATTTTTCAAGTTATAAATTTTCATAAGTTAAGTAGGTACAAAGTATATTTAATAAAAAATTGTCCGAAGCCTTTCCACTTTAAAATTAAAAGAACTAATATTCTTTTCTTACGTAGATGCAAACAAAAACCCTAATCGAATTATTCAAAGTTGCTTTTCGAGTTTTTGTGGTACTTATCAATAATTATTATGGTTTAGTAAAATAACCAAGTAACATAAATAATAATGTAGATTTGATAAAGCTCGCTCGCGGATACGGAAACCGTGGGCGGCGATAGCAGTCACTGGCGGTTAAAAGTTTATTAAACAGACGTAAAACTGATTTTAAACTTGTACTACGGTCGACTGGTATCACGAAGGGAATATATCTCTTTGATACTAGGTAGTACTATATCGCACGATTTAGAAAAGGCAGTTCTTTTCTAAAACACTAAGAAAATACAAAAACTATTTGAAAAGTCTCGTCGTTTTTTAGTTTTAATTATATTGCATTCTACGTTAGTACCTAAGTATATATTATACATTATGGTATAATTGCAGCTAGGTCAGTAGCTAACTTATGTCTAGTATTTGACCTTGCTAGATAACTACCTATATTACAATTTTACGTATACTTCACAAAAATCAAACTAAGTCATAAGTTCTATATCAAAATTAGTATGAGTCCATAGTATTAATGGTAGGTACTAATCTACTAGAATAAATTTAACGACCGCTATTACCCATGAAATGTATTTACAGTACATTACGGGTTACGATTTGTTATTCTTTCACATAAACGGATTAAACAGTTAAAAATCGTGACGTCACGGTTTTTATGTCTGAACTATGTCATCAACAGAAAGGATAAATTTGTTGCCATCCAAAATTAACATGATCTGTGATAAATTTAAAAGAAGCTGTTGGGAAGCTACACTACTCCTGAGTGATGTAGGCTATAAAAAAAAGTTGATCCGTGCGAAGCCGGGGGGGCAGCTACGATTAATATGGAACCATTCGAGCGCAAGTCCACCTGGCACTTGGTTTCGATACAAGCCTGTTCGTGTAATTCAAGGACACTCTTTCCTAATAGAACATAACTCTACCTTCGTCTCCAGGAGTTCCACGTGGCGTACGTGTTCGTGCGGATGGGCAACTCCCCCCGGCCTGGTCTCTGGGCCCTGGAGAAGTCCACCGACTACGGAAAGACCTTCAAGCCTTGGCAGTACTTCTCGGATTCGCCTCTGTAAGTTATCTTATCTTATTGGTAGGGTCCTTTAGGATGCACTTCGACCCATTGGAATCTTTTGTGCCTACCCCTCCTTTAGCTTACTCTAGGTTCTCCATAACCACCTCTGTAAGTAGAAGAGTATCTCCATGTAGCTAACTAGCTTCTAGTCTAGGCAGTCTAAGGTTCTAGTTTAAGCTTTTAGACCAATATACTTGGTTTTCTTGGTAAAAACCAGTACCTAATTATCCTGTGATTTTGTGCCTAAGATACAATATTAACCACGATCAATACTTTCAATTATTTATTTAAATTCGCATGTAGATAACAAAGTACAAAACCGAATTGAAAGGAGTAGAGAAATTCGATGACTCGTCAGTGATCCCTATGATTATTAAAGGTTTAGCACGCTGCCGCTAGTAAAGGCATATGGGTTCGAATCCCACTAAAATTTTTCTACTCTTGTCTTTGTACAAAAATATCATTATAATGTTTAACAATATAATTATTTAGGTACCAAGTTATACCTACGTTAACAAACTTACATATGCCTATAGCTATTGGACAAAGTCTCCAACAGTTATAAAGGCAGCATATTATGCCTGAGCTCTGAAAATGCTGTTATGTCTGTGTGCCACAGGGACTGCGAGCGCTACTTCGGCAAGGAGAGTTTGAACCCAATAACAAGAGACGATTCTGTCATCTGTAGCACGGAATATTCAAAGATTGTACCTTTGGAAGGTGGTGAGGTAAGTACACATCAACACATCTGACTGAGGCAATACAATGGTCTACAACACCTAAAGACAAGACTGGCTGGAATATAGTATTTGTAGGGCCTATGCGCCTTATAATATTGAAAACTCGACCTTTGACCCATTGTGTTAGATATAGTGGTAAGGCTATCCTGAAAAGACGTACCTTTTGAATCCAAGCAAACATATTAGGTGTACCTAATCACCACCAAATACATTTTCCTATATATTTCAGAGCCTCCAGTGCCTGATGTAGACCTGTATAATGACCGCAGGAAACTGACAAAACTCTTTTTCTAGATTCCAATCTCCTTGCTGAACTCTCGCCCGTCTGCGAACAAGTACTTCAACTCGTCGGTGCTGCAGGAGTGGACGAGGGCAACCAACGTCAGGCTTCGCCTCATGAGGACCAAGAACTTGCTGGGGCATCTCATGTCTGTCGCCAGGCAGGACCCTACAGTCACGAGACGGGTGAGACTAAGATGTTGAACATTTCAAACTGCGATAACAGATTCATCTGGTCTGAATTGATATAGGGATAACAGGGAACACACTGGTCAAGTCCGCGTTACAACTTTTGAAGAAAATTTATTTCCTATCCATTTTATCATTAGGTTGAACTAGAAGTACAAAGATCAAGTAAGCACGCATCCAGGGTGGAAGTTTGAATATAAAGCTAGCCTCTCCCCCCCTTTTCTGCACTTATTGCTTTTGATCAAATTACTATCGTTTGAATAGAATGTGACCTGACTACAAAACTGGATCCCCTTGAGATCATTTGGATTCATCGACCTAACTTTTGATTTGTTCTCATAAATATTAGTGTGAGTAACTTGTCACGTACCTATTCCGAATTTGCAACCATTACAACACATGACCAAATCTTTTAGTCCCATAAATTCGATTTCAAAAAGAGTCCACTTCTAGGTCTAACCTTTGTCTTCTTTCCAGTACTTCTACAGTATAAAGGACATCAGTATCGGAGGTCGATGCATGTGCAACGGTCATGCAAACGACTGCTACCCCGGTGATTCTAAGAGCGAGAGCAACATCCTAGTGTGCAGGTGTCAACACAACACTTGTGGCTCGCAATGCGCTAAATGCTGCCCAGGTTTCGAACAAAAGAAATGGCGGATATCTCAGAACTGGGATCGATTTGAGTGTGAACGTAAGTTTTGGAAAGTTTTTTAATTTAATGGAGAAGATGCAGGGTTTTTTTTTTTATAAATTGCGCCTAAAAGTTAGACGCCATTTTTGGTTCGTTTACAAAGGATGAAACGTTAAAAAAAATTAGAGCTAAGAATCCTTCAAAAACTCAGAGTGAGAAAATAATAATATATAATAATATTATAATATTATTTTTATTTAGGTACTCGAATGTCGAGCGTTGGCTTTTCTAATTATTATGAGTGAGTAGGTACATAGGTAATTAATTAGGTACACTGTCTCAATACAGCTTGCAACTGCCACAACCACACCACGGAGTGCAGTTATGATCCTGAAATAGACGAGAAACATCTGTCCCTGGACATCCATGGAAGATACGAGGGCGGCGGCGTCTGCAAGAACTGCCAGCATAATACGGAGGGCATCAACTGCAACAAATGCCGGCCTACCTTCTATAGACCTTACGGCAAAAAATGGGATGATATCGATGTTTGCGAACGTAAGTTCTATTATAACCATTAATCTTATTTAAAATTTCGGTAGTTAGGTACATTTTCTTTGCAAATTTGATAGATATAGGTACCTATATCCATGTACTAAATTACTTATAGTAATGATTTGGACTATTAAACGATCTTCGTAAACAGCTCGGTAGAGGTGTATTTTTATAGATGCAAGCAGGGTTTAAAATAATAATTATTGTTGTCACAATAATATTTTTAAATTCTCATTAAATAGAAACATAATAGAAATAACAAATTCACCATGAAAAATGTGTTAATGTTGATATCAGATAATTTATTGTTGTATCTTTAAAAAATTATGTATATGCGCGAACACTTTTAATAAAATAAAAACACCACATAAATGACACAAATTGTCAAAAATTAGTTTGTAAACAAGTTTAAACAACTTTGATGAACATTTATTTCACTCTACAGAAAATAGAATAGAATAGAAAATTAAATTTGTTAGGTACTTACTGAAATAAAATGGTAAGCTCTGTTACATAGCCTCAGCAGTTGTTTTTATGCAACTTTCTTCGCCTTATTTGTTCAATAACCTCAAACTGTGTTTACATGTTTTATTTAGTCTTATGAACTAAACAAAAACTTGTTGGAAGAGTTCAAATAGTTTCTCACATTAAATATGACATACTTAGTTTACAAAACTAAGTTTATTTAAATACCGTATTAAAGGTAACTTTCCACAACTAGATAAGTAAATATATTTTTAAAGCATTAAACATAAATACTAAAATATTAAAATTTATAAGTATAATTTTAACAGTACATAATAATCACTAATTTATTAAAAAAAATAATCATATATTACCACTTCAATAAGATTTATCTATAAATGTGGCATAAAGTGTTGTTACTGCTGCCTATCCAAAGCATCGTCATATCTTTGTATTAACTAAATACTTAAAATAACATCAATATTTTTACGCAGCTTGTCAATGCGATCTGCTTAAGTCTACGGGCAACTGCGCTGAAGAAACCGGTTTGTGCGAATGCCGGAAAGAGTTCCAACCACCGTATTGCAACTCCTGCGCTTATGGCTACTTCGACTACCCAGACTGCAAGCCGTGCACATGCAACCTGAATGGCACAGACGGACAACACTGCACTCCTGTTGATGGCACAGTAAGTAAATTTTAACTTTAACATTTTTGGGATGGTGCTGAGCTTTAAGGAATGACTTAAAATTTGTTGAAATAGTGCATGAAGATTGACGTAGAAAAAAAGAAACTTTGTTTATATGCCACAGATCTACATGTACAAACTTTCAATGATTAGTATACTTAATTACAAACTATGTGTATTAATAGGTCCCCACTCAGCAGATTGTACTGTTTTTTATTCGTTCCGCAAAGCTGATTTTCAGGCATCCACATTATCATTTGTTTTTTACAGTGCCCGTGTAAATATAACTATGCAGGCCACTCTTGCGAGATCTGTGCCGATGGGTACTACTCACCGGAATGCAAAAGTAAGTAACTAGTTTTTATAATATACTAGCGGTCCCGGCAGACGTCATCCTGCCCGTTCGAAATTCAAATTACGTAACTGCAGTTAGACAACGTTTGTATGAGAAAAGAAAAGGGCTGTTTTTAGGGTTTTCCCGGCAATTATTCGATTTTTTTCTCGCCGTAAGAACCATCATTGGACTTCAACGAACATTTTAAAAAAAAAATTGGCCAAATTGGTCCAGGCGTTGTCGAGTTATGCGCTTACCAACACATTTTGCGATTCATTTTTATAATTATATTATATAAGAAGATTAAGTATTATGATAATTTTTGATGTCTTTGCGGTTATTACATATTGGAATGAGACTATAACGGATTTGGATTTAATTAGTGTATTTTTATTTTATTTGCTGATGCTTAGAAAACTTTACTGTTCCCATGTTCGTAGCACCACTGATATAACATTTCGAAGATATTTTTTACTAATTTTAATTTGTAAGGTTTATTTACTGATAAACGATTTGATTTCTATTGAATCATAATAGATAATAGTGTTAAAGGGGAACTCTGTAACATATACCCGTCTCTCTCCCTCCAGACTGCGAGTGCAACATGGTTGGTGCAGTGTCGACGGTGTGCGACAAGGACAGCGGCAACTGCACTTGCAAGAGCAAATACAGCGGCAGGACTTGTAACGAATGCGAGGCTGGATATTACAACTATCCCAGTTGCAACTGTAAGTATACAAATAATATATTATTATAATTATATACCTAGTCATGATCAAAAATAATATAAAATTGCATGGAATTGATATAAGCAATGGAAACGCATTCCTTAGCGTATTATTATGATATAGATAAAACTTTTTGTATTATTGTTATACGGTTTTTTATCTACATCTACACTAATTTAAAAGATTTTTTTTCGAACTGAATACTGAAGCGCCAGTCAGCTAATGGGCCTTTACTGCAAAACCGGGTGGGTGGCCTCCAGATAAGAGGCTTTTAAGCCAAAAAAGATTGAACAGGCTCCAAAAACTACTGTACCGATTTGAAAAATCCTTTCACTATTGGGAGGCTACTAATCCTGAGTGACATAGGCTGTATTATAATTTGAAATTGGGATCTGTACGAAGTCGGGGCGGGCGCGGAATATAATAACAGACTAACAAAAGTCTGTAGACTATACTAAATTATTTTTTTTATGTGTATTTTATCATTCCAGCATGCAACTGTGACGTCAGTGGCACCCAGGCGAGTATATGCGATGACGTCACGGGACAGTGCATATGTAAGGATGGATTCGGAGGCAGCCGCTGTGACCAGTGCTTGTCAGGGTAAGGATTTTAAGTATATTAGCTTAAGGTTGCATTTTGAGTACCCGTTGATTTCAACTTTCGACCCTTCTTTTAGATTATAAGAGTTGAGCAATTGATATCGAGTAGGTACCTACCTTGATCTAAAGGGACCTAAAGGTTTGAGTTATGCTTCCCACCGAGTTTTTTACAGTAAAACCTATCTACCTACCTTTAAGACGTATATATTTTCAACCGACGAAAAAACGTTTTTTTTTGTATGTCGATGCATAACTTTTTACGGAGTAGTACAATTTTGATAATTCGTGTTTTTTATATCTATACTAATATTATAAAGCTGAAGAGTTTGTTTGTTTGAACGCGCTGATCTCAGGAACTACTGGTTCGAATTGATAAAAACTTTTTTTGTTGGATAGACCATTTATCGAGGAAGGCTTTAGAGTTTAGGCTATATAACATCACGCTGCGACCAAAAGGAGCAAAGAAACAATGGAAAATGTGTAAAAAACGGGGAGAAATAACTAATCCACGCGGACGAAGTCGCGGGCACTGCTAGTATTTTATAATATAGGACCACGAAATACTTACAGTATATTTTTTGTCCCAGTTACTACATGCAAGTGAAGGGTCGCGAGCGCCACTGCGCCCCGTGCGAGTGTTCCCCCACCGGCTCCACCTCGAAGAGCTGTTCCGCCGACGGGAAGTGCAACTGCCTGGTCAACTTCGGCGGCAGCCGGTGCGACCAATGCTCCCCCGGATACTACCAGTTCCCGGAATGCACCCGTGAGTATACTTTGATACCTGGGGGTGAAACTGCGGGCACAGATAATAGTACAAGTACAGAAGGTTCACTGCTTTGATGTTCACAAATGCCGCCTTTTTATCTGCCTACATAATTATTATTAGCAAACGGACCGCAAGCGAGCAGCCGACATTGAGCTCTCTGGCGCCGCGCGAAGGTCGACATTGTTCCGCACCTTTTCAGACGTTCTGAATAGGGTTGTCGGTACTGTAGCTGCGTAAGAGGCGCGCGCGTGCGTCACGGGCCACTGCGCGGCAACCACTGACGATTCGCACTCAGCTGAGGGAGGCCCGATACGCATTGTTAGCTCGGCGGCGGAACGGCGGAGTGACACCCCCCTGCTGCGGGTAAAACTTGTATTTTGCTGGGGTAACATTTAGCTGATAGTTGTCTAAGCCGAATTACAAAGTGACAAGTCTGAGCACAGCGTAGCGCCGACTAGCGCGCGAATTCGTCGTTGGAGGGGTAAAATCAGTGACCCTAGTTAGGTTATAAGGGTAACGGACATAAAAAGGTAAGGTAATCACTGCCTTAATAGATATATTATGAATAAGTTTTTTTTTCTTTGTCCATCAATAAGACAAACAAAAATTATTGGACACATATTTTTTCATTTCGCAATCGAACAGCAAATGGTAAAAAAAAGCGCTTACAAAGTTCGGGAGTAGGGGCTCGTGACGTCACAATATGGTACAGTTTATACTTAAACGTGTCGAGGTCTTTATTAAGTATAAGTCATTCAGTAATATTAATCTTATATTGTTTTTCACGGAGACCGCACTTGGGTTATTCCACGGGCGTTTCAACCGCCGTCAGTCCCTTGCCATAAATATTGAAGAATTAAGCTACAATAAGATTTAAACTCTATTTTGACTACGTGTATAATGAGATCCAGCTGTCATGTCGTCGCATCAAAACGTAATTCTTGTTGTAGCTCATTTCGTCAATATTCAGGACAACGGACTGACGGCGGTTGAAACGCCCGTGGAATCACCCACTTACATCCTTTTCCACTACGACTGCAATCCACCTAAACCCAAGTCTCCAGGTCTTAGTGATCCGATGTTATATTTTTTTTCCGAATTTAATACTGAAGCGCAGTTGGCCAGCTAATGGGCCTTTACTGCAAAACCGGACGGGTGGCGAGCTTCCAGAGAGGAGGCTTTCAAGGCTTTCTGTTATATATCCTTAAATATTTATATTCCTCAATATTAACTACAATCTATTAATCGAAAATTCGATTAATATTTTTGGTTCAATACCATTAGTTTTTAATTATAATTAGATTTTTGTACAAAGACAAGAGTAGAAAAAATCTTAGACCCCCAGTGGGATTCGAACCCACGCTTATGCCTTTACTAGCGGCAGCGTGCTAACCATTACACTATGGGAATCGCCTTAGGCGATTCGAATCCCACTGGGGGTCTAAGATTTTTTCTGCTCTTGTCTTTGTACAAAAATATCATTATATTTATATTCCTGTTTTGTTCAGCTTGCAAGTGTGACGTATCGGGTTCCATCGGGTCGACGTGCGACGACCAGGGCGCGTGCCACTGCAAGCCCAACTTCCAGGGGGTCAAGTGTGATACGTGCATGGAGAGTTTCTACAACTACCCCGCCTGCGAGGAATGCAACTGCGACCCCAAGGGGGTCGTCGCTTCGTTCGCTGGTCAGTATCTCTCTTCTATACTCATATTATAAGGAGGAAAGGTTTGTTTGTTTGCTTGGATTGAATAGGCTCCAAAACAGGACCGATTTGAAAAATTCTTTTACTGTTGGGAAGCTACACTATTGCCGAGTGGCATCCCTACTTATTACTATTATTATAAATGCGAAAGTAACTCTGTCTATCTATCTGTCTGTTTGTTACGCTTTCACGCTAAAACTACTGGGCCGATTTAAATGAAATTTGGTAAAAAGATAGTCTGGAGCCTGAGAAAGGACATAGGCTACTTTTTAACCAACTGTAGGAGGAGTTCCACGCGGACGAAGACGCGGGCAGAAGCTAGTATAGTATAAAACAAGGTCGCTTTTTCTGTCCCTATATCCCTATGTACGCTTAAATGTTTAAAACTACGCGGCGGATTTTGATGCATTTTTTTAAATACATAGAGTGATTCAAGAGGAATGTTCATAGCACCCGTGTGAAGCCGGGGCGGGTCGCTAGTATCTTATATGTATACTAGCGGTCCGTCATGACTTCGCAGGGATCCCTAACTCACGAATCGTGTAGCTTTCCAACAATGAAAGATTTTTTTTAAATCGGTCCATTTGGAGGCTTTTCAATCCAAACAAGCAAAACTTTCCTCTTTATAATATTAGTGGGTGGATCTTCGAGCGTTTGAGACGCCGTCATTATCCTCTACATCTATATTTAAGAACAGAGTCAATAAGTAACAAAAATTTGAGTGCTATTATCCCCCGGTACTGTTACAAATACTATTTCAATCGATACATAATAATATTATTTGCAAACATTATAGATATAGAATAATATAGATGTAGAGGACAATGACGGCGCGCCGCGGCGTCTCAAACGCTCGAAGATCCAGCCTAGTATAGATTAGCAATAACACGACCTAATAAAATACTTCATCACAATGGTGTTCAATAGTTTACATATTAAACTAATGGAAAAATGTTTGTGTGTCCGTCAGGCTGCGGTTCAGTCCCGGCGGGCGAGCTGTGCAAGTGCAAGGAGCGAGTGCAAGGCCGCATATGCAACGACTGCAAGCCGCTCTACTGGAACCTGCAGGACTACAACCCTGTCGGCTGCGAAGGTCAGTCACCTGATTGTCCACTCACTTTACACGAGACAATTGAAAAGTTATTTTTTTTTTACTTTACGATATTTTTTTGAAGAAAAGCAATCCCTACTATCCCTGCTAATATTATAAATGCGAAAGTAACTCTGTCTGTCTGTCTGTCTGTTACGCTTTCACGCTAAAACTACTGGACCGATTTATATAAAATTTGGTACAAAGATAGTCTGGAGCCTGAGAAAGGACATAGGCTACTTTTTAACCGACTGCAAAAAAAGAGGAGTTCCACGCGGACGAAGTCGCGGGCAGAAGCTAGTTACTTATAAGGAATTTAAATCGCTTATATGAATTTTTTACTGATATTTCGAAAACTTAACAATACTAATATTCCTAGCAGACTGAGGTGATTTATATTTTTTTTTATATTTATTAAAAAAACCCTATTACATAATATTTGAAATTCAAAAATAATATTAAAGTACACTATTAACTAACTATTAATACCAACCTAAATTTATCACCAAACGTATTCACATAATAAACAATCAATACATTTTTTTTTAATAATATATCTCTCTGTCCTCCGGCCAAAAAGCGCCATCTTTCTGGCCGCTGCGCTAAATGAAATTGCCGCTTTCTGGCTTCGTCGAACAGAAAAATTATATACTGACCTCGACCAGTAAAATAAAAAAGCCTCAGATCACATTTTTGTCAACCTCGGCTTCGCCTCGGACGACAATTGCATGTGATCTGAGACATTTTTTATTTTACTGGCCTAGGTGCGTAATGTACTATTTTTTAACACAATCAGATTGCAACTGCAACGTGACGGGCACGCTGGGCGGGCTCGGAGCGTGCGACACCAAGACGGGGGCGTGCGCGTGCAAGCTGAACGTCGACGGGCGGCAGTGCAGCCGGTGCAGGGACGGCTTCCGCCAGCTGCAGCCGGGCAACACGCTAGGATGCACCGGTTAGTGAAATATGCAGGCGGTTAGCTTGTGACGTGACAGTTGCAGGTGGTGATTGATTGAGCGAATGACGTGAAAGGGGCCGTTCAAGTATTACGTAAACACGATGTGGGGGCGGGGGGGTCTATGCATTGCTTATTTTGGATGACATGGGGGGTAGGGGAGTCTAGATGATGATTACGTCATCGGTAGTAAAATTACTTTTTTACACGAATGGCAACCCTCACATTGTCTTTGCTTGGAAACGAAACGCATTTTCGGGGATTCCCGCAAATAATGCATGTTTATTTTGAAGATTGTTAATTTGAATTTAATTTGTGTACTTACCAAAAATTTTAAACAAATTTGTTATGTTCGTAACATTATAATATTTTTGTAACTTACTCTATGTTGAAAACCGTATCAGTAAAATCTAATCTCCATACTAAATCTTTTTTTTATATAATTATAATAATATTTAAAAAAATAAATTAAAAATTTTATCAAACCCCCGACATAAAAACCTAAAAGCCTTCTAAAAAGTATAATAATAATAAAAACTTGATATTAGGTAGGTACGTACCTAAGTATTAATAGGTATTTCTACAAAGAAAACGTCATGTCGGGGGGACCGCTCATCATTCATTGTACCTACCTATATTTACAATCTACCGAAACCTACAGTCCCCCCGACATGACGTTTTCTTTGTAGAAATACCTATTAATACTTAGGTACGTACCTACCTAATATCAAGTTTTTATTATTATTATACTTTTTAGAAGGCTTTTAGGTTTTTATGTCGGGGGTTTGATAAAATTTTTAATTTATTTTTTTTATTTCATACTTTTTGAAAGTAGGTAGGTACCTATTACCTACCTATATTTTTTTTAACCAATTTCCATTTTACATGGAATTTTGTAATGTTCATGTGATCCTCTTTCATTTGATACCCCACTCGGTTATATTTGTAGTCATTTAGTTAACCATCCACACTTTCACTCCCTATATTTTTTTAACTACTTAACCGATTTGCATTATAACATCAATTTTGTAATGTACACGTGATCCTCTTTCATTTGATACCCCACTCGGGTATATTTGTAGACATTTGGTTTTCCATCCCCAATTTAGCTCGCTATAATTTTTAAACGACTCAACCGATTTTCATTATAGTTTCAATTTTGTTATGTACACGTGATCCTCTTTCATTTGATACCCCACACGAGTACCTTTGTAGACTTTTATTTTTCCATCCCCTCTTTTATCCTCCCTAATTATTAAACTACTGAACCGATTTTCATCAAACATAGCTAAGAACACTCCCGACATATTCACCTTTCAAACAAAAAAAACAGAATCAAAATCGGTTCATGCGTTAGGGAGCTATGATGCCACAGACAGACACACACACACACAGACAGACAGACAGACAGACAGACAGACAGACAGACAGACAGACGGACAGACAGACAGACAGACAGACAGACAGACAGACAGACAGACAGACAGACACGTCAAACTTATAACACCCCTTCGTTTTTTCGTCGGGGGTTAAAAAACAATACATTCATAGAAAAATATTTACGTAAGCATACGGGGAGGAGGTAAGAGCTTTGCTTACTTTTGCTGACAAGGGGGATGGGGGGGATAATAATTGTAATAAATCTGCTTACGTAATAATTGAGCTTGTGACGAGACATTTTTAGGTACTAAAGTGATTGATTAAGGGAGTGTTTGAGAGATTGACCTTGTTACGTGACAATTTTTGGTAGTGAAATGAAACGAGATAGTTTTAGGTGGAGATTAATTGAGCTTGTGACGTGAAAGATTGAGATTGTAAAATTACATTTTTAGATGTTAACGTGACAGATTGAGCTTGTGACGTGAACATTCTGTAAAGTGATTGGTTGAGGAAGTGTTTGAGAGATTGAGATTGTTACGTGACAGTTTTAGGTGGTGAAGCGATTGATTGAAGTGGTGTCGTGTCAAATTGAGCTTGAACCGTGACAGTTTTAGGTGTTGACGTGATCAATTGAGCTTGCTACGTGACAATTTTTGGTGGTGAAATAATTAATCGAGGCAGTGAGTTAGCTGGTAACGTGTTATATGTAAGTTTTAATACAAATCATTTTGATGTTTATTATAGAATGCGACTGCGACGTCGGTGGTTCCGTAGACAACAACTGCGACAAAATAACGGGACAGTGCACGTGTCACTCGCGTGTGGAGGGACTGAAGTGCACGCGACCGATCCAGTGAGTATTGGCAAGGGCTTAGCTAGGATTTTGTTGAGCGGGGAGGGGGGGCGTAGACAAACTAAGAATATATAAGGTCATTTTCGACACTCGCAAGGGTATCAAATCCTACAGGTTACGTCTAGCAGCTTTTTGCTACATTTCAAACATTTTACACCAAAATCACGTTTTCCCTCGCAAATTATACAATCAATTGGAATTGTCCAAAGATATTTACAATGGAATGGAACAACTTTGACGGATTTAACTCGCGTATTTTATTTTTATTGGCTGACGTTTCGACAATAGTTTTATGCTAAAATATGTATATAGTGTCAGCTCAACCGTGCTACGATTATGGAATCTGTAAAGGTTCCGAAACGTCAGCCAATAAAAATAAAATACGCGACCTTAATCCGTTAATGGTGGTTTCATTCCAGTGTATAATAACCGCGAAGGCATCAGAAATTATTATATCTATGGTAAATTTCGACACTCGCAAGGGTATCAAAAACACTTGATATAAATGGTTATTCTCTTGCCCAGGGCGCACTATTTCCCGACATTACATCAGTTCCGGTATGAGGTGGAAGAGGGCCTCACGCAGTCCGGACCGGTCCGGTACCGGAACTCCGAGGAGGTGTTCCCCGGACACTCCTGGAAGGGATACGTGGTGTTCTCACTGTTACAGGTAAACCCGCGGTATTATTTATAACTAAAATAATTAAGAGGAAAGGTTTGTTGGTTTGTATTGAATAAGCTGCAAAATTACTGGACCGATTTGAGAAATTCTTTCACTAGGAAGCTACACTATTTCTGAGTGAAATAGGTTAAATATAGAATTTAGTTTAGAACAATAGAGAAAATAAAATAAATAATATTGAATACTTATTTTTCTTTTTCAAACTAAAACTGAAAAAGTTAAGTGAGATTTAAGTTCGGGAGTGTTATATCGTGACGTCACGTTATTGTAAAATTTATAACTACCTAAACGTGACGTCACGAGCCCCCACGCCATAACGATTATGGTTTTTAACATTTTCCATGACACGTAGTTAGAAAAAAAAATTGGGATCCCCCACCTTTCACTTATTTACATATAAAATTATATGTTACTAGCTTCTGCCCGCGACTTCGTCCGCGTGGAAATCCTCCTTTTTTGCAGTCGGTTAAAAAGTAGCCTATGTCCTTTCTCAGACTCCAGACTTTCTTTGTACCAAATTTCATTTAAATCGGTCCAGTAGTTTTAGCGTGAAAGCGTAACAGACAGACAGACAAACAGAGTTACTTTCGCATTTATAATATTAGTAGGGATCTTGTTTTGATGTCGTTTTTGACAATTATACATGCAATACAAGATACTCATCTAAACTCATCTTAATACAGTTAAGCTTGAAGGTGATCATTTGATTCCAGAACGAGGTGATAAACATTGTTCACATCAGCAAATCCTCGTTCTACCGAGTGGTGATGAAATACGCCAACCCGCTGCCGGACCCAGTAGTAGCTACCATAGTCATCACCCCGGAGAACCCTAACGACAACGAGCAGACGTGAGTAGAGTCCAAAATCTTGATTGATTGATGCACGGGCGTGCATTCTATACAGGCACAGTATCACTGTTGTGTGGAGTGCCTCCCCTGGCGCCACACTTACGCTCCCCTCACCGCACGCACCTGGATTGATGTGCATGCTAAATTTTATTGCATTAACTTTTATAATCAGAACTTTCACACTAACCTTCGACCCCCGTTTTATTCACTTAGGGGATGATTTTCGAAATAATATTTACATGTCATGTATTACATGACTTTCGATGAAGTACTTTCATACTGAATTTCATTGGAATAACTTCAAAAACTAAATTTCAAGTATATGGTGATTATATTATTATTTGACGACCTGTTGGTCTTGTGGTCAGAGGCCCTGACTACGAAACCGGAGGTTGCGGGTTCGAATCCTGCTAGGGGCAGATGTCAATGTGAGGAGCACGGGTACCTGAGTCTTGGATGTCTTATATGTATTTATGTATGTTTATCCGTTGTCTAATACCCAGTTCTGTTTTATATTGTATTTATTATATGTGTATTATTTATTAGCGCCTACACATGCTCTCTGTTTATTTCAAAGGTTGACTGGTAGAGACTGCCGTATGGCGTTAAGTTCGCATTTTGTACATCACTTAGTTGTTTTTTGGTGCAATAAATATCCCATATCCCATAGTATAAGCTTTGCCTTGTCAATTGGTGTGTATTGTCCAAAGATATTTATTTATTTATTATTCCAGGTTCCAAGTGTTGTTCAAGCCGACGGCCGAGCCTCAGCTGGTGACGGTGGCGGGCGAGAAGGGCAATGCCCCCGCGCCGCTGGTCATGAACCCCGGCAATTGGACGTTCACCATCAAAACCACCAAGGAAGTCATGATCGTGAGTACATTATAGCAGTGTGACGTTAATTAACGAAGTTAGCTTGACACATTATAGCAGTGTGAGTTAGTTTATTAACGTGTGCGTGACGGATTGACTTTGAAAGTTAAAGTTGCGAGTGGAGGTGTTCTTACAACGGTGTGAGTTCGTTAAATAAATATATGTAAGGGCGCAAAAGACAAGTTTAATGCCCAATGGCCTCTGCCAGTCAACTTAAGAGTTAATCAGAAAATAGCGTTACTGGAGGAATTAGTTTAATTATAATATATATGTCTATATATATATAAGCTGGTTATAATAGAAATTGTGTTTTATTGTCATTTTTATCGTTATTTTTTATTTTAAAAAATCTATGTTATATATATTTTTTAGAATGTAATAATCAACTTTATATTTATATAGGTATATATAAATATAAACATAGATATATATATGTACGTATTTTATAATATTTATAGGACTTTTGATTTGTCAAATAACCTACCAATAATCAAAAAACTACATTTTTATTCAGAATATAATAAAATAGTCTGTCAAACCCATTTCAAATAGGTATTACCCGTAAAATATAGTCAGACAAACCAATCAATACTGTATTTATAACAATACTATTTTTCTGTCCTCCGGCCAGAAAGCGCCAACTTTGTGGCCGTTGCGCTAAATGAAATTGCCGCTTTCTGGCTTCGTCGAACAGAAAAATAGTATAATGACCTCGGCCAGTAAAAAAAAAGCCTCAGATCACATTTTTGTCAACCTCGGCTTCGTCTAGGACGACAATTACATGTGATCTGAGACATTTTTTATTTTACTGGCCTAGGTGCATAATGTACTACTCCCCCTCAGGATTACTTCGTGCTGATTCCGGAGCCGTACTACGAGGCGACTGTCCTGGCCAAGCCGGTGGAGCGGCCGTGCGCGCCCGGCGACGCAGACCTGTGTCGCGAGTTCGCGTACCCATCGCTCGCCGGACGCCCAGCGGTGGGGTGGGGCGGGCTGGCTATACCCGTCACTGCGTACATCGACGATCCTGTGGTGAGAATAGCATTACTAACAAAATAAAGAGGAAAGGTTTGTTCGTTCGTTTGGATTGAGTAGGCTCCGAAAACGACCGATTTGAAAAAATCTTTCACTGTTGGGAAGCTACGTTTACCCAGAGTAACATAAGCTATATTATATTTTTCTGTCCTCCAACAAAGCGCCAACTTTCTGGCCGCTGCGCTAAATGAAATTGCGGCTTTCTGTATAATCGTATTATAAAATAATGTCGACAATTAACAATTATAAAAAAAAACGGTGTGTGGCTGTGTTATGGACACGGCCGATTGTTGTACGTGAATACGTCTCGTAACGGGTAATAGTTTTTAAATAAAATATTATTATTAATACAGTCCTTACTTAGCGTAATAAATTCTTTGACTCTTTAGCTATCCAGTGGTGTAACTGAAATTTGGATGGAGATGATAGATATGTAGCTACAACACTAAACTGTATCCCCCGATTTTGTTATCATTCGTTTTTTGGATTGCCACGTAATTTTAAAAAATAAAAAAAAAATAAAAAAATATATGATAATAAATACTATTAATATTTTTATATCTAATGACACTATATAGACAGAGCCACGTTTCTAACACTAGCTAGATTGCGACGGTTTCGCTTGTAAACTTTTAATTTTAAATTTCAGCAACTGAAAGAACTGAAAGTGACCTCTTCCGATATCCCAATACTGGGCTCAGATCCCAACACATTCGAGTACAACATGGAGATAGAACCAAACGGGCCCTACGTGCTGGTCATTGAATACGTCACCCCTATAGGCCATGGCGATAAGGGCGATAATCCCACGAAGGAGCCCGGCAAGCTCAACGTCAGATTCAAGTCGGGTGACGTGGAATCTCAAGGGATTATGAACGTTGATGACTGCAATTTCACCGTGCCGTGCCGCCAAGTTGTGATCGATGAAAGTACAAAGGCTTTTGTTGTTGATGTTCTGCAACCGAATAATGTTGTTTATTTGGAGGTGAGTATTTAATTGTCTTCTATACTAATATAATAAAGAGGAAAGGTTTGTTTGTTTGGATTGAATAGGCTCCAAAATGACTGGACCGATTTGAATAGTTGTTTCACAGTTGGGAAGCTACACTATTCCCGAGTGACACCTATACTAATATTATAAAGAGGAAAGATTTGTACCCATTTTTGTATGTTTGTAATGAATAGGCTCAAAAACTACTGGACCGATTTTAATAATTCTTTCTTTGTTGGGAAGCTACGTTCACCCTGAGTAACATAGGCTATAAAATATTTTGAAAAAAATTAGGGATCCGTGCGAAGCCGGAACCGCTAGTAATAATATAATTTTATAAACGCTAAAGTCACCAACATATAGTTAGACTATTGTCAGCTCAGTCGTGCTACGATTATGGAAACTGTAAAGAATCAGAAAAGTCAGCAAATAAAATTAAAAAAAAATACGCGAGTTAAATCCGTTAACAGTTATTTCATTCTAATAGTATAAAATATTTTCTTTCTAAAATATAAATATTTTGTACCACCAAAGGAAACAATAAAATGTAGGCTAAAAATTGGCTGTATTATCACAAGCTGCTTAACACCTTTTTATCAAAAATAAAATGTTTATTATTATTTGTGACCACAGGCCGCCCCTAACACCGTAGTCGGCATAAGGTCGATAACGGCGGTGCCTCTGCCAGAGTGGCACCTCGCGTACATCACGCCGCGGCCGTACTGTCTGCGCCGCGGCGGCAAGTGCGCACCCGCCGTCTTTACCTCCGCCGAATACTCCAAGAAGGTAATACAATATTAAATATAAATAGTACATTACGCACCAAGGCCAGTAAAACATTACGCACCAAGGCCAGTAAAATAAAAAATGTCTCAGATCACATGTAACAGGACAGAAAATTATATTGTACTATAGTCCGTTCGCGTTAAGAAAATAGTGAGTCATAGTTTGACAGCTGACCAGGCTACGCCCCCTAGCCAATTAGAATGCTAGAAATTATAAAGTCGAGTTCACAGTGACTAGTTGAAGTCAGACCTTCGAATAAAACGGTTGTGAATTGGTGTGGGCCCAAATAAAAAAATATGGTGCCAATAACTCCACGTTCATAATGTAACGCAAGTAATATAGTAATATTTTTTTAACGATTTAGATTTAGATTAGATTTATTTATTTCTCAAAATTCATACAGTACAATTACACTATTATGTCGGATTATATGCACTCATATTGAGATCGTCAGAACAAAAATAAAGAATAAATAATATGAACAAATTACATTATAACATTATAAAAAAAAATACATTACTATGTCAAATTATATTCACTCATATTGAGATCGTCAATACAGATTTAACTACATTTACAGTGTCAGCAAAAATTATAATTTTATTACAATAAATTTCATTATGCTTAATAATAATAATAATAATAATAATAATAAATATTATAAAGAGGAAAGATTTGTATTTTTGTATTTTTGTATTTTTGTATTTTTGTATGTTTGTAATGAATAGGCTCCGAAACTACTGGACCGATTTCAAAAATTCTTTCACCTTTGGAAAGCTACATTATCCCCGAGTAACATAGGCTATATAATATCACGCTAGGTCTTATAGTTGTAATCGATTGACGCCAACACTGATTGAAACCGAAAATGTTTCAAAAACGGGGGAAAAGTATAAACGTAAAACTATGAAAAAAATCTTAAGTCCCCCCGTGCGAAGCCGGGACGGGCCGCTAGTGCTTAATATAACGTCACTCATACTCAATTTTTTACTCAACACCTTTTATTCAATCGCTTAAAAATGTCTGCTTCAAAATTTACATACTCTGCAAGATAAATAAAAGCTTATAACAAAATCGCTTTGCGTTGTCTGTCTGTCTATTGAAGATCCTAAGGGTGAGTCCACAACAAAATATTAATTTAATCATTTTCCCAGGTCGAAATAGAGTCTGCACCAAACGCCCCACAAGTCCCCCGGCCGCCGATCCTGGACAACAGCACGGCGGTGGTGTACCTCGGGCCGGGATCCGAACCTGTCACCCTCGAGGCGCGCGTGCCCAACGCTGGCCAGTACATGTTTGTGCTGCACTACTACCAACCTGATCATCCTGGTGAGATTTTATATTGAGTATATGTTATTATGTATCGATCGATCGATATACGGCCTGTTGGTCTAGTGGTCAGAGGCCCTGACTACGAAACCGGAGGTTGCGGGTTCGAATCCCGCTAGGGGCAGATATCAATGTGATGAGCACTGGCATCTGCACCTGAGTCTTGGATGTCTTATATGTATTTATGTATATTTATCCGTTGTCTAGTACCCATAACACAAGCTTTGCTTAAAATGGGACTAGATAATTGGTGTGAATTGTCCAAAGATATTTATTATTTATTATTATTATTTATTTATCTATGGTTTGTCACTATCAATTCATATGGTAATACATAATATTAATCGCTTTAGCCTGTAGACCAGGTGTGGATTCAAATCCCGCTGGGGGTCTAGATTCTTCCATAAGTATCGATCAAATTTCGATTGATACGTAATCGTAAACCACGGTCGACGAGCACAGCGAAAAACGGACGAACGGACTCTCTCGAAATTTTTATTTGTAAAGATAGTTAGCGGGTGGTTTGTGACGTCACTTCATGGTGAAAAGTATGACTACATGACGTCACGGTGAATTTTTATCTTTATCTAAAGTAGCTAAAGAACAGAGCTTTATTTAGTTTAGAGTCAAGATTACTTATTTTCTTAATAAAATCGAACTAAAGGAAACCTATAACATTGATTCTACTACAACTCACATATCGCACACCTAGATCTAAAGGGATCTAACTCAAAAACTGGAAGATTTGAGTTATGCACACCATCGGATTCCAGCAAAACCCACCTACACTAAAACTGATTTCAGCTAATATAACTCTGCTAGCTTTATTATAAAAAGTATAAATTTATACAGAAAACTCATGCGTGCATATGGACATATTAATCAGTTTCTCGCCTCTCCTGAAAAGGTACCTTTTTTGAGTTAGCTCTCTTTATATCTAGGTGTGCGATATGTATGTAATTTAGTATCTTTATAATTTTTTTAATAATCCATATTATAGTCTATCCAAAATTCTCTCACAATAACATTGGTGTTAACTCTGTACAGTTAGCAAGATCGACGTGACACTGACAGCCGAGGGGCGACAGTACCCCGCTAGTGTCGCGCTAGACCACTGCCCCTCCAACTCCGGGTGTCGCGCTCTACTGACACTAGCCGGCGACAGCGTGCCCATTGCCGACAACTACACCGTGCAGATACAGGTGAATATACTAGTTTAGTAAAACTTACACCAATGTGCAAAGAGATAACAAAGATAGGAGACTGAGTGTAAAGAAAGAAAGAAAATAAATTTATTCTGCAAATTTTCACATGCTTAATTAAAATAACATTAAAGGCACTTAAAACTATGTAGCTTATAACTAGTGAATTGTTGCAAAAAAAGACTCCACTCAGCCAATGTCGAGTCACCGTGAGCGACACGACGCTGATTTTCAGTGGAACCTATACGTTATGAGTGTAGTGTGGTACTCGTTATGGTATGCGTCATGTTCTTCATTATGGTCCTCGTCATGCCGTTCGTCATATTTCTCGTCATGCACCTGTTTGTTTTTTGTCGCGATTCAAAAGGGCTTCAATTCGAAAAGTCGTGATGAATCACGTGAGTGCAGAGTGTGGCCAGTGACTGCAACAGCATAAGCAAGCCAGATGCAGTGCGGCTGAGGCATTCATAGGCACATATCTACACTAATATAATAAAAAAAAAACGTTCGTTCGGTGTTTGCATTGAATAGGCTCCAAAATGACTGGACCGATTTGAAAAATTCTTCTACTGTTGGAAAGCTACACTATTCCTGAGTGACATAGGCTATAAAAAAAGGGATCCGGGCGAAGCCAGGGCGGACATCCAGTTGTATATAAGTACAATGTTATAAATCTTCGAGTAGACACTTTTGTATTATACACTAGCTGTCCGCCCCGGCTTGGCACTGATTCCTTTTTTTATAGCCTATGTTTCTCGGGAATAGTGTAGCTTCCCAAAAGTGAAAGAATTTTTAATAATTTCCGACGCCTTCGTGGTTATTAGACATTGGAATGAAACAACTATTAACGGATTTAACTCGCGTATTTTTATTTTATTTTATTAGCTGACGTTTCGGATTCTTTACAGTTTCCATAATCGTAGCACGACTGAGCTGACAATAGTCTAACGCTAAAGTGATTTATACAGTCAGTTGACAATATTCTAGTGCTACGATTATGGAAACTGTAAAGAATCCGAAACGTCAGCTAATAAAATAAAATAAAAATACGCGAGTTAAATCCGTTAATAGTTGTTTCTATCCAATGAAGAAAGGTTTGTTTGTTTGGTTTGATATAAACACGTATATATTCCAGAACGCGAACGGCAAGGCGGTGTGGCTGGACTACATCCTGGTGGTGGCCAGCGAGGAGTTCCAGGACAGCGTGCTGCGCGAGTCCAACACCCTGGACTACACCAGGGAGTTCATCAGCAAATGCGCCAACAACCACTACTACATCAACCCCAATACCACCGGTGAGTTATAATAATAACTAGCTTCTGCCCGCGATTTCGTCCCCGTGGAACACCTCCTACATTTGCAGTCGCTTAAAAAGTAGCCTATGTCCTTTCTCAGGCTCCAGACTATCTTTGTACCAAATTTCATTTAAATCGGTCCAGTAGTTTTAGCGTGAAAGCGTAACAGACAGACAGAGTTACTTTCGCATTTATAATATTAGTAAGGATTAGTAAGGATTTTGCCCGGCAGGATATTTAAATGTCATGTCCATTCCGGGGACATGATGAGATGAAATAAGACCACGTAGACTACAGGCGCGTGCGGTGAGAGTCGCAAATATACTGCGTCAGGGTAGGCACTCCATATATTTATATCATTGTGCCTATATGGAATGCACGCCCTTGCCACGTAGCAACACTATGAGTACTGTTAATTAATAACTACATACTATATTTCTATACTAATATTATAAAGAGGAAAGGTTTGTTTGTTTGTTTGGATTGAATATTAATTATGGGTCCGGCCTGTTCAGGCCTGCAAGAGGGACAATAGAGATAACCATAATATGTATGCTTTTTCTTGGCATAATTAATTTCTTTGTTGGTATTGTATATTTAATAATATCTGATGCCTTCGCGGTTATTACACATTGGAATGAAACAACTATTAACGGATTTAACTCGCGTATTTTTATTTTATTTGCTGACGGTTCGGATTCTTTACAGTTTAATAATCGTAGCACGACTGAGCTGACAATAGTCTAACGCTAAAGTGTCAACAAGTGTAAAGTGTCAGCAAATAAAATAAAATAAAAATACGCGAGTTAAATCCGTTAATATAATAGTTGTTTCATTCCAATATTGTATATTTGTTTTATTTAGTTCTTTGATATCTGGAGACCTTCTACATATTCAGTTTTTTATTTATTTGTCTGCAAGGATAAATTGCACCTAATTATGTTAAAAAATTATACCTCATTGATTTTCTGTTTCTTTTCAAGTGAGTTTTTTTTTGAAAACGTTACCTCCTGACCGTCATAAGAGTGTACAAGCCTAAATTTAATAAATACTATTTTTATTTATGAAAAATATATTTTTCTGTCCTCCGGCCGGAAAGCGCCAACTTTTTGCGCCAAATTGCCGCTTTCTGGCTTCGTCGAACAGAAAAATAGTATACTGACCTCGGCCAGTAAAATAAAAAAGCCTCAGATCACATTTTTGTCAACCTCGGCTTCGCCTCGGACGACAATTACATGTCGCTACTTCTCTAGAATAGTGTCACAACTCAAAATAATTTGTTACTCCATTTAAGATTGTAAACCGTCACATATAAAATTCAATTCAAAATGGTGATGCATTTCGAGTTGTGACAGTATTCTAGAAAAGCAGCGAATTGTGATCTAAGACATTTTTTATTTTACTGGCCTCGGTGCGTAATGTACTTTTGTTATAGGTTTCTGCCGCGATGCGGTGTTCTCTATCACGGCGGAGTACAACAGTGGTACCCTGAAGTGCACTTGTGACGTCGAAGGCTCTACCGACCTCGAGTGCGAGACCTTCGGAGGGCAGTGCAACTGTCGGGACAACGTCATAGGTGAATGACCTCTTGTATTTATATACTAGTTTCTGCCCGCGACTTCGTCCGCGTTAAACTTCTCCTTTTTTGCAGTCGGTTAAAAAGTAGCCTATGTTCTTTCTTAGGCTCCAGACTTTCTTTGTACCAAATTTCATTTAAATTGGTCCAGTAGTTTTAGCGTGAAAGCGTAACAGACAGACAGACAGACAGAGTTACTTTCGCATTTATAATATTAGTAGGGATAGCTTAGAGAAAATAATAATGTACATTGTTGATATTAGTAAAACTATGTCATGAATATAAGTGTTGAAACATATGCTGGTTGGTTGTAATATCTAAAAAAAATAATATGGCATGGCGCCATCTTAGATTTTTTTTATTTCAAATGTATTGGGATAATTTACCCCAATTGATATAATCGCAAACTATACGGCAGATAAGGGAGAAACATACATAAATATGTATTAAACTCAGTAGGATTCGAACCCGCAACCTCCTGGGGTTTGTCTATTAGACCAGCAGGCCGTTAATTATTTCCTTCTATTTTTATTTTGGTACGTTTTTCAGTTGGTTAACATAACTAGTCGATACATCTTGCTTCATTTAGGTACTTTTTTTGGTAAATTTTAATTTATGGCAAAAAAAAATACTACCTATTATCTAGTTACTCAGAGAGTCCAGAATTCATTTAATATTTATGTTGTGTTGTATTCAGGACGCGCTTGCACGTCGTGCCGGCCCGGCTACTACGGGTTCCCGAATTGCCGCCCGTGCCGGTGTCCCGAGACCGCCATCTGCGATGACGATGGTAAATAATCATCGATTTAATGATTTCTTTATTTAGTCATCAGTTGTGAACATTTCAGCTAACTATCACCGTTCATAAAGTCTGGTGACAAACATATGGAAGGACGATGATGATGATGATTTACCCTTAGGGTACGGAACCTTAAAAAGGAATGTACAAAGCTGAACAAATGTTTATTTTGGTCACGGAATCGCAATAGAAAAGCTGGACTGATATACTTTATTCTTTTGTTTTTGTGTTTGTTCTGAGCAGGAAAAAGTTATTATGGAAGAAAAAAATAAAAAAAAATGCGACGAATTACAAAATTAAGAAAATTTCACAAATTATATTAAAAAACTTACTAATTCGTCAATTGAAGTGAAAGTGCTTAGCCGAGTCATGTCTGCCGGGACCGCTAGCTTAAAATCAAATGACCACATAATAATATAATGCCGCCTAAATTATATGTATTCGCTTCTTCGCCGCGTGGAGAAATCGACAGGTGGTACAAAAATGGCTTTCTACCGCCACTAGATGATATTTTCGCTTGACAGGCAACTGCATATGCCCCAAGAACGTGCAAGGCTCGAACTGTGACACTTGCAAGCCGCTGACGTTCAATTATGACCCTTATCGCGGCTGCGACGACTGCAACTGTCACGCGCTGGGCGTGCGCTCCACGCTACAGTGCGACCCGCAGAGCGGGGACTGCGGGTGAGTAGAGCAGGGGCGTGCATTCAATGTAGGCACGATGTCAGTAATGTGTGTGCCTACCCTAAAGCCATACTTATGGAGCCACCACTGCACGCGCATGGTAGATAGCTAATTTCAAGCACATGCCATAATTATAATCCCATCAAACACATTTTGTAAAAAATTAGCCTCGATAAAGCTGCTTGTTTATCTCTAAAAAGTAATGAAATCTAGACAAAGTCGTGCCAAGTCTAAGGTTCCTTACTGCGATTTCTTTATTATTATAGTTAATGTTGTGTGACTTGGCCGTTGCATATTCTTTACTACCTATATTTGTTAAACGAGAAAATAGCCCGTAAGAATGTTTTCTTCGCGCTCTTGGCGCTTACAAATTTACAATTGCACTTGTTAATTCTTGTTTTTTTTTATTAACAAGCTATCGTTTAATAAACTGCAAAGTATGTACATGTAATAGCGGTGTGACACTTTCTAGCAGGCGCGTGCAGTGAGCGCTACACACATAATCGCCAGGGTGGGCACTCCATACATTTTTGAAATTATTAATATTAATATCAATTGACAGTTGCAAACCTAACGTGATCGGTCGTACTTGCGACCACTGCGTGCCCGGACACTACAACTTCCCGTACTGCGAGCAGTGTACTTGCTCGCTAGAGGGCACCACCGAGCTCGTCTGCGACCAGGAAACGGCGCAATGCTTCTGCAAGAAGAATGTTAGAGGACAGGTGAGATATTATCAGATAGTCGGAGAGATTAGGGGACCGGTGAGATATTCTCAGATAGCTTAAGGGACAGGTGAGATATGGTCAGATAGCTTAGGGGACTGGTGAGATATGGTCAGATAGCTTAGGGGACCGGTGAGATATTATCAGATAATCAAAGAGATTAGGGGACTGGTGAGATATTGTCAGATAGGTTACGGGACTCGTGAGATACTCGTATTGACCAATAGTATAGGGGACGGGTGAGATATTATCAGATACCTTAGGGGACAGGTGTGGTAGCTTCAGAGGCTTTGAAAATAGTGGTTTAATTTATATATTTAATATACATATGTTTTTGTTTATACCAGGCTTGTGACACGTGCAAGGAGGAGTACTTCAACCTGCAGGCGAGCAACGCCGACGGATGCACCAAGTGTTTCTGTTTCGGAAAGACGACGCGCTGTTCCAGCGCTTACTTGTCGTGGGCAGAGGTTAGTAAGAGACCTGTAAATGTATAAATACAGATATACTAGATGGCAAACTTTGTACCGCGTTTTTCGGTATTTTTATTAATAAAATAGGAATTCATGATACTCGTAGATGTACATTTAAGGTTTTATATATTTTTCAAGGTTGAATCAAATAAAAGTTTATATTTGTTTATTTTCAATGTGTTATGTAAATCTATTCAGTTGATGAATTCGTTCAAAAATATAAAGATGTTTTTTCTGTTTAATAGTATTAAATTTTTACTTTATGAACTATTCCATCTGACAAGTTCTATTGACGACTAATGAGAAAAACCTATTCAAGTTAATATATAACAAAATATTATTGTAATGTAATTGTTATTTTGACGTTAATAAATGTTCTTTGTTTTTGTTTTGACGATCTCAATACGAGCACATGTAATTTGACATACTTAATAATATATTTTTCTGTCCTCCGGCCAGAAAGCGCCAACTTTGTGGCCGCTGCGCTAAGTGAAATTTCCGCTTTCTGGCTTCGTCGAACAGAAAAATAGTATACTGACCTCGGCCAGTAAAATAAAAAAGCCTAAGATCACATCTTTCTCAACCTCGGCTTCGCCTCGGACGACAATTACATGTGATCCGACACATTTTTTATTTTACTGGCCTTGGTGCGTAATGTACTATATATTGTATGAATTTTGAGAAATAAAAGAATAATAAATTTCCTTAACCAGATCACCGGCATGAAGGACTGGTACCTTGTGAACGTGGAGTTGAACAAGACGGTCAACATCTTCCCGCATTCGGCCCCGAGCCAGGTCAATGACACGATCATCGGGGCAACGCTCTCTGATGACGCCCGGGAAGCCGCCCCGGTGTACTTCGCAGCCCCGGACTACTACCTTGGTGAGTAGAAACCAGGCGCGTGCAGTGGGGGGTGTAATTATGGCGCCAGGGTAGGCACTCCATACGTTTATGGCATTGTGCCTATAAGGAATGCACGCCCTTGGTAGGAACCTGTACAAGTAGGTGCCTGGGACAGTCAGAAAATAACTGTATATGGCGTAAGCTGACAATAATCTTACTAAAGTGATTAATCAAAGGTAAAGGTTTCGAAACGTTAGCCAATAAAATAAAATACACGAGTTAAATCCGTCTATAGTCTTTCATTCCAATGCTAATATCAACTTAAGCTATGATACAAATAGCGAAATAGGATAATCATTATTGTAACATCTTGACGACCTGTTGGTCTAGTGGTCAGAGGCTATAACTACGAAACCGCAGGTCGCGGGTTCGAATCCTGCTAGGGGCAGATGTCAGTGTGATGAGCACTGGCATCTGTACCTGAGTCTTGGATGTCTTGTATGTATTTATGTATGTTTATCCGTTGTTCAAGCTTTGCATAGTTTTGGACTAGATCAATTGGTGTGAATTGCATAAAGATATTTATTTAGTACTTACCTATGCAAATAAACGAATATGAAGTAGTTTTCACACACTCACACAAACTTTCGCCTCTATATTAATGGCGTTATGGTCTATTTTAGGTAAACGCCTCACCTCCTACGGCGGGTACCTAACCTACTCAATATTCCACACCTCCCGCGACACCGGCCGCCCGATACCGGCCGCTGACGTCATCATCGCCTCCCACCTCGGCTACATGTTCCACTACAGCATCGAGCAGCCTCCCCCTCTCATCAGCTGGCGGCATAGAGTAGCCCTTACTGACGAGGAGTTCGTCGAAGCGGACGGGTCGAGTGTGGCCAGGGAACGGCTAATGGCCGCCCTTGTTAATGTTACTGGGATATATATTAGGGCCAGTTATTGGAGCGACGCTGTTACCACTAGGTGAGTTTTGTTGTTATTAAACTTGCAGTCCGCCCCGGCTTCGACCATAGTATAGCTTACCAATGCAACTGTGAAAGATTTTTTCAAATCGGTCCAGTTTTGGAGGCTATCCAAACATACCTTTCCTATTTATTATATATATTAATCTTAAGTTTACTTGCGGTCTGCCTCGGTTTCGCACAGATCCTTTTTTTTTTCAAAATATAATATAGCCAATGTCACTCGGGAATAGTGTAGCTTCCCAACAGTGAAAAAATTTTTCAAATCGGTTCAGATTCGGAGCCTATTCCATCCAAAGTACAAAGGTGCTATAAACCTTCTTCTTTATTATCTATCTTTTTTCTATATAAATAAAAGTCTTTTCTATATAGTGTTTTTCTATATAAATTAGTCTGGATAAATCGAGAACGACTGATTTGACGGATTTTAGTTTTGAAATGTTTGTGGAACTCCAGGGAAGGTTTTAGGGTAAGAAAACTTGGAAAAGAAGGAAAAAAAACGGAATACGCGGTACGAAGTTCGCCAGGGCAGCTAGCTTTATTATATTAGTATATATATAGATTCTCTTTATCGTAGGCATACATTTTAATTTTGCTTATTACTCTCTATTCTCTATTAAGACTGATGGATGTTTCCCTGGATGTGGGCGTTGAACAGTACTCCTCCGAAGACCAGCGAGCCCTCTCCGTGGAGGAGTGTCTGTGTCCTAAGGCTTACAAGGGGCTGTCCTGCGAACAGTGTTCAGCAGGTATTTATAAAGTATAATATCGATTAATAATAATAACTCGATAAGTAAGCTAAGGTTAAAAAAGTTGATAGGTAAGTAAAAGTAAAAAACTTGTTAGGTAAGTAAAGGTATAAAACTTGATAGGTAAGTAAAGGTAAAAAACTTGATAGGTAAGTAAAAGTAAAAAATCATTAGGGTAACCATAGGTAAAAAAACTATAGATTTTTTGCGTCGGTAAAAAATTTTTGGTTACAAATTTTTTGTTTCCCCAAGCAAAACTAAAAGTTACAAGTTTTTAAAGTGGGGGTCATGACGTCACGTTATAGTACAATTTATACCATAATCCGTTAAATGTGTTCCGATTGTCAAATACTAAGATGTATGAATTCACCAGGTCACTACCGCCTATAATTCATCATCATCATCATAAGCCTATCGCAGTCCACTGCTGGACCTGGACATAGGCCTCTCCATTTGCACGCCACTGTGCTCGATCTTCGGCTAATCATTGTGTCATTCCAAATCACCAGGTCACTACCGCCTATAATTCATCATCATCATCATAAGCCTATCGCAGTCCACTGCTGGACCTGGACATAGGCCTCTCCATTTGCACGCCACTGTGCTCGATCTTCGGTTAATCATTGTGTCATTCCATATCACCAGGTCACTACCGCCTATAATTCATCATCATCATCATAAGCCTATCGCAGTCCACTGCTGGACCTGGACATAGGCCTCTCCATTTGCACGCCACTGTGCTCGATCTTCGGTTAATCATTGTGTCATTCCAAATCACCAGGTCACTACCGCCTATAATTCATCATCATCATCATAAGCCTATCGCAGTCCACTGCTGGACCTAGACATAGGCCTCTCCATTTGCACGCCACTGTGCTCGATCTTCGGTTAATCATTGTGTCATTCCATATCACCAGGTCACTACCGCCTATAATTCATCATCATCATCATAAGCCTATCGCAGTCCACTGCTGGACCTGGACATAGGCCTCTCCATTTGCACGCCACTGTGCTCGATCTTCGGTTAATCATTGTGTCATTCCATATCACCAGGTCACTACCGCCTATAATTCATCATCATCATCATAAGCCTATCGCAGTCCACTGCTGGACCTGGACATAGGCCTCTCCATTTGCACGCCACTGTGCTCGATCTTCGGTTAATCATTGTGTCATTCCATATCACCAGGTCACTACCGCCTATAATTCATCATCATCATCATAAGCCTATCGCAGTCCACCGCTGGACCTGGACATAGGCCTCTCCAGTTGCACGCCACTGTGCTCGATCTTCGGCTAATCATTGTGTCATTCCAAATCACCAGGTCACTACCGCCTATAATTCATCATCATCATCATAAGCCTATCGCAGTCCACTGCTGGACCTGGACATAGGCCTCTCCATTTGCACGCCACTGTGCTCGATCTTCGGTTAATCATTGTGTCATTCCAACTCACCAGGTCACTACCGCCTATAATTCATCATCATCATCATAAGCCTATCGCAGTCCACTGCTGGACCCGGACATAGGCCTCTCCAGTTGCACGCCACTGTGCTCGATCTTCGGCTAATCATTGTGTCATTCCAACTCACCGGGTCACTACCGCCTATAATTGTGTCCAAATCACCAGGTCACTACCGCCTGAGCAGCGGGCCCCACGCCGGGTTCTGCGTGCCCTGCGAGTGCCACGGCCACTCGAACCAGTGCGACGTCAACACAGGAGTGTGCCTCGTGAGTACATAACATTAATTTAATACTTTCTTTCATTGACTTTAGTGTTAGACTATTGTCAGCTCAGTCGTGCTACGATTATGGAAACTGTGAAGAATCCAAAACGTCAGCTAATAAAATAAAATAAAAATACGTGAGTTAAATCCGTTAATAGTTGTTTCATTCCAATGTGTAATAACCGCGAAGGCATCAGAAATTATTATTAATTTAATAATTAACTAGTGACCCACGGCTTCACAAGGATGCTATAAACCTGCCTCTTGAGTTATATATATATTAAAAAAAATGCTTCAAAATCCGTTGTGTAGTTTTAAAGATTTAAGCATACAAGGGGACGGACGGACGGTGACAGCGACTTTGTTTTTTATAGTAGTGTATGCTGCCCCACGTTGGGCGCCATCTATCGCGGCATAAAAATTTAGATGAAAAGTTGCTGACCCGGCGAACTTTGCCATACAGTGGTTGATGGTATAAAGGTGAATATTTAATGTATTTATCAATGCTGAATTAAGAAAAAAAAAACAAGAAATATTATACATTTAAAAAAAAAAGGATGGACCGGACCACCCTTAACATTTAGAGGTATGAAAAATAGATGTTAGCTCAAAAATCGGCCCAGCTGTTAATACAGTGTTAAACACACTAAAAATTCACGACAATTAAAAAAAAAAAAAACATTATAGTGATCAATCACATCACTAGATCTTAGTTTGTCACATAGTTCGTCTCTGTTGTAAGTGTATGAGAACTGCATTTCGAAAACAAACAAACAAACGTCAGCTGTCAAAACGAATATAATCAAAATTACAACTATTAATATGACTATCAATTTATCTCGAAACAGTTGTGAATTTAATTAAAAAAAAACAATTTTAAATACCTTCCCCTATTTCTATTGATTACTATTCGTTAAAAAGAACTTAAAAGATATAAAACATGTAATGTCACAACACAAAATCAATACTATTTTGTAAGTGTTGCTGTTAAATTATTAATATTTTAAATTTTAAGAGCGTTATATGTCAAAGCTCAAACCGAATGAAACGTCAGTTGCGGTACGTCACTAAAATCTAGAATCTAGAAGTCTACATTGTGGTCTAGACTCCGATAACGCCCTAGTATCATTCGTTGCTGAGGACAAACCACCTGTTTTCATCTTAGGTACATAAATTTTCACTAATAGCCTATTTAGTTAGCTTCAATTATATCTAAGCAGTATTTAAAGCTTAAATATAGTTTTAAATCCCTTTTCCTTAAGCTCGGTATACGCTAGAATATATTTGACGACTGTATCTCTAGAATTGTTTTTTCTTCATTTAGGTCCCTATATTTTATTTTATTTCCGTGGATATTGTTCATATGTTGATCTCAAGTTTAATACCCAGGTCAAATTGATCCAACGGTCATAGAAAAGTGTAATTTTTTTTATATATCTAGATTCGACGATTCTAGATTCTGTTATCATAGACCTATTTGTCTATGTTTTATCTGTACCGGCGATCAATAATGCTGTTCTATAAATAACTTTTTTCCGCTGTCCGGGACCTGACTAGTACTGGGCGTTCGTTATTTGGTATATAGGTACAGGTGGGTAAACGTCTGTTCCGATTTTATAGTGAGGAGGGGTGGAATGAAATAGTGTTTTTTTTAATATAGTTTTTTTGTTAGGAATGTGGTGATAACACTATGGGTGATCACTGTGAGGAGTGTCTGCCTGGTTACCATGGCGACGCGACCGTCCAGGCCTGCCTGATATGCGCCTGCCCACGGCCTGTACCATCTAACAAGTAAGTAATAAAATTTTCGTACAAAGGCAAGAGTTGATTTTTTTTATTTTTTTTTCCAACTGGGGGTCCAAAAAATTTTTTCTACTCTTGTCTTTGTACAAAAATATCATTATAATTGAAACTGATGGTATTGAACCAAAAATATCAATCGAAGTTTCGAGTTAAATCCATTAAAGTTGTTTCATTCCAAAGTATTTTTTTAAAAAAAAAGGTTTTTTTTTGATGCGATGCGAAGGACAAATTTATATCAAAACGCTAAGGATGTTAGTGGCGATTTTTTCTTTATATATCTGGGCGGGTCTGTGAGCGTTTTAGACGCCGTCAAAGTTTACTCTAGTTATATCTATAAAAGGTTGCAAAAAATATTAAGTATCAATTGAAACAGTTAGTACCGGTAACAGGTTTTTTTTTAAATTATTGATTCGTATCTTACATATAGTATAAGATGCGCGCGGCGTTTTAAACGCTCGAGGATACGCCCACTTATTTCTTTTACACTAGAAGAGAAAAGAAGAAAGCGTCAACTTTCTGGCAGCTGCGCTAAATGAAATTGCCGCTTTCTGGCTTCGTCGAACAGAAAAATAGTATACTGACCTCGGCCAGTAAATAAAAAAGCCTCAGATCACATTTTTGTTAACCTCGGCTTCGCCTCGGACGACAATAATGTGATCTGAGGCTTTTTTATTTTACTGGCCGAGGTCAGTATACTATTTTTCTGTTCGACGAATCCAGAAAGCGGAAATTTCATTTAGCGTAGCGGCCACAAAGTTGGCGCTTTCTGGCCGGAGGACGGAAAAAATATTTAACTGCGTCACACGTTTTCTTGCTTTGCGGAAATCATTAAATCTTATGCTTTTGCGATTAATACTGAAATAAAACAGTTATAACAAATTTAACTCGCGCATTTTAACTTCATGATGACACTTCGAAGGTTATTAAATTAATATACGCCAGTCAAACACTTGTTTTCCGAAAATGAATACCTATATATTTTTTTGCTATACTAATATTATAAAGAGGAAAGGTTTGTTTGTTTGGATTGAATAGGCTCCAGAACGTCTGGACCGATTTCAAAAGTTCTTTCAGTATTGGAAACTGTTGGGAAGCTACACTATTCCCGAGTGACATAGGCTATGGCATAATCCGTGCGAAGCCGGGGCGGACAGCTAGTATTTTATATTTTTATAATTTCTGATGCCTTCGCGATTCTTACACATTGGGATGAAACAACTAACGAATTTAACCCGGGTATATTATATTATTTGCCGACGTTGCGCAAATTTTACTATTCCTATAAAATACGTGAGTTAAATCCGTTATATTATTTAATTATATGTATTTTTTTTTAATTATATTTATTTTTGTATAGCTTCGCCCTGGGTTGCGAGCTGAGCGGCAACGGGTCGTTGATATCTTGCGACTGTAAGCCGGGCTACGGCGGGCCGCGCTGCGAGTTCTGCGTGAACGGATACTATGGAGTGCCCAGCGAAATAGGTCAGTGCACACAGAAATAGGTCAGTACATACAGGAATAGGTCAATATACAGAAATAGGTCAGTATATACAGGAATAGGTCAATATACAAAAATAGGTCAATATACAGAAATAGGTCAATATACAGAAATAGGTCAAATAGGTAATCTATACATAGCACTAGACCTGAAGGGATCTCAAAAACCTAAAGGTGTGAGTTATGCACACTATAAGAAAACACTGACTTTTACTTTGGTGTTCTATTTCACGTTAGGGGAATTTTATTTTCCTTTTTTTTTAAAATCTATCGACTTCTCTAGTGTGACCCTGATTTGTGTATATAAGTGTATCTTATGTGAGTATTTTTTTTAAATTCTTTATCTATACTAATATAATAAATAGGAAAGGATTGTTTGTTTATATTGAACAAGCTTCAAAACGACTGGACGATTTCAAAAGTGCTTTCAGTATTGGAAAGTTACCTTCACTTTGAGGACATAGGCTTAAAATATTTAAAAAAAAGGGACCCGTGCGGACCGGGTGTGTAATGATCGATATAAAAATATTTAATATATTTTCTATTGATATATCAACATTTGATATAATTTCAAATAATTTCGTTTGATATAATTTAATATAATCACTCATTTTGTATAATAAACGTTTGGTATAATTTTAAAATATAAAAATTTATTTCGTATATTTATCGTTTGGCATAACGCTTTTTTCTTATAAAGATTATATGGTATAACGCTCATTCTATATACAAATCATAATATATAACAATCAAGAGGTATAATAGGTTTGTAAATCTTTATTACCATTTACATATATTTGAAATTGTAACGCCTGTGAGTTTTTTGTTATATAAATGGGCAACCGCCAGAAAAAAAAAAGAAAATGCATATGGAGCAACAAAAAAGAATTGATAATGTACTTAATCGAAAAGAAGAATACAACGAAGGTGAATTTTTACGAGCAAATGCTTCAAATTTAAATCTAAAGTAATGTGCCTGGGATTTATGTACTTAACAATATATTTAATTTACTTTTGCACATTGTATTTTATTTACCTAACCTAACCTCCTTTTGGTAGGGGGACGCAGTTCAAACCTAACCTAACCTAATTTTTGATAGCAGTTCGTTTTGTGATTATGTCTCTAATACATTATATCAAGAATGGTTATGCCAATTGTATTTTATATGAAAATAACGTTATAAGTACCATAAGTTCATTATAGGAAAGAAGAATTATACTAAAATAATGTTATATTAAATTATATTATATCAAATGATCATTATAAGAAATGATAATTATGTCATACGTAAATATATTAAGTGTTGTTATATGATTTAATAATTATATCAAATGAGCGTTATTGCTACTAATATTATACCAAAAAATTTTATAGACTTCGTTACGCACCCGTGCGGACCGCTATGAGGTGATAAAGGTCTTAAACGTCAATATATTTCATAGGCGATTACTGCAAACCATGCAATTGTTCCGGCAACATCGACCCGCGGGACCCGTTGTCGTGCGACAGCATCAACGGCGACTGTCTGAAGTGCGTGAACAACACCGCCGGCGAGGCGTGCGCACTATGCGCGCCCGGCTTCTACGGAGACGCCGTGCTGCATAAGAACTGTACAGGTATGTGTTTTGTAGAAATTTTATTTTCTGTCCTCCGGCCGGAAAGCGCCAACTTTGTGGCCGCTGCGCTAAATTAAATTGCCGCTTTCTTTCGTCGAACAGAAAAATAGTATACTGACCTCGGCCAGTAAAATAAAAAAGCCTCGGATCACATTTTTGTCAACCTCGGCTTCGCCTCGGACGACAATTACATGTGATCTGAGACATTTTTTATTTTACTGGCCTAGCTGCGTAACGTACTATTAACCACAAAAAAAAAAACATGACACAACAATAGTACGTCATGGCAAAAAGTAAAAAGAAGAAAACACAGTAATTTCTGATGCCTTCGCGGTTATCCCTACTAATATTATAAATGCGAAAGTAACTCTGTCTGTCTGTCTGTCTGTTACGCTTTCACGCTAAAAGTACTGGACCGATTTAAATAAAATTTGGCACAAAGAAAGTCTGGAGCCTGAGAAAGGACATAGGCTACTTTTTAACCGACTGCAAAAAAGGAGGAGTTCCACGCGGACGAAGTCGCGGGCAGAAGCTAGTTACACATATATGAGAAAACATGTGTGTAGGTACTCAGGTATTTCTTTTTACTAATCGGTCTGTTAGCTAAGTGCTGCTAATAAAATTACATAAAGCACTTAGTATTGAACACTTCTTTTATGCGTCCCATCTGGACTTTGATCAATCCCATCTGGACTTTGATACGTTCCATCTGGACTTTGATCAATCCCATCTGGACTTTGATACGTTCCATCTGGACTTTGATCAAGCCCATCTGGACTTTGATACGTTCCATCTGGACTTTGATCAATCCCATCTGGACTTTGATACGTTCCATCTGGACTTTGATCAATCCCATCTGGACTTTGATACGTTCCATCTGGACTTTGATCAATCCCACCTGGACTTTGATACGTTCCATCTGGACTTTGATCAATCCCACCTGGACTTTGATACGTTCCATGTGGACTTTGATCAATCCCATCTGGACTTTGATGTATCCAATCTGGGCTTTTATTCAATCCCCGTCTAGATTTTGATGTGTCCCATTTGGACTTTGATGCATAAAATTGTGCCACTTTTAAGATTGAACCACTACAAACAATTTTGAGATATTTTTTATTAGGAATCAAAGCGTATAAATAGCCGTCACCGTGCATACCATACAGGCACAGTGTCACTAAAGTATGGAGTGCCTACCCAGGCGCCATACTTATGCTGCCTTCACTGCACGCACCTGCTAGCCGTTCTGTTTCAATTTTCCCTATAATTTCTTCTACACAGCATGCAGTTGCGATGAATACGGCATGGACCACTGCGACGCTCTGACGGGCAAGTGCGTGTGCCGCGAGGGTGTGGCCGGGGCGCGGTGCGACTCGTGCCTCCCGGACCACTGGGGTCTGGCCACCGGCGCCGGCTGCCGGCCCTGCGAGTGCGGCCCCGCCTCCGAGGACACCCAGTGTGATCTCAACACGGGACAGTGCAGGTTAGATTGAGCACTTATCTGCAAGGGCGTGCATTCCATATAGGCACAATGGTATAAATGTATGGAGTGCCTACCCTGACGCAATACATTTGAGACTCTCACTGCACGCGCCTGCTTATCGGGGAGGTCTTAGAATATAGTAGATCTAATAGAGAGATATTGCACCCAGTGTGATCTCAACACGGGACAGTGCAGGTTAGATTCAACAATAAAAAAAACACTCATCGGGGAGGTCTGAGAATATAGTAAATCTATTATATTTCACCCAGTGCGATCTCAACACGGGACAGTGCAGGTTAGATTCAGAAATAAAAAAAAACACTTATCGCGGAGGTCTGAGAATATAGTAGATCTAATTGAGATATTTCACCTTCGACCCCTATTAAACGCGGCATAAAATTCGCTGGGTCAACTAGTATATTATATTATTGTAATATGTTTAGGTAATATTATATGTATGTAGGTACATATATAAAAATGAATCCCTATTTCAAAAACTCAGAATACTAGGAAATCTAAAAAAATATTAACGATTGATTAATGCAGCGCTACTTCGCTACTCGACCACGTCTGCCAGAATCACTGGTCATAAAATAAATATTTTTAAAACATATCAAGGGCGTGCAGTCCATATAGGCACAATAAATGTACGGTGCGCTATATATGCGCATCGCCCACTGCACGCGCGTAAAACTTATTAAATATAAAGAGTATATAAAATTTTTGACAATAAATTAATAATAATAAAATCAAACCCAATTTTTTATATCGATTTTAAACCTCGCCACGCTCGGTCAGTGACTCATAATATTCTCGCAGATGCCGCAAAGGAGTGACTGGAAAACGCTGCGACCAATGCGCCGCCGGCTACTGGAACTATACCAAGGAAGGATGCGATCGTAAGTCCTTATTTACTACTTATTAAGGGTTATTTTAGCGTCTCAAACGCCGTCAGTCCCCTGAAGGAATAAGCTGCAATAAGATTTAAACTGGATTAATTTTGACATGTACGAACGCAATATATCGTTGCATCAAAACGAAATTCTTGATGTTGCTCATTTGTTTAATTTTCTGAACTATTGATGGCGGTTGAAACGCCCTTAAAATGACTAGTGTATTTTTTCAGTATTTTTTTAACTTTTTTTCACACAGTCCCTCCATATTGATCTTCCCGTTCCAATATTTAATATAATATAATCTAGAGTCACGGTGTTTGTTGCTGCACCTCATACAAATTGTTCTTTATCAAATTGTGTATGTATATTGGGTAAGTATGGTTGTGACTTGTGAAGTATATTTCATATCGCTAAGTGATTATGACAGGAGCAGATCAACGTTCCTCAGGTTATGTTCAACTAGTATCATAATATAAAACTCGTGTTCTTCACGTCGGAACTTTGTTCCTAATCGACGTCTAAAACCTAATAAAAATTGTAAGAAAGTCTAAGCGTATTGACAAATTTCACGCTGCGTGGAGAAGGTGACAATCCGAGCGGACCCAGTGGCGTGCCGCCTGTACCACGTCCACTTTCATCAGGTATACAGTATGATTATACTCACCTAACCTAGACTACTTTTCTGGTAACAGTTAGTTTTGTAAATTGTTCGCAGCTCTATTTGTATTTTTACTTTAAATATGTATGTTTACTGCAGTTTTTGGACTGACCATAACTCCATTTTTCACCTGTTAGTAATAGTATACTCGTACAATTACAAACTAGACCAGATCTCGCCACGATAAGTAAATAAAATAAGTCAAAATCTCTTGATTAGAGACTAAGCGTATTGACAAATTTCACGCTGCGTGGAGAAGGTGACAATCCGAGCGGACCCAGTGGCGTGCCGCCTGTACCACGTCCACTTTCATCAGGTATACAGTATAATCACTACTAATCTAACTTATCTAACCTAGACTAGCAGTTAGTTTTGTAAATTATTCGCAGTTCTAGTATTTATATTTTTACTAAATACAATACTACAGTCTTTGGACTGACCATAACTCCATTTTTCACCTGTTAGTAATAATATACTCATATAATTACAAACTAGACCAGATTTTGCCACGATAAGTAAATAAAAATAAGTCGAAACCTCTTGATAATAAAGACTAAGCGTCTTGACAAATTTCACGCTGCGTGAAGAAGGCGACGGTGGGCCGCCGACACCCGGCGGCGTGACGCCCGAGCCATCTATGACAGGTATACAGTATAATGTATTTGTATGTTTGTACACACAAATACTTTACATAATATATAATACTTTGCATACTTTGGACTGACCTTAATTCTATTTCATGACATATCCTGATTATTACTGTATATAATCAGTTAATTAAAACTTGGTAATAATAACCGTCTCGACAAATTTCACGCTGCGTGGAAAAGGCGGTGGTAATCCGTGGGATCTGAGTGACTTGAGGCTGGCGCCATTTCCACGTCCATCAGATATTTATATATCAATACACACAAATACATGACTTCAAATGCAATACTCTGCATGCTTTGAACTGACTAAGTCCGTTTCTCCAGTCGTTTTAATATCCCAATAAAACTGCAAACTCAATACCCAACAAAAGACGAGATCTCGACATGATAGCTCTAAATGTATTTAGTAAATATAAGTTTCTTAATCAGTCTCGTAAAACTTGATAATAGATATTAAGCTACTTGACAAATTTCACGCTGCGTGGATAAGACTGTAAACCGTGGGGTCCCAGTGCCTTGATAGTGGTGCCAATTCCACATCGACCAGGTATACAGTTTAATGTATTTTCATGTCTATACACTTACAAATACAATACTCTGTAGGCTTTGGACTGACTTGAGTCCATTCCTCAACCCTTTAATAATAATTTACTAATATAACTAAGTTACGAAAGCGTCTTGACAAATTTCACGCTGCGTGGAGAAGGCGACGGCAATCCGCGCGGTCCCGGCGGCGTGATTCCGATACCATGTCCACTTCCATCAGGTAAACATTCATATATTTGTATGTCTATACACATAAATACGTTACTTCAAATATCATCGAACTTTGGAACGACTGTAAGACCATTTCTCCACCATTAAATAATAATATACCAATATAACTGAGATGAGAAAGTGTGTTGACAAATTTCACGCTGCGTGGAGAAGGCGACGGCAATCTGCGCGGTCCCGGCGGCGTGATTCCGATGCCATGTCCACTTCTATCAGGTATACATTCATATATTTGTATGTCTATACACATAAATACGTTACTTCAAATATCATCAAGCTTTGGAACGACTGTAAGACCATTTCTCCACCATTAAATAATAATATACCAATATAACTGGGATGAGAAAGTGTGTTGACAAATTTCACGCTGCGTGGAGAAGGCGACGGCAATCTGCGCGGTCCCGGCGGCGTGACGCCGATGCCATATCCACTTCCATCAGGTATACACTCATATATTTGTATACACATAAATACATTACTTCAAATATCATCAAGCTTTGGACTGACTGTAAGTCCATTTCTCCACCATTAAATAATAATATACCAATATAACTGAGACGAGAAAGTGTGTTGACAAATTTCACGCTGCGTGTAGAAGGCGGTGGTAATCCGCGCGGTCCCGGCGGCGTGACGCCGATGCCATATCCACTTCCATCAGGTATACATTCATATATTTGTATACACATAAATACATTACTTCAAATATCATCAAGCTTTGGACTGACTGTAAGTCCATTTCTCCACCATTCAATTATAATATACCAATATAACTGAGACAAGAAAGTGTGTTGACAAATTTCACGCTGCGTGGAGAAGGCGGTGGCAATCCGTGGAGTCCCAGCGGCATGACTCCGATGCCATGTCCACTTCCATCAGGTATACATTCATATATTTGTATGTCTATACACATAAATACGTTACTTTAAATATCAGTTGACTTTGGACTGACCGTAAGTCCATTTCTCCACCATTTAACTATAGTATACCAATATAACTGAGATAAGAAAGTGTGTTGACAAATTTCACGCTGCGTGGAGAAGGCAGTGGCAATCCGTGGAGTCCCAGCCGCATGACTCCGATGCCAAGTGCACTTCCATCAGGTATATATTATGTATTTGCATGTTTATTCAAATACAATACTCTGCAGGCTTTGGACTGACTTTAAGTCCATTTCTCCATCCGTTAATAATAATTTGCCAATATAACTAAGTTGCGAAAGCGTCTTGATAAATTTCACGCTGCGTGGAGAAGGCGGTAGCAATCCGTGGAGTGCCAGCGGCGTGACGCCGATGCCAAGTCCGCTTCTATCAGGTATATTCTATACACAACAATACATTACTTTAATTATCAGTTGGCTTTGGACTGACTGTAAGTCCATTTCTTCACCAGGCGATAATAATATAGCAATACTTATAACTAAGATAAGAAAGTGTGTTGACAAATTTCACGCTGCGTGGAGAAGGCGGTGGCAATCCGTGGAGCCCCAGCGGTATGACTCCGATGCCAAGTTCAGTTCCATCAGGTATATATATATTATGTATTTGCATGTTTATTCAAATACAATACTCTGCAGGCTTTGGACTGACTTAAGTCCATGTCTCCACCCGTTACTAATAATTTGCTAATATAACTAAGTTGCGAAAGCGTCTTGACAAATTTCACGCTGCTTGGAAAAGGCGGTAGCAATCCGTGGAGTCCCAGCAGCGTGACGCCGATGCCAAGTCCACTTCTACCAGGTATATATACATATATTTGTATGTCTATACACATAAATACATTACTTTAAATATCAGTTGGCATTGGACTGACTGTAAGTCCATTTCTCCGCCAGGCAATAATAATATTATAGCAATTGTGATAACTAAGATAAGTGTGTTGACAAATTTCACGCTGCGTGGAGAAGGCGTCAGCAATCCGTGGAGTCCCGGCGGCATGACTCCGATGCCAAGTTCACTTCAATCAGGTATACAGCTTAATGTATTTGCATGTGTATACACAGACAAATACACTACTTCAAATACAATACTCTACAGGTTTAAGATTGATTTTAAGTCCATTTCTCCACCTGTTAATATATAACAATATAACTAACATAATAAAGCGTCATGACAAATTTCACGCTGCATGGAGAAGGCGACAGCAATCCGTGGGGCCAAAGCAGCGTGACACGAGAAAGCTCATTTCCATCAGGTAAAAGATCATTATGAGTGTAATTGTATATATGTCTTATGCTTATGGCCGATTAGAAATTCGTCAGGGAACACGATTCTTTCCCATCCTTCCACTTGATATACAGCATAAAGTGTTTAATGTTTATGCACACAAATACATTCCTTCAAACACCATATTTTGCGGGCTTTGGACAGACTTTAAGTCCGTTTCTCCAACCGTTAATAGTGATATATTTACTAAATAAACTTGATATTAAAGACTAAACGTCTTGACAAATTTCACGCGGCTTGGAGGAGTCGACAACAACCCGTGGGGTCTGAGCAGCGTGACGCAGCAAAGACCATCTCCAACAGGTAAATATTAGCACGAGTATAATTGTAGGTAAATGTATCTTAGATTTAAGACCGATTTTGTATTAATTGGGGCAAGCAATCGGCATGACGCCGGTGCAATGTCAGGTATACAGTATAATGTATACGTATATATACACACAAATACAATACTTTAAGGCTTTAGACTAACTAGAAGCCGATTTTCCAACCTTTAATAATAAAATATCAATATATTATTTACAAACTATACCAAGTTTCCCTATGACAGCGTTGTTTTTTGCTAAATAAACTTGATATTAAAGACTAAACGTCTTGACAAATTTCACGCGGCTTGGAGGAGTCGACAACAACCCGTGGGGTCTGAGCAGCGTGACGCAGCAAAGACCATCTCCACCAGGTAAATATTAGCACGAGTATAATTGTAGGTAAATGTATCTTAGATTTAAGACCGATTTTGTATTAATTGGGGCAAGCAATCAGCATGACGCCAGTGCAATGTCAGGTAGGTATACAGTATAATGTATACGTATGTATACACACAAATACATTACTTCAAATACAATACTTTAAGGCTTTAGACTAACTAAAAGCCCATTTTCCAACCTTTAATAATAAAATATCAATATATTTACAAACTATACCAAGTTTCCCTATGACAGCGTTGTTTTTTGCTAAATAAACTTGATATTATAGACTAAACGTCTTGACAAATTTCACGCGGCTTGGAGGAGTCGACAACAACCCGTGGGGTCTGAGCAGCGTGACGCAGCAAAGACCATCTCCACCAGGTAAATATTAGCACGAGTATAATTGTAGGTAAATGTATCTTAGATTTAAGACCGATTTTGTATTAATTGGGGCAAGCAATCGGCATGACGCCGGTGCAATGTCAGGTATACAGTATACGTATATATACACACAAATACATTACTTCAAATACAATACTTTAAAGCTTTAGACTAACTAGAAGCCCATTTTCCAACCTTTAATAATAAAATATCAATACATTTAAAAACTATACCAAGTTTCACTATGACATCGTTGTATTTTGCTAAAAAAACTTGATATTAAAGACTAAACGTCTTGACAAATTTCACGCTGCTTGGAGGAGTCGACAACAACCCGTGGGGTCTCAGCAGTGTGACGCAGCAAAGACCATCTCCATCAGGTAATGCATAATCAGCATGAGTATAATTATTGTAGGTATATGTATTATGTTACCTTAAATTCACCGGGGCAATCCGTTGAGTCCCGGAGGTATGACACCCGTGTAATGTCAGGTATACAGTATAATGTATAATATGTATGTTTATACACATAAATCCACTACTTCAATTACAATACTTTGCGGGCTTTGCACTGTCTCTAAGACCATTTTTACAATCGTAAATAATAATGTTAAATATAATTACAAACTACACGAAGTCTTAAAACTTGATTGTAAAAGCTAAGCGTCTTGGTGAAATTTCACGCTGCGTGGAGAAGGTGACAACAACCCGTGGGGTCGTAGCAGCGTGACACAGCAAAGCCCATCCCCATCCGGTAAAATATGATCATCGGTATAATTTTAAAGTTCCAGGCCAATTCATTTTTCTACCGTTTCTAAACAAACTTTCGATTAAATTTCACGCCGCGTGAAGCAGGCGGCGGCGATCCGTGGAGGCGCCGCGGCGTGCCGATGTCGCGACGCCCATTTTTAATAGGTAAGTATAACGTATAATGCATTTTTGATGTATACATAATATTTCAACCAAAGATGAAGTCACTCTGTAATACCCAACAGATATCATAAGTTGATTGTGATGAATGATTGTGTTGGCAAAATTCCTCTGATTTCAATGTCACTCAGTGTATTAAAATTTGATATGGAATACTAAGTGTGTTTACAAATTTCACGCTGCGTGGAGAAGCACGCGGAGCTGACGTGTCATCTTTGTTGCGCATATTGAGTAAGTATTGCTGATGTATTGTATTTATATATCCGCTTTTTGACTTTGAACTGACCTTAACTCCGTTTTCCCACAAGATGTCTGGGACAGCTGTTTTGACCAAGGGCCGGGGGCGGTTGGAAGCCCACGTCCGTCAGGTATGGAGTATAAATCATATAATTTATATGTACGTGTCTCAGAGGTTTTATTTTGGGATATACAAATGAAACCCAATTAATCACCTTAGTCACGGCATCGCCGTAAAACGGCTGAACAGATTTTAGTAATATTTTTTTTATTGTGATCCTTATGAAAAGAGTTGCATAGAAAATTACAAAAATTACGAATGTAATAATGTTACTATTGTTACTACCACCCCAATGACAACAACTGTCAAATCGATTGATTTATGCAGCGCTGCCTTGCTAAAATGAAATGCTAAAAAAAGCTTGCTAAAAAAAAGTTTAAAATGAAAAAGATATATTATGATACCTAACTTTACGTAACCAAAGTCTATCAAAATGTATTGAAATTGATAAGAGCTAGTTTTTTTGACAAATTTCACGCTGCGTGGAGAAGCTGCCGGAGTACCGCCACCGCGCCAATATCTAATAGGTATGGAGTATAATGTATTTCTGATGTATATGTAATATTTCAATCAATTTAATTCCATACAAGATGAAGTCACTCTGTAATACCCAACTTTCGGTAGCCAAATTAAATTGATAACATAAGTTGATTGTGATGAATGATTGTGTTGGCAAATTTCACGCCGCGTGAAGAGATCGGCATCCGTCAGTGGCGAGATGTATGCGAGACGCTGGACCGAAGCCCAAGTCCAACAGGTCAGTTATCATTTTTGATACTAAATATAAAAAAATGATATTTCATATGCAATAAGATCAGATTACGTCATAATCACCGTGTTGTTAAATTTCACGCTGCTCAAACCAGACGACAGTGATTCGGATGACGATGAATCGGTCGAACATACATCGTCATATGGGCGTTCTGAAATAAGTACACATCATTTCTAATACCTTTATGTTTATTACACACTGGGATGAAACTATTTTAAACGATTTAACTCGAGATTTTTGCTCTTTCGAAAACGCAGTTTCATTAAATCCTCTGATTTCAATGTCACTCAGTGTATTAAAATTTGATATGGAATACTAAGCGTGCTTACAAATATCACGTTGCGTGAAAAACAAAATATATACCCAATAAGATGAGATAACGTCATAATCACCAATATTAAATTAATGAAGAAGATTAAGCGTGTTGTTAAATTTCACGCTGCTCAAACAAGGCGGCAGTGATTCGGATGACGATGAACCATTGGACCTCGACGACGATGAACCGGTGAAACATACACCGTCACATGGGCGCCCTGAAATAAGTACACATAATTTCTAATACCTTTATGTTTATTACACACTGGGATGAAATTATTTTCAGGGATTTAACTCGAGTTTTGTATTTTTTTTGAATTTTCTAAAACACAGTTTAATTAAATCCTCTGATTTCAATGTCACTCAGTGTATTAAAATTTGATATGGATTACTAAGCGTGCTTACAAATATCACGTTGCGTGAAAAAAATATGTATATCCAATAAGATGAGATTACGTCATAATCACCAATATTAAATTAATGAAGAAGATTAAGCGTGTTGTTAAATTTCACGCTGCTCAAACAAGCCGCCAGTGATTTGGATGACGAACCATTGGAACTCGACGACGATGAACCGGTCAAACATACACCGTCATATGGGCGCCCTGAAATAAGTACACATAATTTCTAATACCTTTATGTATATTACACTCTGGGATGTAACGATTTTAAGGGATTTTACTCGAGTAATTTTTTTTTGCATTTTCGAAAACACAGTTTAATAAAATCCTCTGATTTCAATGTCACTAAGTGTATTAAAATATGATATGGAATACTAAGCGTGCTTACAAATATCACGTTGCGTAAAAAAAATATATATATCCAATAAGATGAGATTACGTCATAATCACCAATATTTAATTAATGAAGAAGATTAAGCGTGTTTGTTAAATTTCACGCTGCTCAAACAAGGCGCCAGTGATTTGGATGACGAACCATTGGAACCCGACGACGATGAACCGATCAAACATACACCGTCATATGGGCGCCCTGAAATAAGTACACATAATTTCTAATACCTTTATGTTTATTACACACTGGGATGAAATTATTTTCAGGGATTTAACTCGAGTTTTGTATTTTTTTTGCTCTTTCGTAAACACAGTTTAATTAAATCCTCTGATTTCAATGTCACTCAGTGTATTAAAATTTGATATGGATTACTAAGCGTGCTTACAAATATCACGTTGCGTAAAAAAAATATATATATCCAATAAGATGAGATTACGTCATAATCACCAATATTTAATTAATGAAGAAGATTAAGCGTGTTGTTAAATTTCACGCTGCTCAAACAAGCCGCCAGTGATTTGGATGACGAACCATTGGAACTCGACGACGATGAACCGGTCAAACATACACCGTCATATGGGCGCCCTGAAATAAGTACACATCATTTCTAATACCTTTATGTTTATTACACACTGGGATGAAACGATTTTAAAGGATTGAACTCGAGATTTTTGCTCTTTCGAAAACGCAGTTTCATTAAATTCTTTGATTTCAATGTCACTCAGTGTATTAAAATTTGATATGGAATACTAAGCGTGCTTACTAATATTACGTTGCGTGAAAAACAAAATATGTATCCAATAAGATGAGATTACGTCATAATCACCAATATTAAATTAATGAAGAAGATTAAGCGTGCTGTTAAATTTCACGCTGCTCAAACAAGGCGCCAGTGATTTGGATGATGATGAACCATTGGAACTCGATGACGATGAACCGGTGAAACATACACCGTCATATGGGCGTCATGGAAGAGGTACACATAATTTCTATTACCTTTATGTTTATTACACTCTGGGATGTAACGATTTTAAGGGATTTTACTCGAGTATTTTTTTTTTGCATTTTCGAAAACACAGTTTAATAAAATCCTCTGATTTCAATGTCACTCAGTGTATTAATATTTGATATGGAATACTAAGCGTGCTTAAAATATCACGCTGCGTGAAAAAAATATATTTATCATCATAATATTTAATTAATGAAGAAGATTAAGCGTGTTGTTAAATTTCACGCTGCTAAAACCAGACGGCAGTGATTCGGATGACGAACCATTGGAACTCGACGACGATGAACCGGTCGAACATACACCGTCATATGGTCGTCCTGGAAGAGGTACACATAATTTCTATTACCTTTATGTTTATTACACACTGGGATGAAATTATTTTAAGGGATTTAACTCCTATTTTGTATATTTTTTTTGCTCTTTCGAAAACACAGTTTAATAAAATCCTTTGATTTCAATGTCACTCAGAGTATTAATATTTGATATGGAATACTAAGCGTGCTTAAAATATCACGCTGCGAGAGAAAAATATATATATCATCATATTTAATTAATGAAGAAGATTAAGCGTGTTGTTAAATTTCACGCTGCTCAAACCAGACGACAGTGATTCGGATGACGATGAACCGGTGAAACATACACCGTCATATGGGCGTCATGGAAGAGGTACACATAATTTCTATTACCTTTATGTTTATTACACTCTGGGATGTAACGATTTTAAGGGATTTTACTCGAGTAATTTTTTTTTTGCATTTTCGAAAACACAGTTTAATAAAATCCTCTGATTTCAATGTCACTCAGTGTAATATTTGATATGGAATACTAAGCGTGCTTAAAATATCACGCTGCGTGAAAAAAATATATATATCCAATAAGATGAGATTACGTCATAATCACCAATATTAAATTAATGAAGAAGATTAAGCATGTTGTTAAATTTCACGCTGCTCAAACAAGGCGGCAGTGATTCGGATGACGATGAACCGGTCAAACATACACCGTCATATGGGCGTCATGGAAGAGGTACACATAATTTCTAATACCTTTATGTTTATTACACACTGGCATGAAAATCTTTTCAGGGATTTAACTCGAGTTTTTTAATTTTTTTCGCTCTTTCGTAAACACAGTTTAATTAAATCCTCTGATTTCAATGTCACTCAGTGTATTAATATTTGATATGGAATACTAAGCGTGCTTAAAATATCACGCTGCGTGAAAAAAATACATATATCCAATAAGATGAGATTACGTCATAATCACCAATATTAAATTAATGAAGAAGTTTAAGCGTGTTGTTAAATTTCACGCTGCTCAAACCAGACGGCAGTGATTCGGATGACGATGAACCGGTCAAACATACACCGTCATATGGGCGTCCTGGAAGAGGTACACATAATTTCTATTACCTTTATGTTTATTACACTCTGGGATGTAACGATTTTAAGGGATTTTACTCGAGTATTTTTTTTTTGCATTTTCGAAAACACAGTTTAATAAAATCCTCTGATTTCAATGTCACTCAGTGTATTAATATTTGATATGGAATACTTAGCGTGCTTAAAATATCACGCTGCGTGAAAAAAATATATATATCATCATAATATTTAATTAATGAAGAAGATTAAGCCAGTTGTTAAATTTCACGCTGCTCAAACCAGACGGCAGTGATTCGGATGACGATAAACCGGTCAAACATACACCGTCATATGGGCGTCATGGAAGAGGTACACATAAATTCTATTACCTTTATGTTTATTACACACTGGGATGAAATTATTTTAAGGGATTTAACTCGTATTTTGTATTTTTTTTTGCTCTTTCGAAAACACAGCTTAATAAAATCCTCTGATTTCAATGTCACTCAGAGTATTAATATTTGATATGGATTACTAAGCGTGCTCACAAATATCATGCTGCGTGAAAAAAAAAATATATCCAATAAAATGAGATTACGTCATAATCACCAATATTTAATTAATGAAGAAGATTAAGCGTGTTGTTAAATTTCACGCTGCTCAAACAAGGCGGAAGTCATTCGGATGACGATGAACGGGTCAAACATACACCGTCATATGGGCGTCATAGAAGAGGTACACATAATTTCTATTACCTTTGTTACACTCTGGGATGTTACGATTTTAAGGGATTTAACTCGAGTTTTTTATTTTTATTTCGAAAACACAGTTCAATTAAATCCTCTGATTTCAATGTCACTCAGTGTATTAAAATTTGATATGGATTACTAAGCGTGCTTATAAATTTCACGCTGCGTGGAGAAGGACGCGGCGGCGTGACATCTTCGCTGCGCAAATTGAGTAAGTATTGAGTTTGTATTGTATTTATGTATCCGCTTTTTGACTTTGAACTGACCGGAACTCCGTTTTTTCACAAGGCATCTGGCACAGCTGTTTCGACTTAAGGGCGGGGCCGGTTCGACGCCCTCCGCCGTCAGGTATGGAGTGTAAATTATATAATGTATTTGTACGTATATCTACGAGGTTTTACTTTGGGCTGACCTTATTTTTTCTAGGTATCTATAATATGATGTATAAAAATGAAACCCAATTACCTTGGTCACGTCATTGCGGTAAAACGGCTGGACAGATTTTAGTAATATTTTTTTTATTGTGATCCTTATGAAAAGAGTTACACAGGAAATTTAAGAAGACATTACCAAAATATTAATGTAACTACCATCTCAATGACAACAGCTGTCAAATCGATTGATGAATATAGCCGCTTCACTTCTTTGCCGCGCGGGACCGCTATCGCGCTAGTTTAAAATGAAAAACATATGACACCTAACTTTAAGTAACCAAAGTCATTCAAAGTGTGTTGAAATTGATATGAGCTAGTTTTTTTGACGAATTTCACGCTGCGTGGAGAAGCTGACGGAGTGCCAGCACCGCGCCGATATTCAACAGGTATCAAAACAAAATTATCTTTCATACAAGTCATATTTTCTTTTGTTACATATCAATTGTCCGTTTTTTTTGATAATATTATACACGTACTTAATGCTTATTATGGTATTTAATACCAATTAAATGATATGAAATTTGTACCAAGACAAGAGTAGAAATTTCATATATACGTAGTATTTATGAAAAATGCTCTGCTTTGTGTATACACGAATTTCAATAGAACATATAAAAAAAAATGACTTATTTCGACTTTAGTCGAATTTGAAAATGGAAATTTCCCGTTTGTCATTGTCTTTTATCGAGTGTGTGTTATTTTTTCAGATTTATTTTGTTTTTCACCTCCACTGCTGTATTTTTCGACTATTTTCGTTGAACATGTATTTTATTAGTTGTATTTTTCTTACGATTACGTTGTTTGTTTTTTCAGATTATTTTTTTTAACAAAAAGGTTTTTTTTTGTTATTTCGTAACGCAAATATTTTTACTATATTTTATCGTGCATGATTTATTTGTCATATGTTATATGTGTGTGTGTTTGTTCGTAGACTGCAACTGCAACACGGGCTACTCTGTCGGGTTCATGTGCAGCGCCACGGGGCAGTGCCAGTGCTTGCCGGGCGTCATCGGGGAAAAGTGCAACCGGTGTCCGGAGAGGTAAGAGATTTTTGTTTTTTTCGTTAAAAATTGTCTAAGTGCTTCTCTGAATGGCTAAAGAAGCCGGAGGAACTCTCTTATAAGTAACTAGCTTCTGCCCGCGACTTCGTCTGCGTGGAACGCCTCCTTTTTTGCAGTCGGTTAAAAAGTAGCCTATGTCCTTTCTAAAGCTCCAGACTTTCTTTGTACCAAATTTCATTTAAATCGGTCTAGTAGTTTTAGCGTGAAAGCGTAACAGACAGACAGACAGACAGAGTTACTTTCGCATTTATAATATTAGTAGGGATAAGTTATTTTTATTTAAGAAATTTTGGTTTTCACTCGACTGCCATTAAGGGTACATATTGTTAAGCGTATGTACATAAGTATATCGTTAGATTTGTCTGAATTTTTACTTTAATAATGTGATAAAAAACCAAAATGGCGGAAACTGGACTTTATACACTTCCACGGCATTTGGTTTAGTGGTCAGAGTGACAACGAAACCGGAGGTTGCGTGTTTGAATCCTGCTACAGGCCGATGTCAATGTGATAAGTACTGGCATCTGTACCTTAGTCTTGGATGTCTTATAATGTGTCTAGTACATAGTACACGCCAGACGCGTGCAGTGAGGGTCACGTATGTACCACGTCAGGGTAGGCACTCCATACATTTATACCATTCTGCCTATATGGAATGCACGCCCTTGGTACACGATTTGCTTAAAATGGGACTCGTTTATAATATAATATATAAATATAAACTTTTGATTAAAAGTAGAAAATTATCAAGGGCGTGCATTCCATACAGGCACATTGTCACTTATGCATAGAGTGCCTGCCCTGCCGCCATACTAACGCTCCCCTCACTGCACGCGTCTAAATTATTGTAATCTATACTAATATTATAAAGAGGAAAGATTTGTATTTTTGTAATTTTGTATGTTTGTAATGAATAGGCTCCGAAACTACTGGACCGATTTCAAAAATTCTTTCACCTTTGGAAAGCTACATTATCCCCGAGTAACATAGGCTATATAATATCACGCTAGGTCTTATAGTTGCGGAGCAGTAACCGAAAATGTTTCAAAAACGGGGGAAAAGTATCGTTTCTGAGGCCTTCCGTGGCGTGATGCTCTAAATAAAACGTAAAACTATGAAAAAAATCTTAAGTCCCCCCGTGCGAAGCCGGGGCGGGCCGCTAGTTTACAATATTACAACATGATTGTCATTGCAGATGGGTGCTGATACCGCAGGAGGGTTGCCTGGAGTGCGATTCGTGTACAGACGCCCTTATATACTCCGTTGAAGACCTGAGCGGCCGCTTGGCCAATGAGACTAGCGAATTCAAGGTACCAACAAACATATCTCCCTTAGAAATTTAAATTATGTATGTATGACTGCGATATATTGAAATTCTGTGAGATGATGGATGATAAAGGCTCAACAGTTCCAGTGTAATTAATTAATTGATTAAGCAATTTTTTTTTAGTTTTGTTTTAATTTGTTGATAGCCTCAATAATAAGTTGAGTTAATCACATCGCACACCTAGATCTAAAGAGAGCTAACTCAAAAAAGACTTTCAGGAGAGGCGAGAAACTGATTAATATGTCCATATGCACGCATGAGTTTTCTGTATAAATTTATACTTTTTATAATAAAGCTAGCAGAGTTATAGTAACTGCAATCTGTAGGTGGGTTTTGCTGGAATCCGATGGTGTGCATAACTCAAATCTTCCGGTTTTTGAGTTAGATCCCTTTAGATCTAGGTGTGCGACATGTAATTTTAAGTTAACTTGTCAATTTAAGTTTCGTGACGCATTGGTGCTAACTGTTATGTCATGTAAACGTTTATAAAAATAAATAAATAAATATAGTAGCTCCCGAACTTATGTACCGATTTTGATTTTTTTTTGTTTGAAATGTGAATAAGTCAAGAGCGTTCTTAGATATGTATAATGACTTGATGACCACCCTTTGATAGTTACTTACTAACCATCCAATAATGTAACAAGCCTGTTGGTCTAATGGTCAAGCCCCTGACTACGAGACCGGAGGTCGCGGGTTCGGATCCTGCATGAGTCTTAGAAGTCCTTTATGCTATACTAGCTTCTGCCCGCGACTTCGTCCGCGTGGAACTCCTCCTTTTTCGCAGTCGGTTAAAAAGTAGCCTATGTCCTTTCTCAGGCTCCAGACTTTCTTTGTACCAAATTTCATTTAAATCGGTCTAGTAGTTTTAGCGTGAAAGCGTAACAGACAGACAGACAGACAGAGTTACTTTCGCATTTATAATATTAGTAAGGATTGTCTAGTACCCATATTACAAGCTTTGCTTAGTTTAGAACTAGATCAATTATTATGGATAGTCTAAAGATATTTGTATTGTATTTATTTAGAACAAAGCGGACTCGTTCTTCACGACCCAGCGTCTCCACTACATAGGCGACAGGACCGTGAAGCTGCGGCCCCTGGTGGCCTCTGTCACCGGCGTGGATGTGAAAGAGGCCTCGGAGGCCGTCAACACCCTGGAGACCTCCGCCAAGAAGCTACTCAGATCCGTAAGTATTGGAACGAATAAAGAGTTGATCAAAACAATGATACTATAAAATATACTTAATCTTCTTTCTTTTATACATAAAAATGAATCGCAAAATGTGTTGGTAAGCGCATAACTCGACAACGCCAGGACCAATTTGACCAATTTTTTTTTTAAATGTACGTTGAAGTCCAAGGATGGTTTTTACGGCGAGAAAAAAATCGAATAATTGCCAGGAAAACCCTAAAAACAGCCCTTTTCTTTTCCCATACAAACGTTGTCTAACTAAAGTTACCTAATTTGAATTTCGAACGTGCAGGATGACGTCTGCCGGGACCGCTAGTTAATTATAAATTAAGTACGTTTACAACTTTTGGATGCCAGCTGCTGGTAAATTGTGTTTTTGTATCAAATTAGGTATGTACCACTTTTTACGCAAAATAAAGATAATTAAATAATTATTTGAATTATTTGAATTTCATTAGAGATTTTTTCTGACGTAGCTATATTATTTTAAAGTTTCATTAAAATCCATTCACTAGTTTTATTTTGGAATAGTGACAAATATACACACTCACACACTTTCGCGTTTATAATATTAGTGTTACTCTTGAGAAACAAATTAATTCAACATAAACCTATTAAACAAAATAAAAATAAAACAAAAATACGCGAGTTAAATCCGTTAACAGTTGTTTCATTCCAATGTGTAATAACCGCGAAGGCATCAGAAATTATTATGAAATTATTATAAACCTATTCCCAGGCGGAGTTCGCAGCGACCGACAGCGAGAAGCAGATAACGAGGGCGGGCGAATTATCAACGGACGCTGATAAGCTGTTATCAGTGGTGCGCGAGGGCGGGCGGGCGGCGCAGGCGGCGGTGCAGCACGTCGCCGACCTCGCCACCGGGCTCGAGCTCAGCCAGCAGCCGCGCGTCGACAGCGCCCTGGCCGAGGCCAGACAGATCAAGGAGGACCTGGCCGGTGAGTTGAAAAAAACTTTGTACATTAAGCATCAGTATTACCTGTCCCCAGCTACCAACTATGAAGTAAGAAAGTGGAGGTCAGGTAATTCTGACGCTTATAGTCCGTTCGGGTTAAGAAAATAGTGAGTAATCGTTGACCGACGACCTGGCCACGGCCTTCAGCCAATTAGAATGCTGAAATTATAAAGTCAATTTCACCGTGACCAGTTGAAGTCAGACCTCCGAACAAAACTGTTGTGAATTGGTGTGGGCCCAAATAAAAAAATATGTTGGTGCCAATAACACCACGCTCTTGCACGCAAATGAGTGACGTTAATAGTACATTACGCTCCTAGGCTAGTAAAATAAAAAATATCCCAGATCACATGTAATTGTCGTCCGAGGCGAAGCCGAGGTTGACAAAAATGTGATCTGAAGCTTTTTTTTTTACTGGCCGAGGTCAGTATACTATTTTTCTGTTCGACGAAGCCAGAAAGCAGCAATTTCATTTAGCGGAGCGGCCAGGAGCGGCCGGAGGACAGAAAAAAAATATTACACTACACAATAGAGTTAATCGTTAGAAGAACTGCTGCGACCACGTGATACGCGAAGAGAATAAGTCATGGAACTCGCAGAAGTAAATTCTTTCATAATAAATGTAGCTGGAGAATCTAGCGATAGTGATTGGTGATTAGTTTTTACTTAATATACCCATCTTCTTGATAAGAAAAAAAAAACAACCGGCCAAGTGCGTGTTGGACACGAATTATTTTGTAAAAACGGGAAAAATCACGTATCCGTAAAGTAAATAAGTTTGAAGTGTTTGCTTTTATATAGACTTCGTACTTATGTAGATTATTCGCTGCTTATTCTGGCTAAAAAAAAACGTTAAATGTATTATTTACTACAATGTATCAATCGATATTCGTTCGATATTTGTTCAACGTGCTCTTGTCTTTGTTGAATCATAGGTCTATATATTTTTTTTATAGCTAAGAACTTCACCGCCAGAAAGAAGGACGCTTTCAGTATTCTGACGAACGCCACAGAGCAGCAGGAGAGAATGAACTTATTCGTCTTGCCAGTTAACGAACAAGCTAAGGTGGGTACAGACTATCTTATATAATATAGCTTCTGCCCGCGTCTTCGTCCGCGTGGAACGCCTCCTTTTTTGCAGTCGATTAAAAAGTCCAATGTCCTTTCTCAGGCTCCAGACTTTCTTTTTGCCAAATTTCATTTAAATCGGTCCAATAGTTCTAGTGTGAAAGCGTAACAGACAGACAGAGTTACTTTCGCATTTATAATATTAGTAGGGATTAATATTCGGTGTACTTATAATTAGTATAGTGTATGAAGGAAACTCATAAATTCAATGTATAATCAATATATAAATAGGTACTTAAAAAAAAATCGAATTTAAAAGCGCAAATTGCAAAAAAAATTAATGACACTAACTGTAGGTTCATCAAATTTGATTAATTTTAAATCCACATTTTTTCTCAGATTTTTTTTTTATTCCTAACAAGCCTATAATCGTTCGAAATGTAAGATATCTAAAATTATGAAAAAAGGAGCACATTGATAATTTTCATTAATATATTATTATTCCAAAATTTTATATTTTAACGTTCCCAGTCTTGAGATGTGTAATATTTTATGTATCAAGTCATTATATTTAGTTATTGATAGATGGGTTAATTAATGAATTATGTTCCAAACTAGTTATATGATACATATGTATATTTTTATTAAGCTATATATATGTTGTAGCGCTTCGAGGGCCAGAAGAACGCAAGCCGGCAGCTGAGGTCGAAGATGGACGCCATGTACGAGTACACAGACCTCGCGCAGCACGGCGCCAGCGCGGCCGAGGACCTCAACAGGAAGAACAAGTAAACAGACAGACAAACTAACATATACAGTATAATTTCTAATGCCTTCGCGGTTATTATACATTGAAATGAAACAACTTTAAAACTACAAGCTTAAGACTATTGTCAGCTCAGTCGTACTACGATTATGGAATCTGTAAAGGCTCCGAAACGTCAGACAATAAAAAAATACGCGAGTTAAATCCGTTAAAGTTTGCTTCCAAAATATATAGTGCTAAAGTGCAACCCTCAAGGTTACTGTGTGAGCGTGAGGGCGCTATTACTACGCGCGTGCGACAGAGACAAATAGAAAAAGGGCAACGTCCGTTTTTCGCTCTGCTCCGCGACCGTCCTTTAACTTTTATCCGAGACTCCGTCCTCGTGGAATTAGTTATTACGGCATCGTAATTTTCCTATTCTGCTTACTTTTTATTTCCTATACTTTTATACAACACTAGCTTCTGCCCGCGACTCCGTCCGCGTGGAACTCCTCCTTTTTTGAAGTCGGTTAAAAAGTAGCCATGTCCTTTCTCACGCTCCAGACTTTCTTTGTACCAAATTTCATTTAAATCGGTCCAGTTGTTTTAGCGTGAAAGCGTAACAGACAGACAGACAGAGTTACTTTCGCATTTATAATATTAGTAAGGATTTCATCTCCACTTTAAACCTCTTACAACCTATTTTTGTAATTAAACTTAACTTATGTCCTTTCTCAGTCTCTAGACTATATGTGTACCAAATTTCATTTAAATCGGTTCAGTAGTTTTAGCGCGAAAGCCAGACAGACACATAAGCACCTTCGTTAAAACCAAAACGCCAGTCAAACCCGTCATTTTACTAAACACCTATTTTACAGACAATCCAAATTCGGCACCAAAGTCCAATCGGTGACGGACCTCAACGCGGCCGCCATGATGGACCTCATAGACGCGGGGCATGATATAAAGAACGCGACCGAGCTCAAATCAGCGGCTGAAGCGCTGCTCGCGCCGTCACCCGGCCTCGTGACTGAGGAGATGGAGGCAGCGCTGAAGCGGCTGAGCGATGATATACCTGAGCTGCTGGAGACGAGACGCGCGGCCGAGGTTCACGCCGCTGAGCTCAGTGAACAGGTATGAAATGCGGTTTGGTTTATTTTCGCCCTTTAGACTTAGGACCTTCTTGTGTTTAGTGAAGTCTTCAGTAATTGTCGTCCGAGGCGAAGCCGAGGTTGACAAAAATGTGTTCTGAGACTTTTTTATTTTACTGGCCGAGGTCAGTATACCGTTTTTCTGTTCGACGAAGCCAGAAAGCGGAAATTTCATTTAGCGAAGCGGCCACAAAGTAGGCGCTTTCTGGCCGGAGGACAGAAAATACGGTTTGGGTTGTGTTGGGCCGTTAGACATATGCCTTTCTGGTGTTTAGAGAAGTCTTCAGTAATTATTTAGTAAACAGGTTTGAAGATTGTTTGACCTATGATCGCCCTTTAGACATGGGCCTTTCTGATGTGTTAGTCTGAACATCCGTGTATAAACGAAAAAATGCCTTTAAAAATATACGGCATTCTTAATATGATGTCGTCCTCTTCAGGCGAACAGGCTCCGCGAGGTGGCAGAGCGGGACAACAACACCCGCACCCAGCACGCGTACACGGCCGCCTCGGCCTACTCGGACATCGTGCACGAAATCGGCGGCGCGAAGAAAGCGGCCGACGACGCCGAGAGGGACGCCAATATCGCCAGGGTTGGTGCCGTCCCTCTCACTCATTAACACTCTCTATCACACACACACACACACACACACAAACACACACACACACATACACATACACACACACACACACACACACACTCAGAAATAGGCACACACACACTCAGACATAGGCGCACACACACACACTCAGACATAGGCGCACACACACACACTCAGACATAGACACACACACACACAATACCATCACCACATCTGCATATTTATAACCAGTATTTAATTTTATTCAAGGTACCGAGTTTACTTGATTTCAGAATTTAAATTGAACCAAACCGTACATTTTAACAATATACAAATTTGGTTGCTTAATGTAAAAACAAAAAATACCTGTATGAAAATGAAACCATCAATCGTACAAATCCAGGACAAGAAGCTCCACGAGTTGGTCGAGCCGTCGCTGAACAAGTCGCAGCAGCTGACGTCACGCGCGGCCGCCGCCCTGCAGTCCGTGGAGGGCGGGCTCGCGCCCAACCAGACGCGCGCGGAGCAGGCGCTCCAGCTGGCCTCGCAGACCATCGCGCACCTGGACGAGCTGAACAAAGTGCTCATGGTGTAAGTACCTATAAGCACGGGCGGGCATGCCATGCAGGCACAGTTGTATGGAGTGCCTACCCTGGCGCCATACTTACGGTCCCCTCAATGCACGCGCCTGATAAGGAACAAGGGCGTGCTTTCCATGCAGGCACAGTGTCACTAATGTATGGAGTGCCTACCCTGGCGATATACTTACGGTCCCCTCACTGCACGCGCCTGCGGATAAAAAAAAAAGATACTTAAATTAAAATCTTTCCTCTAGTACCCTGCGCCCAGTCCCGGAATTCTCCCTGGACGATGAGACCGCCAAGGCAGAGACTGTCGACGGCAAAGTGAAGACTACAAAAGCTGTGATCACGGAGCTGGGAGACCAGCTCGCCGCCAGCAAGGACCGCGCCAGGATGCTGCCCAAGCAAGCCGACGAGGCCAAGAAAACCAAGGACCGAACTGAGGACTTCTGTGAGTTGCTTTTCGACACTTTAGATCTGTTCCAGAAGACACATTGGAATAAAACCGTATCAAAAATAGATTTATTAATTTTAGGCTCCCAATAGCGAACCGCCCTCTCCTCGCAAGATTATATTGTACATCCCTACTAATATTATAAATACGAAAGTAACTCTGTCTGTCTGTCTGTCTGTTACGCTTTCACGCTAAATCTACTGGACCGATTTAAATGAAATTTGGTACAAAGAAAGTCTGGAGTCTGAGAAAGGACATAGGCTACTTTTTATCACGTTCCAGTAAAAAAAAAGAAAAAAATATTAAGCTGATTTGTTAAAAATAGTATAACAAAACGCAACAATGACAACTGTCAAATCGACATTGCTGGGCGGGACGAAGTCTGCCGGGACCACTAGTATTATTATAAACCTGAATCTTCTCCTATTTCTTCCTCTTGGATATGTTACTCAGGGTGAACGTAGCTTCGCAACAGTGTAAGAATTTTTCAAATCAGTTTAACCGCTTTGGAGTTTATTCAATCCAAACAAACAAACCTTTCCTCTTTATTATATTAGTATAGATATAGACAGTGATAGAGTCTCACACGTTCAAAAACCCACCCCTACACTTACACTGTCCGCTAGCTAGAGTTCAACTCAGAAAGGTAATAGAAAGACATTGGGTGCGTTCAACTAAGCGCCCGCAACGCTCATGACACCCTCTGTATCGTTCCACTTAACGCCCGTGGTCGTTGCGAGCGATGGCTCGACGTCGTAGATGACGTCACTGTTCGCGACCACATCGTGCCCACTTCGCCCACAAAATATTGGTGGGTCAGAGTGGGCTTTCGTCGCTCACGATGTGCGTTCCACCTATAAACATTCGCTTACATCGCCCGCGGTGTTTTCTCGTTAGTGAAACGGCAATTTCAGCGGTCGTGGTCGACGGCATTACGGGCGTTAAGTGGAACGTACCCATTGTTTTCCTACATCTTGCTTTATATTCCAGTGAACGACATCGACGGCACACGGCTGAAGCTGGCGAAGGAATATGAAGGTCTGTCGATGAAGCAGGTCGACTTCGAGCGGCGCCGCGCCGAGGCCGACGACAGACTGAAACGAGTCAGGGATCTCGTCGAACAGGTAATAATCTAAATAGGTACCCATAAATGTTGAAACTGTCAATCCGTCTGTATCTCATAAACCGTGATGGATAGCCTGATGATGATGTATTTCTGTTGCAGACTATAAAAACTTAGTTTTTTTTAAGGGAGCTCCTAAACAACAACGTGATTATTTGCAGTTTTTATAGATAACTAGCATCTACCCGCGACTTCGTCCGCGTGGAACTCCTCCTAATTTGCAGTCGGTTAAAAAGTAGCCTATGTCCTTTCTCAGGCTCCAGACTTTCTTTGTACCAAATTTCATTTAAATCGGTCCAGTAGTTTCAGCGTGAAAGCGTAACAGACAGAGTTACTTTCACATTTATAATATTACTAGCTTCTGCCCGCGACTTCGTCCGCGTGGAACTCCTCCTTTTTTGCAGTCGGTTAAAAAGTAGCCTATGTCCTTTCTCAGGGTCCAGACTTTCTTTATACCAAATTTCATTTAAATCGGTCCAGTAGTCTTAGCTTGAAAGCGTAACAGACAGACAGATAGAGTTACTTTAGCATTTATAATATTAGTAGGGATATAGTTAGGATGGATCACCAGTGTCCGCCACTTATATTACAAGCATTGCTTAGAGCTAGACATATCAAAAAGGCAATTGTTTGCAGCGAAACAACAGTCGGTTAAGTCTTTCTAGAATTGTCTCTATAATAGCTTGTTAATTTAAATTTTAAACCATCGATACATCACGTCGGGGTCACCACTTTGCCGGGCAGGATGGAAACTCATGTCCCCGGATTCCGGGGACATGGTGAGATGGATGATACGATGTAGTAACACTATATGTATTGACTGCGACTATTATAATATAATTATTTAACAAAACACAACACTTATATACTACTAGCTTCTGCCCACGACTTCGTCCGCGTGGAACCCTACCTTTTTTGCAGTCCGTTAAAAAGTAGCCTATGTCCTTTCTCATGCTCCAGACTTTCTTCGTACCAAATTTCATTTAAATCGGTCCAGTAGTTTTAGCGTGAAAGCATAACAGACAGATAGACAGACAGACAGAGTTACTCTCGCATTTATAATATTAGTAGGGATATCGAGTCAGCGCAAATCGCTGCTCGATCTATCTATGATCTACGTGACTGTGGCAATCTGCTGACAGGGCCGCCGCAGTGTGAATGAAAGTGCCATATTTATTTTGCAATGTTTTCGACACCAGGCACGCACTGTGGTCGACCGCATCAAGGTGGGCGTGAACTACAACAGCCGCACCACCCTGCAGCCGCGGCTGCCGGAGGCCGTCGACGAGATGTCCACGTCCACGCACGTCTCCGCCTACTTCAGGACCAAGAAGAACGACGGGTTCATACTGTACCTGGGCAACCCGCCGAACGCCGGCACCAAGTCGGTAAGTGATGAAGAATTATTTTTTACTAGCTTCTGCCCGCGACTTCGTCCGCGTGGAACTCCTCCTTTTTTGCAGTCGGATAAAAAGTAGCCTATGTCCTTTCTCAGGCTCCAGACTTTCTTTGTACCAAATTTCATTTAAATCGGTCCAGTAGTTTTAGCGTGAAAGCGTAACAGACAGACAGACAGAGTTACTTTCGCATTTATATTATATTAGTATTATATTAGTAGGGATAATTGTGGTGATTCAGGATGTAGAATGAGGTCCAGCTGTCTTGTTCTAAGTAAGGTTCTCTCATCACAGACCAGTAGCTTGTCTCTCATCACAGCCCAGTTGTCTCTCACCACAGGCCAGTAGCTTGTCTCTTATCACAAGCCAATAGCTTGTCTTTCATCACAGACTAGTTGTCTCACATCACAGCCTAATAGTTTGTCTCACATTACAGGCCAGTGGCTCGTCTCTAATTAGAGGTCAATAGCTTGTCTTTCATCACAGACCAGTTGTCTCTCATCATAGTACAGAAGCTTGTCTCTCATCATAGTACAGTAACTGGTCTCTCATCACAAGCCAATAGCTTGTCTTTCATCACAGGCCAGTAGCTTGTCTCTCATCAGAGGCCAGTAACTTGTCTCTCATCACAGGCCATTAGCTTGTCTCTCATCACAAAACAGTAGCTTGTCTCTCATCACAAGCTTCATCTATTCTGGTCTGTATTTTAATTCCTGTTAACGTTTCGACTAAATTGTAAATATTTATATGTGTATAAAGCAAGCGCGTGCAGTGAGGATCACGCATGTGCTACGTCAGGGTAGGCACTCCATACTTTATACCATCGTGCCTATATGGAATGCACGCCCTTGGTATAAAGTAAGTTAATATAAATGTATTGTTTCCAGGTGGACTTCATGGTGATCGGTGTGCAGAACGGCTATCCGTACCTGTTGATGGATATAGGCGACGGCGCCGAGACGGGCCGCGACCCCGTCCGGGTCGGCAGCGACAAGTTTGTCGCCGATGACAGATGGTACCAGGTTATAGTTGACAGGTGAGTGACATTTGATATTACCCTTTTTTAATAACACTGTATGCTTATTATGTCACTGGGACGGTTGACAGTTAGATCCTTTTACACTTGGACCGTATGACAGTTATACCCATTTTAATTAGAAAATTTTGACGTTTATATCCTCTTCCAACAAGACCGTATGTTACATAATTTTTCAGAAGGCCCAATGATACTTATACCCTTTTTCCAGTGGGGCCCCAAAATGTATACATTTGTTTTTCTAGTCCATTCATAGTTTAAACGACATTTTTATATACAAAATTTGCGCGTACTTAAATATGATGAAAAAGGCTTTAAGTGCAAGCTCATTTTGAACTCTACTCCTATTATTTTAAGGTATATAATCGATTGTTTGTTGCAGAGTCGGTCGTAACGTGAAGCTGTCTATACGGGAAGCGCTCGATGACGGCAAAGAGAAAATACACGCGACGGAGGCAGTGCTGCCTGGACAACATACCATATTCAACTTAGGTTTGTACTACTAGCCGCCCGTCCCGGCTTCGCACGGATCCTTTTTTTATAGCCTATGTCACTCGGGAATAGCGTAGCTTCCCAACGGTGAAGGAATTTTTGAAATTGGTCCAGTCGTTTTGCAGCCTATTCAATCCAAACACACAAACAAACAAACCTTTCCTCATTGGAATGAAATAATTGTTAACGGATTTAACTCGCGTATTTTTATTTTATGTGTAATAACCGCGAAGGCATCAGAAATTATTAAACCTTTCCTCTTTATTATATTAGTGTAGATAATATATTATAAAATTACTTGGGACCTATTTTATAATTTCTAATAAATTTTAGCATTTCAACGTTAGACTATTGTCAGCTCAGTCGTGCTACGATTGCGGAAACTGAAAAGATTCCGAAATGACAGCAAATGAAATTAAATACGCGAGTTAAATTCGTGCATAGTTTTTTAATTTCAACTTCTAAAAAAGATTGTTTTTTAAAGAAATTAGTAAAATTAGTTTATTATTATTACATTATAAGTAAATGTTTCTTTTTTATTTAAAAAAAAACAATATTTGTCCGAAAAAAATCTGAGAAAAAAAGACTTAATTTTTTTTTTCTCAGACCGCAAGAAGTCCAAGCTGTTCGTGGGCGGGGCGCCCTCGGACGCGAAGCTGCAGGGCGTGAGCTACCCCGCCTTCGAGGGGCAGATCGAGGAGCTGATGATAGGCAACACGCCCGTCGGCCTGTGGAACTTCGAGACGGGCAGCCACCTCGAGGGAGCCAGGGAGAGGTGAGACAAGGGCGTGCATTGCATACAGGCACAGTGCCTACCCAGCCGCCATACTTACCCTCCCCACAGCACGCGCCTGACCGAGACAAGGGCGTGCATTCCATATAGGCACAGTATCTCATGTATGGAGTGCCTACCCTGATGACATACTTACGCTCTCCCCTGCACGCGCCTTAACCAATAGTTACTTCTTTCAGATAATATTGAGTGTGATTTTATTTATTTGTAGAAAATTAACCAACAAGCGAAATCAGTACTTTTTATTTTCCTTATTAAATTCTTTGGGCGCAGTTATAGGATCTAAGTTTTACTTATTATTTTTTACAATTGAATTTTGTATGTACACTTCGCGTCATTTATTTTAAGGTATTTCATATTGTTTTAGTCTTGGGAATCTGTCTGTCTATCTGTGTTTAGTAGTCTTTGTAAAAAGATCAAAAACTCAATGACAATTATCTTACTCTTACATATAATAAAACAGTAGAAACCACGTGTCTGTACAATTGAAATTTTTAACAAAAAATGGGTGTGGGCAATAATAAAAGAGTAACAGAACACAAAAACGATTTTTTAGATTTTCTTTTCTGTCTGTCTGTCTGTCTGTCTGTCTGTCTGTCTGTATGTATTCGCTAATCTTGAAAACTACTGAACAGATTTTGACGCGGCTTTCACTAATAGATTAAGCTCTTCCCTGAGCAACATATAGGCTTTGTTTCATCAAAATCGGATGTCAAATAAAAAAGCTATCGTCTTTTAAAGTTTAAAGGTAATTTTTCTATAGGAGATTTTATAGTTACATAATATAGTACTAGATGGCGCCTCAAGGCAATTAAAACGCGCTATAGCTTTTTCTCTGAAAAGTACGTTTAAAACTATATAATTTTGTTTGTCTTGCGATTCGGTTAGTTGATGATTTTGATGTTATACTTGGATATGAAAATACGGACTCTGAACTTGCTTTGTGAATTGGTTGAAAAATATCGGATTTATCTAAAAAAATATTGCCTACGTAGAGTAGATTTATTGAAATAAATATATGTATTATTGTATGTATTTGCTTTGATTTTAAAAATGCCCAGACGAAACGCTTACAACGCATCGCTATTGAGAAATCTTACTCCGCCTAAATTGTGCAATGGAACCCGACTTAGAGTAACTTCTTTACAAAGAAACTTAATCGAAGCTGAGATTCTTACTGGATGTAGTGCAGGTGAAACTGTAAACATACCACGAATACCAATCATCCCCAACAATTATTTCCCATTCCAATTCAAACGGACACAATTTCCAGTGTCCGTTTGCTTTGCTATGACAATTAACAAGTCTCAGGGGCAGACGCTAAAGGCTGTTGGAGTTGATCTCAGGTCGAATTGTTTTTCACACGGCCAACTATACGTGGCTTGCTCGCGGGTTAGTAATGCGGATAACCTTTTCATATTAGCCCCAGAAGTAAAAACTGTTAATGTGGTTTATAAAGACATTTTATAATTTACATTTGAAATATTAAATACATACCTATATTATATTTTTTATATTATTTGTCTGTCTATCTGTGTGTTCCGGCTAATCTATAGAACAGCTGGACTGATTTGGACGGGACTTTCACTGGCAGATAGCTTATGTAATAAAGAGTAACTCATTTTAGAAAAAAATCTTTAATTATCCATACTTATGTCCCAGTACTTAAATTCCACGCGGACGAAGTCGCGGGCACAGCTAGTAATATTATATATTTTCAAACCATTCATAGCTTAAACGACAAGTTTTGTATACAAAAGTTAAAAATAATAATAATGTTTGCATACATTTATGACGTTGACTGTACAATTTGGCAACTTCAGCGATACTAAACAAGAGTAATCATTTGCTGATATTTTATATGTGATTGTTTTTGCAATAGCACTCAACTACCATATCAACTTTTATATCGAGTTACCCCAGACAATATGTCCGCAGGGACAAGTTTATATCGACATCCACCGCGCCGCAAGAGTACCGGTTCAACGGCGAGGGTCACGTGACGATGCCGGGGCGGGGCTACCTGGCGCCCCAGAAGAACAACGTCGTATTGTTCTTCAAGACGTACGCGAAGGACGGGCTAATATACCTTGTTGGAGACGAGAGGAGTTTCTTCTCAGTACAGATGCAGGATGGATATGTGTTCTTACAGGTATAGTGCCTAGCAGCGGCGTGCGTTGCCGGTTTATGTGATAATATACTGCCTGCTGTAATTTGCCAATGCACGCGCCTGCTTGATACAATATATATAGGTGTTTTTCCTACTAAGTTGTCACTTATCGTTTTATTTTGGACAATTCATATGATCTAATATATTTATAAAAATGAATTGCGATTTTTGGTCACGGCGTCACAAACGTTTGGACCGATTTCACTAATTATTTTTTTGTTGTGCTTGTTATAATCAGAAGGTTCTTATGTCACAAAAATTAGAAAATTTAAGAAAACTTTACGAAAATATTACCTAACGTACCATCTCAATGTTGAGCCGCTTTGCCGTGACATATCTTCCAGGACATATTTGACGGCCTGTTGGTCTAGTGGTCAGAGGCCCTGACTACGAAACCGGAGGTTGCGGGTTCGAATCCCGCTAGGGGCAGATGTCAATGTGATGAGCACTGGCATCTGTACCTGTCTAGTCTCGGATGTCTTATATATGTATTTATGTATATTTATCCGTTGTCTAGTACCCATAACACAAGCTTTGCTTAAAACGGGACTAGATAATTGGTGTGAATTGTCCAAAGATATTTATATTTATTTTATTTATATATTTAAACAAACATTTTTTTTAGGTATCCCTAGGCAACCCAGAGGACCTAGTCATAATAGGTACATCTAAGACCTACAATGATGGCAAATGGCACAAGCTGGTCGCGGCTCGGTTCAAGGACGACTGCTCGCTGACCGTGGACCAGGAGTCGCTGAGGAACGTCTCCAAGTCTGGTGGTATAGAGATACCATCCGTGGACACCATGACCTTTGGAGGAGGGAACAAGGGCATCTTGCAGGTCAAAAAAGAAGGTACGTAAAAATTTCTGATGCCTTCGCGGTTATTACACATTGAAATGAAACTATTAACGGATTTAACTCGCGTATTTTTATTTTATTTTATTTGCTGACGTTTCGGATTCTTTACAGTTTCCATAATCGTAGCATGACTGAGCTGAAAATAGTCTAACGCTAAAGTTTGTTGCGCAACAAAAAAGCATTTTACGCGTAAAATGTAACATTAATATATCATCAATAACATAGGGTAGTTTTTTAAAATTTGTAATTTAGATATAAGGTAGTTTGCATAACTGTATAAATCACTTTAGCGTAAGACTATTGTCAGCTCAGCCGTGCTACGATTATGGAAACTGTAAAGAATCCGAAACGTCAGCTAATAAAATTTAAAAAAAAATACGCGAGTTAAATCCGTTAATAGTTGTTTCATTTTAAGGTATTTAAAGCTAAATCTAGATTTTTTGGTGTGTGAAACTGGTTTGAATCCTGCTAGCAAGGGCGTGCTTTCCATATAGGCGCAATGTTATAAATGTCGCTGCTTTTCTGGAATAGTGTCACAACTCGAAATGTGTCACCATTCTGAATTGAAATTTATATGTGACGGTTCACAGTCTTAAATGGAGTAACAAATGATTTCGAGTTGTGACACTATTCTAGAAAAGCAGCGATGTATGGAGTGCCTACCCTGACGTAGTTCATGTGCGACCCTCACCGCACGCCCCTGCCTGCTAGAGCCTGGGTTCTTAACCTGGGGGTAAAAACTTGTATTTCGAGGGTAACCATCAGCTGGTTGTATCGAACGCCGAATTTCAAAGTGACTAGTCTGAGCGCAGCGTAGCGCCGACTAGCGCAAGTTCGTCGTTGGGTCATAGGGGTAACGGACCTAAAAACAGAATAAAATCAATATTTAAGAGTCAATTACGACATTGTTACGTCACGTTATGGTAAAAATTGTACCTTAACGTGACGTCACGGCCCCCCACTCCCATGTTGTTCTTTTTCTGACTGTGAATATGAGTGCATATAATTTGACATAGTTATGTAATTATAAAGTACTAGCTTCTGCCCGCGACTTCGTCCGCTTGGAACTCCTCCTTTTTTGAAGTCGGTTATAAAGTAGCCTATGTTCTTTCTCGGGCTCCAGACTTTCTTTGTACCAAATTTCATTTAAATCGGTCCAGTAGTTTTAGCGTGAAAGCGTAACAGACAGACAGACAGACAGAGTTACTTTCGCATTTATAATATTAGTTAGGATGACTTTTGAGAAATAAACGAGTTTAATATATGCCCTTTTGTGACGAAATAAAAAGAAATATTTATTATTTGCAGGCTTCGACGGGTGTATGCGGCAGGTCAGCGTGGAGGCTGTCAATGTGGATCTGAGTCAAAACGCCATCGAGTCGATCGGTGTCAGTCTGGGGTGCCAAGTAAGTCGAATAGATAGAATAGAAATATACTTCGACTTAGAAACATTTGTGTTAATGTAACATGTATAGTATAATCAGAATAGTGACACAAAGCAAAATGCGTAGTAACTTCATGGTTACTAGAATAAAGATTGTTTAAAACTTCTTTTAAAAAAAACTACACGATTAAAGGATTACATTGTATTAACTATACAATTAAGAATGTTCACTAATTTTATTTCAATTTTAACTTTCTGTAATTTCTGATGCCTTCGCGGTTTTTATACATTAAGTACCAAATAAACATAAAATACGATTCTTATAATAATTTATAATGCCTTCGCGGTTATTATACATTAGAATGAAACAACTTTTAACGGTTTTAACTCGCGTATTTTATTTTATTGGCTGACATTTCGGAGCCTTTACAGATTCCATAATCGTAGCACGACTGAGCTGACAATAGTCTAACGCTAAAGTGACTTTCGATCCGTTAATAGTTGTTGCATCTATACTAATATTATAAAGCTGAAGAGCTTTTTTGTTTGTTTGTTTGAACGCGCTAATCTCAGGAACTACTGGTTCGAATTCATAAATTTGTTGGATAGACCATTTATCGAGGAAGGCTTTAGGCTATATAACATCACGCTGCGACCAATAGGAGCGAAGAAACAGTGGAAAATGTGTAAAAAAACGGGGAAAATATAAAGCCTTATGAAGAATTACTATTACACGGGGACGAAGTCGCGAGCACAGCTAGTGTGTAATAACCGCGAAGGCATCAGAAATTATTATTTAAACATACTTTTCTATATATTAAATGAGCTACTCTCTTTAAAACATAGTTTTTTCCGTCCTCCGGCCAGAAAGCGCCAACTTTGTGGCCGCTTCGCTAAATGAAATTGCCGCTTTCTGGCTTCGTCGAACAGAAAAATAGTATACTGACCTCGGCCTGTAAATAAAAAAGCCTCAGATCACATTTTTGTCAACCTCGGCTTAACAGCCAGACGGACAGACAGAGTTACATGTGATCTGAGACATTTATAATATTAGTTAGGATTAGGATGAGCTACTCTCTTTAAAACATACTATTCTATATACTAAACACCATGTTTTCCCTCCAGTTCTCGTCGCTGGTGTCTCTAAGCGGTGTCGAGAGTTTCCTGCGCTACGCCAACATCACCTCGCACAAGCCGCAGTTGACGCTCAAGTTCAAGACGGACGCGCCGGACGGATTGATATTCGACTATGTGAACAGATTGCAGACGACAATCAGCCAGGAGAGCCTGTCCCTGGCTATAGTCAAAGGTACATCTATATATATATATATATATGTATATATATTGCACACCTAGATCTAAAGGGATCTAACTCAAAAACCGGAAGATTTGAGTTATGCACACCATCGGATTCCAGCAAAACCCACCTACACTAAAACAGATTTCAGCTAATATAACTCTGCTAGCTTTATTATAAAAAGTATAAATCTATACAGAAAACTTATGAGTGCATATGAATAGGTTAACCGATTTTTCGCCTCTCCTGAAAAAGTTACTTGTTTGAGTTAGTTCCCTTTAGATCTAGGTGTGCGATATATATATTTGAGTTTATGGATGTCGTATATACAAACGGCCTGTTGATCTAGTGGTCATAGCCCTTGACTACGAAACCGGAGGTTGCGGGTTCGAATCCTGCTAAGGCTAGTATATAATATTATAGTAGTATATATATATATACTAACGGTCCGCCCCGGATCGCTACTTTTTTTAAATGTAATATAGCCTATGTCACTCGGGCATATTGTAGCTTCCCAACAGCGAAAGATTTTTTTAAAATCGGTCCGTTTTGGAGACTATTCTATACAAACAAACAAACCTTTTCTCTATTTTATATTAGTATAGAGTAGCGGTCCGCCCCGGCTTCGTACGGATTCCTACTTTTTTTTAAATGTAGCCTAGATGTCACTCGGGAACACTGTAGCTTCCCAACAGCGTAAGAATTTTTCAAATCGGTCCGTTTTGGAGCCTATTCAATCCAAACAAACAAACCTTTCCTCTTTATTATATTAGTATAGACAATTTACAGCATAGTGACGTAATATTGCAGGTAAACTAGTGGTGATGACCCACAAGGACTCCCTTGACACGGGCGCGCACACATACAACGACAGCCAGTGGCACGTCGTCACGGTGTCGCACACAAACGCGCTGCGGCTGAGGGTCGATGACACCGACCAGTTCAGGTATGCGGACGCAAACTGGCGACAACACACTGGGATAGTTAGTTAGTCACTACCAAGGGCGGGCATTCCATATAGGGGCAATGTCATAAATTTATGGAGTGCCTACCCTGGCGCGATACATTTGCACGCGCCTGGTCACTACATAGCATATCGCACACCTAGGTCTAAGTCAAAAATCGGTTTGAGTTATGCACACCATCGCATCGAAGGCGTGCATTAAATACAGGCACAGTGTCACTACTGTATGAAGTGCCTATCCTGGTGACATGCTTGCGCACCCCCCACTGCACGCACCTGTAGCATTGAATCATTGAATCTGCCCTACCGCAAAACCTACCTACCAACAAAACTCCAAGTAACTTTCCTAGCTTCATATAAAAAGCCTAAATCAATAAATACATTTTTTTATGTATGTTTTTTTTTACAGTTCGGACGCGAGTCCTGAGCCACTGAACATCATGGAGGGAGTCCTCTTAATAGGAGGGATGGATAGCCAGTATGTTGTTAGCGGGAAAGGTAAATGACCCTTAATTAATTCGTAATATTTTGTTTCAATATTTTTGTCTTACCTAGTTATCTCGTATTTATCTTACGATTGTCTAATTTTGCACTCCGAATTGGTCTTATTATGACTAATACTAAAGAACGGTCGCGGAGCACAGCGAAAAACGGACGTTGACCTTTTTCTATTTGTCTCTGTCGCACGCGCGTAGTAATAGTGCCCTCACGCTCGCACAGTAACCTTGAAAAGACAAATAGAAAAGGACTACGTCCGTTTTTCGCTGTGCTCGACGACCGTTCTTTAATACCCATTTATTTTATCTATATTACCTTTGCTATATTAGTGTTACCTATGTCTTATATTTATATTACCTTTTTACATCTAATTTCTAATATAATAGTCTTGTATTTATGTTACCTTTGTCCTATATCTATATTATCTTAGACTTTTATGTTACCCTTACCTTAATTGTTCCATATTATTATTTTTTTTAAATACTATAGCAAAGCTTATGGAATTATGGTCTGATTTTTTATTATCTTTATCTTATCTTATGTTATGTTATCTGCAGTGGCCAGCAAGGTGCCGTTCCGCGGTTGCGTCGCGGACGCAACTATAGATGGGCAAGTGCTTAACTTGCTCCGCCCCGTGAATCTCACCGGGGTCACGTTCGGCCGCTGCGGCGCCAGGGTCAGCACCGGAGCCCGGCTGGGTATGTACAGACACACCGACACACATCTATATATGTAAAGAAATAATATTTCTTCGATTTATTATATTATTGATAAAGCAGTTCCAGAGTTTACTCTGAACTGTCATTAGATGGCGCTAGTGTCAACGTACGGTGGATAAAACAGATTTACAATATGGCGAGAGTGACATTACGAGAAGTCAAGTGAAAATATAAATTATAAATAATTTAGTTAAAAAGGAATCGACAAGCTAAATAATAAACTTTTATTGTCGTTTCTTGATTATTTCAGAGCAACACAATACGTTTGTTATTTTGAAGATTCCTAAAAGAACCATATAATATACCTTATATATATATAAAAGAAAGTCGTGTTAATTACACTATTTATAACTCGAGAATGGCTGAACTGATTTGGCTGGAAATTGGTGTTGAGGTAGTTCAGAACCAGGAGAAGGTTATAGGATACTTTTTATCACGATATAGTAAAAAAAAAGAAAAAAATACTAATTTGTTACAAATAGTATAACAAAACGCAACAATGACAACTGTCAAATCGATTGATTAATGTGCTGCTTTGCCGGACCGGACGAAGTTTGCCGGGACCGCTAGTTATGAATATAATTTGATTTATTGGTCTAGTGGTCGGAGGTTGTAGAGGTTGCGGGTTCGAATCCTGCTAGGGGCAGATGTCAATGTGAAGATCAATGATATCTGTACCTGAGTATTTATCTGTTGTCTAGCACCCATAGTACAAGTTGTGCTTAGTTTGGGACTAGTACAATTGATGTGAATTGTTTACTAATATTATAAAGAGAAAAGGTTTGTTTGTTTGGATTGAATAGGCTCTAGAACGGCTGGACCGATTTCCTAAATTTTGTCACTGTTCACAAGCTACACTATTCCCGAGTGACATAGGCTATAAAAACGTGCGAAGCGGGGGCGGACAGCTAGTTTCCCGTATATTTATTGAGATGTGGTTTCAGATACGGACGGGTGGCCGCGGCCCAAGAACGAGGATGTGCTGCCTATACCCACCGAGGAAGAGAACCAACCAGGCAAGTGACTACGCCGATACGATCAGACAAAAAAAATAATGTAAAAATGACATTAAGTACTGAATGAACATAAAAATCGTAATGGAATGAAACAACTTTGAACATAAGACTATTGTCAGCTCAGTCGTGCTACGATTATGGAATCTGTAAAGGCTCCGAAACGTCAGCCAATAAAATAAAATACGCGAGTTAAATCCGTCTATAGTCGTTTCATTCTGATGTATAATAACCGCGAAGGCATTATAAATTATTATAAAAATCGTATTTTATGTTTATTTGGTACTTAATGTCGTTTATTTAAAGTATTTTTTACACTAGTATTAATATATACGGTTTGTTTCACAATAAGTAAGCCTCAAACTATTTGCCAGTTATCTACAAGATTCACGTCTAATAGTTTATTAATATTATATTATGGTAGTGGGTAGCTTATGCAATGGATAATTTATTCATGTTGTTATTTGTTAGATAATTTTCGAATATCTTATCTGGCAGTATAAAACAGGCTCTGAAAATTATATAAGTAACCATGTTTTGTGGTGTGATAGACTAATAAAGAAAGAAAGAAAGAAAGAAAGAAAGAAAGAAAGAAAGAAATCATTTTATTTGGCTATAACTAATACACACAGGAAACATGAAAGATACTTAACCTAAAAACAAGCTTAACTTACTTAACTTAAACGTAATAATCTATAGGTACATAGCCAAAAAGGTCCCACTCAGCTTTTGTCAGGAAGTTTGTGCTTCCTGACGCTGGTTTTCAGTGGGACCAGAGAGGAGAGAGTAGTGTCACTCACATTTGAGCCAACATAAACATAAACACATAAGACAAAAACATCAGATATAAAATAATGCGTAAATTATATAAGAAATACTTTTTTTTTCAACGTTAAAAGAATATTTGTGTTTTACAGAGGTCAGGGGCGACGTGCCCCCGACCGAGGCGCCGCCGGTGACGTCACGCGTCGCCCCCGCGTCGGCCCCGGCGCCCCCGGCGAACCCGGCGACGCCCGCGCCGCTGCCGGCCACGCCCCGGCCGGCGCCCCGCCCCCAGACCGGGTGCGCGCTCGCCTACGACCCGTACTACACGGTGGGAGATCCCACTGAAGGGTACAGGTTTGGTAAGTTTATATTTTTGATATGATTTATATTTTCACCAAATAAACTTTTTCTAATATCTTCTGATGCCTTCGCGGTTATTACACATTGGAATGAAACAACTGTTAACGGATTTAACTCGCGCATTTTTATTTTATTTTATTAGCTGACGTTTCGGACTGGCGTTAGACTATTGTCAGCTCAGTCGTGCTACGATTATGGAAACTGTAAAGAATCCGAAACGTCAGCTAATAAAATAAAATAAAAATACGCGAGTTAAATCCGTTAACAGTTGTTTCATTCCAAAACTTTTTCTATTTAATTCAAATTTTTTGACCAAACACCCAATACATACGAACTCAAATATTCACCCATATAATATAAATTACAAATTTAATATCAATATGACGACTTTATTTAGACATATAATTGTATTTATTAATCTAGTACTGTGATTGTTTTGTTATTTTAACGACAAATGAGAAAAACCTATATTGTACATTTTATATTTTTTAACATTGGACATTTGAGTTTTTAATCCATTTATAAACTTAATATTTTAACCATCTCTGTATGATTACATAATTTGATATTTCAATGTTATTATATTGTGTGTTATGATGCCTTCGCGGTTATTACACATTGGAATGAAACAACCACGGATTCAACTCGCGTATTTTTATTTCATCTTATTAGCTGACGTTTCGGATTCTTTACGGTTTCCATAATCGTAGTACGACTGGGCTGACAACAGTCTAACGCTAAAGTAAAAAAATATATATACACGTCGACTTGTGAACCTCCTCCGTATTTTTCCTCTGTTGAAAATATAAAAATACGCGAGTTAAATTCGTTAATATTGGAATGAAACAACTGTCAACGGATTTAACTCACGTATTTTTATTTTATTTTATTAGCTGACGTTTCGGATTCTTTACAGTTTCCATAATCGTAGCACGACTGAGCTGACAATAGTCTAACGCTAAAGTGATTTATACAGTTATGCAAACTACCTTATATTTAAATTACAAATTTTGAAAAACTACCCTATTCTGAATTATTAAATACTAATGTTACGTTTTACGCAAAAAAAAATACTATTATACATTACAATTAAAACCTAATAGGGGGCGTTACTAGCGCTTCGGAAAGACCATCATTACTGAGAAGAAAACGCCGCAAGAAACTCAGTAGAAAGTCGCTTTTTTAGGACACTTCTATATAATTACAATAAAAAAAATATTGTGACAATTAAAAATTAAAATTATACAAAACTAAAAGCAAAAATTAAATTAAAAAATGAAAACTAAGTCTATGTCTCGTTAATATTTGTTTCATTCCAATAATTTTGACGGCCTGTTGGTCTAGTGGTCAGAGGCCCTGACTACGAAACCGGAGGTTGCGGGTTCGAATCCCGCTATGGGCAGATGTCAATGTGATGAGCACTGGCATCTGTACCTGAGTCTTGGATGTCTTATATGTATTTATGTATATTTATCCGTTGTCTAGTACCCATAACACAAGCTTTGCTTAAAATGGGACTAGATAATTGGTGTGAATTGTCCAAAGATATTTATATTTAATTATTATAATCTTTAAGTCCTAATTCACGTTATTTGCAGGTACTCACAACGAGAGTCGTATCGAGTACTCGAAGCTGCCGGGCCGGCAGACGGATGGGCTGGACCTCGCCGTGACCTTCCGCACCTTCGACCAGCAGGGCGGCGTGGTCTTCTACGCGGCCACCGGGAACCAGTTCCTGGCTATATACATGAAGGGAGGGCATGTGAGTAGATAGATAAGATAGATAAAACGTTTATTTCATTACAACACAAAACAATTGACGTAGGTACAACTTTCCAGACAAAAATAAAGAAACAAACAAATAGTAGATAATTAATTAAATGGAATCTTACGTGACAAATACAAAATTATGTTGCAACGAAAAAGGGTATCCCCTCAGCATTTGTTGTGCACAAGAGAGTGACACAACACTGATTTTCAGTGGACCCTCAAAAAACGAGAATGCGTACATTATTAGTATCTGACATACAAAACAGAAAAATAATTTCATATTAAAACGGAGTACATATATGTGTATACACAAACAAATGACGTCATCAGATGACTCACTACGAAACGAAAGAAAAAAGTTTATTTTATATATTATTATATCTAATATATAAAATTCTCGTGTCGGGGTGTTTGTTGCCAATATCGTCCGAAACGGTTTAACCCATTATTGTAACAATTTTTTATGCATATCGACTATTCCAGACTATCTTATCATCTTTTTTTCATTTTTGACTAAGCATCAAAAAATACATACAACCTCAAAGTTTCACTCTAACATCAATCCCAATGAGATAATTCAAATGAGCTTAAAGAATACGTGGAAGAAGTCTTAGGAAAAATGGCAGGTCTATATATGTATATTTAAAAAAATATATCTAAACTATTATAAAACGTAAAAAAATCCGATTAAAAAAAAAATCACTAATTTAACCCGATTAAAAATACCATATTTATTCAACAGCTACATTTCACATTCAACTGCGGCGACAGCACCGCCTCCCTTGTATCCAATATCCCTTACAACGATATGGAGTGGTATACTGTCACGGTCATTCGCACATCGGGCAATGGCAAGATGACCGTCGGCTCCGAAGTCCTGGAGACGAGCGTGCGATGCGACAACCCCGCCGCGCTGTCGCCGCCGTACTTCTACGGCGGCTTGAGAAGATACACGCAAGATATGAACGAACATTTGTCGGTAAGTTTGGTGTGTGACCGTCGATGTGTGATATAATGACCGTGTTTTTTGGTATAAAATTAGTGTGTGATGTTCGATAGTTATGTTGTTCTGGTAGCTGTGTTAATGTAGATTGAAGTTATAAGTATGAGGTATGACCGTGGAAACTGTTTTTAAATTATCCTTGTTACGGAAATGTTAAGCATAAGTATGAAGGATTGAGATTAGAACGAGAGATGTGCTCCAGATTGTAAGTATGGAGTATGACCGTTGATAAAATGACCGTCAAGAAGATTAGGACTTCTGTAGTAATATGGAAACGGAATATTTATACTTAAACATTTATGACAGTCAAGAATAATTATTACTAAAATGAACTTTGGTCCGTGATACGTTTAATAATGAAATATGTATTCTAATTATATCGCCTTCTTTTTTTCCTTCCTAGGGCTTCCGACAACCCTTCAAGGGGTGCCTCAAGAACCTGAAGATGAACGGTCACCTGGTGACGTCAGAGCTGGCTAGGGTCAACGCCCTCCGCTGCACCGACCATATCGAAGACGGTGTCTACTTTGGGCCTACCACTAACTCTACTAGCAACTATCTCAAGGTTGGTACAAGTCACAAGCATGCACTATCGATCTGGGTCTTTATCTGGGGGCACGGTAGTGCCGCCGCCAAGTCGATAAAAAAGAAACGGCACGGTACTATCCTTTTCTCGAAGCATTTCATACTGAATTGGCAATGTTTCATACTAACTCTGAACCCCCGTTTTACCCCGTGAAACCCCTGTGTAAAACAAGTTTCTAAACCTTATAGTTAACGCCCGGCGTAGATAGTTGATATATCAGTCAATTATTCTGTCAGCTTTCGCTTATTCACTCAGATTTACCTTCTTCACTACATAGTGTAAAACAAAGTCGCTTTTTCTGTCCCTATATCCCTATGTACGCTTCAATCTTTAAAACTACGCAACGGATTTTGATGCGGTTTTTTTTGATAAATAGAGTAATTCAAGAGGAAGGTTTATAGCACCTGTGTGAAGCCGGGTAGCTAGTATCCTAACAAGCAATAGAACAGTACAAAGTTCACTATCATTTCCAGCTCCGAGACACATATAAAGTGGGTCTCAGCATCGCCGTGACAATGGAGATCAAGCCGCGTAACTCCACGGGATTGTTGTTGTCCGTTCACGGCCGGAAGGACTTCCTCATCCTGGAACTCCTGGAGAATGAGGTGGTGGCGAATGTGGAGAACGGCCGCGGACCATTCCACGCCAGCTACAAGCTGGGGAATAAAGTGTCGCTCTGTGACGGCAAGTGGCATAAGATTCAAGGTTAGTTGTCGCTTTAGTCTACTAATATTATACACAGTCTCCAAAACGACTGGACCGATTTAAAAAAAATCTTGTTCACTGTTTTGTTGTTGTTTTGTTTCAATCACTGTTGGAAAGCTACACTATTTCCGAGTGACATAAGCTATATTTTATTTTAAAAAATGGAGATCCATGCGAAGCCGGAGGGGACTGCTAGTAGTTTATTCATATATCTGTCTATGCCTATGTGTGCTTAAATCTTTAGAACTACGCAACGGATTTTGAAGCGGTGTTTTTTAATAGTGATTTGATAGGAAGGTATATATGTATAATACATGCATTATATAATCGTACGAGGACGGGGAGGGTCGCTAGTAGAATTATAAAGAAATAGCTATTTATATAGTTATACAATTTGCAAAAAAAAGTCAATGATAAGCGCTTCAAAAGTTCAGGAGTGGGGGCCCGTGACGTCACGATATGATACACCATATCGTATCCACCGTATCGTATTATAATACAACAGTGTAATTATAATGTTAGATTATTGAGAATTATTATAAGGGGACCTAGACCTGGGGCCCTAGACAAGTGCCCAACGTTCAACGTTAACGTTAAACGTTAGGACCAAAATGTATGGGATTTGACATCCGCGAACGACTGTCACGTACGTCACAAACGTTCGCGGATGTCAAATCCCATACATTCTGATGCTAACGTTTAACGTTAACGTTGAACGTTGGGCACTTGTCTAGCCCCCAAGGTCCCACCGTTCAACGTTAGTGCTGAACGCTGGCACCAAAATGTATGGCATTTGACATCCGCGAACGACTGTCACGTACGTCACAAACGTTTGCGGCTGTCAAATCCCATACATTTTGGTCGTTTCTTTTAACGTTAATGTTGAACGTTGGCACCTTGTCTACGCCCCAAGGTTAGATTATTAAGGAATGAACGCATCTAATCTAATCTAATGTGTACGCAGTGGTGAAGTCCCGGCACGTGGTGTCGGTGGGCGTGGACGGTCACTTCTCGGACGCGGGCATCGGCGTGTCCGGATCGACGGACACGCGCTCCGCACTCTACATCGGTGGACACGAGAGGGACGTGTCTAAGGTAAACTAGATTATTAATATATGTATGTTCTTTATCTATCTATATATATAAAAGAAAGTCGTGTTAGTTACACCGTTTATAACTCGAGAACGGCTGAACCGATTTGGCTGAAAATTGCTGGGGATGTAGCTCAGAGCCAGGAGAAGGACATAGGATACTTTTTATCACGATCGAGTGGATAAAAAAACTCAGCTCATTTTTTATAAATAAAGTATAACAAAACGCAACAATGACAACTGTCAAATCGATTGATTAATGTAGCGCTTCTTTGCCGGGCCGGACGAAGTCTGCCGGGACCACTAGTATTATATAAAAAATATTGTGTTTGTTATGGGAAGGTTCTTATGTAAGAAAAGATCTTGCGTGTAAAATAGAAAATTTAAATTATGTTTATGATAATTAACGCAATACCATCATAATGACATACTTATACTCGTGTAGATAAACAGGAGTCTCGCCAGCCGTCCGGTTTTGCAGTAACGGCCCATTAGCTGGCCAACTGCGCTTCAGTATTCAGTTCGAATAAAATTAATAATTTTTAATTTATTTTAATGAAGCAACCTTAACGGATTTAACTCGCGTATTTTATTTTATTGGCTGACGTTTCGGAGCCTTTACAGATTCCATAATCGTAGCACGACTGAGCTGACAATAGTCTGCAAATTGACTCAGTTTCGTCAATAAATTAAAATACGCGAGTTAAATCCGTTAGTTGTTTCATTCCAATGTATAATAACCGCGAAGGCATCAGAAATTAATGTTCAATATATCTACAGGTGAAGGGAGTGCGGTCCAAGCGTGGGTTCACCGGCTGCATCAGGAAGATCAGCATCAAGGACACCCCCGTGGACATTCAGCTGAGCGCCGCCGGCAGGGACACGCACATCGGCGTCTGCCCCACCGACTAAACTGTATCGCAACGGAGCGTTCAAGTATTACGTAACGCTGTTTGGGGGGAGGGGGGTATTGTAGAACGTTATGATGAGTTACAGGGGTAAGGGTCTAACGCGTTATGTTACATATTAACGATTGAATCTCCCAAATTTGCACGAAAATGGTGTTTATTCTCTGTAAGACTTAATTTTCTATCGCCTTTACGTAATTTTTAAAAGAACCGTAATATATGTAACAATATGGAAAGGAATGAAACAACTATAATTGATGGTCAATTTGGGTGAAGTGTTTTGGGGGGGGTCAAAATTGCGTTACGTAATACTTGAACGCACCCCAAGTATATATTTAGATTTAGGATTATATAGACACGGCCTAAAACTCTAATAGAACTTTAAGGAAATGTCTTTAATGATAATTTACAATCGTATGAAACCATATTTACGTCTAAATTGAAATAATCAGATGTTTTAGCAGTGTGTTCATCACACTTAGAATCTTTGTTGTGAACTAAATGGAAAAAATCGATGTTATAACTCATATTTGTGTGATTTGAACATGTATTCGTTATATGTAAGATTACATGTTATATGATAAGGCTGTCTCTATTATATTCTATGTCTATGATTTTGGCCCATAGTTCATTCATTTTTAAAACCATAGACTAGTACAATGTCCTTCTAATAGTTAATTCGTCATAGCACTATTTCGTACTAAGTTTTCTTTTAAGAAAATGATTAACCAAAAAAAAAGGTAAGATAAATTGTTGGGTTAACTATGGGTCAGTGTGGTTATAAGTTTTTGGTCGTGTCTTTATTAAGTATATTATATAGCAAGTCAGGAACTTTCTTAATTTAGTTTAAATGTTTAATAAAAGTATTATTACAACTTGGATGACTCATAAATATTAAAATGAAATTATAAATTTATTGAGTTAAGGACACTTATGTCACAGATTCTTGTATTTATTTTATCGTTCATATAGTTTTTTACAACTTTAAAACTTCCTAATTTTTCTTTTAATCAAAATAGATGCATACTATTTTTTGTTTTAATTATGAGTGCATATTAGAGACACGACCATGTTAATCTTCGATTTACAGAAATCTAATTGATTTTTTGAATAATAAAAAAAAACAGTAAATGTTGTCATACCAAATATATAATTATGTTCCTTTCATACAAACCGATACTTAAAAATGTATATTGATTTTCTAAGTCTAGATCAGTTGATTTTACAATAATCCAAAATAACATTATTCTTATTAATCATTATAATGAAACAACTATTAAAGGATTTAACTTGCGTATTTTTATTTTATTTGCTTACGTTTCGGATTCTTTACAGTTTCCATAATCGTAGCACGACTGAGCTGACAATAGTCTCGCTAAAGTACTTACACGCACTACACTTTATAAAAATACGCGAGTTAAATCCGTTAATAGTTGTTTCATTCCAATGTGTAATAACCGCGAAGGCATCAGAAATTATTATAACATTATTCTTTCAATTTATTTCTTTTTACATTATTAGATCGGTTTGTTTTGTGCCATATTTGCATTTATTTGTATTGCTAAGTAATTTAAAAATCAGCTATCATTCTTCGCAAAGGTGTTTAATTCTCATAATCAAGTGTAATTCATGTAATTGGTGTAATAGACTTTAAAGACAACTTGTGAACTTATTATCTGTCACCATTTAACTTCTCCGTGAATAAATAAATAGAACCAAATAATACATTTGTTTGATTCACCTTGTTACCTTCGTCACTTGCCTTCTTGTCCTCAGAGGAAATTTTTGAACTAAATTAGATGAAAACGGCGACTGAAAAACTAAATGGGTGATTCCACGGGCGTTTCAACCGCCGTCAGTCCTTTGCCATAAATATTGAAGAATTAATCTACAATTGGATTTAAACTCTATTAATTTTGGCGACAAGTGTGAGCGCAGTATGTCGTCGCATCAAAACGTAATTCTTGATGTAGATCATTTCTTCAATATTCAGGACAACGGACTGACGGCGGTTGAAACGCCCGTGGAATCACCCAAATCTTAAAAATGTCTATATTTGAAAAATAATCATAATCATGTGCGTCAAAGGTACTGTGTAATAGTCGGTTGAACTCACATATGCGTTTGGGGCACACAGCAAAGTGTTACCTGGCGCGAGTCCATGAAAAGAGGCTATGAGTGAATACGTCAATGACCTCAGTAGTTATCTATACTAATATTATAAAGCTGAAGAGTTTGTTTGTTTGTTTGAACGCGCTAATCTCAGGAACTACTGGTTCGAATTAAAAAAATATTTTTTTGTTGGATAGACCATTTATCGAGGAAGGCTTTAGGTTTAGGCTATATAACATCACGCTGACACCAATAGGAGCGAAGAAACAGTGGAAAATGTGTAAAAAAACGAAGAAAATATGAAACCTTATAAAGAATTACTACTTATTACTATTCCACGGGGACGAAGTCGCGGGCACAGCTAGTATTCAAATAAAACAAAAACACAACGTTGAACAAATTTATTTTACGCCTTTACAGTACACCAATAAAAACAATCTTACATTAACATATTTACAGTAATAAAATAGTTTTCCAAATATAAACCATTTTGATTTCGAGTGAAGACTGGAAGTATTATTACAGATAGATTGATCTACGACATATTTAATGGATACGTGAAAACATTAGACGAAGCCGTTTCTTCTTCAGCATTTACAAAAGCGTATGTTTTTCTCACTTTTTCATAACTGTTTGATTTTCAACGGGTTACTGTATAGTGTAAATGATAAAAAATAGTACATTACGCACCAAGGCCAGTAAAATAAAAAATGTCTCAGATCACATGTAATTGTCGTCCGAGGCGAAGCCGAGGTTGACAAAAATGTGATCTGAGGCTTTTTTATTTTACTGGCCGAGGTCAGTATAGTATTTTTCTGTTCGACGAAGCCAGAAAGCGGCAATTTCATTAAGCACAGCGGCCACAAAGTTGGCGCTTTCCGGCCGGAGGACTGAAAAGGTATTTTGTCAAAATGTTAACACTAACCAATTCAGCGCTAAGGCCTAAAAGCTATAAACATACGGTCCTGCCATACAAAACATACCCTTTACAATAAACTGATAAAAGAAAATGTTCAAAATAGAGTTACTTACATAGCAAAAAGTAATTAACGACACGTTGTCGTGATCAGGTCCTGGAGGGCGTTCCGTTCACGACAACGTGTCGTGATTAGCGCTGAATAACTTAATCTATTCCCAGATGTAACTGAAATGTACCGAAATGACCGCTAGTAACATTTGGGAGGCTGTCACGTCTGACAGCAAAACCCCAGCAGTCGAACTGTCACAACTGTCAAACGTACAAAATAGTGAAAAAAACGATCCGCTCTTGTAACTGAATGTCATAGCCGGTTTGCGCTTAAATTATTATAAGTCGTGCTTTGGCAGATTTTAAAATTAAAACTGCAGGTAAACACGTAACTACATAAGAAATGTGCTTTGATGAAGTCAAATTGATAACCTCCTATTATCGATCGGTTAACAGATGATGAGTTACGAAACATTACCTACTATTAGTTCTATTTCAAAGTTAAAAATACAGACTGACTAATATCACAGCAGAGTAACGTACAATCGCCATGTCCTGTCAGGTCAACAGCCCCAACTGTATACAAAGATTTCTTAGCAGTTCGGGACAATCAACGATAACGGTACTTACCTATATTTTTTTTTTCAAAAATTAAGGACATTGACTTATTGCATGTAGCTCCACTGTGATAAAATTTTGGATCCATAAAGTTTACGATATATTGTTAAAAATGTATGATTTAAAGGATATTTTCTGTTGGTATAAGGTATTATATGAGCCATTCCTAAAAAAATAAAATTTTTGAATAATTTTGAGTGAATTTCTTATATACCTACTCACATTTTGTTTTTTCAGTCAGACTCCGGACATGTTTATCAGTCAATTCGTAATACAGAACTGCTTATCAATGTTATCATTAATTAGAAATAGCTCACAATCCCAATATATACTATATTGCGGAACAAAAAACTATTTATATCATGTACTAGTCTACAAGCACGGCAATTGACAATTCCAAGTGGACGTAAATATGTACATCTCCATATCGAAATCGTTTGTTTTACTACAAACATCCGTAAGGGCATTTAGGTTCAATTTCATTACAAAAATATAAGAAAATTGTGAAAAAAACAAATACTTAAATATAACGTTCCTAGAGGTCGAAAGGGCACTAGGAAAATCCACGCGTTACATTGTTAATAAATTTGAAGAAAAAAAGCTAGTATTAAAATTAAATAATAATTGTATACGTGTACTTTTTCTAGTACCCTTTGAAATGATCACAATTTCCAAGTCTTGATAGTCGATAGGGGTTGAGCTAATAAGAGTACATTGGGGTCCCGTCACATCCAATGAGGGCCACCGCGTGTCGGAAATCCGCTAGATGCGCTAGTGTAGAATGAGGTGTAGCTGTCATGTACCACCAATCACAGGCCAGTAGCTTGCCTCTCATTGGTGGTACATGACAGCTGGACCTCATTCTACACTAGCGCATCTAGCGGATTTCTGACACGCGGTGGCCCTCATTATTCTAAGATCTACAAATTATATTGAACCATAGACTCTTCAGGCCAGCAACCCAGGAGAAACGTGACTAAGTTATCTTATAAAAGGAGTACAATTTATTTAATAATGAATTACTCCGCAAACGAATCTTTGATAATGTATTTGTCGCGCGTAAAAGCTGTCTGTCACTGTTATATATGACAGTGAGAAATGCTTTCTCGCGCGACAAATACCTTACAAGCTAGTCCAAAGCAAAGTTTATAAATTTCGCTGCTTATTCTAAAAATGCCATTATATTATTAATGGTTGTGAGTCACATTGAAATTGGTTTCCAGAAGTAACACGTTGCATATTATGACTCTATTTTTATTAGAGCAGCTTTTTGAAAATAGTGAACAAGGAAATATAGCATACATTAATCTAAAAAAAATATTTTGACCAAAATAAACGTATTCTACCACACTAAAGATTTCAATATTAAGCTTGCTTTAAGTATTCCGTTGATAGAACAAAATTATTTATATTTACGTAAGTCACGATTAAAAATATTCGTAGTAACAAACCACTGAAGTAATTTAAGGTAAGTACATAATTATAGACGAAAGGCAATTGCTGTATTTTTATGACAATAGGTTTTGGTGCAATTTATAAATAAAAAACTTCGCTCAATTTGTTACGCCAATGGCTAAACCCGAAAGTACTTTAAAAAGGACGTTAGGTAGCGCGAGTTGGCGATAGGAGAAACATTTTTTTTCGTATATTTTATCACCGCAAATTATACTAAATATTTGGTAACGGTGCATTAAAACTAAACTTAAAACGATTGGTAACCAGTTAACCATAATTAGAATTCGGGCTATTTTATTAATATAATTACAGCATCAAATAACACCTCTCTAATTAATTAATTAAATGAATTCATTGTGAATCTGTTTTCAATACAAACATCGGAACAAAATTTAGATTATTTTTAAAATATTATACTAATCATGATTGTAAAATATTAAAATATTTAAAATAGGAGAAGTAATGTAGTTTTTAATTATAATAAATATGACCCAATATAAAAAAAATTAGAACTAATATCATTATGTTTAAGCACCCTAAGTAACCTCCTTATGTACCGATGGCCAACATTTAATTATTTTTGGTACTTATGATAGAGCCCCTGGGGGGTAAACTTAAAAATACAAAAAAAAAAACTTTTAAATTAACAATCGTAAGTAAAACAAACTGACTCCATTAATATCTTAAAACTAGCGAGTAACCAGTTACTCGGCTGTACCAAATTAATTAAAACTCAATTTGGTGTTAGAAAAAGTACAAAATTAAAGATGAATATTAAATATAGACATGTTAAACATTTGTGGAATTGATATTTAATTGATCTCGTATTTATATTTGTATGTCGTTGATACACGATTTGTCTACTCTGTATAGACGTTTAAAAAAACATTTATGAATTACTGAAATTAAATAAAGGCCCGTTCAAGTATTACATGAGCACTATACCGGGGGGCGATTACGTCAGCATTAGTTATTTACTTTCTTATACAAATGGAAATCCACACATTGTCTATGCATGAAAACGAAACGCATCTATACTAATATAATAAAGAGAAACAGTTTGTTTGTTTGGATTGAATAGGCTTCTAAACTCACAAGATTTGAGAAATTCTTTCACTGTTGGGAAGCTACACTATTCCCGAGTGACATAGGCTATAAAAAAGGATCCGGGCGAAGCCGGAGCTTGCCACTAGTTTATTAATGAATTGTCATAAATCTTACATAATACTTGATCGGGCCTTTATTTGTTCAACAAAATTTCATTTTTGTAAAACTTTGAAAGATCAAATTAAAATAACGGCGTGTACATTTCGTGGTACAGTCAACACCGAAACCATATCGGCGATGGTAATAGATTTCGACACGGGTTATTACAGCATATTTGATGCCGACTGTACAGCCAAACGCGACACGTCAAAATGTAAAGCGTATTCGAAGCGGGAGAAATCTGTCACTTTCGTATTCTTGCATTAAGTGAAGGAGTGACAGTGCTTTCTCGCGCCGCGACATACGTCAGTAATTAGAATTTCATCGGTCAGTTTCAAACGGTGCCATAAATTTGAGTTAATTACACACACCTAGTTTTAAACAGGAGTAACTCGAAAAATTGCTTTTTATACTTTTTATATGCAACTAGTAGAGTTAGCATAAATCTGTTATATTGATAGGGGTGATTCCACGGGCGTTTCAACCGCCGTCAGTCCGTTGTCCCGAATATTGAAGAAATGAGCTACAACAAGAATTACGTTTTGATGCGACGACATACTGCGCTCGCACTTGTCGTCAAAATTAATAGAGTTTAAATCTTATTGTAGCTTAATTCTTCAATATTTATGGCAAGGGACTGACGGCGGTTGAAACGCACGTGGAATCACCCATAGGTAGGTTTTGCTGTAATGGGTGTGCATAACTTAAATCTTCATGTTTTCGAGTTAGCTCCTTTTAGATCTAGGTGTGTGTTACAATTTTGAGGGTATTTTGGTGTTAATTACTTACGATTTTAATGGATTAACATCCTAAAATTATAAATGCGAAATTAACTCTTGTCTCGCTTTCGCGCTAAAAACTGCTAAACCGATTTAAATGAAATTTGGTACACAGATACTATAAAAACTGCGAATGGACATAGGACACTTTTAATTACTAAAAAAAGGATTGTTAGGGGTTAAAAAGGAGGATGAAATGTTGTAATTACTAACTACACGCAGACGAAGCCGCGTTAAACAGTACTAATATAATAAAGAGGAAAGGTTTGTTTGTTTGTTTTTTTGGATTGAATAGACTCCAAAACGAGTGGCCCGATTTGATAAATTCTTTATTCGGGAAGCTACACTATTCCCGAGTGACATACGTTATAAAAAAAATTGAAAAAAATAACAGGAATCCGTGCAATGCCGGGGCGAATCGCTAATAAAGTATAAACCAAAGATACCCTCGTTCGCTGTAGCACGCGCCAATTCAAACATTTTTCACTTCAACAACTTGTGTGTGAAAGAACAAGTTATGGCAAACAAGTTAATATTTATGGTTTAAAATAACGCGTGCCACTACTATGTTTATTAACCCAAGTTTACGGTGTACGGGTCGCGTGAGTGTGTGTCAGCGTCTGTATGTGTGTGTGTGTGTGTGTGTGTGTGTGTGTGTGTGTGTGTGTGTGTGTGTGTGAGTGTGTGTGTGTGTGTGTGTGTTTCGTGAGTCTTCAGCGCAGCTTCACGAGGAGAGCCCGCCGGCCGCTCGGCGCGTGTCCGGCGGCCCTGGCGTCTGCAAAACAAACGTTCATATAATACGTACTATCATTGTACAAATCCTAATGAATAGCTAGCTACCAACCTTGCCGGTTAGTTATCAATCTCGCTGACTAGTTATCAATCTCACTGACTAATTTTTACCAATCTGACTTACTAATTATCATATCGCTGACTTAATAATCTCATCGACTAGTTATCAATCTCGCCGACTACTTATCAATCTTGCTGATTAGTTATCAAATTCCTAATTATTAAATTCGTTCAATAATTATCAATCTCACCGACTAGTTATCAATCACTTAGTTATCAAATTCGCTGACTAATTAATAATCTCGCCGACTAGTTATCAATCTCGCCGACTACTTATCAATCTTGCTGATTAGTTATCAAATTCCTAATTATTAAATTCGTTCAACAATTATCAATCTCACCGACTAGTTATCAATCTCTTAGTTATCAAATTCGCTGACTAATTATCAATCTCGCCGACTAGTTACCAATCTTGCTGATTAGTTATCAATTTCCTAATTATTAAATTCGCTCAATATTTGTCAATCTCACCGACTAGTTATCAATCTCTTAATTATCAAATATGCTGACTAATTATCAATCTCGCCGAATAGTTACCAATCTTGCTGATTAGTTATCAATTTTCTAATTATTAAATTCGCTCAATATTTGTCAATCTCACGGACTAGTTATCAATCTCTTAGTTATCAAATTCGCTGACTAATTATCAATCTCGCCGACTAGTTATCAATCTCTTAGTTAACAAATTCGCTGACCAATCATCAATCTCGCCTACTAACTATCAATCTCGCCACGCTAGCCCACCCACCTCGCTATTGCTGACTCTCGACGATGAGCATGATGCTCTGGTGCTGCGAGTCCGCGTGTATCGCGGGCACGGAGCGCAGGCACTCGATCTGGTGCGACGCCCAGTCCTTCTTCTGGCAGTACGTCGAGCAGTACGGCGTGCGGCGGCAGAGCGAACACTCCGCCGAGGCCTCGCGGTTGCAGTTGGCGCACTGTGTTGAATGGAAACATTATTATTATCCTAACTAATATTATAAATGCGAAAGTAACTCTGTCTGTCTGTCTGTCTGTCTGTTACGCTTTCACGCTAAAACTACTGGAGCGATTTAAATGAAATTTGGTACAAAGAAAGTCTGGAGCCTGAGAAAGGACATAGGCTACTTTTTAACCGACTGCAAAAAAGGAGGAGTTCCACGCGGACGAAGTCGCGGGCAGTAGCTAGTTTGATCATATTTTCTTTCTTCTGTTGTGAGGTAACCTTAGGGATAAGTTCAAAGATAAATAACTTGTAGAGAGTCAAGAAAGAAATTGGGGATAGCGCAATTCGGCTCTTTTAACCGGAGGTCTCCACGAACCATCTTTTTTTTACAGGACAGTTCCCAAACAAAGTCACTGAGGGGAGAATGCAATTTGAAAACTACCGATATCATTAAACAACTGTTGGACATAAATAATAGATAGTTTTAAGAAAAGTCTCATTTTTTTATTTAATTAGATAAGGCGCTGCTGTCTTGTCAGGTGTTGGTCAGGGCTGTTTAGTACTAACTTTTAGTAAACATTAAGTCTCAAGTATCCTAACTAATATTATAAATGCGAAAGTAACTCTGTCTGTCTGTTACGCTCTCACGCTAAAACTACTGGAGCGATTTAAATGAAATTTGGTACGCAGAAAGTCTGGAGCCTGAGAGAGAACATATGCTACTTTTTAACCGACTGCAAAAAATGAGTTCTACGTGGACCAAGTCGCGGGCAGAAGCTATAACTAGTTCCACAAACCTTCTTCGACTCGGTATCGTCGACGTTATGCAGCGAGGACTGCTCGGCGTCGACGTGCGCGTCCACGCTGGCCGCGAGCAGCGCGGAGGCTCTCTCCTGCTCGAGCCGCTCCAGCTGGCGCGAGCTCACCATCCTCACGTCCTCCACGCACTGCTTCAGCTCGCCCGCCAGCCGGACGAGCGTCTGGCCGATGTCGTCGAGGCGCTTCAACACGCCGCCCATGTCCGGCAAACCTGAAAATTTAATGATAATTGAATTTTTAATAATAATTTATTGTACTTAAAACACACATACACAATTACATAAGCATACAGATAAGTCATTTGTACAAGTATTACACTTCGGATATGTCGGATATCCATCCATTAATTGAATGTAAAGGCTCCAATATAAAATAAAATATGCGAGTTAAATCCGTTAAAGTTCATTCCAATGTATGATAACTGCGAAAACTTCAGAAATTATAATTGAATACTTATTTAGTATTCTGTTTTTTTCACATGATTGGCTGTTGAGGCGAGTGTGCGGTGAAAATATATCTATATTGGCTTCGCTCGGATCCCTAATTTTTTTCGAAATATTTTTTTCGAATAGTGCAGCTTTCACGAATAATTAGGAGAAGGATATGTATGTACAATATAAAAAAAAGAAATTTACTTATAAGTAATCTTTACGAAAATATTGACGTGGTATCATCTCAATGACAATAATTGACAAATCGATCATGTTGCGTTCAAAAGGAAACTTTTAGCAATAAATAACTATAGAACGGGTTCTATAGAATTTGAAATATAATAGTCTATATATTATATTTATTAAGAAACGTGTGGTATTAAGACATCGGTTATAGTAAGTCTGAGGCGACACATTCCTTAACAACAGTGTCTAATTACACGTTTCATATAACGCTTGCTATATACTTGCCTTAAAGTGTAAAATAAAATAACAATCGTACGGTATGTTATGAATAAAGGAGTCTGCCCACTACACCGTATCATACCATGACTGTGCTATGAACGTGTCAGGCAAAAAAATATTCTTTGTATAGAAAAGCGTGATACTATGTCCACTAGACCGTTCCGTCACCGACTCGTACCGCCTTACGTATTACCTTCCGTGCTTGATACGTTCATTGCACGGTCATGGTATGATACGGTGTACTGGGCAGACTCCTTAATTAGATAAATATGTTCAGTCGTTTAGGACGCAGTTTTTTTGTAGAAAACTTTATCTATTACGAATTACCCTTTAGTATAGCATAGCAGTAGTTACTTCATATTAAAAAGCTCTTAAAAAGTATTACAAAATATTTTAATAAAATAGTATTAACATGCAAAGCGGCGCTGAAGATTAAGTACTTTAATTCAAACGTATAACGTGTACAACATACGCAATTAAAATTTAAATAAACATGCGAATACTTTGCAATCTTTATTAATACTTTTTCGCGGTAGAGATGTTCTGTTACAAATATACGAGAAATTACAATTTTAAAATGGAAATGTATTGATGTTGTTCATGTTACTTATAAGCAAACTGTAAAATTTTCGAAACGTCGACAAATAAAATAAAATACTCTTAAATCCGTTATAGTAGCTTCATTCCAACGGAAAAATGCCTTTTCCGTCCTCCGGCCAGAAAGCGCCAACATTGTGGCCGCTTCGCTAAATAAAATTTCCGCTTTCTGGCTTCGTCGAACAGAAAAATAGTATACTGACCTCGGCCAGTAAAATAAAAAAGCCTCAGATCACATTTTTGTTAACCTCGGCTTCGCCTCGGACGACAAATACATGTGATCTGAGACATTTTTTATTTTACTGGCCTAGGTGCGTAATGTACTATTACATATTTGGAGATTTATCTTAAGAAATTAGAAAACAATTTCATGATTTCCCAAAAGTGTTAAATAAAGGGGGTGAAAGGGGATGAACACCAAAATCTACGGGTGTTAAGCCACGGATAGAAAGCTCGCACCTATATGATATTAGGAAATTAAGTGTAAGAAACATGTGCTACAGAAATATCTTTCATTTCAATGCTTCGACGCGTTTGACATTTTTGCTACATCGTCCGCGGGAATAAAATATATCGCATTTTATTTTCGCGAAATACCTGTGCACGTCGCCATTGCATTGATATAGTAGGATAGATATAGGATACTAACTGACCGCCCCGGCTTCGCACGGATCCCTTTCTTTATAGCCTATGTCACTCGGGAATAGTGTAGCTTCCCGAAAGTAAAAGATTTTTTCAAAATGGTCCAGTTCTTTTGGAGACTATTCAATCCAAAAAAACAAACAAACCTTTCCTCTTTATTATATTAGTGCAGAAAACAAACTCACAGTCGCTTGCTGTCCGTCCCTATGCATGCTTAATCATTACAACTACGCAACGGATTTTGAAGCGGTTTTTTTAATAGATAGTGTTTCAAGAAGAAGGTATATATCACCCGTGTGAAGCCGGGGCGGGTCGCTACTATTTATATAAAAGGAGAAGTTCCCACTGACATATAGACACGTAAAGCCGTAACCGCTTAAAGTAGAAACGTGTTTTTTAAATACTTGACTCAAATTTTATTAACGTTATTGATAAAACTTGAGATTAATGATAATATTGATATTAATAGCTTCGCCTTCGTGAGATATCATATTTTTTTAACAGGGATAAGGTTACGAGATCACGTTTTGGGAAACATTTTAACATTAATTATTTTTGATGCAATATTAATTATTTTGATGAAATATTAATTACTTACCAAATAAAATGCGCGTCATTATAATTTTATCAACAAAATATTGCGGAGTACCAATATCAAAATTGGAAATAATCAGGTGAAGTAATATATTATTACATATATATAATTCGGTATTACATAAATAAATATTTCATTGGAATCAACCGAACTGGAAAGTAATTTATATTTGCAGTAAAAGCAACAAAACAGTGTTTCGTTTATGTAAATTTACCTTTGAAGGATTTAAACAGGAATGGTGAAATGAAAATCACGTCCAATATATTGACATTGGGGAAGTTTCATAATGTCACTGCAAGTCCTGAGTATTTTGGAATAAAACACTATAACGGATTTAACTCGCTTATTTTATTTACAAAACTTTCGGAAACTTTACAGTGCCCATGTTCGTGACACGACACAGCTGACGATAGTCTAACACTAAAATTACTTTAGATTAAAATACTCGAATTAAATTCGTTATAGTGTTTCATTCCAATGTGTAATAACCATGAAGGCATCAGAAATTATCCTGAGTAAGTATTTGTAACAACATCTATAAAAAGCAGGCTACGATTATGAACATAATAAAAAGCATAGTAACTTAGTTAGAACTCTTTGGAAGTTAAATCCGTTAAAGTTGTTTCTTTCCAATGTATAATAACCGTAAAGGCATCAGAAATTATTAGTTACTTGCGGCCTCGGCAGAGTTCGTCCTGCCCGTCCGATTGTTTCGTCAAAGATCTGTCAAAGTATTCTAACTGTCACTTAATGAATAGTAATCCCTACTAATATTATAAATGCGAAAGTAACTCTGTCTGCCTGTCTGTCTGTCTGTTACGCTTTCACGCTAAAACTACTGGATCGATTTAAATGAAATTTGGTACAAAGAAAGTCTGGAGCCTGAGAAAGGACATAGGCTACTTTTTAACCGACTGCAAAAAAGGAGGAGCACCACGCGGACGAAGTCGCGGGCAGAAGCTAGTTCTTCATAAGGCTTCATATTTTTACACATTTTCCACTGTTTCTTCGCTCCTATTGATCGCAGCGTGATGTTATAAAGCCTAAAGCCTTCCTCGATAAATGGTCTATCCAACAAAAAAAGAATTTTTGAATTCGAACCAGTAGTTCCTGAGATTACCGCGTTCAAACAAACAAACAAACTCTTCAGCTTTATAATATTAGTATAGATAACGCTTTTACATTATCTGTCGAGAACTTACGTCACGCGAGTGGACAAAGAAACGCTTGAATCCAACATTATTTTTGAAATCGTTATCAAAACATTACGTTCTTATAATTCTGCATGAACACAAACTTAAAAAAATACAAAATGGCGCGTGCACAGAGGAAAAGATTTCAATCAAAAACGCTTGTTTGTTGTATGGCTAGGAAAAAATCCATTAATGTAAAAGAGATCGTAGATGTTACAAACTGAAGCAGCTCAAAGGTAGATCGAGATACCTTTACACATCTATTTTTTTACTTTTATCGCAGTTAACGAAGCTCCAGTACTAAGATATACTATTTTCTATACTAATATAATAAAGAGGAAACATTTGTTTGTTTGGATTGAATAGACTCCAAATCGACTGGACTGATTTGAAAAATTCTTTCACTGTTGAGAAGCTACACTATTCCTAAGTGACAAAGGCTATAACATTTTGGAAAAAAATAGTGATCCGTGCAAAGCCGAGGCGAACCGCTAGTCTATTTTATAAAAGAAGCTCTAACACCAAGTCTTTGAGAATCGTATTCCGAGAGTATTATATTTGAGAACCTGATAACAGGTCCTTTATATTACCCTCCGAAAGGCTTACGGCATGCGTACCGTAATATGAAAACTTTCGTTTGAACGTCCGTCTCGCAATTGGGGAGGACTTAAAAAAAAACTCAAATAGAGATTCGGAATAGTTCAGGCTGTAAAACCTTTAAGCTTTTGAGAGGTTTCAAATAGCATTGACAGTATTTTGCGAAACTTTTGACAACGAAATCGTTGTTATTGCGATCTTGACTAGAGATTTTAAAAAAAATATAGGCTGGCAGGAGCTGGATGCGAGCAGCCGAAGATCGAGCACAGTGGCGTGCAATTGGAGAGGCCTATGTCCAGCAGTGGATTGCGACAGGCTGATGATGATGATGATAGGTACATTATTTCTAGTAGATTTTTTTAGAAATCCATAAATAATACACTGACTAACTGGATGATATGAACCGCTGGGTAGAAGCTACACAATTTCCATAGAGATCACTTACAGAGATTCTTGAAAATTCGCCCCCTAACGGGGACAAAACGGGGGTTGAAAATTTGTCAACCGTCAAATGAGCAAACCGCTGTTTAAACCACTTGAGAAATGACCTAAAAGTAGGCACGATTTTTTTTCTTCTTCATATCGTCGCGAGTTCACCACAATTCAGTCATTTTTATTTGATACGCAAAACACCATTATTTTTACTGACTCAACAAGTCAATTATTTGCATTTTGTTAAAGTGAATATTAAACACTAAAAACTACACAAGCATAAACTGCGTAGCAACCTTTCAGTGACCGACACACACCGCAATCAATACAGGTACATAGTTTATTAATTTTTTATCGAAAATAACGATACAGAAAATCACGTTTGAACTACACCAGTTCGGTGGATCATCAATTAGCTTTATATTGTAATTTTGCACGTCAATAAACGTACTAATTTGCGGTAACACTGTGTTTCAATGTTCAAACTATTAAAGTAACAAACGTTATTTGTGTTTGGGAATTTACAAACATGTGTCAAAATAAAGTATAATTTAATTAAAAGCGGTAAGGATCAATTTCAAAGCAAATCACAATTAAAATAACTTTCGACCTGTTATAACCCGGGATACGGGATAAATTTCAATAAATACGCGAAAATTCTAAATAGATTGCACCAGTTAGCCAAGGGCGTGCATTCCATACAGGCACAATGTCACGAATGTATGGACTGCCTACCCTGGCGCCATACCTATGCTCCTCCCATTGCACGCGCCTGCAGTTAACCAAGTTGTCTCATTCTAAATTGTCCTTTTTCACCCTAATGGATGGAATATCGAAAAATCCTTTCTTAACGGATGTCTACGTTATACAAAGAACACACCATCCTAGTTTCAGCTTTCTACGATAACCGAATAAGGCTGTGTGTGTATCCGTCAATCAGTCATTCAGGACAAAGCATTTTAAATATTATGTATAATATTCTTTTGTAAATACATTCTCAAAAGCGGCTCTAACAATTGAAGAAAGAATTATATTCACCGGTAAAAAAAAAACGGAACTAATTAAAGATACTAAATTTTGAGCATATATACCTACATAATAGTAGATTACCTAGGCCAGTAAAATAAAAAATGTCTCAGATCACATGTAATTGTCGTCCGAGGCGAAGCCGAGGTTGACAAAAATGTGATCTGAGGCTTTTTTATTTTACTGGCTGAGGTCAGTATACTATTTTTCTGTTCGACGAAGCCAGAAAGCGGCAATTTCATTTAGCGCAGCGGCCAGAAAGATGGCGCTTTCCGGCCGGAGGACAAAAAAGTTTTTTTTTAAAGAATGCACTTTGTAACATAAACTGACACGTGGACTGATATATAAGACACCTTGCGAAGACGGTGTGATACTTTGTTGCACTATTGCTACTGTATTTCAATTTAAATTGTTTTAGCGGTAGGTGCTAACTCCTTTACGTTAGGGTTTACGAGTATGAGTAATTTAGCTGGAAGGTTTACACTGGTGTTGCTAGTCCCTATTTTACGCGGGATTGTCCGATTTTTAGAGGACCAGGGGCGCTACTGCATCTGATCGCGGCGCTAAACGACCCGATAAATCAATAAATTTACTAAAAAGCATTAATATTATAATTTCTGATGCCTTCGCGGTTATTACATTATACATTGGAATCGTAGCACGACTGAGCTGACAATAGTCTTATGCTAAAGACTATGGAATGATTATCGAATCTGTAAAGGCTCCGAAACGTCAGGCAGTAAAATAAAATACGCGAGTTAAATCCATCTATAGTTGTTTTATTAAAAGCATTAATGTTACTAATAAATAATTTGCTTCACTATGTCGCCGATTTTGAAAAGCTTCAAGTGTCTTTGTTCTTATATGAAACTAGCCCGCGACTTCGTCTGCGAACGATAAGCGCGCATAAAACGGGGGCGTTTGTGATGCATTTTCAAAAAACCTTTTTTAGTGCTCCCTTACGTTATAAAAGGACTAAAGGAGACACCCTTACAATTTAGACCCTGCGTTGATATGTCAGTCATTTATTCAGCTTCTCCTTTTATACATATTATATAGACAGTCCGAATTTCGGATATATGGAACTGGGTATAGTTATGTCCCAGGGCTTGCATTGCATATAGGTATGACGAAACAGAACGCCTACCATCTCTCACCGCACGCGCCTGCTATTAAATTAAACTTTAATTATCATACTCATTTGATTACATATATTTCCATCCGATAAAGTCATTTCTGATCCGGATAAATAACAGAAACGTTGCAAAAAAAACTTGTTAAAATTTTACGTCGATGCGAGCGCGGGGCACAGGTAGTGCAAACATAAAACAATTTGCCTTGCAGCTTTACAGTTATTTAGCGTTGCAATATATAATTCAACATATTCATAAGTGTATAAATTCTAAAAAACAACCATATATAATTTTTACCCCACTATAAAACCATAACGCGTAATCGTCTCACCCGCACAGCACAAGCGCGGTAGCTATATAAGATCCAACTCTCTTTTAATCCTTCCGCGACCTATCGCAGACAGTACAATGAAACCCGTACATTCAACGGATTATTAAATTCGAATCGAAACTTTAATCCGTTAAGATTTAATCTATTTTTAGAATCATTTTCCTGCAATCCTATTGGTAGCTACATCAAGAAATTCTATACGTACGTGGGTCCGGGGGCACGCGCCTAGTCTTCGTGTAGGGTACGTAGTAATAATTCCGGTAAGTAGACATGTTCGAGATCGCAACAGGTGTCAAAAACAGCTGACGGAGGCACGCGGCCGGAGCCTTCGGAAAATGAACCCAAACTGCGTAAATGCTGGCGCCCACGCATGCGCCAGGCGGCTGCCCGGAAAACGGAGGTGGGCAATTTTCAAAAACGTAACTTATTTATTTTTAAAAAAAACCTCAGTCGACCGATGCATTTTTAATGCATGTTTCTGTATGTGGACTGGGAAATATCGATCACGTTGCAATTATGTACCTAATGCAGATAGTTGCATATTTGTGACGGACAGTTAGCACGTTCTAATACGTAGATATTATGTAATATATTTATAAATATTTTATTACACAAAACTTAACGGAATCAAGTATACAAAAGGCGGAATTGGTACCTTGACGTATTATCTACCAGTCAACTTTAGTCATATACAAAACAAAAAACAGGTCGTAGGTGCAAAAAAAATACAAAAATGAAGACAACCGCAAAATACTATTAGGACATTCTATAATATAAACATGAATTACTAAAGGTATAGATAGGTAAAAAATATATAAATAGTTTAGAAATTACTTTATAAACATATATTATGAAACTTTATTCTTGTAGAGATATAGAGATACAGATTTCCTAAGTTTAGAAATTGTCGACGTAGTTTAGAATTATTTCTGCGGAACCGTAATATTTTATCTAGACTTTGGACTTTAGAGGGATAACCGCATACTCTTTCAGACGAAACCTGACATCGTGGCTACTTTACTTTGCGTATTTTTTTATCTATGTTTTTTCTTGTAAATACTCTTTACCACTTTTTACATTATAACTTACTAGCGACCCGCCCCGACTTCACACGGATGCTATAAATAAACCTTTCTCTTGAGTCATTCTATCTATTATAAAAAACCGCTTCAAAATCCGTTATGTAGTGTTAAAGATGTAAGCATACATAGGGATGGACAGACAGCGACTTTGTTTTATACTATGTAGTGATAATGCTACAGTTAGGTATATAATTTTATGTCCTTATTTAAATGTTTTCAGTTACTTCCTTCTAAAAAACTGACAATCGGTTACCTACCGCTAGCTAGCTAAAATTGAAATTAGATACTTAGGAAATTATAAGTAACACAGACAAACACCAAAGTATTGAGTTAATTTCGCAATATTAAAAGTAACCCAGAATAGTTTAATAATTTCTGATGCCTTCGCGGTTATTATACATTGGAATGAAACAACTTTAGGCGGTTTTATCTCGCGTATTTTCATTTTATTGGCTGACGTTTCGGAGCCTTTACAGATTACATAATCGTAGCACGACTGGGCTGACAAATAGTCTTATGCGAAACGTCAGCCAATAACAAAAAAATACGCGAGTTAAAACCGTCTAAAGTTGTTTCATTCCAATAGTTTATTAAAAAAACGTGAACACATTTGTGTTAAAATTTCACGTACACTTTACAGATAGGTACCTATAAATTTAAAGCGCATTCATGTATATATAGTGGTCTGGTTATTGAGTCGATGTTTTGGTCGCATTTCGTAATTAACTTCGGATGACGGCAAATCAAAGGACCGGGTAGGTCCCCTCTGCACCTTTGAATCGCCGTCATCGGAGGTGTAGATATTAAACATGCAATATTGCGTTTGCAGGGAAGAGTCAATTTGCTCCCTAATATTTCATGTTAGTAATTTAGCTTATAAGTACCTATCCTATTGCTGAACAGTTTCTCTATGCTCAGATTATAAAAGGAAGTTGTAAAAGTCCCTCTTAGAAAGTTATACGCAAAGTATTTATAAAAACAGGCCGTATTTGTAAATGTTTATTATTATAAACATTATTTTTCGAGCTGACTTATGAAAGCAAAGTAACGTACAGTGGACCCCCGGTAATCCGGCAGCACTTGTAATCCCGACATGGTCTATTACATATTTATTGTTGAATTTGTTTTACACAATTATTTCCTAACGTAAAGTTATTGCATATTTTTTGTAAGTTCTATAGCATTAAAGACGTTAATTTTATGATAAAACGTAAGCTATCTATTGTGTTGTTTAATTTACTAAATTTGACATACATAAAGTATGATTTGTACTTCAGAGTACATATATGTATATAATATAAAGAATCTTATCATTGGATCTGTAATTTGTCGGATTACAAGGTACTCCTTTGTTAAAAAAACGGACTATAGGGGGTCTTAGGCAGTACTCTATAATCCGACAAATTCGATAGTTCGACACTGCCCTGCAAAATGTTTGTCGGACTACCGGGGGTCCACTGTATTTAATTCGCGTATCTTATTTCATTTGCTGACGATTTGAAAACTTTGTTCCCATATAAGTAGCACGTCTGTGTTGACAATAGTCTACAGCTAAAGTACTTTTGCATTAGACTATCGAGTCGAGTTAAATCCGTTATAGATGTTGTATTCCAATGTGTAATAACCGCGAAGGCATCAGAAATTATAACGCAAATTGACAGAATTCGATATATACTCGACTAGCAGCACTTAGTACGAAGATAGTCCGAGGATTTTTTTTATCGCAAAAATCATTACTTAAGGAAGTGAAAAGGCTTGAAAAAACTACTAATTCTATGCAGCTGCAGTCGCGGGCAGGAGCTAGTTGCATAGCGAATACTAAATAGTTTCGAATTTAAATTATAATGTTACCTGGTACAATATGTCAAAGTCACAAAGGCGCGCTGTGTCGAGTTACGAGATGCTGTGCATGTTATAGACAGCTGCATCCCGTGAGTTAAATACACTTTATTTTTAGTAAAACCTCTTTGCCGTGTCACAAAGTTTCATTACTGCCTGCTCTTCTAGCGACAGCCACGACTACGAAACAATAGTCTATACTAATCTATATTTCTACTAGCTTCTGCCCGCGACATCGTCTGCGCACGATGAGTACTTCACACAATATCGTTATAAAATATAGCCTATATGTTATTCTGATGTATAAGCTATATTGTGGTAAAGTTTCATTCAAATCCATTCAGTAGTTTTTACGTGAAATAGTAACAAACATCCATACATCCATACTTACAAACTTTCGGCTTTATAATAGTAGTAGGATACAAATATAATAAAGAGGAAAGGTTTGTTTGAATTTAATAGGCTCCTAAACGACTGGACGATTTGAAGAATTCTTTCACTGTTGGAAAGCTACACTATTCCCTAGTGACATATGCTATTAAAAAAAAGGGATCTGTGCGAAGCCGGGGCGGACAGCTATACTATAAAAACATAACATCGCCCTTACGATACTTATGCCCTTATGGATGCGTTGCTAATTTCGCTACGTAGATGTTTCGTCACTTGTTTTAGAAATTTCAATTACGGTTCGAGTAAGCACATCCAATTATCTGTTCTAAATCAAGTCACCAAGGTTCAGTTCAGGTTAACGGTGAAACTCATTCGAACTGAGATAGGTTAACTCTGCGGTGACGCAGTCTAGTTACCATGGCAACCGCGCGTTACCTGTCAAAGTGCTATATTAATGAACACTAGCTGGAAAACCGAGTCAAGCTTGTATAAGTAAAATTAAATTGCCGACGTGCAAAAGTAATTTTATTTAATGATAAACAAATAAAAATCCCACACGGCTAACAAAAAAAAATACAGTAAAGTTTAGAACCTCGTCGTTTTAAAGTCAGTTAAAAAAATATATATATAATATATACGCGTCGAATTGAGTACCTCCTCCGTTTTTTTCGTCGGTTGAAAAGTAACAGCAAAACGACTTATTTCATTGCAATCGTTAAATTTGGACAGATTATTTTGTTCAGAAAAATACTATGGTCATTCCAAGACACCAACATAATTATATCGTAGATCATTCCTCGTATTATTCTTGATAATGAATCATCTTAAAACACAATTACTAATTAGTGTATACATTATATTTAAAAGACATTTTTGTTATTTGTGCAACAAGTAGATTATCAAAATATGTACCTACCTAGTAATTAATATCTAAATAGTTGTTGGCAGCTGTTGATTATTAGTATATCCCTACTAATATTATAAATGCGAAAGTAACTCTGTCTGTCTGTCTGTCTGTTACGCTTTCACGCTAAAACTACTGGACCGATTTAAATGAAATTTGGTACAAAGAAAGTCTAGAGCCTGAGAAAGGACATAGGCTACTTTTTAACCGACTGAAAAAAAGGAGGAGTTTCACGCGGACGAAGTCGCGGGCAGAAGCTAGTATGTTATAATATAATAAATAATGTACACAGTATTTACAATAAAGGTTATTCTATTCTATTAAAAAAAAGGTTATTTTCAACCGACGAAAAAAATGGAGGAGGTTCTCAATTCGACGCGTATATTTACGCATAACTTTTTTTCACAATACAATTTACGCATATTCAGACATTTTTTTTGTTTATAATAGGTACGTACCTAATAACACTAAAAAAACTGCAATAACAATTCAAAATTAAGATTATCGCGCTCCAGATAATTTTAAATCTACTTATAGTATTATGAACGTCGAGAAAATATTAGTAGAGATTATTGGCAACCCTTAAAGGGAAAATTCCAGATAATTCTGCTTCGATAGCGTCCAGACAACAATCGCCTTGTGTTCAAGATATCTCGAGACTATCACTAGAATTCCAGGAACATAAAATAATTAGTAATACGCTGCGCTGTAAAATGAAATGAGAACTAATTAAAAATAATTATCGTCAGATAATTAATTCGTTCAGCGAAGCTTGCAAAAGCTTCTTCTAATAACTTACATTATTATAACATATCTTTAGTACCTATACTAATCTTTGACCAATATTATTTTATTTAAATATGGATACATTAAACGCTATTCTTTATTTTGATTGCGGAATTACATTCCAAAAAAGTAACGGATATTTTTGGCACGAAGATTCCTTAAAATTTTAATTTCTGCCTTTTGTATACGTTACTTAATATAGGTTTTTGACTTCCGGCGAAAGATACCAGAATCGCAATATATCAGACTCTTAGGATATCCTTGTTTTTGAGAATGTATGGATGTATGTTTGTTACTATTTGACGCAAAAACTACTGAATAGATTTTGATGAAACTTTACAGTAACATAGCTTATACAGAAATATAGAGACTAAATTTTATAACGATATTGTGTAAAATATTCATCGTGGGCAGACCAAGTCGCGGGCAGGAGCCAGTGTCTTATAACCAGACCGTGAATACCACACAGGCACAGTGTCACTAATGTGTGGAGTGCCTACCCTGGCACCATACTAACTCTCCCCCCAATACACGCACCTGACTAGAGCTGCAAAATGCCAATTCAGAAATACTCAGAATACAAGAACAGACCACCGACACACAGCGGGGACTCACCTTTACGTATCGGTGACGTTTGCGGAATGATTGGTAAAGCAATTTCGACTGTTAGGTATGATGCAGTGTGCAGAGTGATTTAACAGGTAATCCCACGGTAAAGGCTGACCGAACAGACTCACAGCGAACATACCGTTGACATAACACACAAGGGCGTGAATTCTATGCAGTGATAAATGTATGGATTGTCTGTTCGTGCGCATACGCAAAATATCATGTATCGATTTTACTTTAGCGATAGACTATTGTCATTTCAGTCGTGGTCAATATGGGAACTGAATCTATTTTTTTTTAAACGTCAGCCAATAAAATAAAATACGCGAGTTAAATGGAGGAGTGCAGGCGCGTGCAGTGAGGGTCGCGCATGTACTACGTCAGGGTAGGTCCTCCATCCATTTATATCATTGTGCCTATATGGAATGCACGCCCTTGTGGAGGAGGCAACTGCCCGAACCATATACAAAGTAATACAACGATTTGTTAGCAGTTCAGAACAATACTTGATAGTTATTGTAGTCACGTGAATTGGACATTCATGCAAACATCAAATACTATGACGTTAAGCTTTTTTAATCACAGCGAGCAATTATTTAGTGATATTGCTGTATTTTTCTAACGTGATCTTTTTGTCTTTACCTATGTCATACGTCGAAATATTATAAATATATTAAAGACTAGCGGCCTGCCCCGGCTTCGCCCGGATCCTTTTTCTTATAGCCTATGTTACCCAGTGATAATGTAGCTTTCTAATGAAAAAAGAATTATTAAAATCGGTCAAATGCTTTTTGAGTTTATTCGTTACATACAAAAACACAAATCTTTCTTTCTTTATTATATTAGTATTGATATAGAAGTATAGAATTCCTCCATTTCTTCACACCTTTTCGCATTCAAATTTCAACAGTCGGTCGAAGCTTTTTGAAAAATACCTAGCCTCGAACCCAGCAAACGTCATTTACTCGGGTGAGATTAAAAAAACAGTACACAAGCATTATTTACATTGTATATGTACTTAGTCCGCAGAACAATTGCAACGCTGTCGTGTTCCGCTTTGAAATTAAATACGACATTATTGGAAATGAAAAACTCAACTGAGAAACACAACTGGTTTCCAATACAGTTAATTAACACCGCAGCTTTGTAAAATAAACATCAGTTGTTGGGGTATATTAAAGTGACCGGAATAGGGTTGCCGGTTAGTCGCAAAAAAATACCGGACAACCCCAAAAGGGGGGGTATGGTAGGTTGCAAATTTAATATGCCATTTAAGTCAAATTTTTCAAAAACGACAAAAACACGTTTTTGGCTCTACCATAATTTTTTTTTTTTTTAGTTGCTTGGATTTAGGTAGTAAGGGCAGTAGAGCGAGCGAGAAGCGCCATGCTTACTTTTGTAGGCGCTTATGTACCGACTTTCTTCAAAATACCGGACATTATTCTAAACAGGCCTCGAAAATAACGGACTATACGAGTACGTGTTAACTTGTGGGTCCGTTAACTAAATCAAAGTTCTTGTGAAGCAATTATTAGGTTTTATTGATTAATTACAAAAATCGACGTGCTCCTTGTGTGGGAGCAGGATGGCGAGTGTTGCCAGTACAAGAATATTTAATTACATAGACTAATAATATTTGTTGTCTTAAACAATACGCTTAAATACCGCACATCTGGCAACCCTAATCCGGAAGCGTTTTCAAAGGACTATTTTCATTTGCGTACGTACGAAATACCACAATCGACTGAGAGGAGCGTGTTTGACGAGTGTCGGTAAACAATTTGGGCTATCCATGATATTTGACATACCTATGTGTTACATATCATTACATTTTCCAAAAATCTGACGCTGTTTAAAATATACGTAACCTTCTTTATATATAACTAGCTTCTGCCCGCGACTTCGTCCGCGTGGAACACCTCCTTTTTTGCAGTCGGTTAAAAATGAGCCTATGTCCTTTCTCAGGCTCCAGACTTTTTTTGTACCAAATTTCATTTAAATCGGTCCAGTAGTTTTAGCGTGAAAGCGTAACAGACAGACAGACAGACAGAGTTACTTTCGCATTTATAATATTAGTAGGGAATAGTAGGGATTAGCTGTCCGTTCCGACTTCGCACGGATCCCTTATTTTTATAGCTTATGTCACTCGGGAATAGTGTAGCTTCCCAACAGTGAAAGAATTTTTCAAATCGGTCCGGTCGTTTAGGAGCCTATTCAATCCAAACAAACAAACCTTTCCTCTTTATTATATTAGTATAGATTAGTATATATTCAGTTTAATTTAAGAACAATGAACAAACTAAACAAATTATCCAATCGACTACGTACATAATTGTTTAACAATAAAAAAGAACGTGGTTTAAGCTACAAATTCTAAATTTACTGAAATATGAATAATATTTGGAGCCTAAAAAAAGTTATTTTTATACATAAGAAATCTTATTTAGCCGTTGCAGATGTGAAATAGGCTTGGGGTAAAACAGCTAATGATAAATTCTGTGGTCTTAGCTGTCTTGGATGTCTTGTTGAAGACTTTTTAACTTTGTTGGAATGAAACAACATTAAACGGATTTAACTAGCGTATTTTATTTTATTGGCTGACGTTTCGGAGCCTTTACAGATTCCACAATCGTAGCACGACTGAGCCGACAATAGTCTTATGCTAAAGTCGAGGACGTGAGAGGATTCAATACAATATATAATAACCGCGAAGGCATATGAAATTATTTTTTAACTTTGTTTTTTTTTATTAGGATGACGTTTTGTTCGCAATGGCGAGAGTTTGTTCAAACAACCAACCAACAAGATCTGTTTTTTCAAAGTAGAGCAAGTTTTTTCTAACAATGTTCTACTCTAGACCAGGTCTTAATACTCGTAACATTTAGGCTTATAAACGCAAGTCAATAAGCAATCAAGTTAACAGAATGAAACAAGGCGTTGCAATCGCAACGGCCGCGGTCACGTACAACGCTACGGGACGTGCCGCGGCGCCGCTAAGGGTTCCAATTTATAAAAATAGACACGCATATCGATTTCATGTATGCAAAATCGTGCGTTTACCACCATATGCAACTTGACCGATAGCTTTGTTAATAATATCTATATATGTGCAATAATGTGCATTCCATAAAGGTACGTGAATAATGTATGCATTTGTACGCACCCGCTAACGTCTAATATGTTACGTACGAACAGTCAAATAAGTTACGAATAAGCTGTAACGTTTTTACTAAGAGAACTTAAGAGATAATACCTATATAATATTTTGAACACGTGGCCAGAATCGATATAAACTAAAACTAGCTGCCGCCACGGCTGTACATAAATATGATTCATTTTAATTACAATTAAAATAATTTATTAGCTCTAAGTACCAAATTTAACTAATATGTGTCTTTAATTCGCTAGAAGCGCGTCGTGCAGAATGAGGTCCAACCATAAGCCTGTAGCTTATGTCTCATTGGTTGAACATGACAGCTGGACCTCACTCTACACGACGCTCATCTTCAGAGTATTGATTAAAATGCATCTAGGTTAGTAAATCTGTCATATTGTCTTGATCTAGATATTTAGTAAAGACGTAGATAATATATATACGGGTCGAAGAACATAACTATTATTCTGTTAAGATAAGTTTCCGCGAGATAATTGCTACTTGAGACACTTGAAAAAATAAAGTCTCGGGGACCACTCCGTAAAACACTGTTTTAATTTCAACAACCCTATTTTACATCACAGTCGCTTCTTCCAAGGAAATGCTTATTGCAGCTTTAATATTGCGGCCCTGCATTGATATTTCTACTCTTATAACCAGTTTGAATGGACATTTCCATTTGACTTGAGTTATTGTTCTATTTTTTTTTTCGATACCGTCGGTCGGTCTGTTTTTCAATGTAAATAGGCAAAATTTGCAACACAGTTTCTAAGCAGTGGAGTTATATACGAACAAAATGCGGAAATAGGATTCCCCGGCTTGATCCGAACCGCAAAGATTTCTTGTGTACATAATTCGGGCTATTATCTCCACCGTCTCATCAGGTGAACAGTTAGTAAAGTAACCTTCGTTAATGAATTTGTTTATTGCGCTATGAAACCTTAAAGGAGTCTGCCCACTACACCGTATCATACCATGACCGTGCTATGAACGTATCAAGCACGGAAGGTAATACGTAAGGCGGTACGAGTCAGTGACGGAACGGTCCAGTGGACATAGTATCATGCTTTTCTATACAAAGAATATTTTTTGCCTGACACGTTCATAGCACAGTCATGGTATGATACGGTGTAATGGGCAGACTCCTTAATTTGTGATTTGATTCGATTCGAGGCTACTTTCAGGCACAGTCAGACAACAAAATCTCCGTAACAGGATTCCAACCTGCGACCTCAACCTTCGTGGCCAGGAGCTAAAATAAGCATTACAGACCCTCATACGAGTTGAGTTCCCAATTAGCAAAACTTTTAATCATTCTGTATTTCGCAAGTAAACTTCCAACAGATATCGTGTGTGTATGCAAACGCTGCAACAACTTGCAATATGAGCTTTAAACTTTAATAATGTTACATGTAGGAACTGTGAATGTGTTCTAGGAACGGGGTACATCTAAGTCAGTGTCAATTATTCCGGTTTAGTATTTCAAGATGCAACTATATACCTTGTAAATGCATTTTAACAATACTGATTTTTATTGTGTGAAAAGTCGCATGCAATTTTTGACGATGTGTTAATATTGTCGATATTATTTAACACGACTCTTTGGAATGTACTTTTTCGGTGTAAATTATTATATTTTACTTATATTTGTACAATATATAATAATTCTTGCGTATAATTCACCCACTGCTGGTGAAGTTGAATTTCACATAAATGTCAGGAGGCTTAAATTTGATGTATAAAATATATGAGTACCCACTTTTAACCTATTTTTACAAATAGTAGTACTCACATCACACTAACATTTGCCCCTAGGAGGATTTGAACCCGCAACCTGCGGTTGCATAGTCACTGGACCACTAGACTAACAGGCCGCCGTTGAAGGATTGGACAAATCTTACATCAATCGTTTATATGTATGCAATTAGTTCGCAATGCAATATTCACCGCAAAGCCTTATGCGCCAAAACACATTCGCATAGCAACAAAAAATTGTAAAAGTAAGAGTCCCAATGGAAAAAGAGTTATAAGTGATATGACGGATAAACTTAGAGTTGGACTTTAGCGTTCGACTATTGTCAGCTCGGTCGTGCTACGATTATGAAAAAAATAAAATAAAAATACGCGATTGGAATGAAACAACTATTAACGGATTTAACTCGCGTATTTTTATTTTATTTTATTTGCTGACGTATCGGATTCTTTACAGTTTCCATAATCGTAGCACGACTGAGCTGACAATAGTCTAGTAAATACGCGTGTTAAATCCGTTAATAGTTGTTTCATTCCAATGTGTAATAACCGCGAAGGCATCAGAAATTATTAAAAATACGCGAGTTAAGTCCGTTAATAGTTGTTTCATCCCTACTAATATTATAAATGCGAAAGTAACTCTGTCTGTCTGTCTGTTACGCTTTCACGCTAAAACTACTGGACCGATTTAAACAAAATTTGGTACAAAGAAAGTCTGGAGCCTGTGAAAGGACATAGGCTACTTTTTAACCGACTGCAAAAAAGGAGGAGTTCCACGCGGACGAAGTCGCGGGCAGAAGCTAGTTCCAATATATATTATGGGTTCTCCCATGTGTGAACTTCTGTTCCCACTGACATGTTGACGTACGCGCAGCAGTTACCGATAAAAAAATCTTTTAATTAGCAACGATTTTGATGAAACTTGAAATGAATAATCCAATGACGAATATGGGTACGAAAATTGTCAAATTTATATTAAGTATAGCCTAGCTCTTTTTAACCCCCGACGCAAAAACGACGGGGTGTTATAAGTTTGACGTGTCTGTGTGTGTGTGTGTGTGTGTGTCTGTCTGTGGCATCATAGCTCCCTAACGCATGAACCGATTTTGATTCTGTTTTTTTTGTTTGAAAGGTGTATATGTCGGGAGTGTTCTTAGCTATGTTTTATAAAAATCGTCTCAGTAGTTTAATAATTAGGGGGGGTTAAAGAGGGGATGTAAAAATAAATGTCTACAAATATACTCGAGTGGGGTATCCAATGAAAGAGGGTGACGAGTACATTACAAAATTGAAATCATAATGAAAATCGGTTGAGTCGTTCAAAAAATATTGGGAGTGAAAGTGGGGATGGAAAACCAAATGTCTACAAATATACCCGAGTGGGGTATCAAATGAAAGAGGATCGCGTGTACATTACAAAATTGAAATCATAATCAAAATCGGTTAAGTAGTTCAAAAATTATGGGGAGTAATAGTGTAAGTGGTAAGCCCAATGTCGACAAATATACCCGAGTGGGGTATCAAATGGAAGAGGATAACATGTACATTACGAAATTCCATGTGAAATGGAAATTAGTTAAAAATAATAATACGTAGTAGGTACCTACGTAGTACGTACCTACTTACAAAAAGTATGAAATAAAAAAATAAATTAAAAATTTAACAAACCCCCGACATAAAAACTAAAAGGCCCTCTAAAAAGTGTAACAATAATAAAATCTTAATATTAGTTACCTAAATATTAATATTTCTACAATGAAAACGTCATGTCGGGGGGACCGCTTTTCATTTAGGTGTACTTACTTACCTAATATTTACAATCTACCTAAACCTACGGTCTCGGAGGGCCTTTTAGTTTTTATGTCGGGGGTTTGTTAAATTTTTTATAAAATGAAGTACTATTAGCGGTACCAAAATCTACAAATCAAAACAGAATTTTCAATATCTAAGTACCTACTTTGTTTCCCCTAACTAAGGGATTAGATATCAATACAACGGTGAAAAGGGAAAAATCGCCCGAGGCAACATTATAAAAAACAAGGCATGTAAAATCTATTTTATATATAGAGACGCAGTTCAGTGGTGCATGAGCCAACTATCTACCGTTAGGTTGAGGGTTCAAATCCCGCCGGTGACCAATACAGCCAGATCAGGTCACATAATACTAGCGTTAACGATATCTATACTAATATTATAAAGAGGAAAGATTTGTACCTATTTTTGTATGTTTGTAATGAATAGACGTAAACAAACTGACCACGTGACCTTTCTTCAGGTTATGTCGCCTGTATTATTTACTAGCTTCTGCCCGCGACTTCGTCTGCGTATGATTAGTATTTTACACTATATCGTTATAAAATATAGCCTATATGTTATTCTGATGTATAAGCTATATTGTGGTAAAGTTTCATTCAAATCCATTCAGTAGTTTTTACGTGAAAGAATAACAAACATCCATACATCCATACTTACAAACTTTCGCCTTTATAATAGTAGTAGGATACCATTCATTATAATATTATAATTCTTTGACTAATACAGAATACCACTTATGTATGTGGAACGAGGTGCACATTTGTCCATCATCCAACGGGTGCCGCCGCGTGTTTTAAAACCGCTAGGTGCTCGTCGTAGAATGAGGTCCAGCTGTCATGTTCCACCAATCACAGGCCAGTAGCTTGTGTCTAATTGATGGAACATGACAGCTGGACCTCATTCTACACGACGAGCACCTAGTGGATTAAAGACACGCGGTAGCCCTTACTGTTTCATTTAATAAAAACATCGTGACCCAACTGTGTAGTTTTCTCTGGGTCAACCATTTTTTAAGAAGATTAATTTGAATAAAATATAATTAAACGATTGAGAGATGGTCGAGCAACGAAGAGTTCAATGAGCCACACTTAGGTACTTGACATTGTAAACGTTATATCATTGTAATAAGGTCCATCAATGTGCCACTTAACTGTGTTGAGTCAAACTTTAATAAAGTACTCGTTTTATTTTTTATATAATTATAATTTAATGCATATGAAACTTAAAATATATTGTGTAGGAATTATCTTTGGTCTCTGAATCTTACAGGAAAAATGTTTAGCATATTATATGTACATAAATTGACGCATAACTGAATATATTAAGTAATTATATTTAGTTAGTAAATTAATGTTTTTCTTGCATTTTATAATATAACTTGCGGTTAGCCCCGGCTTTGCACGGATCCCTATCTCTTAAAAAACTTAAAAACTATATACCTATTAATGGACAAGTCACAAATTGTTCTAGTCCCAAACTAAGCAAGGTTAATAACTAGAAGACTTGAGTAACATCATTATACCCAATTAACCTCCTGACACTGGCCGTTTGGACAGATTGGGATAGAAATAATAGTAATAATATTTTTTAAAACACTTTCTGGGGTGCTTCTGCAAATATATGTGACTAGGTGCACAAAAAGTATGTCATCCTATATAGGCTTAAAATTTCCACATTTGACAGTTACTAATATTATAATATATAATTGACAGTTGTGTAGTTAGACAGTGAGTGTATAATTTGGTAGGTACAGCTTAAGTTCAGGCATGACGACTAGTTTTTTCTTTGCCCATCAAGTAGATTACCGAAAATTAAGGACACATTTTTTTTTATCTAACAAATAATGACAAATAAAATAAACAAGTGCTTCAAAACTTCGAGAGTGGGAGTTCGGGTGTCGCGTTTTGGAATAAATTTGACCATAACGTGACGTCATGAACTTTAAACTTTGGGAGTACATATCTTACATAAGGTAAAAGCACTAATGCTCGACATTGAACTAAAGGATGACACTTTCGAAAAAAACCGTTCGAAATAAGAATAATACTTAGTTAGATTACATCACTATGGGTTTACAAGATGCCTAGTGTTATCTATGATACGTGGCCAAAAACTTTCGTACACTTTCTTTAACAAATTTTCAAAATTGCGTCAGTTTTAAATAAACATGTAAGCAGGTTGTCAAATGCGCGGTAATTCTTACGTCTTTTCTTAAGGGAACCAGTTTTTCTCAGGTATGATTTTGTTTTCTATATTAAAGATTATTGCTTCTTTTTGTTTAAATATCGTAAGTATATGAAGTTATTGATAAACTAAGAAGGTTGATGTTTTATTCCGGCTAGTTTTTATAATATTTTAGAGGGGTGTCTACAATTAGTACCAAAAAATGATATAAACCTAAAAGCCGACATGTGTGTCTTCTTTTGGGGTCACAACAAATTAAATCTTTCAGCTGTTCTTTTTGCAAATTTAATATCTGTGTCCTGTAAATAAAGTTTATGTTTAAGTTTCGTGCGATTTGAATAAGGCTTTCCAACAGTAGACAGTGTCAACTATTAGGGTATAAGTATGTGTCAACTATTAGTTCCATTGTTTTCAGATTCATTCTTATGGGCTATTTTCTCGCTTAACAAATATAGGTAGGTACCTAGTAAAGAATGTTCAACGGCCAAGTCACACGACATTGACTATAATAATAAAGAAATTGCAGTAAGGAACCTTAGACTTGGCACGAGTTTGTCGTCTACATTTCATTACTTTTTAGAGATAAACAAGCTGCTTTATCGAGGCTTGGCTAGTTTTATATATAATGTTTTTGATGGGGTTTCACATTTTTTTGTAGAAACGTGGAAAATATATTGATTTATTTTATTAGATTTTCTTATATGTCATTTTTTCTTTTTTCGATTTTCCTACTTTTTATAGTTTTCCCTTTAGGTGGTCATTAAACCCTAACTCTGTACCAAATTTCAGCTCTCTGAGTTTATGGGAAGTACTAGTTATTTTGATGATCATGAGTGAACGAGTGTCGTAGGTAAATGCGAAACTTTGCTTTTGCTTAACTTCGGAACTAAATGACCTAAAATCTTGAAATTTTGAATTTTTAGTATGTATGTGATTATATAGCTTACTGGATGACTAAAATTTCTGCGTTCTGGTTTTATTTAGAGGTTCTCAAATAGTCTGAAGTTTGTAGATGAGTATACCTATCAAAAGAATTAAGTATAACATGCAATTCACTATGTGATTTTATATTATAAGCCAATTGAAACTATTTATGTTGATTTTTTAAAGTAAATATAATGATTAAAACAAGTGATAAGGATAAGAATATAAGTATTTTATTATCTGTTTATTAATAAGTTGATTTTTTATTATTTGCTGTCGATTTCTTTTGAGTACACATATTTTAAAGGGATTTTAAGTTATGTCTTCTATTAGTGCTAATTAATGTCTATAATTAGTGAATTCAATTTTTGGCGCTGTCATCTAATAGTTCCTATGACAATGCATGCAAAAATATTTTTATTTTAAAAAACGTGTTACTTATTACAGTATTTGTATGAAAAAGTTAATTTTTAGTTGTTGATGTGCTAGCAAAAAAAAATTGAACATTCTTTGTCTAATAAAAATATTTTATTTTGAAGAAGGAAGTTTGACTTGTCCTTAAAGTGTCGAGCATTAGTGCTTTTACCTTACATATCTTTGTCATTTTTCAACTGTTTGAGAAAAAACATGTCATTGTGTCCAATAATTTACAAATATCCCAATGAAGGACTACCTAAATAGATTTTCTTTACCCACTCATCATACCTATTAACCTTACACGCTATCCGATATCACTTACCCGCTGTAGGATCTGCACTGGTGTCAGGAGCCTCCAGGAGGTGGTAATCGGCGTTGCTCTCCAGGCCCTCAGCGATAGACTGCCACGCCTCCTTCGAATGACTGTTGTTGCTCGTCTGATGGATATTGTCCACATCGCTGTCACCCAGGCTACTGTCTCGTTTCACTTTAGGTTTCTTTTCTTCTCCGTCTTGGTTCCTTCTTCTTCGTTTGTATGGTGTGAATAAACGTACTGGGCCCATTGCTGTGAAGGAAAATCTACATGAATATTGTTGTACAATTTTTTTACAAATGTTCCTACTTATAATAATTTAAACATAAAGAGAGCCTAAAGTTGCTTATGGTATACAGATAGATTTAGGCATTTTTATAATTATAACATCACTGACTGACAGATATGCGCACAACCTAAATAATTGTAGAAATCTGACTTTCAAGTGTGTGTTTACGGTTGTGACTTAAGCATCTGATTCTACCCTAGATAGGGTTAAAAAGGAGAGCAAACTGTAAAGAATCACTTGTGTCTGGTTTATATTTGGTTAAAATTATTCAAAGATATCTCCATTTATATGTGGCATTGATGCTTCAGTTTTGTTTAGTATGAAAGAATGTGCATGCAGATATCCATACATACACACATGTTAACTGTTAACTCACTTTTATTCTTTACTACCATACATAATACACACAGACAATCCACTCAAAATAAATATAGCTTGTCTTCTCTCCAATAAGGGAATTCTTGTTATCAAGATATATTTATTAGTATGTTTACAAAAAGGTGACATTGTAGTCTGATTGATAATAAATCTTATGAATATAGATAATTCAATTGAATTATGGCCACTTACTAGCAATTACATTATTATTCAAAAGGTAAATGAACTCTACTTAGTAAAGAAACAATATCCACTTTCAGAATGATCTTGACAATGTCAAATTTCCTTAAATTACAACTCTCAGATGAAAAACTAATCTTTGTAAACACACAAAATGTGCATGCATTTATAGTTTGTGAAACATGCCTCATAAAAATAAAGCTATAAATTGGCATTTTGTCAAATAGCAAGTACTGTACAGAAAATTCATACTGCATTATATTTTATGCTGACATAATATTGTTCATTACCGGACTGATCATCGCAGCAGGCTCCACAGGTACAACTAGTAGCATGCGGGGTCAGCACTCCCTCATCGATTAGAGCCTGTATACTCCGGCCCCCGAACCGTATCGACCGTTTCCAGTCCTTACTCGAAGCTCTCCCACACAAAGCTTCAAATTCACTAGGGGTATACCATTCCATGCCGTACTTTATACACCTGCCGCGGCCGCCGGACCCGAACCTCTGTTTATGTAGCTCTGCAGATGTGTTTTTACACCTCACTGGCAGTATGGGCATGTTGGCAGTCTCCGCCCAAGAGCGCGCGCTCGTCGTCCTCGACGGAGGCTGCGTGGGGCCCTCCTCGTGCGACCGCGTCGGCGACGGCGGGTTCTGTATCACTATATGCGTCGCCTTTATGTCCTCGGAGACTGGCCCGCCTGAGATGAAGCCGTTGTCCACGCAGAGCATCGGCTTGAAGTGTGGAAGTTGGTCGGACGTGATGACGTTGAACGTCGTCCCCGCTATGAGCGTGCCCACTGGCAGCGACACCGGCACCGTCACGACACCATTAGAGTCCGCAGAGAGCCTTGCGCCCTTAATTCCACTGGCCAAAACAGCCGTACCGCCGCCATCGCCTCGCTCGACGTCGTGACCGCTCGCCGCTGCCAACGGATCGGGCTCGGGAACTTCGGTAATGTCCGGCATAACGACGTCTTCCGAACTCCTGTTATCCGCCATCGCTTCCCGCCTCCCGCCCCGAGACCCCTCGCCGAGCGCACCTATTTTTTCACGAGAATCACATCAACGTTTAACCGCTCGACCGAGCGCACTCGAAATGATAAATGAACTTCGTTCGGCCACCGTCCGCCATAATTAATCGAAATATGAAAACATTTCACACACGTACGCTCCTTAGGTTATGGCGGCAAATTTAAATTTGGAACGAGTTTGTTATTGACGTAAAAAATCACGTAATTTTTATCACGTTTACAATTTAAATTACTTGTTATGTTCGAAAATTGCAAATGTTTGCAAAACAATGCGTGTACGAAATCGATACGTAATTAGAGTAACTATTTACAGGTGTCATAGTTTTGATGGATTCAGTTTATGTAAAATTGTGCAGTATAATAATATTGTGCTTGCAAAATATTCAATGTCAAAAATATTATTATCCCATTATTCATTAATATTACTAAATATTTGTGCAAGTATTAGCATACTATTTCCATATTAAATCTGACTAATATTTTAGAAGTGTGAACGTACCCGTTATTTAGGCATTATTGATTTTCTGAACGCCATATTCTTACGCAATATTAACCGGCTAAATTTAGATACATGGTATATCTCAACCAATACACTGAAAGGAGAATTTTTAAACTTGCTTAGTTTATATACGTAGCTTTTCGTTCTTGCACGAATCTGCCAAACTGCCAAGCAAAATAATAATAAATAAAGGAGGGAAATATCAAACAAAATATGTTATCACTATTTATTTTGCATCATCGTATAAACTTTCACGAATAGAAAATATTTGTGATTTATATTGATTTTGAAAATGTGTAAATATTTATAACGCCGGGACAATCGCGTTACAGTAGTGTTTCTGAGTAGCTAATATTATTGAGAAATGGAAGAATTACGATCGAAACACAAATCACTGCACAATGCTGCGCATCACATCGCTCTGGAGTGCATAAATCCCCAGGTATTAACTAAATACTTGTTTACTTTATGTAAACCTGAAGATTTTGGAAAATCAGTGTTGCGTCTTACATAAAACCATCACAACTTGCGCAGGTATATTAAAAGTTCATTTATAGTTTGCGTCCAAACAACAGGTAAATAAAATATCAAAGTTGAAACTATTGTATTATTTTCGTTAAGACCGTCTTGTATTAGTATGTATTGTTAATAAATGATACAGCAATTTATTTACAGATAAAGATCTTTCACTCATAATGATGAAGAGCAGGTTCTTCGGCGGCTCTCACTGCGGAGGCCTACAGATGGACAGAGTACTTTGTGTTTATTTTGCTGAAAACATTGTGTGACCATGCCATTTTGAAAATGGATTGTGATATTTTGTCCTTCATTCTTTTTAAATTTACTAGCCATGCTATTTTTAATTTGTAAAACATAATGAGACAAAAACAGCCATTCAAGAGTTAAATAGTAACTGCAATTCTACTAGAATTGTTATCTTTTTGAATCTATGTAACTATCCTAAACACAGAACAAACTGCTAGTACAGGAACTGTTTAAATTAAAATACACAATATTTCCATGAGATTTGAATATTTATTATTGTAGAATTTTAGGTAAGAGACCATAATAATCCACACCTAGCTATTATCGTACAAATAATATAAATTCTCCAACTTTTCTACAATGCAGATATATTTCTTTCCCCACACTTGTTTCCGGACAAAATAAGCATTCTTCGTTCAAAAATGGCATCACGATTTGCACGTGTGTAGCACCACCGCTTGTTCACAGTACGTTTCTCTCACCCATGTCTGTGCCTGGGACAGCCGAGCCATGGCTCCCCGTACCATGTGCATCCGTATCCCTCACCAGTCAGACTCCAGCATGCGTTCCAAACGCAGAACAGCCCCAAGATGTTCCACCCGAAGGGGCTTAAACCGCACCTTGTAAGTATTGCTTGGTTAATACAGAAGGATTTGCAAGCTTTTAGAAATGTTTTATGTACTTGTACTGTCTATTACAATACTTATATGTATATATGGCATTAAGTCCGGCTTTTCTACATTTTGTTTTTTTTTGTGCAATAAAGTGTAAATAAATAAATATATATATACTGACAAAAGTTTATATGTCCAACTGTATTAAAGGTTTAACTTAAGAAAGTACACAAAACAGTATATATGTGTATAAAATTTGGAAGCTTGCAAATTCTACAGTAAAGTAGGCATCACGTTCACTTTGGCTTTAACACAGCTTATATAATTATAATACCATAGATGTGATTTGTTATTGTTTAATAAGAATGAAAAATAATTATTATCATCAATTTCCTTCAAAACTGTACTGATACAGTTTATGGAGAAATTGCTATTACAAAGGATCTGTCTGTTAACATGTATAATGTATTTTAGTAAGAAGATATTTTGTTAATGACTTATAATAATTAAAGATAACACTGTGCCTATGTCAGGACCCCATTTCAGCAATGTTATAATGAGGGCCACCGCGTGTCAGATATCCGCTAGATGCGCTAGTGTAGAATGAGGTCTAGCTGTCATGTACCACCAATGAGAGGCAAGCTACTGGCTTGTGATTGGTGGAACATGACAGCTGGACCTCATTCTACACTAGCGCATCTAGCGGATTTCTGACACGCGGTGGCCCTGATTGAGTATTGAAAAGTGTCAATTTGAATTGCAAAGCATAGTCGTACCAACTGTAGATTCTTGTTGAGTATGTAGTGTAATTAAATAAAAATTGAAAACTGTTGCGTCGGTGAAATATATATCTGCACTGACAATATATTTTTATTGTGAAACATTTTTAATTGGAATGAAACAACTTTAAACGGATTTAATTTTATTGGCTAACGTTTTGGAGCCTTTACAGATTCCATAATCGTAGCACGACTAAGCTGACAGTCGTATGCTAAAGTACTATGATATCTGCGAAGGCATCAGAAACTATTAAACATTTTTAATGTATTTTTATATATATATGTTACCCAGGACGGCCGCGCATATAGTACCCCCAACGACAGCCCGATCCTCGGGCGGGCGCTCTGCCTCACGCCGCGGGGCAGCCCCGTGCCCGGGCGCGTGTCGCACCTCAACGAGAAGTTCCAGGACTCGCTGACATTGACAGCTGACACCGAGGCCCTGGTCGCGAAGATCAGCGCCATGTTCCCAACTGTCAGCGAGACACATATCAAGATATTGTTGAAGAAGTAAGTTAATGTTGTCATTTCTGGAGGTGTCACTGTCACTCATCCCTACTAATATTATAAATGCGAAAGTAACTCTGTCTGTCTGTTTTTTTACGCTTTCACGGTAAAACTACTGGATTTGGACCGATTTAAATGAGATTTGGTACTAAGAAAGTCTGGAGCCAGATAAAGGGCATAGGCTACTTTTTAACCGACTGCAAAAAAGGAGGACTTCCACGCGGACGAAGTCGCGGGTAGAAGCTAGTTTCAAATAACGCATACAGTGCCACTGACCGTGCGTCACCGTGACTTTACCCTGTGCCTATTACGCACATGTGCGTTCATGATATTATTATTTAGTTACTTTCACCGTGTGTCTTCAACGCGTACATGAGTTATGTTAGTCGATTTTCTTATTTTTTTACTATACTCGTATATCAAGGACAATTATAATCGACTAGCTTCTGCCCGCGACTTCGTCCGCATGGAACTCCTCCTTTTTTGTAGTCGGTTAAAAAGTAGCCTATGTCCTTTCTCAGGTTCCAGACTTTCTTTGCACCAAATTTCATTTAAATCGGTCCAGTAGTTTTAGCGTGAAAGCGTAACAGACAGACAGAGTTACTTTCGCATTTATAATATTAAGTAGGGATATTTGAGATTACAAATTAAGTGACTATGCACTAGAATGTCAATTATATAGGAATTGATTGAGCGAATTTGTCTCTCTTCTCTCTTGCTGCGTTTTGTTTTATCGAACGATGTAGTCAATCCTATTCTGAGCGATTTTCTGTATATTCTGCGTGTGTATATTGTTTTAATGTTATTGGTTGATTGTTTAAGATCTTGTCTCGTAAAGACGCGCATTTCCAGTAACCGAAATAGCCTTGGTCCCAATTAGTTCGAATAATCGAGTTTCCGCTGTAGTCCTAATCCTAACAAATATTATAAATGTGAAAGTAACTCAGTCCGTCTCGCTTTTTCGCTAAAACTACAGAATTTTAATTAAATTTGGTACACAGATAGTCTAGAGAATAATTGCAATGCAATGCTACACTTTTGCGATTGTTTTATAAAATGCAATTGAACGTAATTTCTGCATAATATTGTAATAAGTTACATTTTACATACATGTAAAAAATGCATATGAATGAATGAATGAATGAATGTATGGATTCATTCATTCATTCATTCATTCAACTCAGTCCGTCTCGCTTTTACGCTATAACTACAGAATTTAAATTAAATTTGGTACACAGATAGTCTAGAGAATAATTGCAATGCAATGCTACACTTTTGCGATTGTTTTATAAAATGCAATTGAACGTAATTTATGTATAATATTGTAATAATTTACATTTTACATACATGTAAAAAATGCATATAGCGAATAAATATTTACGCTACGCTCTAGCGAAATCCATATTTATATATAATACTAGCGGTGCGCCCCGGCTTCGCACGGATCTCTAATTTTTTTCAAAATATTCTATAGCCAATTATTACTCAGGGTGAACGTAGCTTCCCAACAGTGAAGGAATTATTAAAATCGGTCCAGCAGTTTTTGAGCCTATTCATTACAAACATACAAAAATAGGTACAAATCTTTCCTCTTTATAATATTAGTATAGACTTAATCTACTGCTCTTTGTTGGTTTAATAAAACTAAAAAAAGATTTGACTAGATCAATATGCTTTTTTTATTCTTTTCGCTCTAATGTCTCTAGTCAGATTCGTTCAAAGCAAACTTTATTGAATAATCAAGTTGAAATAACAAAATTCAGAAGACATTATAAGAGAATGTATGTGGGCGGTTAATTGTGTCTCTGAGTACAGATTGGTAGCCAAGCTTATTAAGGCATTTTGTAATATATTCCAATTACAGATACTACAATCGGGAGGCGGTGGTGATAAGCGCTTTGCAAGTGGAGAAGCACCCTATCACCACGCCGGGCCCTCTGACGTCATCGCCATGCGCGGTCCGGATGCAAAAGGGCGCCATGGGGGTCTACTCCGCCCTGCAACTAGCCAAGGGGGTCTCGGGGTCGTTGCACTCGGCCCATTTGACCCCACTTACCGGTACACCGCATGGTTAGTATATAAAATACTAGCGGTTCGCCCCGGCTTCGCACGGATCTCTTTCACTCAGGGTGAAGGTAGTTTCCCAACAGTGAAAGAATTTTTCAAATCGGTCCTGACGTTTTGGTGCCTACTCAATACAAACAAACAAAACTTTCCTATTTATAATAGTAGTATAGACTAATATAGTAAAGAGGAAAGGTTTGTTTGTGTTCTACTGGACCGATTTGAGAAATATTATTTATTCTTTCACTGTTGGAAAGCTACTTTATTCCCGAGTGACATAGGCTATATTATATTTTGAAAAAAGTTAGGGATCCGTGCGAAGCATCGTAATCAGTTTTTCGCCCCTCCTGATAAAATGACTTTGTTGAGTTAGCTCACTTTCGATCTAGGTGTGCGTTCACAATGTCAACATGTTTAGATCGATAGTACAAATTTGACTAATATTATCAATACATAGATAGATAAGCCTGATAAGAGCGTGAATCAATGCCATAGCGGATATAATTCGCACACCTAGTACCAAAAGGAGATAACTCAAAAAAGTTATTTTTTCAGATGAACCGAAAAACTGATTACGATGCTTCGCATTTGATTGATTAATCCTAACTAATATTATAAATGCGAAAGTAACTCTGTCTGTCTGTCTGTCTGTCTGTTACGCTTTCACGCTAAAACTACTGGACCGATTTAAATGAAATTTGGTACAAAGAAAGTCCGGAGCCTGAGAAAGGACATAGGCTAATTTTAACCGACTGAAAAAAAGGAGGATTCCACGCGGACGAAGTCGCGGACAGAAGCTAGTATGTCCATATGCTCGCAGGAGTTTTTTTTGTATAGATTTATGCATTTTATATGAAGCTAAAAGAGTTAGCTTAAATCTGTTTTATTGGTAGGTAGGTCTTGCTATAAAGCTCTTAACATTTTTATGTCCGTTACCCTTATGACCTAACTAGGGTCACTGATTTCACCCCTCCTCCCAACGACGAACTCGCGCGCTAGTCGGCGCTACGCTGTGCTCAGACTTGTCACTTTGAAATTCGGCGTTCGAGACAACTACCAGCTGTTAATAGTTGTTTCATTCCGATGTGTAATAACCGCGAAGGCATCAGAAATTATTATGCCAGCTGATTGTTACTCCCGCGAACCTAGTTTTTTTTTTTAAACTTTAATGTACTTAAGTACTTATTTCTTTAAAGTTTTTATTGTTGTATAACATGTATCAAATAGGATTTGGATTTGGATTTGGATTTATTGGCAATTTATTTGAAGGACAACTTACTACTATTATACAATTACAACAATTACAATTAGGTACATTTTTTTTTTCTTATATTATATATACACATACTGCTATCTGGTAGTCCCCAAACTAGGCTGAGCCTGTATCTTGGGGCCTACGAATTAAAAACAAAACAACGTTCAAAATGCTATAAGAAATTCGAAGGTGTTATTAGAAAAGTTTAGATTTTCGAGTTAGCTCCCTTTAGATCTAGGTATGCGATATGTCACGAGGCGCGACTGTCACACTATCAACGCACTTGTTGACAGTCTGACAAGTGTCACAGCTGTTTATTCTATTCATAATGGTACGCGCAAGATTTTTCCTTGCAAATATTAAATTTTATAAATCCTACGTGAAGTTTCATTTCAATTGTGCACTGAACAATGCGAAATGGAAATATCGTGAGTTTATAAATGAAGGTGAGGTTCGTAAGTGATATTTTCAAATGATTTTGCGGTTATTACACACTAGCTTCCACCCGCGACTTCGTCCGCGTAGAACTCCTCCTTTTTTGCAGTTGGTTAAAAAGTAGCCTATGTTCTTTCTCAGGCTCCAGACTTTCTTTGTACCAAATTTCATTAAAATCGGCCCAGTAGTTTTAGCGTGAAAGCGTAACAGACAGACAGACAGACAGAGTTACTTTCGCATTTATAATATTAGTAGGGATTAGTAGGGATTGGAATAAAACAATTTAACTCACGTATCTCTATCAATAATTTATGACTTCGCGGTTACTACTTACTCATTGGAATGAAACAGTTACAACGGATTTAACTCGTGTATTTTACTATTTGCAGGCGTTTTGAAAACTTTACAATTTCCATATCCGTAGTACCACTGAGCTGACGATAGTCTAACACTAAAGTGTTACTTTAGTACGAGTTATTTTTGTTTTAGTTAAGTGATGTTTTAACGTTAGACTTCGTCAGCTCAGTCGTGATACGAATATGGGCATTGTAAACGTCAGCAAATATAATAAAAAATAGAAGTTACATGAGTTACATGACACAACAAGAGGTATCTGTAGTCAAATTTTTCGTAACTAATTTTAACCGACTTCAAAATAAGGAGGACTCCAACAATATTAAAATAATTAATAATATTTAATTAATAGTACATTACGCACCTAGGCCGGTAAAATAAAAAATGTCTCAGATCACATGTAATTGTCGTCCGAGGCGAAGCCGAGGTTGACAAAAATGTGATCTGAGGCTTTTTTATTTACTGGCCGAGGTCAGTATACTATTTTTCTGTTCGACGAAGCCAGAAAGCGGCAATTTCATTTAGCGCAGCGGCCCGGAAGTTGGTGCTTTCTGGCCGGAGGACAGAAAAAATATTTTTTTCTTTTACTTTTTGCGTGTTTTTCAAATGCGCTTTTTTGTGTTTACTATGTAGTTAAGTTTTTTTTAGCAGTTGTTTTTTTAAATAAGAATAAGCATTATATTGTTTACTTTCATGTGGTATATCATATTGTGCGCAGGGTCTCCGTCGCTGCTGCGGCCCGCGTCTGGCGCCTCCAGCTACTACGGCGCTCGCTCCACTAGCAGCCAGCCCGCCCGCCACCAGTCGCCCAAGATGAAGCTCAAGTAGGCTAAACTCAGTTTATAAACCTACTAGTTTTTGCCCGCGACTTCGTCCGCGTGGAACTCCTCCTTTTTTGCAGTCGGTTAAAAAGTAGCATATGTCCTTTCTCAGGCTCCAGACTTTCTTTGTACCAAATTTCATTTAAATCGGTCCAGTAGTTTTAGCGTGAAAGCGTAACAGACAGACAGACAGACAGACAGAGTTACTTTCGCATTTATAATATTAGTAGGGATTAGTAGGGATGTAAAGGGGTGTTATCGAGGGCGTGTATTCCGTATAGGCACAATGATATAAATGTATGAAGTGCCTATCCTGACGCCATACTTACGCTTACCCCACTGCACGCGCCTGGGTGTTATAATTTTGATGTCTCTGTGTGAAACAATGAACTGATTTTGATCTTTTTTTAATTGAAAAGTAATTTAATTTAAAAAATTCTGATGCCTTCGCGGTTATTATACATTGGAATGAAACAACTTTAAACGGATTTAACTCGCATATTTTATTTTATTGGCTGACGTTTCGGAGTCATCTCAGTCGTGCTACGATTATGGAATCTGTAAAGGGTCCAATAAAATAAAATACTCGAGTTAAATACGTTTATACTTGTCTCATTCCAATGTATAATAACCGGGAAAGCATCAGATTTTTTTAAATTAATTTACTTTACAATTAAAGAAAGATCAAAATCAAAAGTTGTCTAATTCCGATGTGTAATAACCGCGAAGGCATCAGAAATTGTCTCATTAATATCGCTATTATTTTGTATACAGGTATTTGAAGAGCATATTCCCGAAGGCCGAGGAGACGCTGATCCTGGACATCCTGGCGAACAAGGACAACAACGTGCAGAAGGCTAGCCAGGAGCTGTCCGGCATGGGGTTCACCCGGAAGGTACCTGGGTGGATCTTTGAGCGTTTGAAACTCTATAATAACTACTGATACCTTCGCGGCTATTACACATTGCAACGATACATCTATAAACGGATTTAACTCGCGTGTAAATAACTAACGCAATAAATAACAAATCAAAAAATCATATATCACTTTAGCGTTAGACCATTGTCGGCTCAGTCGTGCTACGATTATGGAAACTGTAAAGATTCCGAAACGTCAGCAAATAGAATAAATATCCGTTTGTTTATACTTGTTTTATTCCAATGTTTAAAACGCTGTCATTGTAGTCTCAGAATGTATTTAAAAACAGAATTGATAAGTAGAAGGAATGAAACAACTTTAACGGATTTAACTCGCGTATTTTATTCTTATTGACTATTGTCAGCTCAGTCGTGCTACGATTATGGAATCTGTAAAGGCTCCGAAACGTAAGCCATTAAAAATAAAATACGCGAGTTAAATCCGTTAAAGTTGTTTCATTCCAATGTTTATAATAACCGCGGAGGCATCAGAAATTATTAAGTAGAAGGAACTTTAAAATTGTCTCCTGGTACTGTTTCAATTGATACTTAATACATAATATCATTTGCAACAGTTATCGATATAGCTGGCGACAATGATGAATGAGTTCGGGTTGGTATAGGTTAGATTCCTGTATTGGTTCGCGTTCTCATCTATAAATCCAAGGGCGTGCATTCCATATAGGCACAAAGGTATAAATGTATGGAGTGCCTACCCTGACGCAGTACACGCGCGACCCTTACTGCCCGCGCCTGAGATCTACTAAGCGAAATGAGCCATATAACTAAACGACAGCGGCAGACTAAGCGCCTGACTAATTTTGGTGAATAGCGAATATAAGTTTCTTACGCATTTATCTTTTTTTTTTTTCAAGGAGGCACAAGAAAAACGGACTCCGGAGCCGCCCCCGCCACCTGCCAGACAAGTTCCCGTTATCAGGACACTCGAGCAAAAGAACGAATGTAAGTTACCACACGCCGAGCCTTGCCACACGCTCGTGCAGAGGCGAGGCCGCGAGGGAAGTAGCGGGGAGAGGAGGCAGAGCGTAGTGTGGCCAGTCTACTAGGGATGCCGCACGAGTAATAATAAATAAAATAAATAGTAATATCTTGCATTTTGTAGTATAAAACAAAACACGTAATAATTAAAATTATAAAATCATTTTCCTTTATTCGGTAAATATGACCCAATGACCAAGGGACACGTCAATTGTTACTAGCGCTTTGTATAAAAAAAAAACATTTTACAATATCGGGGTTATAGTAATAATTTATTATAATTAAAATATTTTGTTATGATCCCTACTAATATTATAAATGCGAAAGTAACTCTGTCTGTCTGTCTGTCTGTTACGCTTTCCCGCTTAAACCTCTGAACCGATTTTAATGAAATTTGGCGCAGACAATCTTTGGACCCTGAGAAAGGACATAGGCTACTTTTAAACCGACTGCAAAAAAAGGAGGAGTTCCACGCAGACGAAGTCGCGGGCAGAAGCTAGTAGTCTATAAACTACTTTCATATATTACTAGCGGTCCCGGCAGACGTCATCCTGCCCGTTCGAAATTCAAATTAGGTAACTTTAGTTAGACAACGTTTGTATGGGAAAAGAAAAGGGCTGTTTTTAGGGTTTTCCCGGCATTTATTCGATTTTTTCTCGCCGCAAGAACCATCCTTGGACTTCAACAAACATTTAAAGAAAAAATTGGCCAAATTGGTCCAGGCGTTGTCGAGTTATGCGCTTACCAACACATTTTGCGATTCATTTTTATATATAAGAATTGTAACATTTTTCTATACTAATCTTATAAAGAGGAAAGATTTGTTTGTTTCGATTGAATAAGCTCCAAAACGACTGGACCGATTTGAAAAATTATGTCACTGTTGGAAAGCTACACTATTCCCGAGTGACATAGGCTGTAAAAAAGAGGGATCCGGGCGGCCCGCTAGTAGTCTATAAACTGCTTTCGTATATTTTAAATTGATTATTGTTAAAAAAAAATTAAATATATTTATTAAAATTCCAGTAAAACAGAAACTCCAAAAGAAATACACAAACATAGCGGAACGGGTGATATCACTCGCCCTCGAGAGCGTGGAGTACAACGAGGAACGAGCCGACCAGATACTCTCGGCCGTGCTGGTGGACGAGGAGGCCCCGAAGGCGCCGAGCAAACCCGCGGCCAAGGACGAGAGGAGGACGAGCGCCGAAGCCAAGTCGGGGTGAGTTTGCTGCGCTTGTTTACGCTGTGAAGTGTCTATGATGGCAGATATGTGTTTCTCGCGTTTTTGTTAAACATGCTATAGTGGAGTGCAGTAAGGAATAAAAATCGCAAACCTCGGAATCTAGGACCAGTCAATGGTATAAAAAGGGTTTTAATGCTTAAATTACAAACTTAAAAGTACAATTTTATATCGGCCAAAATTGTTATTAATTATTTCTGATGCCTTCGCGGTTATTACACGTTGTAATGAAACAACTATTAACGGATTTAACTCGCGTATTTTTATTTTATTCGCTAAAAATGTGGAACGCTTCACGATTCTATCTTAATATTTTAACAAATGAAATAAAATAAAAATACGCGAGTTAAATCCTGTAATAAGAGACTATTAAAAACACATTCCCAAAGTTTTTATAAAGATTCATTGACTGGATTATTCCGAGGTATAAACCTAACGGCACTCCACTACTAGATCCTATGGTGACGCTTTTCATAAGATTTTTGAAAATTCACTATAAAAACGAGAGTGCTGTGCTTATCATGAGATCCTAGAAGCTAGTTTTATCATACAATACGTTTAATTAAAGTGTATCATATATGAAAAGGGTCATTGAACTGTTGTTATAATATGATTATTAATATGAAATTCGTTTTCAGAGGAAATAAAAAAAATGCTTTTTATTTTCATCATCGGCGATACAGTAGTGTTGTGATACTTATTGTTTATGTTCTTAAGTTTAGTCTAAGACAATTATGACGAACGTTTCAAATGCTCAAAGATCAACCCAAATGCGCTTTTTTTTATTATTTTCGAAAATAAAGTCACAACGCTATTGATCCCAAATCATCGATAACTTTTTCACCGTCGTTCTTATTAAATATGGGTATTTAAAAAAAGATAAAAATTGACGGTGAGAGGGTAAAGCCATTTTGATGTTTGATTGAAACAAAACAATATTTTTTACAAATCCGTACATTTTCATACAAATAATTGATAATTAATTTAATTTATAATGTTTTTATACAAACTACAAAAATAACAAAAACATATTTTCTAACATTAAATAATCAATACATATGTTTGAACAGTTCAATTTATATGGTCCGTGTTTAGCATTAGTGTTTCAACCCACACCAAGCTAGTTTTGAGATATCGGCGCTTAAAGTTTTTTGAGAACATTCTTCTTTTTCCGCTTATTTTAAGCAAAAAAATATTGTTATGTGGTATCATTTTTTTTGTTGAAGTGCATAGATTAAGGATATAAATGTATTTATTTCAATAAATTCATAATTAAATAGAAAATGCAGAAAAATGGTTAATGCTTAACGGCTATAAGGATTATTACATTTAGCATTTATGTGCTAAGCCACATAACACTATGCAAAATTATAATTTGTTCTTTTATAATGAATATATTTTACACTATTTTTTTGAAAATGTAAAATAATAAACAACTAACGTATTAAAACTTTAATGTAAGTACTTATTTATTTAGTTTTTATTGTTATAACATGTTTTAAATAACATTATAAGTTCTGCTAAAGATGAGAAATAGGTACAACAAGTTAACACTTATATTATTTCAATTACTTAAAAATCTTAACCAAATTGATTTATTATTATTTTTTATCATATTGAATTAAACCAATAATATATACTTCCTTCCCAAAAAAGTTAATAAACCACCTAAAAACCATTTATCGAAGAGTTGATAAATTGTGGCGACAATTCGTACACTCTTTAATATTATTATTTATTATGTGTAATATTCTAATAACACACGTTTAAATCTAATAAAAAAAATATCGGTTAAGTGCGAGTTAGACTCGCGCACCAAGGGTTCCGTACTATAAAAAACCTGTAGGTACCTAAGTATATATTTTTTTAATGGTGTCATTTAAAATGTATGGTTTTCGTATTTTTTTTTTTCTTTATCCGTGCTATATGACGTTATCTCGGACCTACTAAATTAATTCAAGATCCTGAGTTCACGAGGAGTACCCTGTAGGTTTTGATTCCCTAGCGAGTGTTGAAAACTTTTGTCAATCGCGGCATAAACGGCGGTTCTTTTGATTGCGTTGGCGATTTTTTTGTGATTATGTTACAATTTCAAGGGACGGTAGTCCTGAGTTTTTGATATTACTATGAATTTTATTTTGATACCTACCTCCACGCGTTACTGAGGTAAAGGATCACACAGACAACAAAGTAAATTCTGTAAGGGTTATTGTTTTTTCCTTTTAAGATACGGAACCCTAAAATATATTATTTAATATGATACAAATAATAATAAGTAATAAAAAAATAAGTTAGTGTTAACTTGTACCTATTTCTCATTTTTAGCAGAACTTATAATGTTATTTGATACATGTTATACAACAATAAAAACTTTAAATAAATAAGTAAGTACTTACATTAAAGTTTTAATGCGTTAGTTGTTTATTTTTTTACATTTTCTAAAAATTAGTGCATAATATGTATAAGTACCTATTCGTTTTATAACAACAAATTAGAATTTTGCATTAATGTGATAGGTATGTGGCTTAACACATTAATGCAGAAATACAAATCTGACATGGGAAATAAGCAATAATGTGTTATCTGTGGCTTAACACATTAATGCAAAAATACAAATCTGACATAGGAAAAAAGCAATAACCGATTTTGTGCTCTAGAATATTCTACGATTTTTTTTAAAAAAAATGGATTTCACTGCTGTATTCCTCATGATCTATTTAATAAAACTGCATTCATAACTCAAAACCCGATTTTTTGTGGGTTGACACACTAATGTTAAACACGGTCCATTATAGTCTCAAACTATGTAAAGCTTGTACTCTGGCTACTAGACATCCAAGATTCAAGTACAGGTGCTCGTGCTCATCACACTAACATCTGTCCCCAGCAGGATTAGAACACACGACCCCCGATCTACGATCTCTCTGATCACTATTCTAACAGACTGTTACGAAAATAAAAAATAAAAAAAACAGTCCCTAAAAATTTAAAAATTAAAAAGAAATAGTTTTTTTAATCTACCTTTTCATTACTTTTGGTATATATATAAAATTCATGTATAAAAATGTCACGGTGTTACACAAAAATATTCTTATAATGATATTTTTGTACAAAGACAAAAGTACAAAAATATTCTTACCAAATAAACAACACTTTTGTCTTAAGAAACTATGTGTCAGCTAACCTACCTATAAATTTTATCCTATATAAAACGCATGCTTTATATGATGCAATATTTATTATTATGAAATCTTCTCTTTAAAACACTTCAGCATTCATAAAAATATACCGGAAATCGAATAAATGCATACAGTAATTATTCGCCTAAACTTATATGCACAATATTAATTACTGCAGTCAGTGGTTTATATTTTATCACAGTGAAAAAATATATACAAAACACATAGACAAATAACAGTTTCGTTTGTGTGTTGACAAATCGTATATTAATTGTTTATATGTGATTTATAAAGGACTAAGAGTTTATTTCACGATTTCCAATGATGTCTTGAGCAAGCTGTTCCACTCCATAGCTTAAACTCTAAATAGTTAAGTAGTAAAATAAAAAATAAATATTTAAAGTAAAACTGAATAATTTCCAACTATTTATTTCTATCATTCAAGTTATTCTCTTCAATTGAAGGTGCAAACAGCTTACTCGACACTTACTTGGTGTTTGTGATTGTCACTAACAATAATAATATCGTGTAGACTGTGGGTGCCCAGTACGCCGGACCGCCCTGTGGAAAGATTACCGTATGTCAATACCCTTAAGCCTCGTAAGACCCAGCGTCCTATTTATAGGACAGCAGTTTGTAACCATTTTGGCCCATTAAAATCACCCCTGAGCATAATATACGAACCAAAAGTATCTAATGCCGCGTAACTATATTCAATTTTAAAAGATATGATGTAAAATTTTCCACAAGTCAGTTACTCATCATTAGAAATTGTTGGTTACGCGATATCGCACTATCAAAATCTAAGACTAATTATACAGATTACATACTGCCGATGTGTTTATTATTATGCTCCCGGGTGACGCTTTAAATCTTTGACCCTGGTGTTCTAAAAAAAGGACATAATCGATATTGGCTTATACCTTTTAATAGGACACTAGGTCATCAGTACAAACGTCCTACAAATAGCTTGAGCTTTACGGGGATAAGTGCGATATTAATTTGGTTAGATAGATATGGTTGTTTCATCAACATTTCTTGTCATATGTAAAGGACGTAACAACTTGTAATAAATAAATACAAATTTGGTGCGTATACTTTAATTAGTATTTATTGCGTATTTTTATATGCATTACCAATAAATTTATAAGATTTTATTAATGATTCGATCCTTCCAATGGGTGCCGCCGCATGTCTTTAATTCACTAAACGTGCGTCGTGTAGAATGAGGTCCAGCTGCCGTGTTCCACCAATGAAGGACAAGCTATTGTCCTGTCATTGGTGGAATATGTCAGCTGGACCTCATTCTACACGACGCGCATTGAGCGGATTGACACACGCAGCGGCGTCCATTGAAATGTCAAGTTTATATAACTGACATCCCAAAATGAAACAACCATTTTATCTCTTGATATTGTATATAATATAATAAGTTTTTGAAGTGAAAACTTCTTTAGCGGCGCTGAGCACTTTTTGTATGGGTAAAAACTTTCAAACTCGCGTCAGGGTCACGTGATGCTGATTGAAAATGAGAGGAACTAGTATCTCCCACTCTTTCTACCGTGCCTGAGTGTGCTACTCCGTTTAGGTGGCACAGGGCGCTTGCGCGAATGTCGTATGTGTTTATGTACAGCGTGCCACGCGTATCCAAGGATGGTGACAAATTGTCATATTTGTGTACGATAGCGCAATAAATAAACATTGTATTCTACCTCATAAATGATAGTACTTTTGTACTTATAATTAAACACAACGTTCATATTGAAGTTTTCACTTCTGCCGGCACTCCCGGAGTGCTATTTTTTTTTATCATGCTATACTTACGCAGTTGTAGGTAGGTAGAACTACCCTATGATTCGTTTGTTATTTAAACTATATATTTTTTAACATATATAAGTGTTAGGTATGTCATTAAATGCGTGACGAAGATTTCTATTTTGAGGTTACCGTGTATTAATATTCCGCTAGAAGCGCTAGTGTCGAGTGAGGTCTAGCTGTCATGTTCCGCGAATCACAGCTAAAGAGTTTTTTTTAAACTTCAGTCACATATTTAACGACTTTTCTTAACATCGTCTTGTTTTTAAACTCAAAAATCCTTTGTGTTCGCAGACTATTTGTACATAAGCTTTGTACCTCGATTCGAATAAAATGGTACGGCAAAAATGACCTTATCGACATTATTAAATTGATTATTCTGTGTCAAAGAATACATTTTTTTAAGTAGTATAGTTGTATAAACAGAACGGGTCGGTTATAACTTTGTAGGTCTTTTTTGCCTACTCTTATTTTATGAATAAACTTTGTATTCGCCTTTTTTTCTACATTTAAGTTTGGAAAACGCTTTCCAACGACTTCTTTCACCTCTTCACTCCTGTCTACCCTGCTTACTTACGACGTGATAAGACGAAGTCAATGGCGGCCGAACGTCAAACCGCTAGATGCGCGTCGTGTAGAACAAGGTCCAACTCAGTCATAGGAAAGCAGCTTGTCTCTGATTGGAGGAATATGTATCTGGACCTCATTATACACGACGCGGATCGTGCGAATTTTGGGCTATATCCCCACTGTCGTACTAATAAAAAAGTAATTCCTAAACGACTTCAGACACTTTGTTTAGTTTTATACGCATTTTGTTGACCTTATATTTGTCGACAAAATACGTAGTTACTTAAAATATTATTGGGTCATTTTGAAATTTTGCGCATGTAAACTTATTCCAGGACAATTTTTGATTTTTTTTCTTGTGCTCTAACAGATTTTACGTAGGATTCATATTGCATAGTATCCACTTTCATTAATTGAGAAGTAGGTACTTAGTGTTAATTATTCCCTAATATTTAATTAAATGTTTACCACTCTGTTACCAAAGATAACCACAATGTTACTCTTGAGAAATTGGGAAGAGACAATATATTTATTTTATGGATATGTTCATTATTTTGTTTGAGCTCGTGTCGTTGTTAATAACTAAAAATGGAAATATAATGAGGGCCACCGCGTGTCAGAAATCCGCTAGATGCGCTAGTGTAGAATGAGGTCTAGCTGTCATGTACCACCAATGAGAGGCAAGCTACTGGCCTGTGATTGGTGGAACATGACAGCTGGACCTCATTCTACACTAGCGCATCTAGAGGATTTCTGACACGCGGTGGCCCTCATTACCTGCGCAAAATTTGAAAGTGACCTATGAAGTGACATAAGCTTACAGATAAAAACTTACGTGCCCTCCCTTCTATTTTTTTTTTAATTTTTACATTTTCCGGACACTACACTGTTATATACGCTTCCCCTATTTGCCTGCAAACCTATGATGATTTGTCACGTCGACATTTTCAAAACTGGCTATCGATATGTTTTTAAACGTCAAAAGTGGACAAGTTATCCAAGTTGACATTTACGAGACGTAATGTCGCATATACAGTACTAAAGTGGCCTAACTAGAAATGTGCCACTACGAATTCAAATTTAAATGTGATGCTATAGAATCCTTAATGGAGTAACAATATATTTTGAATTGAGTCACTTTAGTACTTACATATCAAAATGTCATGTAAACGTCAATGTGGACCTTGACCTTTAATAAACAACAAGGGTGTAGTTTCCGGGGGGGCAGCTGCCCCTCTAGAAGTTCCTTAAAGGTTTTGATTCCCTTGCGAGTGTTAAAAAATACCTTAGTCTACGCCTGCCTTAAAGGGGCTTAACAAAAGAGCTGCGCCCTTGATAAACAACATTACTTCGCTGCTTTTCTGGAATAGTGTCACAACTCGAAATGTGTCACCATTCTGAATTGAAATTTATATGTGACGGTTCACAATCTTAAGTGGAGTAATAAATTATTTCGAGTTGTGACACTATTCTAGAAAAGCAGCGACTTGTCGATCGACGCATAACAAAAGTACATCATAGGCTTGCTGAGCTATTTTCGACTCATTTTTGTTTATTTAATTTATTTTTTCCACTTGTAACACTATTCAGGAGAGCGAGACGTCCGAGCAATGTATCTCGCACCGCGCTTAACGTGTTAGAGGACGTTATAGCACTGCCTTGGTAAATATTATGTTCGTGATCGCATGTGTTCTATGTCTATTGGCTAAATCGGTGGTTCTTAACAGTCAGTACTTGTAATTTCTGATGCCTTCGCGGTTATTACACTAGCTTCTGCCCGCGACTTCGTCCGCGTGGTTTCCTTTTTTGCAATCGGTTAAAAAGTAGCCTATGTCCTTTCTCAGGATCCAGACTTTCTTTGTACCAAATTTAATTTAAATCGGTCCAGTAGTTTTATCGTGGAAGCGTAACAGACAGACAGACAGACAGAATTACTTTCGCATTTATAATATTAATAGGGATTGGAATGAAACAACTAATATTGCATAACTGTATAAATCGCTTTAGCGTTAGACTATTGTCAGCTCAGTCGTGCTACGATTATGGAAACTGTAAAGAATCCGTAACGTCAACAAATAAAATAAAAATACGCGAGTTAAATCCGTTAATAGTTGTTTCATTCGAATGTGTTAGTAACTTGTTTTTGGTGGACTTTTTAGGGTAAGACCGGACATTACCTGAGACTTTGATCCCTGTCCGTTCGTCACCAGGGTGTATCTCATGAACTGGGATAGCCAGTTTTTTTGACGTGGATACGTATTTAAAATTACGTGACAATCCAAAAAAACGAATGATAACAAAATCGGGGGATACAGTTTAGTGTTGTAGCTACATATCTATCATCTCCATCCAAATTTCAGTTACACCACTGGATAGCTAAAGAGTCAAGGAATTTATTACGCTAAGTAAGGACTGTATAAATAATAATATTTTTTTAAAAAACTATTACTCGTTTCGAGACATATTCACGTACAACAATCGGCCGTGTCCATAACACAGTCACACACCGTTTTTTTTATATTTCTGTTGTTGATATAAAAGCAAATAATAATGACGTCATTTTGAAGTTAAGAACCACTGGTTTATATGAAAAGGGGATGATGTGAAATGAACAAACCTATAACAATTATTATTATTGTAATATGTAAAACAGTAAATAATTAATTATTGTTTTACTAAAGTGTTGCTTTTAAAGTACGTGTATAAAGATATATATATATTTTAATAATGAAACGAAATCTATCTTTTTTTAGATATATTCTGTACTAGCTTCTGCCCGCGACTTCGTCCGCGTGGAACTCCTTTTTTGCAGTCGGTTAAAAAGTACCCTATGTCCTTTCTCAGGCTCCAGACTTTATTTGTACCAAATTTCATTTGAATCGGTCCAGTAGTTTTAGCGTGAAAGCGTAACAGACAGACAGACAGACAGAGTTACTTTCGCATTTATAATATTAGTAGGGATTAGTAGGGATATTGATTTGTGTTCACATCGTTTGAACGCAATTTAATCTTCTTAAAACTGAAGAGTTAAACTAAGTATGTTATGTAATGAAAAAAAAGAGCAATAATTTGTTGAAATTAAACCATATTTGTTCACTTCGTTTTTATCCCCTTTTCAGTACGAATATATATATAATAATATTTAGTTTTAGTGTGTGTTAATATACCAATGTATGTGTCTTTGATTATGTGTAGGTTTGTTTAATAATTATTTACTGTGAATGTACTTTTAGTTATATATGTGGTGTCAGTGTATGAAGCATGATATAGATATATAGATGGAACAATAAAAACTCTATATTGTTATGAAATGTGATGTCAATTAGTTATCATTCATTACCATTCTTATATTTAGTTTAGCGATTTTTTTGAACTAATATATACATACGTAATAGAACCTATTTTTTTTTAATTGGTATATAATATTGTTACAAAATTTATAACGAAAAAGTGTGCGTCAAAAAGTGATATGTTGCATGGAATTAATAATTAATATGAATTCACAATTTAGTATTATTAAAACATATTCATTATTAGAGAGTTTATTGGGGACTCTTTAGCAATCGGTATTTTCATGAACATAAAATCACAAAGAATAGTAACTTTAAAAAAAAATATATAGCACTAATTTAGCAAAAAACATAGTTTAGTATCACAAGAGATTCTTATATTAGTCAATCTTCAACTAGATAAAAGATCATAATATATAGAATAAACTTTAGAAATTAGATTTCTATAATAGAAATACAACATTTAAACCAACCCAAGAGTAAAAAATATAGAAACCCTAATGGGAATTGAACCCACATCTATACCATTACGCGCGGTATCGTGCATTTTCTCGTAAAGGTATAAGTGTCGGTACAAGTCCCACTGAGGTCAATTTTAATTCTTGTCTTGGTATAAATATATTTTCATTTAAATTAATTGTATTAAACTATAGATCGAATTTCGATATATATCGTAGTTAATAAAATAGAAACACATTTTGGCGCACACTTAACTAGTGGGGTAGGGTAAAGGCATACATTTGTGTGAATTTAGAAAAAAAAATTAAACATATAAATATAATCATATTTTTTTTAACTTTGTCCTGCTTTCGCCTAATGTCGCCTTTACCCCAAAATACCTTAGGACCTGTTTTACAATATCCAAGTAAATCAACCTATTTGCAACTTTAACAGTAATAAATATCATCCAAACTAGAAATAGACGAATAATTGTATCGAAAACGACGTTTCCTCCCACTTGCAAAGTTCCACTTTACTTGTATATTGTAAAAAAAGGTTGAGTATATTATTAAACGTGAATTATATTATTTGTTTTAATGTTTCAGGCCTATATTAAAGACGAGTAGTCACACAGACAGTAAATATAAGTCACACTACGCCGTGTCCGGCGCCGGACCGAACCCGACGCTGCGACGAGGACCGAAGGACAGTCTGTTGTTGTATGTATAAACGTGGATCTTTAAGGCCCCCCGTATACGGTACGATCCGTCGCTTCAGACCGATCGGAACGACGAATCGATAATGTATGTCAAGATCGTTAACGATTTACTTCATAGAAGGCGATGTCGGAAATCGCAACAAAAATCAATGCTATCTTGAATATCGTAACGAGGAGTCGACAGTGTTATGGTATTTGACGATCAACGACTTGATTCTGTCTCACTCTCACTCACGGTTTGAAAACGTCTTTATTCTACAATTTCAAACCAGTGACTCACTCCTTGGTGGACGCAAACCAGTAACGGATCGATCGTTACGACCAATCGTTTCGTGTATGAACGTCATTTTTGATGCGATCAATCGTCACGATTTTCATAAGATCGATCGTACAGTCGAATCGTACCGTATATGTGATCATAAATCGTGTGAGACGCCGTCATTTTTGTCTTATAATATCTAATTGGATATAGATATATAGAATTTAGCTTTAAACTGACAAATACTCTTAACTCCTGCACCTCAAATTTTTACAAATTTTATTATCTTTCAGAGAGGACTACATGGCCTGGAAAGGTCCTAACCCAGAGCTGCGCAAGGGCCAAACGGTGAAGCCGATAGGGCCGGAGCCCCGGGAGAAGGGCTATTCCCTCGCGAGAGGCCCCTCGGACTCCGCCAAGGGCCCCGCGGGCTTGGCCAAGGGCTCCATGTATCAGAAGATCAGCAAAAAAACGGCGAAGATGTAAGTGCTTTTGATTCCTTGGAGTTTTAACTCACGACGCTGAGACAATGACTACGCACGGATCTTTTTTTTTATAGCCTATGTCACTCGGGAATAGTGTAGCTTCCCAACAGTGAAAGAATTTTTCAAATCGGTTCAGTCGTTTAGGAGCCTATGCAATCCAAACAAACAAACCTTTCCTCTTTATAATATTAGTATAGATAATGTGTTACAGAAGTCGGCCAAAAGCGAGTCGAACTCGTGCAATAAGGGTTAACTACTCATGAGATACAGCCTGGTGAGCAGGCGCGTGCAGTGGAGGAATCGTAAGTATGGCGCCAGGGTAGGCACTACATACATTAGTCACACCTGCCTGTATGAAATGCACGCCCTTGCTTGTGAGAGACGGACGGACAGCGGTATCTCAATGATAGGGTTTTACCCTTTGAGTACGGGACCCTGATAGTAAATCTACGAGTATACTAATATTATAAAGCTGAAGAGTTTATTTGTTTGTTTGAACGCGCTAATCTCAGGAACTACTGGTTCGAATTCAAAAAATATTTTTTTTTGGATAGACCATTTATCGAGGAACGCATTAGGCTATATAACATCACGCTGCGATCAATAGGAGCGAAGAAACAGTGGAAAATGTGTAAAAAAACGGGGAAAACAACTATTCCACGCGGACGAAGTCGCGTGCACAGCTAGTTTATAATAAATTTATTGTGATTGTTGTTTGTTTTGTTTCAGCGTCGCTTAGTAAACGCATCAAAAAATAACAAATGGAGTGAGAAAATGTCCACACGCAAAGGGGTAATAGGCAATACTTTGTTTATATTATATACTTTATCTCTAGTCTTAATATTGATCTCATTATTTACGTGCAATATTAATTTAAGATGGTCTGTTTCACTTTGTCCGAGTAAAGCGCCAAATAACTAGCCAATAGCGCATTGGAAGAAATAACTTTTGACGGATTTATGTCGTATATACTGCCATCATAAGGGCAAAAGTCGTATCTCTGTAAAATTTACTTTCTAGGAAATTGAGTTAATGCTATAAAAAAAATAGCACTCCGGGAGTGCCGGCAGAAGTGAAAACTTCAATATGAACGTTGTGTTTAATTATAAGTACAAAAGTACTATCATTTATGAGGTAGAATACAATGTTTATTTATTGCGCTATCGTACACAAATATGACAATTTGTCACCATCCTTGGATACGCGTGGCACGCAGTACATAAACACACACGACATTCGCGCAACCGCACTGTGCCACCTAAACGGAGTAGCACACTCAGGCACGGTAGAAAGAGTGGGAGATACTAGTTCCTCTCCCTTCCCCATCTTACGCATTTTCAATCAGCATCACGTGACCCTGACGCGAGTTTGAAAGTTTTTACCCATACAAAAAAGTGCTCAGCGCCGCTTAAGAAGTTTTCACTTCAAAAAATTAGATATTTTTGACTTACCGCCTTTGCGCTTAGGTCGGCAGTATATTTAAAACTGACATTTAATATTCAAGAACTTTACCTCTATATAAACAATATTACTCGGATATCGTGAAGCATCCTCAAAATACGTCCTTCATGTGAAATAAGATCGACAGAGTTATGACGTCATATCTACCTACTCACACGACACGCCAAAACAATTAGAAACGTCTTGTAAAAAATTCCACTCTAAGTGATTTTAATACATTAGATGCGCGTCGTGTAGAATGAGGTCCAGCTGTCATGTTCCTCACAGGACAATAGTTTGTCTCTCATTGGTAAACAGCTGGACCCAAGGGCGCGCATTCCATATAGGCATAATGGTATAAATGTATGGAGTGCCTACCCTGACGTAGTACATGCGCGAACCTCACTGCACGCACCTGGCTGGACCTCATTCTGCACGATGTGCACTTAGCCTATATGAAAAATTGACCACCTTATATATTTTGTAAAAATTACACTTTCAAACTAGGTAATATGTATAATTATTTATAGACTTAATAAAAATAGTACGTAACACTTTGCGTTTGCTTAGCAACATTATATGGTCAATTTTATTAGGTCCATAAATAGATAGGAACCTACTATAGAAATGACGTAATAACCACAGTTCGATCTTATTAATGAATAGACTATAATTACCACACATTAAAATGTTATAGTGAAAATTTACTTTAGGTAGATATAAAAAAAGGTACCTAAAACATTCCATTAAATCTCAATAATTTAAGAAAATTAGTATTTGAATAAGGATTATAAAAAAAAATACTTACTTTATTATTGTGGCAGGCAAAATATTAATTGACAACTTTAGTTTTGACCGCTAGATGGCGGTAGTGGACGCGGAGTAAACAACAACGGCATGTTTTGATAAGAAATGGTCTTTAATATTATCAAGTTAAAATCTATTATTCTGCCAACTAAACTTTTCACATATTAAAAAGACGATTATACCAACTTGAAAATACTTGTCTAACTTGAGCTTATTGTCGATTTTAATATTTTCTTCTCAATCTCTCTCGATAAAGAAGAGTTAATTTGTTGTTAATTTTGACATTTCTTTCCGTTTTTGACTGGCATTCCAGAAACGGAGATAAAATAAAAAATTGAAATTAATCTGAAATGGTCAGACTTGACTTAAATTTTTGATTAAGAATATATAATAATATATATAGATATATAAACACCGTCCCTTTAATTTCATGTATGCCATACAGTCCCTTTACAAAATTCACAGAGTGATTCACAAGTTAATTTTGATATAACAATATTTTTATTATTGAAAAAGGTATAGACTTCCAAATAATTATTGCATAATATGATTTTTTTTTGTCCAAGTCAATTTTAATACACATAGCCTTGTCGCACTTTGTCTGTAGTATATATATTTATTTCTTATATATGTTAGGCTATCTATCGATCAACATAATCATAAAGACCTATATGTCGGGTATAGGTATATATTTTGGAAAATTTATGTAATTATGACGTTTATGTGTTGCTCAGTTCACATATTATCTATAGCGATTGTATTATCCAGATTTAATAATTAATAATTTTATTTAACAAGGTTCATTTTCTGTCCTCCGGCCAGAAAGCGCCAACTTTGTGGCCGCTGCGCTAAATGAAATTTCCGCTTTCTGGCTTCGTCAAACAGAAAAATGGTATACTGACCTCGGCCAGTAAAATAGAAAAGCCTCAGATCACATTTTTGTCAACCTCGGCTTCGCCTCGGACGACAATTACGTGTGATCTGAGACATTTTTTATTATACTGGCCTTGGTGCGTAATGTACTATCTTTCTAAAGGTACAGTCAGAAACAAATGTATCGTAGAATAACGTCTTTGATAAAGAGACGTGTATTTAATATTGACTGCACATTATATATTTTAAAATCTGGATTATACAACAAAGTAGTTTGCATTACATCGTTCGTAGTTAAACTTTCTTATGCTTTAGAACTAAACGTAGTAAACACTGTTGTCCCTATTGTCGTCCGTATATGTATATTTAAAGTAATGTATGTGTTTATGAACGTTCTTGTACCCAACTTCAGTGGGTTTGGCGTAGTGCACAATACCAAAGATCGAATTGACAAAGCACTAGTTAGTCTCGGATAAACTACTTGCAACTTTTCTAACTTGTAGACATCCTTAAAGCAAAATAGTTTGTTTAGCTTAATACTGAAGCGCAGTTGGCCTCCCCTTTTGGTTTCGTGATCCACCCCTCCCGAGTGGGGGTAGCATCTCGGATGAAATTGCTAACTAGTAAATTAATTTTTCCGTCCTCCGGCCAGAAGGCGCCAACTTTGTGGCCGCTTCGCTAAATGAAATTTCCGCTTTCTGGCTTCGTCGAACAGAAAAATAGTATACTGACCTCGGCCAGTAAAATAAAAAAGCCTCAGATCACATTTTTGTCAACCTCGGCTTCGCCTCGGACGACAATTACATGTGATCTGAGACATTTTTTATTTTACTGGCCTAGGTGCGTAATGTACTAATACACTATGTATTTAAAAAACGATAAGGATGTTTACCTATATGCTTGCTAAGTTGCAAGTAGCGTTCTTGGGACTTAATTATCCACTTGATACCAACTCTTTTTGAAAATTTGTCTAATGTACATAACTTAATATCATAAAAATATATCATATCAAAACCACACGAATAAAAGTAAAAAATATTCAGTACAATTGTTTAAGGTAAACTTTTATTTATTGTAAAAAAATATAATGTATTATTACGTAGGGACAAGTTTGCTGTCATATAGTTTATCGTCAAACTAAACCCTTATAGATGACTAATATGGAATCATGATGATTTAAACTAATCTCGGCCCGATGACAAGATGACAGCTGTCATATTAGACATTTGAATTTACGCATTATACTTAATACCAAAAAAATAATTTTCTAAGATTCCCGTACTTCCAATATTTATAACGCGATAATAATTGTTGCCAAAATAAAATATTTGAAATGAATGCTTGATATAATTTATAGTTATTTTAAGAACAGTACGAGGCAATGAGGTCTACTCCGCTATATTCGCGTCGTGTAGAACGAGGTCTACCAATCATGAAGGCCGTCACAGCTGGACCTCATTCTACACGACGCGCATCTAGGTACTATGCAGGTGACTGTACCACAAAATCCTTTCTTCATATTTGATATGTGTGTAATAAAATTATCAAGTATTCAAATCAAATATTTGTTTATCTCATTGAGTTGTGCCCAGATCTTCCTTTTTTCATTGCCCATTATATTAACCACAGTTAACTAAGCTAATTTTTATTTATTAGTTAGTGGTGAATGTCGTCGGTTTACATTGTAATCTATATTAAAAAAAAACACAATTATTATTTTTTCAAAACCTGAACCGAATAGTTTACAATACAATATTATTGTTTTATATTATAGAAAATATGAATAGAACAATCATAATAATATCTGATGCCTTTACGGATATTATACATTCGTAGCCGACTGAGTTCAGGCTACGAATATGGGAACTGTAAAGGTGTCGAAATGTCAGCAAAAAAAATCGTGATTTAAATCCATTATAATGGTTTCGTTCAAGTTACTTATCACATACTGATTTTAGAATGTAGAATGTTTCTCGTGTGTTTAAAAAATGTTAAATAGCTTAATTGGATGTTGTGAAATAGGCCCCTAAAAATCTATTCGGTAAAGGTTCACTAATAGCACCTGTTAATGTACTCAACACTACACCATCGAAGTAGACAAACTCGCAGATAAATTTTATTAGTAGTTATTTTTATACGTACTGTAATAATAGAGAGAGATTCCAGTCGTCAAAGACTAAAGTGATTTAAGGAAAGATCTATAAAAGAAAGTAATTTTAGTAACACCCTGTAACTTATTGCCGGCTGTACACACTCGCCGAGACAACCCGAGACAGGCCGAGAGCGAGTGTGTACATTCTCTCTCGTTGTCTCGCCCGCTCGGTATAGAGTAAGATCCGAGAGCGATCAGACGTAACTTATTTTGTCACGAATGAAACCTTAAGATTTCAGTAGCGTCTCGTGTGCCTTGAATATCTACGCGCCTGTGAAAACTTGCCGAGTGACACCTGGGCAGGTACCAGGTGAGAAAGGTAACTAAAAATAAGAGTTTTTTTAACTTATTTCAAACAAAAATAAAAAAATATCTTTTTTAAAATCACTTAAGTTTAGGGTGACTGGGATCATTCATAAGAAATGCTCTTTGTATAGAAAATGTAACTAAAATAACCCATTTGTAGTAAATCTTGAATTCAAGTTACCATAGTAAATCCATTGTTTTTAACAAGTCGCTATGACTACATACTTGTTATGTTACAAGACTTTGTACCCTTAAATGGGACTACCCATTTATTAGAGATTACAAGTCTTGTAATGTCAAGATTCATTGTAAAACAGTTTCCTTGACAACTCATTATTGCCTATATATTTCAGAGACTAGTAATTTGTTAATCTAAGACGAGTTACTAAAACAAATGATATGCTTTGTAAGCTCTTTGTTTTATTAACAGTCTAGTAGTTTTTTACGGGACAAGAACAATGCAAATATGTAGTAATAATCGTAACTTCGCAAACTCATTTATTATTAAGAACTATAAATAGACGTAAAATATTGTAACAAAAAACGCAAGTACCTACATATGAGTTTTATATGTATTTAGGGCATTTATCAGGAGCGTTAATAATATGCTAGGTGGCAACTTTTTATAAGCAGAGCCTAATTTTTGTCTCTCTTATACAGGCATTTATTTCCTAGATAGTTCCTTTCTCTTTTTCTGACTTATCACAAATTTCCATAGTGACTTCCATCAGAAACTCCCAATGAGACTTATCAGAAATTTCCATAGTGACTTCCATCACAAACTCGCAAAGAGACTTATCAGAAATTTCCATAGTGACTTCCATCAGAAACTCCCAAAGAGACTTTTTAGAAATTTCCATAGTGACTTCCATCAGAAACTCCCAATAGACTTCCATCAGAAACTCCCAAAGAGACTTTCATCAGAAATTTACATAGTGACTTCCATCAGAAACTACCAAAGAGACTATCAACAGAAATTTCCAAACTGACTTCCATCAGAAACTCCCAAAGTGACTTCCTGTTTTTATGAATATATTTTTTGTAGTAGGTACCCACTAAATAAAGTCCATTGTCATAAAAATGGTAGATTCAATGTTATTTCGAGTTTTCTCAGCTTATGGAGTTAAAATTTGACATACAATGCCACATAAAGTTAATTGACCCGTTTAAATGAGAATGCTTTATATTTCTACTGTTCTTACTTATATCATAGTAGGTGTGTTTAGATTGCAGTGCTTCCATAATAAATAATTTGTGTGTCAAAGATTAACCATTTTGCATTACAACACCACTATTATTGCATTGTCACATTTTTTATTGTTTATTTTTAAATTTTTGGTAACCGCAAGAAACGTGCGGTTTCATCCTAGATCCTAATTATGAAACAGTTATAGTCTAGCATTTATGATACGAGGTCGATAACATAATCAGTATTATTATTTTCGAATTTGTTCTGTTCCGGTGTTTTTTATTCCTTAAATGTAGGTTTAAGTCGCCCTAAATAAAAATGTCCTTTAGATTATTGTAAATATCATTAGTACCAAATTTAACTCTTATTGTGTACAGTTAGAGGCTACTTTCGTGTGGTAGGGATGTTTTTAAAGGTCCTAACTGTCAAATGATAATCATATTTAGGTGGAAACAGTTGCAACTCGAAAAAAAACGGTAATGTTATTTGAAATCATATTATTATACTTTGGATTACAGTAATAGAGTAATTGCAGCTGTTTATATTGTACCTATTTGACAGTCCAGGTCAAAATTTAAATTTAAGTATGCGGTCTCGAGTGGGTAACCGGAGTTGGCATAATTTTTTTTTTGAGTATTTTGGCAACCTGCTTAATAAACGCAATTGAATCGTAGAGAAAAATATTAAAAAGAAAACGTAGATAATTGTTACTTGTAAATAAATAATCAGAAATGAAATATACCCACTGATGTCGATTTCTAAGAGGAAATCAGGAAATAAGGTATTCACAGCCTTATTAGGCCTGACAAATTACGAAATGTTGCCAGCTTTTATTATTTTTAAAATTTACTGTTAACTTGAGATCGCTAAGTCCCCGGTAACATATCCAAGAGTGAGGAATGTTATATTTTATTATGTATTTGGATTAATCATATTATTGTAAGGTTTCAAAAAGAAAAGTAATAAATATCATTATTGTCACCCTTTTTATAGATGCCTGGTTTGAATTAATTTTTTAAACTTTTAAAAGTCCCTTGCTCGAATCTAGTCAGATTCTAGTCAATTAGGTTAAGTATAGCAATGTAGGCGCAATTCAACATTCTATATTTTTGTGAAAAATGTAATTCCTTTGTCGAAATAAAATTGTTGGTTTGTCGAATGGATGTTTTATTTAAACAAAACACACAATTCAAATGCACACACACATTAAGAAAATCGACACACACACAATTAATATTTAGACTGCGAGTGGCAACACCAATATCAATGGTACCCTATTTCTAGTGAAAGTGTGTTGCCATGTCAATCCATAAGTAAATAATAATAAGAAAAAGTAGCGCTTATATTAGTCATTTATTACGCCACTGCATGATTCAAATAACACACAGGAATGATTTGAATTGGATATTTCAAAATATTCATTCGTAAATGTAAATATAGGGATTGGATTCGACGAGGGCAATATCTTTCTCTAGCTGCCGTAACTCTTGCTCCATCTTGGTCTTTTTGAGTATTTTTGGTATCGTATCAGTCAGCATTGGCAACTGAAGAAAGGCTTTCTGCATCAACTGCCAGTTGTGTTTTAGATCCTGCCAATAAAAAACATTAACTAAATAATCAGGCAGGTAAAGTGTGGGTAAGCACATGTTATGCTCGCTCCGTCGCTTGACAAAATTCTTCTATATTATTGATTTAAATGTAAACCTTAAATCACTCATATTTAAATAGAGTAGAGAAAAAGTGCATAAAAATCCATTGCGTGGTTTTAAAACCACATATAAATTACATAAAAGTTTCTCATCTGAAAGATCGCCTCCAGTTTTGCAGTTAAGGCTCACCAGCTGGCCAACTGCGCTTCAGTATTCAGTTCGAAAAACAATACGTAAATAAGAATAGGCAGCGGAAAACAATGTTTTATGCCAGTCTCTGATCGCAGTGACGTGTGAATATTATAGTGGCAACACAGCATGTGCGCTGTCTCGTTCTTTCACTAGGCCAACGAACAGGTTAAGACTTAACTACTTCTCTTGTGTATTAGATTAAAAAAATGTTTTATGAACATTAGTAGTACTTAGGCACCTAATCAACTGAGTTGTATGATTTGATCTTCAAACCATAAACCACAACGCGCTTTATACATACCTTCTCTGCATATATAACAGGCTCAAATAACTTACACTCTACCATAATCAGTGATAACCTAGCACCTAACACTAAAACGAAGCAAAAGGACCGGTCACGTCATAGCAAAAAAAATATGACATTGACAAAAGCACGGTTATAAATGGACTGTAGAAGGATACTCACAGCAAGTAACTTCTGCCTGTCTTCCTCTGCCACCTGCTTGCACAAGCTTTCCCGATTCTCTTCAGCATATCTAATCTTGTCTAACGCCTTCTGGATTCTTCTGTTGCGTCTGACGAGGTATTTGGGCATCTGGCCGAAGTCAGGTCGCAGACAATATTCTGGCACCTCCCCGGATCCTTTAATCTTCTTTATGTGGCCATCGCGAGTATCTACCAGTCTGCAACATTTTCAAAATGCAAATGGAAATACCTACTTACTGTGTGAAAGATTGTGTCCGAGAGTGGTCAGTGTAGTCTAAACTCGCGGTAATAATAACATGATGCTTTATATTCTATCAGATTTCTAAAAACATACCCAGATTTAGGTCAAGGTAAGAAGGTACCTAATCAAATCGAAGGTACAAAATGAAATCAGTAGATATAGGAAATTGTGTACATAGGTGCGTAATTACCTAGGTTCAACTGGCTTCCCTTTTCCTTTTACAACCTTCTTTATGTTCAACACCTTGAAGTTCACTTTGGGTTTCTCTGGCCCCTTTCCGGGGGGTGGTCGTCTGGGCACTGGAGGTAGGTTGCCGCTTGTGAAACATTTGTGGTCACTCTTTTTGATCGGTTGAGTGAGGCCCTCGCCTTTCTTCAGAAATTTATCTGGCGGGTGTACTGGAGTTTCAGCGTAACCGAAAGTGCGATGAAGCTGAGGTATCTTTGTCTCTTTTAGTTCTCTTTCTAACTTCGATTCGTATCTGTAAAAAATGTATTATATACTTGAAAGGTATACCTATCTGCAGATTGAATTAGCGGTACTTTACTACATTCCAATAATCAATCTGCAAGCTATTTTAAATTTGAAGGAGTAAGAATACGTAAATTTTCAAACCTCGGAGTTTTTGGCGGTTCCGGTGGAGGTTTATCCAATATCGTATAAATAACTTCATCATGTTGTATAATTTCAACTAGCGACATTTCTCAAAAAGAACTTAGCAAAGTAAAATTAAAACTAGAAATTAAATTAAGACAATAGCTTCTAGTAAAATCAGTTTCTATTTATTAGTAGTCTCCTTGGATACAAAAAGATGCCGGATAGGGTGTGAGCAAAGAGATTGCGCAGGTCGGGAACAGGTAGATATTTAATAAAACTTTATCATCTCATAAATAATGTTTATTCTTATAAATAAAGCCTGTAGTAAAAAATATAAGATAACATGTCATAGAATATGTTTCAAATATTTTTGTAGTCTTATTTGAATGATTAACTTAATTTTGAATGAAGCTTTATTTATTTTTATAAACCGCACGGCCCTGGAAATGAGCAAAGGCAAAGATAATATTTGCCGGTGTCGGAAACCTGAACTACGTTATTCTGGGAAATTTTCTTTGTGTTTGATACGAAACTGAGAATGCGCATGTTCAGTGGAATTAATATAGAATAAAAGCGCCACCCTCAGACCGCAGGAATGTTACTATCGATTTTCTCAGCTAATTTGCATTATATACGCTGGCAACACCGGCGCACAGTTGTCAAAACAAGAACGATTTTTCCGCGGTCGGTATTTCGCGCATATTATTTTTAGATATTTTACGTTTTATCTAATGTAGCTTCATTACAGACGGTTTTATTTTGTATTATTTGGGTATTTAGATATGTTAATAAGGCGCGTACATGGGCGTGTGTCGCGTTGCGTGCATTCGGTTGGGATATGCAGCCGCCTTTTCTCGAGTCGGTTAAATGCGTTAGATCATGAGGAGAAGTTGGACGGGTGCCTGGCGAAGCTGCCGGCGACGGCGAAGGTGGTGATATGCGGCGGGGGCGTGATGGGCGCCGCCGTCGCCTACCACCTGGCGGAAAGAGGCTGGGGCGACAAGACGATCCTGGTCGAGAAGGAAAAGTAAGTATAGATAGCTACATCATTGCAATATGGACGATCGGCGAAATTTTCAACAATACCCCCCCTCCCGCTAGTACCCGGGTCGGTGGCGGACAGTTGCAAGTGCGAAAACTGCTTTATCTACGCATGTACGTAGTTACGACGTCCCACCTTTTTGTATATAAAAATCAATAAACTGCACTAGAGTCCATTACTAGTGCAGTTCATTGTGTTGAGAATCAATATAGGTGCATATTGTAGAATTTGACTAACATTTAAACATATGTGACTGTAATTTCATGTTACAAGCTTATTGGATAGTGTCTTCACCTTGGCAGTGTCATTCACCATGAAGGCAGCTCAGTCTGATGTAGTGGTGAGCATAAAATTGTTTTTAGTTGTTTTATTTATTGAAAAAAGAACTGCTACTGCATTTGATTGTGATATTCTGTGATCAAACTTGAAAAACTTTGTTGAAGTCTTTGTTCATTTTATATTATTTAAATATTTTATTAACCTAGTCATTTACTAAACAGTAATTTTTTGGGGTTATTTCACTTAGAATATATATTTTAAGGTCTCCAAATTTTAATTAAAACTAGAAACGCAATCCAGGTTTATTGTATTGTCAATTTATTTCGTCCCGCTTTATTTGTTCCATTCCATCCAATTTAATTTATTTTGGGTACCTTAGACAATAAATTATGCCATTGTAATTCTTGGGGTGTATATTTAAAAAACTGTGCGTAATGACATAAAAAGATTATGTTACTACTAGCGGGCCGAGCAACCATTGTTCTGCTAACTAGCAGTACGAAATATATTTTACAACCTATTCGGTTAAAATCCGTTGAGCAACTTCCAAGCAGTGATCATGCACCCCATGGCAGATATGACGGTGCTGCAGTCAAAAAGCCTACCTATGTCCGATTTCATCTGAATGTCTGGCAATGCTAGTTACCATTTTATTCTCATTGTACATTCACAAGCAGTCATCTAATTGTCATATTGGCCAGTTTGGACCAGGGTTGAGCTTGATGGCTTGAAACACTTAGAATGGATTTAACTCACATATTTTATTTTATTTGCTGACATTTATCATTGACCTTTAACGTAACACTATCGTCAGCTCAATCATGCTACGAATATCAGGAACTAAGATTTCAAAATATCAGCATATAAAATCTTGAACGCAAGTTGAATCCTTATAGTTTTTCATTACAATGTGTAATAACTGCGAAGGTATCAGATTTTTTTTTATTAAAACAAAACTCAAATTACTGATTAGCCAGTTAAGCAGTTTTCAAACAATTACAGTGCAAGATTTATTTCTAAATTTATAACTATGGTTAGATACTATTAATAAAATGATAATGATATACAAAAACAAGCTCAGGACATCCCACATTTAGGTCCCTGGGTGTTTGTTATCTATGCTTTTCTTTGTCTGTGTATTGATGTTAACTTGTGATCCAGTTGGTCTTGTAGTCTGAAGTAGCGGGTTCAAATACTGCCGGGGGCAGATGCTAGTGTGGTGACGAGCATTTGTATGCCTAATAACGTGAAAAGATTATGTTGTACTTTTGTCTTGGTCGTCTTATATATGTTACTAGCTTTTGCCCGCGACTTCGTCGGCGTACTTTTTAACTGAATTTCAATAAAAACGAAATACATCTTCCATAGATTATGTTAAAGATTTTTTATGCTACATTTTAAATAAGTAGATTTGACCAAAGTATCACATTGTCCCATACAAACTTTACAACTCTTTTTTCACCTACTGAGGGGTTGAATTTCCGAAAACCCTTTCTTATCAAACGTCTACATCATACAAAGAACGCAAAAGGCTTAAGAGCCTCCTTTCAGGAGTCTCGCCACCCGTCCGGTTTTGCAGTGAAGGCCCAATATCTGGCCAACTGCGCTTCAGTATTCAGTTCGGAAAAAAAAAAAAAAAACAAAGAACGTCCAGGTATCTACGTTGTGGCTGTGCCTAAATCGCTGATCTAATCCTTTGTTATGAATGACGCGTATCCGTCAGTCATTCAGAACAAAGGATTAGACTAACTTCTGCCCTAGACTTCGTTTGCGCATGATAGGCACCCCATTGTACCTCCTTAGGTGGTTAGGTTACAAAAAATCTTTCTTAGTGCTCCTCTGCGTTATAAAGTTAGAAACTTGAATTTTTGCACAGGGGTTCCTTTTATGGCGTGGGAGAGCACTGAGAAGGATTTTAGTAAATTAACTCCCTAAGAGGGTAGAACGGGCAAAGTTGGTATAAAACTTTTTTAAGTGATCGGATCAATAACTAGATATTCCACGCGGACGAAGTCACCGACAGAAGCTAGTATATCTATAAAGATAAGATGTATAGTTATCCGTTGTTTAGTGCCCAGTAGTCGTTGTCTAGTTCAGTGTTTTTCAATCTGTCGGTCGCGACCCCCAGGGGGTCGTGAGGACTCGGGGGGTCGCCAGCAAAAAGAAAAAGCAAGGTACAACAAAACACAATTTAAGTGAGAAAATTTGTGAGAAGTATGGGCTTGTTTATTTTTCAAAAGTTTGTCAAATTGTAGTGCCATTTTTTAATCGTATTTTATCGCAAAATTACCGCAGCTTAATTATGAATAAATGCGTCAAAATAAAAAAATAAACATAATACATATTTACGTAATATTCTTCGTAGTCTTTCAAATTATTTATTCGTCTAAGGCACAAGGGGGTCGTTAGAATTTCGACCTTTAAGGAGGTCGCGAAATAAGATTGAAAAACACTGGTCTTCATACTAATATAATAAAGAGGAAAAGTTTGTTTGTATTGAATAGGCTCCTAAACTGGACCGATTTGAAAAATTCTTTTACTGTTGGGAAGCTACACTATTCCCGAGTGACATAGGCTATAAAAATTGATCCGTGCGAAGCCGGGGCGGGCAGTCCCTACTAATATTGTAAATGCGAAAGTAACTCTGTCTGTCTGTCTGTTCACGCTAAAACTACTGGACCGATTTAAATGAAATTCTTTCACTGTTGGGTAGCTACGTTCACCCTGAGAAAGGACATAGGCTACTTTATAACCGACTGCAAAAAAGGAGGAGTTCCTCGAGGACGAAGTCGCGGGCAGAAGCTAGTAGGCTATAAAAAGGGATCTGTGCGAAGCCTTGGCGGACAGCTAGTAATATACAAATTGTTGAAATATATATATTAGTGCAATAGGAGAGGCCTATGTCCAGCAGTGGACTGCGATAGATGATGATGATGATGATGATGATGATGATGATATATTATTTTTGTATCAGCGTTGGTGCCGGCAGCCGGTGGCACTCCTCGGGCCTCATCGGGGCCTTCAAGCCGTCGCTGGCGCAAGTCAAGCTGACACAGTCCTCCATCAGGTTACTCCAGGAGTTGGAGGCGAGGGGGCGCGCGACCGGGTGGAAGGAGTGCGGCTCCCTCCTCCTGGCCAGGACCAGGGACCGCATGACGGTCTATCGACGGATGAAGAGCCAGAGCGTGTGAGTATATCAATATCTATACTTCTATACTGTATACTAATACTATAAAGCGGAAAGGTTTGTTTGTTTGTTTGGATTGAATAGGCTCGTAAACAACTGGACCGATTTGAAAAATTCTTTCACTGTTGGAAAGCTACACTATTTCCGAGTGACTATAAAAAAAGGGATCCGGGCGAAGCCGAGGCGGACCGCTAGTTGTATTTATATTCAACTTGGAATGAAACTATTATAAGGGATTTCACTCGCGTATTTTTACGTTAGCTTTATACTATTGTCAGCTCGGTCGTGCCACGAATATGGGAACTGTGAAGTTTTGAAATGACAGCCAATAATATAAAAATGGATTTAACTCGCGTATTCTAAACGAAACTCATCATACGGAATTGACGCAAGGAAACGTCAGTTCCATTCGTTTCTGGGGGGATATAGGGGAGTGGTCATAATAATCAGACGCGTGCAGTGAGAGGGTAGGCACTCTATACATTTATACCATTGCGCCTATATGGAATGCACGCCCTTGGTAATACTAATATAATATTACTAGCGGCCCGTCCCGGCTTCGCACGGGGGGACTTAAGATTTTTTTCATAGTTTTACGATTGTTATGGGTAAACTATAAAAGATAGACATATGCTCTCGCGGACTTTTTTAAAGATAATGTTAAGATGAACAATTCACCCATAAAGCATTTTTGTATAACTTTAACTATATGCTCAGCGCACGCGACGGAAGGCCTCAGAAACGATACTTTTCCCCCGTTTTTGAAACATTTTCGGTTACTGCTCCGCAACTATAAGACCTAGCGTGATATTATATAGCCTATGTTACTCGGGGATAATGTAGCTTTCCAAAGGTGAAAGAATTTTTGAAATCGGTCCAGTAGTTTCGGAGCCTATTCATTACAAACATACAAAAATACAAAAATACAAAAATACAAATCTTTCCTCTTTATAATATTAGTATAGATATAGATATAGATAAATGCGAAAGTAACTCTGTCTGTCTATTACGCTTTCACGCTGAAACTACTGGACCGATTTAAATGAAATTTGGTACAAAGAAAGTCTGGAGCCTGAAAAAGGACATAGGCTACTTTTTAACCGACTGCAAAAAAGGAGGAGTTCCACGCGGACGAAGGCGCGGGCTGATATAACGAAAATATATACATTGCTTAGATGAAATATTCAATTTTGATATATACAAGGATCCGAAATACAAAAGAGCAGCGTAAATAGAGAACCACGACCGTCTACCACTACGGACATGTAAATGAAGGGCTTGAAACAATGTGAATATAGCAGGCGGGTGTTGGGTTTTTTTTTTCCAAAATTTATTATACAGGTTCCTGTTAAACCTTTTTTCCATGTCGGCTGTCTTGTGGCGGCACCAAAATAGTACATTACGCACCGAGGCCAGTAAAATAAAAAATGTCTCAGATCACATGTAATTGTCGTCCGAGGCGAAGTCGAGGTTGACAAAAATGTCATCTGAGGCTTTTTTATTTACTGGCCGAGGTCAGTATCCTATTTTTCTGTTCGACGAAGCCAGAAAGCGGCAATTTCATTTAGCGCAGCGGCCAGAAAGTTGGCGCTTTCCGGCCGGAGGACAGAAAAGTACCATTCAGGAAATGCTGTACTTTTGACTTTTGATGTATAGGTTTGTATTCTAAACAGGTGCCAATGGTGTTTTAAAAAGACTTGTTAGTCTAGTTTTGCCTGTGACTTCGTCTGCACACGATAAGCACCCACGTTTTAATAATCCTATTTTAGTGGTCCACTCTGATATTTCAGACATTAATTCAGTTTCTTTTGTGTCTATATAAGATTATCAAAATATATTTAACGTGTTTTTTTTTTACAAAATACTCGTTGAAGTTTGAACAATCTCACACAAAAATGCGTAGACAAGGTGCCAACGTTCAACGTTAACGTTAAACGAAACGACCATAATGTATGGGAATTGACATTCGCGAACGTTTGTGACGTACGTGACAGTCGTTCGCGGATGTCAAATACCATACATTTTGGTGCCAACGTTCAGCGTTAACGTTGAACGTTGGCACCTTGTCACTTTTCTCTAGAAGTGACTCACGTTTTTTTTTTGACAAATAAAAACATCTCCTTTCTTGATAATATAGAACCTATTAGATGAAGCAGTATATAAAGACGAATGGTTTGTTAGTTTTTTTTGGATTGAATAGGCTCCAAAAGGACTGCACCGATTTGAAAAATTCTTTCACTGTTGGAAAGCTACACTGTTTCCTAGTGACATAGGCTTTAAAAAAACCGGATCCGTGCGAAGCCGGACAGCTAGTTGTGTATATATAGAATGCACGTCCTTGCGTGAGTAACAGGCTATATTATATTTTAAAAAAGGGATCCGCGCGAAGCCGTACATCTATACTTCTATACTAATATTATAAAGCTGAAGAGTTTGTTTGTTTGTTTGTTTCGTCGCTAATCTGTCAGTCTACTGTCACTTACCGTCAATCTTTTATTTGGATAGACCATTTATCGAGAAAGGCTTTAGGCTATATAACATCACGCTGCGACCAATAGGAGCAAAGAGACAGTGTAAAATGTGTAAAAACCGGGGAAAATATGAAGCCTTATGAAGAATTTCACGGGGACGAAGTCGCGTGCACAGCTAGTATGCTATAAAAAAAAAACGGATCCGTGCGAAGCCGGAGCGGACAGCTAGTTGTGTATATATAGAATATTATATTTTAAAAAAGGGATCCGCGCGAAGCCGAACAGCTTTATATAAAATTCTGTAGCACATAAAACTGGGCGTGGCTATGTACATTACGCCTCGCCCGTGTCCATCCCCGGGATGCTTTATCTCCGAGCTCACTTGTATTGGGAAATTCGAAACTCACCTCAGCGTGCTAATGGCCTCTGACAACCCCACACTGGCTGTCAGTGTCAACGTCAGTTTATATAACGAGGCTTTTGTTCTTGACGTCTATGTGGGAGAGTGCACCTAGGTATCCCACCGTGCCTGGAATTGATTTAGTATTCCTTTGTGTGTCGTTGTGCACGGTGCTTTGTTGGAAACCAGAATCTGTGTGCACTTGAGGGTTGTTGTCTTGGATCCTTTATGTAACTTTATAGGTTTTCATTTGATAGGTAAAGATCCAATCTTTTCATGTATCTTTATTTACGCTTGTAACGTTGATTGAATTGATTTTTAATGAAACAACTTTAAACGGATTTAACTCGCGTATTTTTAACCCCCGACGCAAAAACGACGGGGTGTTATAAGTTTGACGTGTCTGTGTGTGTGTGTGTGTGTGTTTGTGTGTCTGTGGCATCATAGCTCCCAAACGCATGAACCGATTTTGATTCTGTTTTTTTTTGTTTAAAAGGTGAATATGTCGGTAGTAGTAGAAATACCTTACTTATACTTAGTCTTACTTACCTTATTAATACTTAGGTACCTACCTGATATCAAGTTTTTATAATTTTTATACTTTTTATTCGGCTTTTATGTCGGAGGTTAGTTAAATTTTTTAATTTATTTTTTAATTTTATTGGGTGACGTTTCGGAGCTTTTACAGATTCCAAAATGGTAGCGTAGCACGACAGTGCTGACAATAGTTTTATGCTAAAGTGATTATGGAACGATGGAACGTATAGGTACTTGTTTAATTTAGTTCTTTAATATTTGGAGACCTTTTTTTTAATATTTATTTAGTTTGTAAGCATAAATTGTATATTAATCAAATATATTATAGATACTTACCTCATTGATTTTCTTGCCGTTTCTTCTGAAGTGAGTTTTTTTCGGAAACGGTAGTATCTTCTAGCCTTCATTTGATCATGTATAAGCCTAAATTGAATAAATTTATTTTTGATTTATGACCAACAGATCGAAGTTGTCTTTGTGTTGTTTATAACATAATTTCGCTACCATCTAGTCACACTTTTATTAAATCTAAAATTTTATTATACTTTGAAAATGAAACGACTTTAAACGGATTTAACTCGCGTTTTTTATTTTATTGGCTGACGTTTCGGAGTCTTTACAGATTCCATTATCGTAACATGACTGATTTCAATTTTTTTTTATTTTACTCTTATATTTATATATTATATCTATTATATTATATGTATGTATTATTCATTTTGCGCCTACACATGCTCTCTGCTAAAGGTTGTATGGTAGAGAATGGCGTATGGCATTAAGTCCGCCTTTTGTACATTTGTTTTTTTTTGTGCAATAAAGCTTTAGCATAAAGAAAAAAATATTTATTTATTTAATAAATATTTTTTCTAACAGGTCTTGGGGTATACCATGTGAGCTGGTCACTCCGAAGCGTTGTCAAGAAATCTGCCCCCTCCTTAATGTGGAGGACGTTCTAGGGGGTCTCTGGATTCCTGGCGACGGCGTGGCTGACCCCCACCTGTTCTGCATGTCCCTCATGAGGGAGGCTGTCGCGAAAGGTGAGTTTATAATATCTTATTGGTGGGGTCCTTTCGGATGCATTTCGACCCATTGGAATCTTTCGTGCCTGCCCCTCCTTTAGCTTACTCCAGGTTCTCCATAACCGATTCTGTGTATCGTATTATGTCTCCCTGTAGCAATGCCTCGAAGTCTCCAGGCTCCAGGTGTCCGGAGCCAAGTAGTTTATAATAAGAATAGGCCACGTTATATAATATGGGTTTTTAAAATTACTATTCGAGTTATTAAGTTAATCATATCTGTCAGTTAATTATGCGAGTCTCACAGGGTTCAGTTCTGGATGTTCTTTTAATTATCATGTTTTTAAGATTTTTTTGAAGTTTTGAAATAAAAAAAAAAATGCGGCAAGTTTTTTACTTTAGTATCTACATTTATGAGATGAGGCTACGTTATTTAGCTTTTATTTTAGTTAATTGGCAACTACAATGGAAGTTATTAAATCCAAATATTTTTTTAATTGGGAGTTCCTCAGGGTTCTCTATTGTTTTTTTGTGTTTGAAGATGTTTCCTTTTAATGTGATAGCTCGCTCGTTTTTTTAACTCTGCACCTGCTCAAAGCGTCTCTTTAAGTTTTTATTATATTATCTAGACAGTTTGCTTAGCGACAGTATGATAGTAACACTTATTAATAATATATATATTATATAAATTGATTATTTTAAAATTGCACACATTTTTGACGACTAAGAGAAAAATGTATTTTAAGATGACATTAATTTGTATTTCTAATTATCGATGTTATGTATATTTGACATTTTAATGAATACTTCAATGTTTAAAAATACTTGACGACTAAGAGAAAAATTATCATAACGACATTTTGTTATTTCCCAAAATAATGACTTGTTTGAATTTTGTGTATTTCTTTGTTTACTTATATATTATTGACGATCTCACTATTAGTACATATAAATACAATGTAATTATGATGTATAAAATATTGAGAAATAAATGAATCTGAATCTATTACGAGTATGTACATGTTTCCAATAGTTTTTTAACGGTGGCCGTCACTCCTCTGAATATTGATGACGAGACAATCGTAAGCTCGCTGAACTACAGAATGACGGCTTCTAAAATCACCCTTTTTTTTATCTAGGTGTAGGTGTGATGGAGAATTGTGCAATAACAGCTGTTTTGTCCAAGAACGACCGCGTCTCCGGCGTGGAGACAACGCACGGCAACATCGAGTGCGAGTATTTCGTCAATTGCGCCGGGTTCTGGGCGAGGCAGGTGAGGATTAGGATTACCCAAGACTCAAGGGCGTGCATTCCATATAGGCACAGTGTCACTAATGTATGGACTGCCTACCCTGGCACCATACTAACGCTCACCCCACTGCACGCGCCTGACCCAAGTGTCATTTAAGCAAACGAGTTATTTTTTCAATGTGAAATAACCGCAAAAGTTATATAGACTCATGGAAGGACAGCGGAGTCTCAGGAACAGGGTCCCGTTTTGTTCATTGGATAAGGAACCCTAAAATACTGAGGCACTAATAGTCTTAAGATCCGACCTTATATCCCTATGTAGGCTTAAATCTTTAAAACTACGCAACGGATTTCGATGAGGTTTTTTTTAATAGATAGAGTGATTCAAGGGGAAGGTTTATAGCACCCGTGTGAGGCCGGGGCGGGACGCTAGATATATAATAACCGCGAAGGCATCTGAAATCCTAACTAATATTATAAATGCGAAAGTAAGTCTGTCTGTCTGTCTGTCTGTTACGCTTTCACGCTAAAACTACTTGACCGATTTAAATGAAATTTGGTACAAAGAAAGTCTGGAACCTGAGAAAGGACATAGGCTACTTTTTAACCGACTGCAAAAAAGGAGGAGTTCCACGCGGACGAAGTCGCGGGCAGAAGCTAGTTATTATATAAGTATATTAACATGTCCGTCGCCCCGTCAGGTGGGGCAGCTGGCGCGGCCTCAAGTCAAGGTGCCGCTGCTGCCGTGCGAGCATTACTACCTACACACGAAGCCAATAGACAACTTGGACCCTATGACACCAGGTAAAACACCTTCAAGGTCACTGTGCGAGCGTGAGGGCACTATTACTACGCGCGAGCGACAGTGACAAATAGAAAAAGGGCAACGTCCGTTTTTAGCTATGCTCCGCGACCGTCCTTTAAACAGTTCCACCATAAAGTCGAAGAAATTGTTTAAATATGTCACAGGATTCAACCAACGATTCCTCATTGCAACTTTTGTTGGTTTCAAAGCAGCTTGGCAACAAACACCGCGCCGCGAGAATTTTATGTATCGATGCTTTTCTAGAATAGTGACACAAATCGAAATAATTAGTTATTCCATTTAAGATTGTGAACCGACACATATAAATCTCAATTCAAATGGTGACACATTTCGAGTTGTGACACTATTCTAGAAAAGCACCACCAAAATATTAGACACAATGTGATAAAAAGTAGTGCCTACCGTTACGCCTATATGACACTGCACGCACCTGATAATACAGTTGCATCCATAATCGTAGCACGACATGACGTGAGTTACGATTATAGAAACTAAAGGTTCCTAAACGTCACCTAACAAAATAAAATACAGTTATTAAATCAGTTTACAGTTGTTTCATTCCAATGTGTAATAGCCGCGAGGGCATTAGAATTTACTATTTATACGAAGGTAAAAAACATATTATCTATGGCAACACTAAAAAATAAGTTTTTCCTCTAGTGATACGTGATCCGGATGGGTACATCTACTTGCGGGAGAGAGATGGCTGCCTGCTAGCCGGCGGATTCGAACCTGTGGCTAAGCCGGTGTACGAGGAAGAGAGTGAGTTGGTATTAGGGTAGCTACTTATTATGGAATCTGTAAAGGCCCCCGAAACGTCAGCCAATAAAATACGCGAGTTAAATCCTTCAGGGTGAGCGCACCTCGGAGCGCTCCCCATTCGTCCGGTGGAGCAGTAACGGCCCCAGGGCCAACTGCAAACAGTCACTCAGAAAAAAAAAAAAAATAGAGTTAAATCCGTTAGAGTTTCATTCCAATGTATAATAACCGCGAAGTCATCACAAATTATTATTAGGGTACCTACTTAACATTATGAATGCGGAAAATGAATGTTTGTCTGCTTTCACGCCTTAACCACCGAATCGATTTTGATATCTTGCCACTTTTGTTATCGTCTTTTTATAACTTACTAGCTGTCCGCCCCGGCTTCGCACGGATCATCTTTTTTTTATAGCCTATGTCACTCGGGAATAGTGTAGCTTCCCAACAGTCGACCAGTCATCTATACTAATATAATGAAGATGAAAAGTTTGTTTGTTTGTTTGGATTGAATACGCTCCAAAATGACTGGTCCGATTTGAAAAATTCTTACACTGCTGGGAAGCTACATTATTCCCAAGTGGCATAATCTAAAAGAAAGGATCCGTGCGAAGCCGGAGCGGAGATAAAGTATATATTTACAAAGCGCCTTTGTTGTAGTACAATCAACGGCGCAACGTTGCGTCGCCGAGGACTGGGATCACTTCCACGTGTTGCTGCAACAGTTGCTGCAACGAGTGCCGAGCCTCGCCCAGGCGCAACTGCACAAACTGTGCAACGGGCTCGAGGCGTTCTCGCCGGATTGCAAGTGGATAGTTGGCGAAGCGCCCGAGGTTTGTGGTTTGTTGCTGTAACACTATGTATACATAGTATAAAACAAAGTCGCTGTCTGTCCGTCCCTATGTATGCTTAATAACACAATGCCTACTATCCCTACTAATATTATAAACTATGTAGCTTCTACCCGCGACTTCGTCCGCGTGGAACTCCTTCCTTTTTTGCAGTCGGTTAAAAAGTAGCCTATGTCCTTTCTAAGGCTCTAGACTTTCTTTTTACCAAATTTTATTTAAATCGGTCCAGTAGTTTTAGCGTGACAGCGTAACAGACAGACAGAGTTACTTTCGCATTTATAATAATAATATCAGTAGGGATATGGTTGAACCTTAAATTATGGTAAATAATAATACTTCATTGGTGTTTTTTTTAAAACTATCATTTTTTTGTAAGCATTTTAAATTTGTTTTAAGGTTACGAAAAAAACCTTAGCAATTTTTTTCTCCAAACAAGCGAACGAAAAACATCAAAGTATAATTCCTAGCAGCTATTTTCTATCTCTGTCGGATACATATAGATCGAATGAAACAAGAAGAACGGCGTGAAGTTGGTACGAGTCGTTTGATCTCGCGAATGAATAGCTGTTCTGTTGCTAAATTCGTGACATCGAACGTTTCGTATCGGCTATACCATCGAGAATTGAAGACGGAAGAGTTTAAGAAGACAACTTTTATTTATTGGTGAATATTATATTATTATAATATAACGCAAAAGACAGCAAAAAAAAATATTGAAGTGTTTTTATTAAGTGATTAATGTAATAGAGAATACATTAAAAATGTGATGTTTTATTGAAAACCCAATTGGTAAATTATGATATTCTTGTGATTAAATAAGTTTGTACTTAGCAAGATGACGCAAGGTATATTTATTGTTTTAATTGTGTATTTTGAAAAAAAAAAAATATAACTGTTTTTTTTCATTTGTCCATCAATCCTTTATCCTTTCAAAAGCGGTAAACCACTATATTATCATGACAAAAGTTGATACACCTTACTGTAAAATACAGTATTTTTCAAAATAAGCTATAAAAAAAAATTGTTTTTTATGTAATAATTATAATATAGACAGAAAAATATATTTTCTGTCCTCCGGCCAGAAAGGGCCTACTTTGTGGCCGCTGCGCTAAATGAAATTGCCGCTTTCTAGCTTCGTCGAACAGAAAAATAGTATACTGACCTCGGCCAGTAAAATAAAAAAGCCTTAGATCACATTTTTGTCAACCTCGGCATCGCCTCGGACGACAATTACATGTGTTCTGAGACGGTTTTTATTTTACTGGCCTAGGTGCGTAATGTACTATTTTTTGCTTATTTATTTTTGAGGCTTGCAATCTTTTAGGTTGGTTTAGAATTTTTACCATGGCCGCCCCGGAAACGGTATATTCTGACCATAAAAAATGCTGTAGGCTTCATAAACAGAATAAATATTATTTTGATCGCGCCTCCTCACCCAAGATCACTTCCAGATGTTCAACTACCACGTGGCAGCCGGTATGAAGACTGTCGGCATATCGGCGGCGGGGGGCGTGGCCGAGGCGACCGTCGACGAGCTGGTCGACGGGTTCACCAAATATGACATGTACGAGCTGGACATAAACAGGTTCCTCGCTCTGCACAACAACAAGCGGTTCCTCAGGGATCGGGTCAAGGAGGTACCAGGTCAGTATGGTTGGTAGTTGTAGAATTTTCTTTGTGTAAAAAATCCTTGCTAATATTATAAATGTGTCACTATACGCCGGTCTCGCTTATATGCTAATAAGATTAAAATGAAAATTAAATTTGTTCTACAGATAGTCTAGAGTTCTAGAGCCTAAGAAAGGGCATAGGTTACTTTTATTTTCAAAAAAAGAAGTTTTAAAGGTGGGATGAAACGTATGAAATTCCACGCGGACGGAGTCGTGGGCAAATATTAGTATCATCGTCAAGGTCATTACACATTGGAATAAAAAGCGTTTACTGTTTTTTATGCTGACGTTTCGATAACTACAGAGTATATATTATATCAAATGTTGGCATAAATATTTAAAAATGTTTGTCGACTAAGTGAAAAATGTTTATAATAATATTTTGTAAATTTCCAATATTTTTATGTGTAAATTTTTTGTTTTTTTTTGACTCACTATTAGTGCTTATGATGTAACATAAGACTATGTATGAAATAAAAAAAAAAAATGAATTAATCTGATCTAATCTATAGGACTCAACTTTAGACAGATACGAGTATAATATAATAAGGCTGCTGCGTATGTTTAATCCGCTAGATGCTCGTAAAATGAGGTCCAGCTATCGTGTTCAATTACAGGACCTCATACTACACGACAATATCGACCAAAATAATGCTTTATAATTTACCCGAGTCTTGGATGTCTTATATCCCTACTAATATTATAAATGCGAAAGTAACTCAGTCTGTCTGTCTGTCTGTCTGTTACGCTTTCACGCTAAAACTACTGGACAAATTTAAATGAAATTTGGTACAAAGAAAGTCTAGAGCCTGAGAAAGAACATAGGCTACTTTTTAACCGACTGCAAAAAAGGAGGAGATCCACGCGGACGAAGTCGCGGGCAGAAGCTAGTGTATTTATGTATGTTTATCCGTTGTCTAGTAACAATAATACAAGCTTTGCTTACTTTGGGACTAGATAAATATTTGTGAATTGTCCAAAGATATTTATTTATCTATACTAATATTATAAAGAGGAAAGGTTTGTTTGTTTGTTTGGATTGAATAGGCTCCAGAACGGCTGGATCTATTTCAAAAATTCTTTCACTGTTGGGAAGCTACACTATTCCCGAGTGGCATAGGCTATAAAAAAAAAGATGATCCGTACGAAGCCAGAGACAGCTATTTATTTATATATGTCTTACCCCCAGGAGTACACTACGGCCTTCACTATCCGTTCCACGAGTTCGAAACCGGTCGGAACCTCCGCATGTCCCCTATATACCCCACGCTGAGAGACAACGGCGCTGTCTTCGGTCAAGTAATGGGATACGAGAGACCCACGTGGTTCGAGCCAGTCGGTCAGTCAATATCACTACATACCTAGTATAAAACAAAGTCGCTTTTTCTGTCCCGATTACCCTATGTACGCTTTAATCTTTAACACTGCGCAACGGATTTTGATGCGTTTTTGTTTTAATAGATAGAGTGATTCAAGAGGAAGGTTTATAGCACCCGTGTGAAGCCGGGGCGGGTCGCTAGTCTATACTTCTATACTAATATAATAAAGAGGAAAGGTTTGTTTGTTTGGATTGAATAGGCTCCAAAACGGCTGGACCGATTTGAAAAATTCTTTCACTGTTGGGAAGCTACGTTCACCCTGAGTAACATAGGCTATAGAATATTTTGAAAAAAATTAGAGATCCGTGCGAAGCCGGGGCGAACCGCTAGTATATTATATAGTGATTATTGTTTATCAGACAACACTAAGGAGGGTGAAAAACCCCGCCCGTTCAAGATAGCGTCGACGAAGACTTTCGGCAAACCCCACTGGTTCGAGACTGTGCAGCGGGAGTACTGGGCGTGCCGGGAGGCCGTCGGCGTGGCGGACTACTCCTCGTTCACCAAGATCGACTTGCAGGTACGCGCGACCTCGTATCACACCTGAGTCGACCTCGTATTTATATCTGAGCTGACCTCGTATTATAACCGAGTCGACCTCGTATTTATATCTGAGCTGACCTCGTATTATAACCGAGTCGACCTCGTATCGTATCAGAGTCGACCTCGTATCGTATCAGAGTCGGCCTCGTATCATAACTGAGTCGACCTCGTATCGTATCAGAGTCGACCTCGTATCATATTGACACGACCTCTAATCAAAATACTAGGATCATGTACAAGCGCGGCTAGTTCGTTTATTGGTAATGTTAAAGTGGCATTTGGTGTTTAAAACGTCTATATGTAAAAATATTACATCAGCCAGTGTCATTCTAATAACCTCGTATCATATTTGGCCCGACCCTGTATTTTGTTGAATCAACCTCTTGTATTTTTAACATGATCTCGTTATGTTCGCTTGACCTCGTATATATATGGCCTGACCCCGTACTAGGTTGACTTGACCCCGTTCTTAATTCAATTTAACTTAAAACCTACACCTACTATGTTAGTGAACCCTAATAAATAACTGAAGTAAATATGCTTATACTACCTTCTTATAATGAAACTGTCGTAAATCCATTGAATTTTATACTTATCAACTTACATTTCTCACCTACAGTCGCAAGGGCGGGAGGTTGTCGACCTGCTCCAGTACTTGTGTTCCAACGACGTGGACGTGCCGGTTGGCAGCATTATACACACTGGCATGCAGAACGAGAGGGGCGGCTACGAGAACGACTGCAGTTTAGCGCGCATTGCAGAGAACCAGTAAGCTTCATAAAGTATCCCTACTAATATTATAAATGCGAAAGTAACTCTGTCTGTCTGTCTGTCTGTCTGTTACGCTTTCACGCCAAAACTACTGGACCGATTTAAATAAAATTTGGTACAAAGAAAGTCTGGAGCCTGAGAAAGGACATAGGCTACTTTTTAACCGACTGCAAAAAAGGAGGAGTTCCACGCGGACGAAGTCTCGGGCAAAAGCTAGTTATTTTATAAATTGGAATGAAACAACTATTAACGGATTCAATTCGCTCTATTTTTATTTTATTTTATTTGTTGACGTTTCGGATTCTTTACAGTTTCCATAAGCGTAGCACGACCGAGCTGACAATAGTCTATCGCTAAAGTGATTTATACAGTTGTGCAATATTGTTTTATTTCTAGTGTTTAATAGTTGAATTATGCGTAAAATGTAACATTAATATTTCATATTTTAGAATAGGGTAATATTAAAAAAAAATGTAATCCCTACTAATATTATAAATGCGAAAGTAACTCTGTCTGTCTGTCTGTTACGCTTTCACGCTAAAACTACTGGACCGATTTTAATGAAATTTGGTACAAAGAAAGTCTGGAGCCTGAGAAAGGACATAGGCTACTTTTTAACAGACTGCAAAAAAGGAGGAGTTCCATGCGGACGAAGTCGCGGGCAGAAGCTAGTTTAGATATAAGGTAGTTTGCATAAAGGTGAGGGCGTGGGATCGAGTCCCACTGAGAGTCAACTTCTACTCTTGTCTTTGTACAAAATATCATTATAATTAAATATTATTAATCATAGTATTGAACCAAAGATATCCATCGAATTTCGATTAATAGATTGCATTTAATATGACTTAAATAATAAATAAATAAATATCTTTGGACAATTCACACCAATTATCTAGTCCCATTTTAAGCAAAGCTTTGCTTGTGTTATGGATACTAGACAACGGATAAATATACATAAATACATATAAGACATCCAAGACTCAGGTACAGATGCCAGTGCTCATCACATTGACATCTGCCCCTAGCGGGATTCGAACCCGCAACCTCCGGTTTCGTAGTCAGGGCCTCTGACCACTAGACCAACAGGCCGTCACTTGCTCATAGATATCTTATTCCACAGTTACATGATGATTGCGCCGACCATCCAACAGACCCGATGCAAGGTCTGGATCAAGCGGCACCTGCCCCGCAACGGGTCGGTGACCCTCACCGACGTGACACCCATGTACACCGCCATCTGTGTGATGGGCCCGTTCACCAGGAACCTGCTCTCTGAACTCACTGATACGGACTTGGCGCCGAGCAACTTCCCCTTTTTCACATTTAAGGTACTGTGAGAATGATTCTCTTCAGTTTTTTATAAATAAACTAGCTTCTGCCCGCGACTTTGTCCGCTTTTTTGCAGTCGGTTAAAAAGTAGTATGTCCTTTCTCAGGTTCCAGACTTTTTTTGTACCAAATTTCATTTAAATCGGTCCAGTAGTTTTAGCGTGAAAGTGTAACGACAGAGTTATTTTCGCATTTATAATATTAGTAGGGTAGGGATAAAATCAATGTAGTTAAAAAGAATAGGGATCCGTGCGAAACCGCTAGTAATAATATATAGATACACAAATACACATGTGTATTTGTGTATCTATATATTTTATTACTAGCGAACCGCCCCGGCTTCGTACGGATCATTTTTTTTTTTTTAAATATTCTAATCTATGTTACTAGGGGTGAACGTAGCTTCCCAACAGTGATAGAATTTTTAAAAACGGTCCAGCTGTTTTGGAGCCTATTCAATCCAAACAAACAAACCTTTCCTCTTTATTATGTTACTATATTATACATAATATTAGTACATTACGCACCAAGGCCAGTAAAATAAAAAATGTCTCAGATCACATGTAATTGTCGTCCAAGGCGAGGCCGAGGTTGACATAAATGTGATCTGAGGCTTTTTTATTTTACTGGCCGAGGTCAGTATACTATTTTTCTGTTCGACAAAGCCAGAAAGCGGCAACTTCATTTAGCGCAGCGGCCACAAAGTTGCCGCTTTCTAGCCAAAGGACGGAAAATTATAATTTTTTTTTACAATACAGGAGTTGGACGTGGGGCTCGCGAATGGCATACGCGCTATGAATCTGACACACACCGGGGAACTAGGCTATGTATTGTATATTCCTAATGAGGTGAGTTTAAAAAAAAACATGTCAGATATATAAAATACATTTGATATTTATTCAAACTTAACATATGTCTTGGAATGAAACAACTATTAACGGATTTAACTCGCGTATTTTTATTTTATTTTATTTGCTGACGTTTCGGATTCTTTACAATTTCCACAGTCGTAACATGTATAAATCACTTTAGCGTTAGACTATTGTCAGCTCAGTCGTGCTACGATTGTGGAAATTAAATCCGTTAATTGTTGTTTCATTCCAATGTGTAATAACCGCGGAGGCATCAGAAATTATTAACAGATGTCCTTACGTGAAAGTGTAACATACATCCATCCTTACATTCTTACAAATTTTCGCTTTTATAATAATAATAAATAATTAATAACTATCTTTGGACAATTCACAACAATGAGGGCCACCGCGTGTCAGAAATCAGCTAGATGCGCTAGTGTAGAATGAGGTCTAGCTGTCATGTACCACCAATGAGAGGCAAGCTACTGGCCTGTGATTGGTGGTACATGACAGCTAGACCTCATTCTACACTAGCGCATCTAGCGGATTTCTGACACGCGGTGGCCCTCATTGATCTAGCCTGTTCTAATATTAGTATAGGCAACTAAAGTTCTTATGATTCCAACACACCCACAGTTCGCCCTTCACGTGCACAACCGCATCATGTCGGTGGGGCAGAAGTATGGGATATCCCACGTGGGCTACTACGCGTCGCGCGCGCTTCGCGTGGAGAAGTTCTTCGCGTTCTGGGGCCAAGATCTGGACACCATGACCACGCCGCTGGAGTGCGGGCGGACCTGGCGGGTCAAGTTCAATGTGAGTTTTGCCCGGGATTCCTTTATCACCAAGGGCGGTTCGGCCCGGCTTCGCACGGATCTATATTGTTTTTTTTCAAAAAATATTCTATAGCCTATGTTACTCGTGGATAATGTAGCTTTCGAATGGTGAAAGATTTTTTAAAAACGGTCCAGTAGTTTTTGAGCCTATTCATTGCAACCAAACAAAGTTTTCCTCTTTATGATATTACTGGCTGTCCGCCCCGGCTTCGCACGGAACATCTTTTTTTTATAGCCTATGTCACTCGGTAATAGTGTAGCTTCCCAATAATGAAAGAATTTTTCAAATCGCTCCAGTCGTTTAGTAACCTATTCAATCCAAACAAACAAACCTTTCCTCTTTATTATATTACTAGCGGTCCCGGCAGACGTCATCCTGCCCGTTCGAAATTCAAATTAGGTAACTTTAGTTAGACAACGTTTGTATGGGAAAAGAAAAGGGCTGTTTTTAGGGTTTTCCCGGCAATTATTCGATTTTTTCTCGCCGTAAGAACCATTCTTGGACTTCAACGAACATTTAAAAAAAAAAATTGGCCAAATTGGTCCAGGCGTTGTCGAGTTATGCGCTTACCAACACATTTTGCGATTCATTTTTATATACATATAAGAAGATTGTATACTAAATCTGTCATGTCTCCGCAGAAAGACATACCCTTCATAGGGCGGGAGGCGCTTCTGCGTCAGAGGGAGGAGGGAATACGCCGCCAGTACGTGCAGCTGTTGCTCACTGACCATGATCACGAGCTGGACCTGTGGTCCTGGGGCGGCGAGCCGATATACCGGGATGGAAACTACTGCGGACAGACCACCACCACCAGCTACGGATTCACTTTTAAGAACCAGGTGAGACTAATGTTCAAATAAGTACCACCACACCCAAGGGCGTGCATTCCATAAGGGCACAGTGCCACTAGTGTATGGAGTGCCTGCCCCGGCACCATGATCACGCTCTACTCACTGCACGCGCCTGACCACACCACCACCACCAGCTACGGATTCAAATTTTGAAAAAACTACCCTATTCTGAATTATGTTACATTTTACGCAAAAAAAAAAACTATTATACAATTAAAACCTAATAGGGGGCGTTACTAGCGCTTCGGAAAGACCATCATTACTGAGAAGAAACGCCGCAAGAAACTCAGTAGAAAGTCGCTTTTTAGGACACTTCTATGATTATTTACAATGAAAAAATATTGTGTCAATTAAAAATTAAAATTATACAAAACCAAAAACAAAAATTAAATTAAAAAATGAAAACTAAGTCTATGCAGTATTCGAAACGTCAGCTAATAAAATAAAATAAAAATACGTGAGTTAAATCCGTTAATAGTTGTTTCATTCCAATGTGTATTGACCGCGAAGGCATCGGAAATTATTAAAATAATAATAATTTGACATATAATTTGAGAAGAAATGCTGCCGCTTCATTCATATATTCTTACTTAATGAATTTGTTACAGGTGTGCCTCGGCTTCGTCCAGAACATCGACTCCGACGGCGTGGCGCACCGCATCAACAATGACTACGTGTTGAGTGGATACTACGAAATTGATATCGCTGGCATTAGGTAATAGTAACGTGAATATAAAATGTGTCAGGTATTTTTTAACTTTAAAAAACTTGTTTCCTAAAAAATATTTTTAACTAGCTGGCGTTGCACGGATGGAGCCCTTTTTTTATAGTCTATAGCTTCTGCCAGCGACTTCGTCCGCTTGGAATAGTTATTTTTCCCGTTTTTTACACATTTTCCAATATTTTTTTTTTTTTAAACGACGAAGTGAAACTAAGTTTTTTAATATTTTAAGGTTATCTGATGGATTTTGAACGTAAATTCACCACCTTAAAATCGTCTGTGGCAATTTTTTTAAATTTAAATTTTACTAATACTGAAATTCGTATGGCATAAAGTTTAATTTACATTTTTTTTCTAAACAGATACGCGGCAAAGGTTCATTTGCACTCGCCCAATCTGCCGACCAAGTACCCAGACAAGGAGAGAGATGTTTACCAAGCAACAAGGAAACTGCACGAACCACAACAGTTCCTTGGGCGGCACTACCAGCCGTAGCTCATACAACTCCATACAAATTATTCGAAGCTCATACAAACCTTTTTAGATAAGCTCGCGATCGATTAGGTGAACATAGCACTGTTATACAAAAAAAAATCTTCCATACAACTTCATACAAATTGGTATGGAACCGTAAATATGTTTATATATACCAAGGATCGTATTTAAAGTGATTATATCATGAAATACCTTTCATACAACTTCATACAAATTTTGTATGAAGTTGTATAACCATACAAATGAAATGATGGCTTTTAATGATTGTTCTAGCAGAGCTGGCGATTAGAACTACTTAATGATTGGAATGAAACAACTATTAACGGATTTAACTCGCGTATTTTTATTTTATTTTATTTGCTGACGTTTCGGATTCTTTACAGTTTCCATAATCGTGGCACGACTGAAAATACGCGAGTTAAATCCGTTAATAGTTGTTTCACTCCAATGTGTAATAACCGCGAAGGCATCAGAAATTATTATAAGTACTTAATGATTGTTTTTTATCAAACTTTAGAAGTTGTATGGTAAAAAAACGCAGACTGAATTGAATTCTAAAATTATGTTGTGAAATTAGAGAGATAAATAAATATATGATGTCAATGAAATTGAAAATATTTAATACTTTACATTATATTGAATTTTGTAGTAAAACAAATTTATCAATTATTTAAAAATAAATTTTATTGTTAATTTGAATTATATTAATAAGCACATATTCGTTGCTTACGTTATTATACGTATCAATTATTATTATTAGTTTTAATGAAATTATGTAGTAATCTCATTTTAATTCATCAAAATAATTTTATTAAATTTTTCATAAAATTTGTATATTAGTAAGTTTTAGTGTTATTATTTCAATGAGGACCGTGGCGTGTTTTATATCGCGTCGTGCAGAATGAGGTCCAGCTGTCATGTTCCACCAATCACAGGCCAGTAGCTTGCCTCTCATTGGTGGAACATGACAGCTAGAACTCACTCTACACTAGCGCATCTAGCGGATTAAACACACGACAGCGCCCATTGTTCACTAGGTAGGTAGAAAATATAATAATTACGTCAATCAAATGAAAGACAATATTAATAATAATCGCAGTTATATTAATAACAATAGTTATCTATCTTGCCTTAATAAGACTTTTAATTAGGCTGAATTTTATTGTTATTGTTAAAGATTTTATATTTTGCTGACTATAAAAAAATAAAAATGTTTTAATTATAATTTGGATTTGACTGAGAATTCTAAGTGTAAAGACCAGTATTGTCGCTCACTTATGAGGAATAAATAAAACTGGTCGTTACTCTAAAATTAATTAAGAATTGGAAGATATTTTAATTATATTGACTGTTTTGGTTTTTGAAAAGTTCTATTTAGCTGGGAATTCTAAACTAGATATTAGATAGTGTAGCCAGCATAATATTGCAGCAAAAGTAATTTAGGGTTGTGATATTTGACGATTAAAATACCCTTAATGTCTTATCTGTGATCAGAAATTATGTAAAAACGCCTGTATGCACCCACGAATAAAGTCGTGGTCACATATCACAGCTTTGCGTTTATAAAATATATATAGTACATTACGCACCAAGGCCAGTAAAATAAAAAATGTCTCAGATCACATGTAATTGTCGTCCGAGGCGAAGCCGAGGTTGACAAAAATGTGATCTGAGGCTTTTTATTTTGCTGGCCGAGGTCAGTATACTATTTTTCTGTTCGACGAAGCCAGAAAGCGGAAATTTCATTTAGCGAAGCGGCCACAAAGTTTGCGCTTTCCGGCCGGAGGACAGAAAATAACATTTTTAATACATATAGGATTTCAAAACAATTCAATATTATTTTACTTAATTGATTATTACACTTTAATTAAAACGATATTTGTTCAGTGGCCAAATGATTAGCTGTAAGCTTTTAGTATTGACTTTTTGCGTAAAATAAAGTTGATTTCATTGAAACTTGTTTTTATTTTAACCTATTTAACAAAAAAATATCAAGAAACTTAGGAATGGTACGAGTATAAATATCGTTAAATTTTTGAGATATATAATGTAGGGAGTTTCTAAATAGAATTTGTATATTTTTTTTACAAATTCATTAGTAATGGTCGCGTGTCAAAATTTCCGACGTTCGAATGAGGTCCAAGAGCTAGACCTCAATCTGCACGACAAAATTTTTGACACGCATGAGTTAAGACACGCGGCAAATTATGTTTGTTATAATTCATAAGTACCAATGAAATATTTATTAACCTTTTCGCCGCCACGCAACAATACAAAACGCTGAGCCTGTGACGCCAGTACAAAAACAAGCATTCGAGATCGAGAAACCATAGTGACTTGGAAATGGTGTATCGATATTTAAATAATTCCTCGATAATTATATCCAAAAAGTCGAAGAAATGTCAAAAGAATAATACAATAATGTTGTTACTACATGATCATTGATTATTAACCTTATAAAACAACATTAAATAATGAAAAGATCAAAATATTTGCTTTATTTACAGTACACTTTAGTGACGAAAGTCACCACACTACTCACGCGATGACGTCATGCGTTGTCGGCACCGGCCGACCCGGGCTTTTAGGTACTGCAAATTGCTTTGATTCTAGAGATGTGAAACTGTTGTAGGTATGTGTTAACTGCATTTATCGACATTTTGGCAGGGAATCGAAAGAAAAAATCCTACACATTCTTTAGCAACAAACCAATAATAAAATGCAGTACCTAGGTACCTAGATTTCTTACAAACAAAGTTTTTAAATAAATTCCGATAATTATTTAGGAAGTACAAATAGCATATATTCGGCATTTTCTAGGAATTTGTTTGAAATACCGCCTGCACGTGCGGTGTGCTTTACATATTTACTAAGAATTCCTCACAAAAATTAAGCCTATTGTTATTGCTAATGAGTGTTTCAGGTAGAAAAAAACATTAATAAAAGGGTCATTTCTTTACCTGGATGTAGTAGTTTTCTATTTAACAAAGACCCTATTTGGTTGCCTGTGCTTTAGATAAAGTAACGATAGGTTTGTAAATATTTAATATACATAATTACCTAAACTAGAATACTTGTCCTTGGTTGCTAGTCGAACTACTTCATTATAATAATTGACAGAGGTATACAGGATAAAAATTAGAGTAATATACAATTTTTACGTTTGTTATTTACTTGAACGAGCTGATCTCAGACATGACTGGTCGTGTATAGCCGCGGGACTAATTTAAATAAGTGTTCAAAATATGCTGTAAAATATATTTTACTATTCCCATTTTGATTAATTAATCGCATTCAAGTAAATTAATTAGTGAACTTACAATTATAGAACTACACATTTATAAATTCACCTACATTAAAATTTTCGTAACGTGTATTGCAACAAACAAAACACAGTTGGTAACAGCACTACGCCGCGGCTATCGCCGACTAGGGCTTCAGGTACTGGCGTACTTGCTGCATTTTATCAAGGCGCGCAAAAATGTTTATTTATTCAATGATATTATATAGTATCACGTTTATGTATAAAGTTTACGGTAATTGAGGCTTTAAACAATAATAAAAGTTCATAATTTGTATACTAAACTTTTAATTTACTTATAATTTTCGCCTCTGACTTTCAGTCGGCACGGGCCGACGAGGCGCTAGTGGTACTGCTTTCTGTTGTCGGTAACTACCGACTGGGGCGGTGAAAAGGTTAAACTGCATCAATTTAAGAAATTTTTTTTGGAGTATACGAAATTTAACGCCATCTAACGGTTTTTCGACACATGAAAATCTAGGCAAACTAATTTAGGACAACGACGGTTACTTACTCTAGACCTAGCTAAAACTGACATATGTACCTAAAATCTGGAGTTACCAGGAATATCTGTATACTGGGGCCCATCTACCGGATACATTTGAAAACACTAACTGAAAATGATTCGATAGATGGCAGTAAAGTTACTGTTCTAGGATGAAGGAACACAATTATAAAATACCTAATTATTAATATTTTAAACTCTAAGTACCTAGCTAATTTCAAGTATTCTTTCGTAGTACCTACTGCTATAATTTTGAACAAAACAAAAAAAAACTATTATACTCTCACGTGTATGTTCGTACATGCTCGCGTGTACGAAACAAATAAAACCAAACATCACTTTAGCGATTTTTATTGACCAGTAAGGATGTCTCTAATAAATAAGTTAATTCATTGTTTGAGAATACCAGAGCCGAAGCTGATCTGCGACGGGCTCTGCGCGCCCAGCTGCCCGCTCAGGCGGAACAGCTTGCCGTTCAGCGACGTGGCCGCCTGCATCTTCCGAAGAAACATATTCTTAGAACTGGTGTTCAAGGTCTTCTCCGTCAGCGTCTTGCTGGACGCCGAGCCCAGCGAGTTGATGATCGAGTCGGCGTCGGCGTCCAGGTTAATGTTGGTCTGAGACTCCTCGCGCCACAACTTCTGCAGGTTGAGAGCCATCAGCTCCAGCTGCACCTGGGACAGTTCGCGGATCACGTCGATCTGCACCGACATCACGTTGTCGCAAGTCTTTAAGAGAGAGTTCAAGGCTTCCAACACGTCCGCCCTCCTCTTCTGGATGCTGTACTGGTTGTCGACGTTTTTCTCGAAGAAAGCCAGGTGCTCGTACAGTTCTGCGAGTTGCAGCGAGCAGGAGATGTACTGAGCGGAGTTGTGTTCGAAGTCGTAGTAGTGCTTCGTCCGCAACAACCATTTGTGCGTGAAAGCGAACAGCTTGCGCGCGTCCTCTATCCCGCGCACCGTGTCCAGCGGCACCCGCGCCTCCATCTCCTTCAGCTGCAGCGAGGGAAACACGAACAGCTCCTCCGAGGGTCCGTCGTCCTTCTCCATCTTTTCGGAACCCGCATCCTTTAAGTTCTCCTCCTCGAATTTACCCGCATGCTCGTGCGCCAGTCCGGCCTGGTCGACCGTCCTCCACAAGTCGGCCCTGGACGAGGGCTGCGAGAAGTAGCGGTTCAATATTTTCTTCTTGGACAGCTTGAACAGCGTCAGTCCGTATTTGACCCAGTGATGGCCGAGTTCCAGGAAGTGCATTTCGAAGTCGGCTTTTTGAAGAACGAACTCCTCGGGCATGAGTTTGCAGTTGTCGTGGCAGGTGCGGAGGACGTGGTAGGCGGCGCAGAGGTGGTGGCGCGCGTTGCGGAGTTGGTTCAGGTAGGTGAAGTAGTTGCCGAGCCGCGCCGCGCGCAGCGCCCAGTCTTGCGGGGTGCCCTCCTTGAGCTCCAGCTGTCTCCGCAGCGCCGTATGGTTGTACAGACTGTACTTCTCGGGCATATTTAGCTTGTTATACAGAAAAGCTTGCATCTGAACGTTGTTCGTGATGACCTTGTCTATTTTCTCCGGGTTGACTCGCTTGATATTGGCGAGCGGCTCGGCCGAGAACAAATCCTCGGCGTCCAAGAATTTTTCTGATTGGGACTTGCTTATCTTATCGTACAGGTTTTCGACACTCTCGAGGATGTCCCGGGCGAGCGCCACCTGGTCTAGTTGGATGAGATAGTAGCAGAGAAGGTTCTGGATGCGGAGGTAGATGAAGAGGCACTCGTCTCGCAGGGCGTATTGTCTCAGCTTGTCGTTGGCTACTTGGAGTATGTTTCTCTTCTCTATAAGCGATATGGGCATGGTCTTGGCGGAGAGGAGCGCCAGGTAGCCCTCCATGGCCAGGGACCTGACGAACTGGTCATGGTTCTCCCTCCCGAGCACGACCAGGTCCGCGCTGAGGGTCTGGATGTCTTTCTTGAGGCTCTGCAGTCTTTCGGTCGAATTTTTGGTTTTGATTGCACTCCGCACGCTCTCAAACGTGCAGTTGATCCGATACAATGTTTCCATACTTTTCAATTTTCAATAATTGGTTTTGTCAAATTTGCCAATAAAGTTTGACAAGAAAATATTTGAGTGTGTATTCTTTGTTAGTGACACATGTCAAAATCAAGGAAGATTATTACAGGCCAGTGACTCTTATAGTTACCTCTTAAATAAGTTTGTAATTTCACAGTTAGGTATCTAACATCTAATATAAATAAAATTCTCGTGTCGCTGTGTTTGTTGCCAAACTTCTCCGAAACGGCAGAGACCAATTTTTATCAAATTATGTGTCAACATATATTTTTACATATTTACAAACAAGCCTAAATATTCACTCTTCTGCCGCGAAGCTTATATTTTTTATTAAAAAATCTCATAAACGCGGTTGGTACGAAATTTTAAATTTTATCTTTATACCTAGCGCGGTAAATACCATTAAAACCCACAACTAATCTTCTTGCAATCTAATAGCACTAATGGATTTCATTCAGTAGTTATAATAACAATATGAGATAGGTGACTTGTCATTCTAAAATAATAGTGCTCTAATGTAGACAACGTTACTTAGCTAGTACGTGGGAGACGCTTCACTCTTATATATCTATACTAATATTATAAAGCTGAAGAGTTTGTTTGTTTGAACGCGCTAATCTCAGGAACTACTAGTTCGAATCGATATTTTTTTTGTTGGATAGATCATTTATCGAGGAAGGCTTTAGGCTATATAACATCGCGCACCAATAGGAGCGAAGAAACAGTGGAAAATGTTTAAAAAACGGGGAAAATATGAAGCCTTATGGAGAATTACTATTCCACGCGGACGAAGTCGGCACAGCTAGTAATAATATATATATATATATATACTAACTTCTGCCCGCGACTTCGTTCGCGTGGAACTCCTTCTTTTTTGCAGTCGGTTAAAAAGTAGCCTATGTCCTTTCTCAGGCTCCAGATTTTCTTTGTACCAAATTTCATTTAAATCGGTCCAGTAGTTTTAGCGTGAAAGCGTAACAGACAGACAGAGTTACTTTCGCATTTATAATATTAGTAAGGAAGTAAGGATTACTATTCCACGCGGACGAAGTCGGCACAGCTAGTAATAATATATAGAGAGTTCTATACTTTACATCGATAATAACACTACAATAAGAAATGAGCGAACGATACTCAACACGGTGATACAGAGCTTAATATTGTTGACTACCCGGCTCCGCACGAGTGTAAAATAAACTACTTAAATAAATTTTAAGTGTTTCTCTAGGTACTAATTTGCTTATACTTATACATGTTATAAACGTTCCACTTAAAACATTCCATCTATACTAATGTAATAAAGAGGAAAGGTTTGTTTGTATATTTGGATCGAATAGGTTCTAAAACGATTGTACCGAATTGAAAAAATCTTTTACTGTTGGTAAGCTACAGTATTAAGCTACAGTAATTCGACGCGTAAAACATTTAAAAACGCTAAATAGTAGAGCGCCGTAAGGCATAAAAATAGTAAAACCTCGGAATCCAGGGACAGTCAATGAATCTGTATAGTAAGTGTTTGACTGCATTATTAAAACCTCAAATAAAAAAGTTAAAAAAAAAAATTGGCCGATCTCGATTACAAAAATTTTTAACAACAAATTACTGAAGAATGAGAGGCGAAAGGGAGAAAAAAATTTTACAGTAGAGTTTTTAATTTTATATGTAAGTAATGAATTATGTTTACAAAGTAACTTTAATATTAATTTATTAGATTTTTGAAAAAACTAATGATTTATATCAAAAATTTATCATTAACTATATACATTCCTTATTATTCATTATTGTCGTCGCCGATCTCGTTGAGGTAGATTGTAGGTAAAGGATTAGTACAGCTTTCACCATCACTGCACAATAATATATATATATATATATATATATATATTAATTGTAAATCCTACAACTATTATAAAGGCGAAAGTTTGTAAGTATGGATGTATGGATGTTTGTTACTCTTTCACGTAAAAACTACTGAATGGATTTGAATGAAACTTTACCACAATATAGCTTATACATCAGAATAACACATAGGCTATATTTTATAACGATATTGTGCAAAGTACTTAAAGTACGCAGACGAAGTCGCGGGCAGAAGCTAGTAAACAATAATTAGAAATTATTTTTTTCGGAGCGAACAACAACTACGTATTAAGCCTAGCACGTTGCCACGTGTACTATTCTGTTAGGGCCCGCATTAACAACACTGAACAGCTGCTGTTGCCCCCTCTATTCCCCTCCCCGACCTTCATTTTTATACCTGCAGTCCCTTAAGAACTAAGATCAAGTTTGTAATACCTCATCTTTTTAAAATATAATTTTAAACTATTATAAATCAAAGAAAACTCCAAAAAAATAATAATTATTTATAATAATAATTAAAAAATTGAGATCGCACAAAAATTTTTTTTATCATTTTTCTATATACTATTAAAAACACATTTCCAAAGTTTTGTAAAGATTCATTGACTGGCCCTGGATTCCGAGGTATAAACCTTACAGCGCTCTACTAAAAGTTACTTTTACGTTGCAAAACTGCATTATAACATAAAAATCACTTTAGCGTTCGTCAGTTTAATCGCACTGGGAATATGGGAACTGTATAGTATTTGAAACGTTATCAAACATCTGCTATTACTGTTTTATTCCAATGTTTAAATAACCGCGAAGGCATCAGAAATTGTAAAAATACGCACAGCCTAAACCGCTGAGCACTTGGAAGGTGTGTGTTAAAAATAAGAGTCACTTTTCTTATAAATGGACTGTAATCAAAATCGACAAGCAAATTTTACAACATTTAAGCATCAACCCATTTACATTTACCCAACTCTAAAACGTCAAATTTAAAAATAAAAAGAAACATAAAAAACTATAAAACGGCCAGTAACAATTAAAATATGAAACCAAATAGTTCCTACAGGCAACAGTTTTTTTTTTCGAACTGAATACTGAAGCGCAGTTGGCCAGCTAATGGGCCTTCACTGCAAAACCGGACGGGTGGCGAGACTCCTGAAAGGAGGCTCTTAAGCCTTTATCGGCAACAGTGTGTTTGTGTATGACATCCAATAAGAAACGATTTTCCGAAATTCAACCCTTAAGGGGGTGAAAAAGGAGTGCGAAGTTAGAATATAATATAATACCTATTGAAAATTTTGCACTAAACATTCTTTAACTGTAGGTATTGATGGAAGACGTATTTAGAAGACGTATCTATTGGGCTAATTAAAAAAATATCTTAAGGCTATTTTCGGCTTGGCCTCATTCTGTTTTATTCTTAAAACCCCTTTTTAAGATGAAAATAATAATATATCTTCTAAAATTACTTATAGCCTGAAGCAAAGTTCCGTCGGTAGCGTAAATGCGCCTAAACTCATTATTTCTGTAAAATAATTCTTTTTTTTCCTTATTCCAAACCAAGCCATTTCGACGACCTGTTGGTCTAGTGGTCAGAGGCCCTGACTACGAAACCGGTTGCAGTTCGAATCCTGCTAGGGGCAGATGTCAATGTGATGAGTACTGGCATCTGTACCTGAGTCTTGGATGTCTTATATGTATTTTTGTATGTTTTTCCGTTGTCTATTCCCCATAGTACAATCTTAGTTAGGGACTAGATCAATCGGTGTGAATGGTCCCAAGATATTTATTTATTTGTATCTCGTTGTTAGTGACATATTATTTTGTTATACGACACACTTGTCACGATGATTTTAAAGGAACAAAACAATTACGTCTTAGATAGAAAATTAATCATATCTATAAGTAAGCATGAAATTAGGTACCTATGTCACGTTACCTAGGTACATCAATATAGTACAATTAATCGTAAACAAATATAACATGTTTATATCCGCACGTGTATTTTAAATCTGCTTCGCAACACGTTCCTATTTCTTGTAAAACTTATCAAGGTGACGAAAATATATGGGCTTACGCCCGACAGCCTCCCTACACCCCTCACAGCTGTCCCATGCCTCGCATCACAAGAGAATCTTAATCATTACGTATAGTTTCGTCATCTTAATAGTCCATTTCTCATAATAAAAGATTATTAAAATAAACTCACCCGCGCTGAGTTTCCTTCGCTGTGCCACCATAATATTTTTTCACTTTTAACACTTTTCTTAAAACTACGTCAAACTTATTTGGACTTAGGTCATAAACATATTCAGCCACCACTCTCCTAACGTTTCCATCCTTAATTGAACAAAATAAATAATTACAACAATGACTTTGAACTATAGTACATTACGCACCAAGGCCAGTAAAATAAAGAATGTCTCAAATCACATGTAATTGTCGTTCGAGGCGAAGCTGAGGTTGACAAAAATGTGATCTGACGCTTTTATATTTTACTGGCCGATGTCAGTATACTATTTTTCTATTCGACGAAGCCAGAAAGCGGAAATTTCATTTAGCGAACCGGCCACAAAGTTGGCGCTTTCTGGCTTTAGGACGGAAAAAATAATTATCATAATATTTTTTATAGTAACTTACGATTTTTACAACTCGTCTTTGGCGACAACACTTAAGCGATATGAACCTACAATTCTAAGCTGCTTAGAATTGGTATTACATATAAGGGGCATTGTACTATTCTACTTTCTTTGCTATAATAATTATGTAGGTAATCAAAACAGAGACAGACATGGACCTACACACAATCTCTTTGCAACAAAACGAATGCAAAATTGTAATGTATTTGATATAAGCGAACGAAAAACGGATTCATACATTATTAACGAAAAACCCGATTGGTAGGTAATATTCTCATGACAAATTTTCATGGATCTTTGTTATACTATTTCTACTGTAGAACTTTATTGTTTCTAGGTAGGTAGGTACCTGCATAATAGTACATTACGCACCTAGGCCAGTAAAATAAAAAATGTCTCAGATCACATGTAATTGTCGTCCCAGGCGAAGCCGAGGTTGACAAAAATGTAATCTGAGGCTTTTTATTTTACTGGCCGAGGTCAGTAGGTATACTATTTTTCAGTTCGACGAAGCCAGAAAGCGGCAATTTCATTTAGCGCAGCGGCCAAAAATGGGGCGCTTTCTGGCCGGAGAACAGAAAATATAATTAATTGCTACTGCGATATTAAAATTTGTTTAAGACAGTGTCATGTTAAGGAAAAAAGTTGTTTACTTTACATATTTGGTTATATACTTCATATAAGTATGTAGAAACGGTAAAAATAGATATTTAATAATATTTTTTCAGTCGTGCTACGATTATGGAATCTGTAAAGTCTCCGAAACGTCAGTCAATAAAATAAAATACGCGAGTTAAATCTGTGTAAAGTATACATTATATAATTGCTTTTAATTATATTATTATAGAGAAATGAAGTGCAATAATATTATATTATTATCTGCTCCTAAATAGAAATGTATAAATATAGATTTTAATAAAATTATATAAAACAATATTGTATGCCTCCCTCTTATATTGCTGTACCTAAACTAGGTCCTTATTGCAACTGTCACTAACTGTAACATCTGTAATAACATAAGGAATGCAATAAATTATTTGAATTTGAAAGTTATTTTCTTCCAATAGATAAGTATTCAATTCTTGAAAAAGATGTTTATAGTTCGCTCTATAAAACTCTTACACATATTTGTATATCGAGTTACAAATATGTCCATTTCTCAGTATAAAATAATTAAATTAACAGTCGCGATTAAAAAGTACGTAATGCAAATATATCGGATTGATTTTTTAAATACCTGATGCTAAACATTGATAAAGACACGTTTAAAACTAGATTTTATTTAGTACATTGTGTAGTAGATAAGAACTTAATGCCTTAATATATTATTAACTAGCGGTCCCGGCAGACGTCATCCTGCCCGTTCGAAATTCAATTAGGTAACTTTAGTTAGACAACGTTTGTATGGGAAAAGAAAAGGGCTGTTTTTAGGGTTTTCCCGGCAATTATTCGATTTTTGCTCGCCGTAAGAACCGTCCTTGGACTTCAACGAACATTTAAAAAAAAAATTGGCCAAATTGGTCCAGGCGTTGTCGAGTTATGCGCTTACCAACACATTTTGCGATTCATCCATACTATCCATACTTCCATACTAATATTATAAATGCGTAAGTAACTCTGTCTGTCTGTCTGTCTGTCTGTCTGTCTGTCTGTCTGTCTGTCTGTCTGTCTGTCTGTCTGTCTGTCTGTCTGTCTGTCTGTCTGTCTGTCTGTCTGTCTGTCTGTTACGCTTTCACGCTAAAACTACTGGACCGATTTAAATGAAATTTGGTACAAAGAAAGTCTGGAGCCTGAGAAAGGACATAGGCTACTTTTTAACCGACTGCAAAAAAGGAGGAGTTCCACGCGGACGAAGTCGCGGGCAGAAGGTAGTTTTTATATATAAGAAAGATTAATTAGTGATGCCTTCGCGGTTAACATACATTGGAATAAAACAACTATTTTAATGAGTCGTGGTCCGATTATGGAATCTCTAAACCGTAACGACCAATAAAATTAATACGCGAGTTAAATCCGTCTATAGTTGTTTAAATGCAATGTCTTAATGGATTTATACTATTATTACCGTGCTTATTTTGAATAAAAGCAGTGTTCATTTTACTTTCAGCGCGTGGCTGTTGTAATTCAGTTTAGAGCTTCATTTAACACACATGTTGCTGATTTGCTAGTTCATTGATAAAATTTCAATTTACAATTTTGCTGTCTGTTAATTCACTAGGAAATTATGGTTAAGCTGATTCTGACAATTTCGTTCCGCTTTTCGATAATTTTTATTAATAAGGGTTGATGGTTGAAGTTAAATTTAGATTTTAATGCGAATTTATGTTGAAATACTTTAACATTAAGGGGTATCAAGATTCTGGTCGATTCTCTGACGTTCCCGATATTCGCACGAAAATTCCTAAAAATCGCTCCCGTTTTGGAGGAGTGTGGCAACAAACACGAGTATTTTATATAGCAAATAGTCAAAAAAATATAATAAGTTAGTTGTAGTAAATTAAATCCTTCTAGAATGTACCTGTGCTTAAACATTTCTATATAATCTTAAATCGGATGGTATCCAGTAGCAGGAAAATAAAAAGACACGTTCCTAAGTATTGATTAGTTACTCGGAAGGTCCTGGGAATCCAGCACTATACAAACACTAGTTAGATATATATTTACAATAAATAGTTTCTGACTAAATGAAACCGTTATACGCAATACTTTGAGTTTATATTTAATTGTAACTAACGTGAGCTGCAGTAGCAGTACTTAAAATAAAAAAAAATGGTGTTTACATGTATTGATTTTTAGAAAAATGGGCGTTCACCATCGCCCACTCAGTAGCAAAAAAGTTTGACTTTAAAAACAAATTAAAGGAACGTCGACTTTATTTTCTACGCTTTACAGTAACTTACACGATAGCAAAACGACGGCGTCGACGACGCCCACGTTTTTGTAACACCAAGAATCCAGGGTTTGCTTAAGTATATAATAATATAATCGAAAATAATTACAATAAATATGTCAACCCTTTCGAGTAACGTCTATTCTTTACCAACTCCCAACCGAAGTCTATGGCTATCAAAATTTGCCTCCCGTAAATTGTCATAAATGTACAGTTGTAAAATTAAATTTGGTGACCTTGAAATTGTATATATGGAGCTGACAGGCGCAGTGGAGGCTGCGTGGGGAAGTTACAGCCCACATCGTCCTGCCTACTGCAGGCGGCGGAGGGCAGGGCAAAGTCTATAAAGGCTAGGTGCAGGGCACGGGCTCCCCACTGTAACCTAGACCGATCCTGAGAGAAGTGCAAACTCCAGCTGCAGCGCTCCACCGGACAACAGGTGAGTCTTTGTGCTGGAAGTGAAGTTGAATTTTTTGCCCCACCGCGAATTTTATTTTGGCGAATTTTTAGCTCCGCGATTTTATATGTGACTATTGTGCGGTTTTTTGAAGTGTGTTAAAATTTTGGTGAATTGTGCTGTTTTTTGAAGTGTGTTAAAAATTTGGTGAATTGTGCTGTTTTTTGAAGTGTGTTAAAAATTTGGTGAATTGTGCTGATTTTTGAAGTGTGTTAAAATTTTGGTGAATTGTGCTGTTTTTTGAAGTGTGTTAAAAATTTGGTGAATTTTACTGGTTTTTTAAAGTGTGTTAAAATTTGGATAATTGTGCTGTGTGGTGTTGAATTTGAGTGACGTTTTAATTTTGTTTTCGTGATAATTCAAGTGATTTTGGTGCGTGTAAAATTCTTGTTACAGTTTTGTTTGTGAAGTTAGTGGTTAATTTTAATAAAATGAGAAGTGTGGTTTATAAATAAATAGTGAAGTGAATTATTACATTGAATGTTGTGAAATAAAAGTGTGTAGGAAGTGATATTCAAATAAAATTGTAAAAAAAATGCAATACACCAAATTAATAAAAGGCTTAATAAAATATTTATTTTTTTATTCCGCAGTTTTTATTATAATCATTAGTTTTTCTATGCCTTTAGATTTTAAGAGTTTTTTTGCGTCAAACCGTATTTCTTATCAGTTTTTAAAGTTTATGTCCTGCCCGCCAGCTCGGAGAAATATTGCATTTACGCATAAAATAATGATTAACTTGCAACTGCAGCGAATTACTTACTTATTTTTGCATAAATTTAATCTTGTACTTATTTTTTTTATTTTTAATTAAAAATGACATGGTTCTTAAATTTTAAATTTTTATTTCGAATCTGAGGATATTTTGTCCAAAGACCAGATATCTATTGTATTTAATACGTATCCTTAATTAATTTTAAATATTATTATCCCTTTCAAAATATAACATTTTAACAATAAAAAAAAATAGGCATTATAAACATGGGAACAATAAAATTTAATGTATTTTCGCTGAAAATACAATAATTAAATATATAACCAATTTGCACTTTATATTTTATTTACTTACTTCCGTAGACTAAAAACTGTATAAAGTAATTAGCCGTAAACTATATAAAAAATAAAAAGATACATTCTCAGCTTTGCGCGACATTATACCTATTTGTACCTAAGTGCATAAAACAGTTAATAAATCATCATCATCAAGCATTAAAATGAAAATAAACAAGATATTTACGTTAGACTATTGTCAGCTCAGTCGTGCTACGATTATGGAAACTGTAAATAATCCGAAACGTCAGTTAATAAAATAAAATAAAAATACGCGAGTTAAATCCGTTATAATTGTTTCATTCCAATGTGTAAAAACTGCGAAGGCATCAGAAATTATTAAAATATTTACTGTCAAATATATTACGTTTTTAGAAAAATAATAGAAATCGAAATTTGCTATACCTTCAAAAAAGAATACTATTTATAAACAAGTAAACTTCCAAAAAACTTTAAATATAAGTAAATAATACTTTGTACCCGCGAAACCTATATAACATACTCTAAATTAAACAAACGCAGATACATAAAGAGATTCCCGTACGGGACACTAAATTCTATTGGTTAGGGTAAAACCGACTGCGCGCATTTGCCCCAAGTTCCATATCACAGGGGCAAGTTCTTCAACTTAGGACGTTTTCAAACCGCAGTCTATTTGGCAAGTGGGGTACGGGAGGGCCACCTGTGGCATAGCGCCTGCCCCACGGGCACGCCCTTCTCGAGAACTTGAATTGCGGGGTACAATCTTCAACTTAAATTAAACGCTTTGGAATTGAACAATTACGAGTATATAACGGAATAATTCTGCCTTCGCGGATGTGCTACGATTATGGAAACTGTAAAGATTCAGTCAGAAAATAAAATAAAATAAAAATATGCCAGTTAAATCCGATTATATCATTCCAATTATAACGGACTAGCTGTCCGCCCCGGCTCCGCACGGATCATCTTTTTTTATAGCCTATGTCACTCGAGAATAGTGTAGCTTTCCAACAGTGAAAGAATTTTTGGAATCAGACCAGTCGTTTTGAAGCCTATTCATTCCAATCAAACAAACCTTTCCTCTTTATAATATTAGTATAGATTTAACTCCGGTATTTAATTTGTTACATCACGAGCTTCTACTTTTTTTTAAAAAATGAGAAAGTTCTCTTTGGCGGAGACCTCGTTATCAACATATACGAAAAAAAAAAATACTTACAAAGAAACATAATTATTATTAGGGCCCGTGTAGAACGAAGACGCCAAGTGGTGTAGCCAATCTGAACCACTCATTCACAACTTGACATTGACATTTACGAGCTAGCGGCTCGACCCGGCTTCGCTTGGTTCCCTAATTTTCTTCAAAATATTGTACTTAACAACTCACGGTGATTGTAGCTTTCCAACAGTGAAATAAATACAAAAGCGCATATACAAGCTATACTTAATAAAATATAGATACACAAAAATACATAAATAGCCACAATGACGGATGATAAAAACGAATGTTCAAGAAAGTGCTTACGTAATAATTTCTGATGCCTTCGCGGTTATTATACATTGGAATGAAACAACTTAAACGGATTTAACTCGCGTATTTTATTGGCCGACGTTTCTGAGCCTTTACAGATTCCATAATCGTAGTTCGACTGAGCTGACAATAGTCTTATGCTAAAGTCACTTTAGGCTCCGAAACGTCAGCCAATAAAAATAAAATACGCGAGTTAAATCCGTTAAAATTGTTTCATTCCAAAGTGCTTACGTAGCAAACGCTTGAATGCTAGCTTACTCGGTGCCTGCCTGATAGATAGAGGGAGAGAATATTCTGTGTCACTTTTGACACAAAACAAAATGTAAAAAATCTAGGCCGTCACATTAAAATATAAATTTATATAATGACACATTTCGTGTTGTGTCACTTATCTATTAAAGCAGAGTTATGATAAAATACATAAGTAATAAAAATGGGCATACTTATACCACTAACGTACTAAAATGGTGTGATCTACCTACCATATATGGTATCATACTATTTGCTGTATAAGTTACAAGCGAAAAGAGGCTTAAGAATTAATAATTTGATTTACGTTGAATAAGAATAGTATACTTGACAAATTAAAAAATATATATATTGTATAGGTACTGAGAATAATAATTTCTGATGCCTTTTTGGTTATTATACATTGGAATAAAACAACTTTAAACGGATTTAACTCGCGTATTTTATTTTATTGGCTGACGTTTCGGAGTCTTTACAGATTTCGTAATCGTAGCACGACTGAGCCGACAATAATATTAGGCTGAAATTTGCTTTATGCTAAAGTTGATTCATTTAATTCCAATGTATACCTACTGAGAATCCAAATTAGAATTAAAAAAAATACTGTTTATTGAAACCAATTTTAAATTTTTGCGCTAAAACGCCACCTTATGTCTCTATGTCAGTCAATTACTATTCAAAAGACAGTAATTTGATCAAAAACAATAAGTTTAGAAAAATATCTACTTACTGCTATCCCAGGGTCAAGAGGGGGGGGACCCCAAGACCCCCTCCTGGACACTGGGTCCTTGGACAAAGATTAAAAATCTTTTACTTAGAAATGAAACAACTATTAAGGGATTTAACACGCGTTTTACATTTTACTAGCGACCGGCCCCGGCTTCACACGGTGGCTCACGGTGCTATAAACCTTCCTCTTGAATCAGTCTATATTATCTATTAAAAATAACCGCATCTAAATCCGTTGCGTAGTTTTAAAGATTTAAGCGTACATAGGGGTACATAGGGGTATGGACAGAAAAAACTACTTTGTTTTATACTATGTAGTGATTTGCTTACGTTTCGGAAGCTTTACATTTCCCATATTCACAGCCGACTGAGCTGACGACAGATTATTAATAACTTAAATGTTTTTTCCCCATTACAATGATTACTTATCACATTTTTTTTATTCCAGGAACTTCCATCATTCTCTGTCTTTCATCTAGTCACCATGAAGCGGTCAAGGTAGGTCCTAGCATAAGAAAGCAACGCTATGACTTGATAATAAGGTGCAATTTCGAATATCAAAGTCGGGTTGTATTTTTTAAACAATCCAGGATAGATGGGAGATTTCGTCGACGGAACCAGTGACGTCTATAGAGCATATGATTTTTTTAACTGAATACTGAAGCGCAGTTGGCCAGCTAATGGGCCCTTACTGCAAAACCTTTCAAGCCTTTAGGTTGGGTTTGTGCAATTGGATAAAGCACTCGTCCCAGTAGGTCTTAATTTTTTTAAAGTACGCTTGGCTTTGTACATAATGTATGATATTATAATTTATTCTAAACCACAGTTGAATTTATAGAAATTAAAAAGTGTTACATAACAATATATGAAAAATATTGCTGCACATCGTGTATTGCATGGCAATGTTTTTTTTTGTGTTTTCCTAGGTTTTCAGGTGAAACATTTTTTTCTACGGTTGTTTTAAAACAAGATGTTACAATAAAAAAATAAAAATAAAATAAATTGTACATTTATTCTGTAATCCAATAGCAATTATTGACCGTTTTTCCTAATCCATTTCATTAATAAAAAAAAAAGCTGTCCGTTTATTCCATAACCCAATAATAATTATTAGTCATTTTCCGGAATCCATTTTATCAATAACTAGTGGTTCGACCCGGCTTCGCAGGGATCCCTAATTTTTTTTCAAAATATTCTAAAGCCTATGTTACTCAGTGTGAACGTAGCTTCCCAATGACGAAAGATTTTTTTTAAATCGGTCCTGTTGTTTTGGAGCCTATTCAATCCAAACAAAGATATAAACCTTTCCTCTTTATTATATTAGTATAGATAGGAAAGGTTTGTTTGTTTGGATTGAATAGGCTTAAAAACTACTGGACCGATTTGAAAAAATCATTCACTGTTAGGAAGCTACGTTCACCCTTAGTAACATAAACTATAGAATATTTAAAAAAAAAATAAGGATTCGTGCGAAGCCGGGGCGAACCTTTCGTTTATTATATATTAGTATAAAATATAGATATCTAGATAGACTAGCTTCTAACTTGGACTACAGTTTGTTTATCTCGCATCAATCCATGTCAGAAACAATTTGCTGTTGGGGACTGAGGTCTAAATAAAAAAAACACGTTTACAATTATACTCAAAGCTTCCGATCGACTGCACTAATTTGGATAATTCTTTTTTTGTGTTCATTGTCGGGACAAAGAATAGAGAAAAAATTAAACAAAAATTTAACTTTAACTTTAGTTAGACAACGTTTGTATGGGAAAAGAAAAGGGCTGTTTTTAGGGTCTTCCCGGCCATCATTCTATTTTTTTTTTTTTAAATGGCCAAATTGGTCCATGCGTTGTCGAGCTATGCGCTTACCAACACATTTTGCCATTCATTTTTAACCCCCGACGCAAAAACGACGGGGTGTTATAAGTTTGACGTGTCTGTCTGTCTGTCTGTCTGTCTGTCTGTGTGTGTGTGTGTGTGTGTGTGTCTGTCTGTGGCATCATAGCTCCCTAATGCATGAACCGATTTTGATTCTGTTTTTTTTTGTTTGAAAGGTGTATATGTCAGGAGTGTTCTTAGCTATGTTTTATAAAAATCGGCTTAGTAGTTTAATAATTAGGGGGGGTTAAAGAGGGGATGTAAAAATAAATGTCTACAAATATACTCGAGTGGGGTATCCAATGAAAGAGGGTGACGAGTACATTACAAAATTGAAATCATAATGAAAATCGGTTGAGTCGTTCAAAAAATATTAGGAGTGAAAGTGGGGATGGAAAACCAATGTCTACAAATATACCCGAGTGGGGTATCAAATGAAAGAGGATCGCGTGTACATTACAAAAATGAAATTATAATGAAAATCGGATCAGTCGTTCAAAAAATATTGGGAGTGAAAGTGGGGATGGATAACCAAAATATGTCTACAAATATACCCGAGTGGGATATCAAATGAAAGAGGATCGCGTGTACATTACAAAATTGAAATTATAATGAAAATCGGTTAAGTAGTTCAAAAATTATGGGGAGTAATAGTGTAAATGGTAAGCCCAATGTCGACAAATATACCCGAGTGGGGTATCAAATGTAAGAGGATAACAAGTACATTACGTAATTCCATGTGAAATGGAAATTAGTTAATAATAATAATATATAGTAGGTCCCTACGTACCTACTTACAAAAAGTATGAAATAAAAAAATAAATTAAAAATTTAACTTTAAATTTAATGTCGGGGGGACCGTAGGTTTAGGTAGATTGTAAATATTAGGTACCTAAGTAAGTACACCTAAATGAAAAGCGGTCCCTCCGACATGACGTTTTCTTTGTAGAAATATTAATACTTAGGTAGGTAACTAATATTAAGATTTTATTATTGTTATACTTTTTAGAGGGCCTTTTAGTTTTTATGTCGGGGGTTTGTTAAATTTTTAATTTATTTTTTTGTATATAAGATTAGACTATTGTCAGCTCAGTCGTGCTACGATTATGGAATTTGTAAGCTCCGAAACGTCAGCCAATAAAAATAAAATACGCGAGTTACATCCGTTAAAGTTGTTTCATTCCAATGTATAATAACCGCGAAGGCATCAGAAATTAAAAATATTATTATTAAAATCAGAATATGATGGTGTTAAGTTTGCCAAGTCAGCTAGAAAAATATAAATGATTAGCGGTTAGGCCCGTTTCCTCACGGATCCCTAATTTTTTTCAAAATATTCTATAGCCTATGTTACTCAGGGTGAACGTAGTTTCCCAACAGTGAGAGAATCTTTCAAATCGGTTCAGCCGTTTTGAAGTCTAATCAATCCAAACAAACAAATATTTCCTCTTTATTATATTACTAGCTGTCCGCCCCGGCTTCACCCGAATCTCTTTTTTTATAGCCTATGTCACTTGGAAATAATGTAGCTTCCCAAAAGTGAAAGAATTTTTTAAAGATTTAAAAAATCCAGTCGTTTTGGAGCCTATTTAATCCAAACAAACAAACAAATCTTTCCTCTTTATAATGAGTATTACTTATATATTATATATTATATTATAAGTATATAAATAAAGAGTACCTATAGAAAAATATCTCAAACTAAGGCGGTGAAAGCGGGTGTTAAAATTGACATAGAAATAATCTATGAACCCAAATAGTAGATTAATAGTAGGGAGAGATTTTTTAGGATTGGTAGTATAGAAGCGGACTGCTAGTTTAATAAAAACCGGCCAAGCGCGAGTCGGACTCGCGCACATAGGGTTCCGTACCTTTGCCTATAATAAATTAGGTAATTCGATTGATGACGTTTAAAAACAAAACTACTGTCTAGATCTCGTTCAAACCAATTTTCGTTAGTAGTTTGCGTAGTAATACACATCATATATTTTTTTCAGTTTTATCATGCCCATATTTTAGAAGTTTTGGGGGGGGGGGACATTTTACCACTTTGGAAGAGTCTTTCGCGCAAACTATTCAGTTCAGAAAAAAATGATGTTAGAAACCTCAACATCATTTTAAAATACCTATCCATAGATACCCCACACGTATAGGTCTGATTATAAAAAAAAAATTGAGTTTCAATTCTATGTAAGTAGGAGAATCCCAAAAATTTTGTTTTTTTTCTGATTTCATTTTAAAATCATAATGCGGTTTACAGAATACATACGCACCAAATTTTAATAATGTAGCTCTTATAGTTTCGGAATAAACTGGTTGTGACATACGCACAGACAGACATGACGAATCTATAAGGGTCCCGTTTTTGTTATTTGGCTACGGAACCCTAACAAACGCGTATCTCGAGTCCCGTATTACCGCGGTCATTTGTACATACCCGTAAAGATAAAATAGGGCCCAGTGAGAAGGCCTGCGCTTGACCTAGCTGTCGCCTTGCCGAGCCTTATGGGGGGCGTGACTCACTCGCCCAGTGCCACTCAATGCAACAGTATTGCAAGTAATGTAAAGAAAGAATTTCGAAACTATCTACAGGAATTTAATCTATATAACACTCACAAAAAGTGTTTAGTTTAGTTATTATAATACCTAATATTATTTAGTAAACTTATTTACAGCCATAAGAAATTAGGCAGTAATAAACGTACTTTTATATACCTAATTAATTAGTGGTTAACAGTGTGGGTCACACATAGAATAATTTGTCTAGCATAATTGCCATATTTTTGTTAATACTAGTGTAGTGACTGTTTGTTTACCCAAAAAATTAAAAAAAATATATACTTATACCTATTTTAATAATTCCTGATGCCTTCGCGGTTTTATACTGTAAAGCTGACAGTCTGTAGTAGTGTCAGTCTCAGTCGTGCTACGATTATGGAATCTGTAAAGGTTACGAAAAGTCAGCCAATATAATAAAATACGCGAGTTAAATCCGTTAAAGTTGTTTCATTCGAAGAATTATTTTCTTTGATTAATTTCCTTTATAATAAAGTTGATTCTGAACTCTTTTGGTAAAATATTTCATCCTTTTTTTTAAATATACCTAATTACATTTTCGAGATATTAAATCAACTTTAATTGAAATTTGGTTATCTTTTCGTCTAAGTACTTATTATTTCGAGTTAAATCCGTTAATAGTTATTTCATTCCAATGTGTAATAACCGCGAAGGCATCAGAAATTATTACTTATTATTTATTATGTTTTCCGTTCTAATATTTGAAGTGAAATGGAAATCAGTTAGGAAAGGCCACCTTAAAGAATGAAAAGTTTTTAATCGTTTATTTTCTGGATAAATTAAAGAAATAAAACTAAATTAATTCCTACTTTGTATCATCGTATATGAAAATATATATTATTTTTTATTCTAGATGTAACAACTATTGTGTGCCTTGTAAGAAGCAGGGTTACATAAATATTTCTACTTAACATTTAAATTTTCACACATTTACCTATCAAAATGTTTTGCTATTTAATAGTGAAGAACTAAATTTTATTTATTGTTATTAAATGAAAAATAAAGTATAAAGTACAAGTAGGGTTCATAATTCTTAACGGCTATTCTCAAAAACGTCGAAAAAATATTACAGCTAATATTGAGTTATGTTACTGTTCTTGCAATGGCGACTGTGGCACCGAAGTAACATGTCCACATTAAGTTTAAATGCGTTAAAGTAAACGCACGTATTTATTATTTAATAATGTATTTTGTATATTTCTAAAAATATATAATATTTAATATAATAATATAGTGGACTGTAACGTGAACAAGTCAGGCGCGTGCAGTGAGGGTCAGGCATATACTACGTCAGGGTAGGCACTCCATACATTTATAACATTGTGCCTATATGGAATGCACGCCCTTGGAACAAGTGTGACGGGTTTAGAAAATATTATTTTAACGGTCGTTTAATTTAAAACGATGTTTTACTTGTGGGTAAGTACTTAGGTAATCTAAATTTAAAAACATGTGAAGGGTTTTTTTGCTAGCCATTTTAGGCGAACGATAGGCATATTTTTATTTTGGTCCAAGATCCCAGAGCGATCTGACGTAACTTATTTTCTGACGAATGAAACCTTAAGATTTCAGTAGCGTCTAGAGTGCCTTGAATATCTACGGGCTTGTGAAAACTGTCAGAGTGACACCAGGGCTGGTACCAGGTGAGAAAGGTGACTAAAAATAAGAGCTATCTTACTTATTTTCTCATGGCTCATTTTTATATATATCATGTAGAATATTATTTTAAAGTAATGGATATAAGTGTCAGACACTTGAGATTGACCAGAACTTTTGTCAGACACTTTTAAGCTACCCAAAAAATGGATCTCAAAGATGGATGAACATAAGCATATCATGTTTAGGCTCATTCGACTCGGTATGACGAGCACTTTCTAAACAGAATATGATGATGGTAGTGTTGATGATGAATCCTGAAGACTACTATGGATCTCGAAGTTGGATGATCATAGGCATATCATGTTTAGGCTCATTCGACTCGGTATGACGAGCACTTTCTAAACAGAATATGATGATGGTAGTGCTGATGATGAATCCTGAAGACTACTATGGATCTCGAAGTTGGATGATCATAGGCATATCATGTTTAGTCTCATTCGACTCGGTATGACGAGCACTTTCTAAACACATGATGATAGATACCCCACATGTAAAGGTCTGATGAAAAAAAAATGCTGAGTTTCAGTTCAATGTATGGGGAACCCCAAAAATTTTGTTTTATTTCTGATTTTATTTTAAAATCTTAATGCGGTTTACAGAATACATCTATGCACCAAATTTTAATAATGTAGCTCTTATAGTTTCGGAATAAACTGGCTGTGACTAGAGTACCCGATTACTTGAGTAATCGGTTACTGAGTAATCAAATTAGTAATTGGATTACATTTGTAATCGATTGACGCCAACACTGATTGAAACAGATAATGCTCGTCATAGCGAGTCGAATAAGCCCAAACACGATATGCCTATGATCATCCAACTTCGAGATCCGGAGTAGTCTTCAGGATTCATCATCAGCACTACCATCATCATGTGTTTAGAAAGCGTTCGTCATACCGAGTCGAATAAGCCCAAACACGGTATGCCTATGATCATCCAACTTCGAGATCCGGAGTAGTCTTCAGGATTCATCATCAACACTACCATCATCATATTCTGTTTAGAAAGTGCTCGTCATACCGAGTCGAATGAGCCTAAACATGATATGCCTATGATCATCCAACTTCGAGATCCACAGTAGTCTTCAGGATTCATCATCAACACTACCATCATCATATTCTATTTAGAAAGTGCTCGTCATACCGAGTCGAATGAGCCTAAACATGATATGCTTATGTTCATCCATCTTTGAGATCCATTTTTTGGGTAGCTTAAAAGTGTCTGACAAAAGTTCTGGTCAATCTCAAGTGTCTGACACTTATATCCATTACTTTAAAATAATATTCTACATGATATATATAAAAATGAGCCATGAGAAAATAAGTAAGATAGCTCTTATTTTTAGTCACCTTTCTCACCTGGTACCAGCCCTGGTGTCACTCTGACAGTTTTCACAAGCCCGTAGATATTCAAGGCACTCTAGACGCTACTGAAATCTTAAGGTTTCATTCGTCAGAAAATAAGTTACGTCAGATCGCTCTGGGATCTTACTCTATTTATTTTCTAAATTTCTAAAAATCTTTTTGTTATTTCTCCTATACACACCTTGACAAAACAAAAAAGAGTAGGTATCCAATTCGGTGCAGTCGATCGGATGTTACGCGCGATTTTTTTTATTTATAATATAGAAGAGAGATGTATCCTCAATGTCTGAATACCTACGCAGCTATCAATTATTATGTTAGGTAGGTAGGCCGCATAAACCTATAAAATAATATGATGGCTCACAAATTTATTATTAACTAGCGGTCCCGGCAGACTTCGTCCCGCGCGGCAAAGAGTCGATTTAAGTATCCTATGTCCTTTTCCTGGTTCTGAGCTACCTCCCCGCCAATTTTCAGCCAAATCGGTTCAGCCGTTCTTGAGTTATAAACGGAGTAACTAACACGACTTTCTTTTATATATATAGATTCTTTAACTGTGTGTGTATAGGTACCGAATCTCCGAACAAAAGTACAAACCGATAGTTAGGCCGAATTTTGTTTCCAGATTAAAAAGAAAAAAGTAATACCCGGTTAAAGTACAACAATGGATAACGCGGCCGGCTCGAGTAGCGCCCCGGCGCAGCTCCAAACGGGCGCAAGAGCCAAGCCGAAACTGACGCACGTGCTGCTCAAAGACGGAGAGCGAGTCGAAAACACTGAAAAAATATCAATAATCGCCGACGGAGACACTTACTACCTGGAGATCAAAAACGCAAACCAAGACGACCATGGACTCTATTCGCTTTTCACCGAAAACGAGGTCCTCCTGCCCTCCGGAGAGAAACTCGAGAGGACCTCACAGTTCAACGCCACCCTATACGTCACCCCGCTGACTGCGGGCGTTATATACATGGGCTACGACACGAAAGCAAACCTGCGAGCGACTATCAAGCTCAGAGACACCCAGGTCCTACTTGGCGAGGACCTCCTCCTCTTCGTATCCTTCGGAAGTGAAGTGTACGAGTTCATCTGGTACAAGAGCGGGAAATTGCTCCATTTCAGACCTGAAATGAAAATGTACGAAACCGACTTAAGCTGCATTGTCAGGATTAAAAACGTTATGATGACGGACAGCGGAGTTTACTGCTGCATAGCTAAGACCTTTAAGGGGTACGCGGCAACTACAGCTACGATCGCGGTGGTGGTTAACCGCGAGCAACCAGAAGTGTCTATCGACGATGCTTGGCCTGAAGTGATTGAATGCAATGAGAAGGAAGATGGAAGAATACTCTGTAGGGTCAAGAATATGTCCGGCACCGTCAGGGTTAGTTGGTTCAGAAATGGAAATAAACTTAGAAACGGCTCGCGGTTACATATAGAAGAGTACGGTGATGGACACCTGGGTGTGATTATACATGACGTGAAGAAGTCAGACTCGAGCGTGTTCTACCTCAGCTTGTATGACGCCGCTACCGGGAAGACGGTAAGGACGCCGAATTGCGAGTTCCATGTGAAACGTAAGTTGAAAAATAGTACATTACGCACCGAGGCCAGTAAAATAAAAAATGTCCCAGATCACATGTAATTGTCGTCCGAGGCGAAGCCGAGGTTGACAAAAATGTGATCTGAGGCTTTTTATTTTACTGGCCGAGGTCAGTATACTATTTTTCTGTTCGACGAAGCCAGAAAGCGGAAATTTCATTTAGCACACCGACCATAAAGTTAGCGCTTTCCGGCCGGAGGACAGAAAAATATTTTGGTGTAGAGTCAATTGCTGTTTATGGGTGTGACTGCAAAATTTGTAAAATTTTTATGAGTGACGGATTTTACGAGTCCCGACTAAGCACCAAATTGTTATTACGCTCGTCTTTGGATTTTTTTTAGTGAGAAAACAAAAAATACGTTTCAAATACTTTTTGACGGACGAAACAAAACAGTTTCCATATAGATTTTTAATTGAAAAAGAAATTAGTTTCAAACAATATTAAAACATAATCTCTCACGCCCTGAAAATGGCTCCATCCAAACATGAAGTTTTGCTGTAAACCCAAAATTACTACTACCTATTTTCACTGAGCAAAAATTTCAGGAGCACCAAAGAAAAAGCTGCCTAGTTCTTCAGTAGCGAGACCACTTGAGTCAGCTATCGCTTGCGTGGGCGGTTCTGTATTCCTGGATTGTGCCTTTCATGTCTCCGACCCATCGTTCACGTATGTCGTTTGGTACATCGGAAATAAGAAAGTTGAACATTCACACTCTGAAGTGTCGGTAAGTATATTTTTGACTAGCTGTCCGCCCCGGTTGCGCATAGATTTTTTTTTCTAAATATTCTTTAGCCTATGTTACTCAGGGTGAACGTAGCTTCCCAACAGTGAAAGAATTTTTCAAATCGGTCCAGCCGTTCTGGAGCCTATTCAATCCAAACAAACACAAACATTTCCTCTTTATAATATTAGCATAGATGACATCTTAAATTGATTAATTCCCAACGAAGCCTAGTTTGGGATCACACATTGTTGTAAACACCCTATAGTTTAATAAATGATTTATTATTATTTTATAAATTTGCTTCTGCCCGCGACTTAGTCTGCGCGCGATGAGTACTTCACACAATATAAAATAGAGCCTATATGTTAGTCTGACGTGTAAACTATATTACTCTGAGGTTTCATCAAAATCCGTTTAGTAGTTTTTGCGAGAATGAGTAACAAACATGATAAACATCCGTACTTATATTCTTACAAACTTTCGCGTTTATAATAATAATACTAGCTTCTGCCCGTGACTTCTTCCGCGTGGAACACCTCCTTTTTTGCAGTCGGTTAAAAAGTAGCCTATGTTCTTTCTCAGGCTCCAGACTTTCTTTGTACCAAATTTAATATAAATCGGTCCAGTAGTTTTGGCGTGAAAGCGTAACAATTTAATGATATATTTTTAGATCCAACTGTACAAATCTAAAACGAGCTGTCTCATCAAGAAAGCGACGTACGGTATAGACGGCCTAGTGTCTTGTGAACTGAGAATGTTTGTAAACAATCAGGAGTCTGTTCTACTCTGCAAGAGTACAGCTTTCATCACCATAGTACCTCACGACTATGTGGGCAGAGAGTTGAAGGCTACAGGCAACCACGTTGTGACCAGAGGCTTCACTGGAAGGTTCAACGAGGAAATCACAGTTTGCCCGATTATCGTTAAGAAACGACACTTTTGGCAAAAGGTAAGTAAATTATTTGCACACTGTTTTTTTATTGTTTAATTGGATTTTTGTGATAATAATGTAAAAAGGATGGTTATAAATTAGAATGAAACAACCGATTAATTTGCTGGTGTTTCGAAAAATTTAGCTAAACTGAGTCGACGATAAAAAGTGATATGACAGGTCTTTTTTAAATCTTTCGTTATAGGATGGTTTTGAATTTTGTGTTTTTCGAGGATTTTATTTTGACAGTTTTCGATGTTTGCGTTTAGAAAAGCAATTACGTGATGTATGTATTTTATTAGACTGTACGGTGCGAATTCTAGGACAATTAAATAATAAAAAGCTACCTAATACAAAATTCAGGTATCTAACCTGTCTGATATATTTTTTAATAATCATAGATGCCCTTGCGATTTTTAATAAAAGATAATGTTTTTTTTTGTTATATGTATGGTGTTTTTTTATTATAAAAATACATAACATACTTATGTTAAACTTATTCCATATAATGAAATTTACATTCTGCTAAAGTTGGCGAAATATTTTTATGCTCTCTGCTGCGGTATGCTTGCTAAATAGCGAGTTATTGTAATGAGGTTTTTAATGAGGTCCAGATATCATGTTCACAAGAATTACTATTTACATATTAGACTATGTGTCTCGTACATTTTATCAGTTGTGACCATTTTGGTACCTATTATATATTTTGCTCTGAAATGGAATATTTCGCAAATTAATTGAAAGATCCCAATAATATGAAATGCGAAAGTGTTCGTTTTCAAACCAATTGGTATCACGTTCGATCCAAATTTTCAATTGTTCAATTCAATACTCAATTGGGGAGCAGGTGTGTCAGGCACCTGCTCCCCCTGCTGGGACTCAATTGGTATTTTTTCTTTTAGGAACCAGCGATGAAAACCTTTATCCTACCATGCGATGCTGGCGACATTCTTTTTGAAGCTACTGTAGCAAGGTTCGTGGTTAAGTTATTTTATACTAGCGGTCCACCCCGGCTTTGCACGGATCCCTATTTTTTTTTAAATGTAATATAGCCTACTAGCTTCTGCCCGCGACTTCGTCCGCGTGGAACTCCTTTTTTTGAAGTCGGTTAAAAAGTAGCCTATGTTCTTTCTCGGGCTCGAGAATTTCTTTGTACCAAATTTCATTTAAATCGGCCCAGTAGTTTTAGCGTGAAAGCGTAACAGACAGACAGACAGACAGAGTTACTTTCGCATTTATAATATTAGTTAGGATGTCACTCACTAGTGTAGCTACCCAACAGTGAAAGAATTTTAAAGATCAGTCTAGTCGTTTTAGAGCCTATTCAATCCAAACAAACAAACCTTTCCTCTTTATTATATTAGTATATAAGAGAAGGCTTTTTTTTGTACATGAATTGTCATGATACATGTCGTTAAAAATTATACATATTTATGATTTACGCATTCGCATCGGTCTCATTTAAAAAAAGGCATATGTCCTTTTCGAGCAGTATAACATGTATACCTTTATTTACTAGTATTGTAGGTCACTTAAGTGCCTATACCCTTTTTCACTAGGACCCTAGAAATATTTTGAGACATTTATTCATTTTTAAACAGGTACATAATAATTATGTGTAGTTCATTAACGAATTTGATAAGTTGTTTCATTCTTATTGTTTTCTTACAGACTGGAATGTGAGAATCACTATCTGTCAAGTGTGTCTGGTCCTATTATATCACAGGAAACATTGTGCAACAATATCGTAGTTTATTTTAGAAACGACGGAAACACAACAATAATGATTTTCGAATGGTAAGTGTTAAGGACAATCTCATTCACCATCTTCGTCCCTATAAAGTTTTAAGTAAATTTATTTTTTATGTAACGAAAGTAATATATTATTATAACTGACAGATCAGCTCATCGACTAATTACTTGTAGGTTGGCACCTTGTTTCGTTTTAACGTTAACGTTGAACGTTGGCATGTTCAACGTTAACGTTAAAACAAAACGAATCCGCGAACGATTGTGTCGTACATCACAATCGTTAACGTTGAACGTTGGTACCTTGTCTGGTTCCCTTTGTTATTGCCGAATTTACTATTAATAGGCCAATGTGTTCAATTTAATTAATAACATAATTTAATCCAGGAATGAACGTATTATGACACCTCACATATGGTTCGCAATAGAGGTCGCAAGTATGGACGAGAATTTTGTTGCAATCGGCGTTACCAATGTACCCAAGATTGAAATTGGTAATCCTGCCATAAATCAGAAGATCAAATTAAGAATCCGTGTACCGACACACTACGACTACCCAGAAGGTGTTACGACATGTCTACGCATTGGTTTGTATTTGTTTTTGACTACCGACCCGCCTTCGCATCGTTCAAATGCTTACTCAAGGTGTAATTAAAGGGCACGCATACACGAGTCGAGCCTGGCTCCGCTCGTGATTCAGCGCGCCACGCGCCGTTTAAACAACTGCGCTCGGCGCGGCTCGGCAAAGTTCCACTTAGGATCGTGCTATCTATGTAGGCTTGCATTGGATCGCACTACCCCGCGCCGTTTAACTGCACCTTCGGTTTGCGACTGAGCATGACAAATTACAAACAATTGACATTCACAGAAATCAAAATGATTAATCATTTCCACAGACGTACCAGACTTGTTTCCATGTGGACCGAGGAACCTTCATTTTGGAAAAATGGAAGACTTTGAAAAAACATACACTGAGTGTGGTCACACTATGGGCACCGGAACATTTGGCAAAGTGGTTCTCGTCAAAGATACCAGGAACCAAATGAGAGCTGCAAAGATCATCAAGACCCCGTCCGTGAGGAAGAGGATCGCCGCTTACAGGGAGTTCACCATCTTGAAGGAATTGGATCACCCCAAGATAGTGCACGTTTACCAAGCTTACCAATCAAGGGGTACCACAATATTAGTCATGGACCTGTAAGTATCAGTGGTTTGTGTAGTAGCTATGCATGTCTTTATGTGATTGTGAACATTTGCTTAGTTTGATGTATGACTAGCGCGCAGTACTTTAAACAGCTTCCGCATACAACTTGGTGCAAGGTAGATGGTCTTATGCCGTTTAAAATAGTGCGTGCCAGCCTCGCAGATTAGTTGTCTGTATGGTTGTTTTAAATCGACGTTTCAGTTTATGGGGAGCAGAGCTTTTTGACCGAATGATTAGAGATGATAACATGAAAGAGAGTGACGTTATACCTTACGTCAAACAAATACTGCAAGGGCTCAAATATTTGCACGATCAAAACATCGTACACCTAGACTTGAAACCTGAAAATATCATGTGCGCACATCCAAACTCAAACGATATCAAGATTGTCGACTTTGGCTTAGCACGAGTCCTCTTTCCGGGGGATAAACTGACCACTATCTATGGCACAAAAGACTATGTAGCACCAGAAGTAATCAACTATGATGAGGTTACTGTGCTTGCTGACATGTGGAGCCTCGGTGTCGTAGTTTACACAATGTAAGAATATTCTGTATCACAAAGGATTGTCAAAATAAGTATCAACTCCTCACAAGTTCATTCACTCCTGTACCTACTTAACATACAAAGACTTTGTGACAGATCATCCGGATTTAACTCGAGTCTATCGATTTTGAAGTCCTGAAATCTCGAGTGGGACTGTTTTGACGATAGTCTAAGTCGTGTTCGTTCAGTCATCAATTCGAAACTTCAACAATCGATATACGTGCGTTAAATTATTTACAGTTGCTTTATTCCATGTGCAATAACCTCAAAAGAATCACAAGTTATTGTTTAGATTCTTAGAACAGTTGTCTATTTCAGGTTGGCAGGCTTTAACCCCTTCGATGGAGTCTGGACGAAGCAATCGACGAACATCATAAAAGGCGAATACTCGTTCGCTTTCGAAGTTTTTAAAGACGTATCTTCGGATGCTAAAATGTTTATTGACAGTTTACTGACAGTTAATGCGGCCTTGCGCATGAACGCAGACCAAGCGTTGCAGCACGTCTGGATAGTTGAAGGAAGTTCTGATGCGTGCTTGGCTCAGGCTAGAAGCAACATGAGAAATTACCTGGAGAGTTACAAGGCTAAGTGGCAGGTAAACAATATGAGGGGGATAAATCGAGGGTACTGGTGAAAAAGGTATTCATTGCAGCCTTATTCACTAGGGCCTAAAATATATCATATAATTTTTGGTATGGAATGACTTCACTATTTTCTGAGTACTGCTATGTTTGATAATATTGCTTGTGACGTCGGTCTTGTAGATTCAGTTTTATAAATATTGGTTAATCTGACGTTGAAGTACCCATTCAAAAATTTCAGCGGTACATTAATCAATCGATTTTACTACGGGTACTACGTTAATATTTTCTTAAATGTTCTAATTTTCAGTACGACAATTTTTATTTGTCTTACATAAGAAAATTAATAAAAAAGAATTAGTGAAATCCATCCAGCCAATTTAGCGTGATGCCCGTGACCAAGGGAATTAAGGTTTTATTTATATGTATTTATTGAATATGATAATATTGTTTTAGCGAGCTGGTCATATGATGATAGTTGCTGGCAGGCTGTTTCCGAGATCGGTCAGGAATAGTCCTCAGGGTGCTCCAGTTGCGAGCACTTCTAGGTTAGTTGTGATTTCATCATCACCTTTTGCTTCTGGTTTTATCTATTTAAGTCCATCTGTTTCATTGAATTCATCACCGATTACTTCCATCACTGTTTCATCACTTCAATTGATATTTCGGAAAGATAAACCAGCTTCTATTATTTGCCACATGATATTTGAATGAGGTACCATTCAGAATGTTTAATATTTTATTTCTTTTTCAGGAATGATTCCGTCTAAACAGCTTTCGTTTGAAAAAAACTCTTGTAGTGAAGATTTTTTTTTGATATAGATATTTAACTTTTTATTATTGTATACAGATTGAATATTGATCGGCTTAGCCGTTGAATACAAAGTTATACTTATATTTGATCTGTTGATATAATATATATATATATTTGGAAATAGAAAGAAATGTCGAGTATTTTGTGAGATATATTGTATGAATGTTGAAGTAATAATAAGGAAACGTAAAGGGTACCTTGAAAGTGAAACTCTTACCTCAGTAAAACAAAGAAAAGTAACGGTGTTAAAAACTAAATATTTTCACAAGTAAATTGTTTGGGAATCGCTGAAGAACACTTGAAAGGTAAGCAGTTTACCCTTTAGAGCTAAATTTACACGGGATTAAAATATACTCAGGTACTTACTTATAGTACTTTGCACATTTTTCTATAGAAATAAAATAGCTCGTCTTTCTAAGAAATGTAAAGCTTGATATAAATAAAACATTATTAATTTCAGTATTCAGAAGATTTAAGTATAAGAAGGTAATGCGAAGTACGAAACAAAAACAAACTCAAAATTTGTTAGTGGGCGAAGAGGTGTTAAAGAAACTCGTCAGAAATTAAGGTGTATGTGGTATGTATCTTTATCGTAAATGTTTTTATTTGGAACTAGCTGTTCGGCTTTGCATGGATCCGTTTTATAGCCTATGTCACTCGGGAATACTGTAGCTTCCCAACGGTGAAAGAATTTTTCATATCGGTCCAGCCGTTCTGGAGCGATCTAACTCAAAAACCGGAAGATTTGAGTTATGCACACCATCGGATTCCAGCAAAACACACCTACACTAAAACTGATTTCAGCTAATATAACTCTGCTAGCTTTATTATAAAAAGTATAAATTTATACAGAAAACTCATGCGTGCATATGGACATGTTAATCAGTTTCTCGCCTCTCCTGAAAAAGTACCTTTTTTGAGTTAGTTCTCTTTAGATCTAGGTGTGCGAACAAACGTGGTACCAAGTCAGCTGGGTCAGCTATTTTGACAATAATGTAATATTGCATTACTATTTAAAATATGCTAATATTATTTTTTCCGTTTCAGATAATTGTATGTTTGAACTGAGTTATGGAACAAACATTAACTACATAGTGTACCTAATTAAGCTTTAAAGTAATCAAAAAGTGAACAAAAGTGCCAAGTGTTAAAAGTTGAAGTACTAATTTCAAGTGAATGACTAATAGTGAAACGTCAGACGGCAAAGTTGGTTCGTTTTTGAAATTGTTTCTATGGAACTCGCGCCAGTGAGTGAAACGTCAAATCAACAGGTCGATAAATAACTGTGTTATTGCTAAGCAACTGTAAGATACTTTAAGTAGTAAGTATTAGCTGCTAAGTTCATGGTCGAATGGTAAACTCATTGTATGTAAACATAGATATATTCCTAAAAATTCTGTCTTCTATCGTGTGCCTTTTCTTCAAAGGACGCTCTCTAAGATAACGTCATAAAAATTGTTTTGCTCAAATGATTTAGTGAGATGAAATTATTGAAACATTACTAGAGTCTGGCAAAGCCGAAAATGAGTAGTTGGATATAATAACAGATCTATATTTATTGAGAGTTATGTACTATTTTAGGTAAATAATAACTTGTAAGTCAGCGTTTTGTAACATTTTTTCATATTTTTTTTACTTGTCTATTTCTTGTTTGATTTTGTAATGATTGTTTATTTTGAATTAAAGTTTGGTTGATTTATGTTGTTTTGTTTTTTTTATTTCTATATATTAATTGTCTTTTTTTTATAAAAGTTTGCTTGCATTATTGTAAAATATAAACACGCATCTAGAAAATAAATACATCAGATTTTTTATAATAAAATATATAACAGGTATTGTTGTGACAACAATATGCCTATGTTAAAAAAAAAAAAACAAAAAAATAAGATTAGTGTATAAGAAATGAATGTGAGATTAGTATAAAAAAAAATATTAAAAATATAGCTATTTTAAGATTTTTGTATAAAAAAAGAGTAAAAAAATATTCCAAGATTTCTATGACAAAACAAAAAGTGAAAAGTGATTGAAGCATGCAACGAACTTGTGGTGCGGTGCAAGTAAAGATATTTAAGTGAATTGATCGAACACTGCTGGTGATTTCGGAATTTGTAAATAGTCTTCGAAACTTGGCGTTGCTCTACCGTGCAGCTAAATGTGAGCTGTATATTATTAATGGTAAGTCTCTTATTGTAAGTTTTATTAATCTAGACAAATTTAAATTAAGCACTCATCTATATCACTTGAATCCTGATAGCAACTGGAAAGAAGAATTACGTTAAAAATACAAAAATTGTTTATCATAAATACACAAACGATTTTCGTAGTTTAAACATATTAATATATACTTTTAATTTTCGGATTTATTACACGGGGCGTCTGAAATCTTTGTGTAAGGTATTTGGCTCAGTATATTTTTCATAGATTAAGTAGTTAAGTACTTAATGAAAATAACAAAGTAAAAATACACATACGACAGAGGGTTTTTTATCATTAACCATTTAAAATAAACAAAGTATTTAAAAAAAAATACAGTCGGCATTTTGAAAAACCTGCCAAGTGCGAGTCGGACTCGCACACAAGGGTTCCGTGTTAATTGACGGTTCATGAACACTCGGTGTTTACGGCATCTCTCTTTGTGTATCCACTAATCTTTGTAATACTATTATTATATCCACACTTTGATTTATTTTCATGGAGGGTACAATTTTTTATCCGATTCAAGCTTCTTACTAATATTTGTTTATTTTTTTCTTATTAATAAGATTAAAATATCAAATAGGTCGGAGCGTGAATCGGCCATTATGGTTGGTACTCACACTAAAGGGCGATGGTTGGGGCCCTTAGTTTCATTTTATTTTACTATTTTGGCCTCTCCTAATAACCTATGATCTTATACGTCACCTGGTTCCACTTTTAACACCTTTACTCCCCTGGCACCAGTTCTTACTTCACTCTCAATCTTCTTACAATCATCAATCTCCTCTCCTTCTTATCATCAACTGTGTTACTTCTCAATTTCCTTATCATCAACTGTGTTACTACTGTCGTCTCTTTCGTCTGTTTTAGTTCAATCAATCTTGTATTACACGTCTCTTCCCTAATAGTCCTTGTTAATGCACTTTCCACTCCTCTTGCAATATCAGCTTTTATCTGATGCACTGTGCACTCTCGATTAACTTGTCACATTTCAATCCTTGATATTAAATTATTTGTTTAACTTTAACTTCATCGCCCTTGTATTAGACATCACCGTTTACTACTAACTTCACATTCCTTAAAACTATAGGTTGGGATGATTTTATCATGTCGGAACAACTCTAGATTCTTTTGTTTCTCTTTTTAGGGGGGTACAAAATTTTGCCTGATTCACACTTTTTTTTCATAAGTGTGAATTAGCCATTATGGCTGGTGCTCACAGGAGGGGGCGGTGGCTGGAGCTCCCTCCATTTTTTACTGTTAGAAGATCATTTTAGGGTCTATCTAACTTTGTAAACCATATTACCAGCGTGAAAGTTTACTCCATGCTTGGGTCCCAAAGGCCTGCTGACGCGCCCTTTGGTGATATGGTTTAGTATTGGATTGTAACAGAAACATCGCATACTTCTTTGTAAGCACGGATGGTAGGATCATTGTCTGATTTATACTCGGTTAAATTAAATTTAAGGTATGTAAATGGCTGAGAAGAAGCGTTGTTTTCTTTAGGGTGGAAAGCCGGATTGTCTAAGCGCACAAATAATTATTATTTAGGTTTAGAAAATTTATCATCTACCATTAAGTTATCATCATCATAAGTTTGCTTTGAGTCTGTTTTTTTTTCAAGATCTAAGTTTACTTCATTATTCGAATTTCACTTGTTTCTTATAACAATCAATTTTTACTTTCATACTACATAAATGCTTTGTTTCTTAACTACCTACTTATTTCTTGATCGATTCAACATTGTCCCCAATTCTTTTTCTTCAATCTCTTCTTAAGATCTTCTTGGTTTGTTTACTATTCTCTTTTGGTGAAACTTCTTTTATTACGACTTAAGTACAATTCTGTTACATCACACATTCTGTCTCGTCTTCTTCATTCAATAATTTCATCATCATGTTCACTTAAAACTTATCATCTCATGTTCATCATCAATCATTCATTTCCATACCACTGATAGGTTTATTTGACATTCTATCTCTCCAGAACATATTACGAAATTTAAACTTAGCAAATGCTTCCTCATCCATAACTGCAGGCAGAGTTTTAGTTTTTGGATTTTCCTAATGCAGTTTTCTATTGCTATATTATTTTGAACTCCTATCAGTGGGGAGTGTATGTGGACCCGCCTTGACCCCAGGGTCCCAAGTCAACCTCACCTGCGCGCGGTGCACTCTGCTGACCAACGGACGAGGCAATGACGTCACGGGTTCTGTAACCTCAAAATTTTCAAAATTTGGTGATATTGAGTGAGAGCTTCATCAGGGTTTCAGATGTTTTTGGTGCTAATATGACGCTTACGGACCGGACAAGTAGAAATGATTGTGAACTTTTGTAACTGAGTGTTTCTTAGTGAATTAGTTTTTTGATTATGTTTTATTGAGGAAGTTTTGTTTCGGTGATTTTTCATTTGATATTGAGTAGATTCAGTAGTTTCGTTTGAGCACATTTTAGTAAATTTTGAAGGTTTTGTATTTATTTGCGCCGTAACAGTAAATGCTCAGGTACTAGAATATCATCATTTCTTTTTGTCCAGTACCTACTGTTATATATTGGTGAATTTTGATGTTACAGAAACTGTATTTAATATCAGATTATTACTTTGACAGTTTTTTAATATTTCTCTCGTAATTGCTAATTGAATCTCGTTTTGAGATAGAATATATGAGAACAGATAGAGCTGGAAGAGTAATAAACTGATTTTTTTATGTTTTTTTATGGAATTTTCTTATTATAATTTTTATGACCCTAAAACGATGGCAGATTTCAACAATAATCAATAGAACGGATTTTCATATCAACTTGAATATTTTTCTGAACAGAAAGCAATAGATTGAAACTAGATCGATGACTTTGATTTAAATATCTTTGGACAATTCACACTAGAATTGTTCAATAATATTAAAATCAAAAACAATAAGGTCATACATACAATTTTAGTTAGGTACTTATAAGATCCACCGTCACCTCAATCAGTTATAAAAACCATCAAGACATCAATTATAATAGTTATAATTTTTTAACGGAGTAATATCCCTTTTTATTTATCTACTTTTAAACTCCCACCAAACTGTGTTCTTTAGTTTTGTGCATTCTTATGCCCCGGCCGCACACTCGTGCAGAGGCGAGGTAAAAGGCAGAGCGATCGTGTAGCCACTTGAATTTGTAGACGAGTAAAGTGGCCACACGAATGTTCTGCCTCTATTCCACGCTACTTCTCTCGCTTCTGCAGTGTGTGGCCGCGACATTAGAATTAATATTAAATTAAATGTGTGTTTATTATAATATTAGTCACGATTTGTTAGTTAGATTCGCTAGAATTCACACAAACCTAACATCTGCCATTTTTCAACTATATTTTAGACTTTTTCATAAAAAAGCGAAATACTTTTTTTTTGTATTTACTTCCTTTTGTTTAATTATTTTGTGTTCTGTTTTTGTAATAGGTATTATTGTGTTTGAGTTGCCCCTTAAACAAAACAAGTTATAGAATTATCGTAAGCATTTAAATTGTTATGTAATAATAATTATTTTTTCAACATAAATTATTTATAATAAAGCTACATTTATATTTCAATTTACAGCTCTATATAATATATGTATATATATATATTATATTAAAAGTGTCTCGAACAGAATCCGTATCATCATTTCTAATTAAAAAAAAACTTTTTTAGCTTCCTAAACTCCGGTTTATAATTTCAAAAGCTTTTAAAAAATCGCGTACTTACTATATTATATCTTTTCTTAAGTATTTAATTCTGAATTATTTTAAATAATAAGTTTTTTCTAAAATCCATATTTCTAAATAATTTTGGCTTGAACTCAGTTTCTAGGTCTCCATTGGAAAAACGTCACTGCCGTACCTATCCTTGATTGATGGCCCATTATTTTTTTATTTTATATAATATTTTTTTTTCATTTTATTGATTATTTCGTTCCAACAATTCATTATCATATAAAATCCTTGTAATTATCTACCCATCATCTGTAGGGTTAAGAGTCGAAAAAGTGCACACGCAATAAAAAAATTAGACAATTTCCATTGTGTCACAAAGTGACGAATCGGAATTAAAGCTGATTTATATTTTGTCACAACACGTGAAACCATAAATGTTTAAAGCAAAAGGAAACAGTAAATGACAAAATGTAAATCAACTTTTGATTAGATTTTCGTAAAATGAATGTTTAATTATAGTTATTCTATAAATGGAACCTCGTCTTCCTCGCGATAAGCAACTAAGTAGTTGTAATATTTAGTTGGTTTTTGTATGATTTGAAATTTTCCACGGTAAAGACGTAAAGTGAGAGAAAATAGATTTTTTACTGCATTGAGTGATTGATTGAGCGTATATTTGGTATTGTTGCTTATAGGTTTTTACAGCATTTTGTATGTTATTATTTCTTCTTAATTATATAACTTAAAGCTCCTTTTGGTTCATTGCAAATTGCACTGAATTCTTTCGAAGATATAGTTTATATTTCCGTGTCATTTATTTTAATCTACGGTGTTCGGGCACTTCTTTCTAATTTCCAATAATGAAGAAAGTTTATTTTTTACAACTTAACGGTCGCACCTGCAAATTTTGTGGTATTTATCTTTTAGGTTGGTGGACCTTGTTATTTCAATTCCCTATTTTTTTAAGTTTAAATAATATATATAACGTTTATTTGGAAAAGTTAGGAGATGTTTTTTTTAATTTATTTGAATGAAATGGAGTATGCCTGAAACATAGGTAATATAAATCATCCATCGGTCAACCATCTTTAAATACTTTAGAATAATTCCAAAACCGTGTGTGTATTTACCTAAACAAGAAATACTAAATAACTATCACAAATATATTATTATAACATCTTTCTTAAAAACATCGAGAGCCATTTACCAGCCGTACCGTTGACGATATAAAAATATGAAAAAAGTAATTATTCAATTTTTATTAGCGTCTCAAAATGCCGCAGCCATAAACCTAAGTATCAATTGACAAAACAACACAAGTGCTAAATTTGTTTAGTACTTTGTCTGCTTTTTGTAAATCAAAAGGAGTATTGAAAGTAACATTGTAATGAAGCAAGTAATATTCAATTGAAGAGCTAACTCATATTAATTAGTATAACCTACATAGTATAGGTTTGCCTTAATCGCCCTTATATTAATTGTAAATGTAAGGAAATATATATCAAACTTCACTTTAAAATATGATATGGACATTACGAGTTGGAGTTTGATAATTAAATTTAAGGTTGTTTATATGTAAATAAAGGGTGAATTAGGGCAATATTAAATTTATAAGTTAGGTAATAAGTTGGAAAAAATGGTAAGCCTATCCCTGCCCTAGGTAAGTTGTTTATTAATTGCGGAATATGTATAAATATAGTAAATATTCTGGACATATGATATAAGAGATATAAGTAAGGTCTTGGTGCTGACGTGATAAAGAAAAAAAAATGACGTGTCCCTTTTGCCGAAATGATTCTGAAAACAAGACTATCATAGTTTCAGATTGTTTTTTTTTAATTAAAATTTTCAGATTAATTAATTAAAGCAGGCATCTTTTTTCAGAAATACCACACACGTTTTTTTTTAAATATTATACTAAATATCTGAAATTTATCTATTTCACGTTATTCCGAGAATTGGATGGGACACGATATCACTGTCAGTTAGTAAAGTAGATTTCATAAAAAAAAAACCAAAAGAAAAACAAAAAAAAAATACAAAATAAAAAAAATACAAAAAGTGTTAGTCTGTAATTGTAAATATGGAGTGCAAGTGGCCCAAATACACCTAAGACTGGAACTCCACTGCACGTTTGCAAAATATATAATCTGTATAATTTTTTATCTACAAATATTAAAGAAAAATAAAAAGGATTTTTGTAAATTCACCCCCTAAGCCATTCTTACAATATTATTATTATAAACACACTGAAAATTCTGCACAACATAAAACATTTAAAGATCATACATATAAATAAAGACAGCGGAAAGCGACTTTGTAATAATGTGAGATTTAGTAACCGCATATTTTAAAAAGTTTCTTTAATATATGAGCATTATTTCCTGACAGCCGCATCACAACTACATAGACCAGGGGCCCTAGACAAGTGCCCAACGTTTAACGTTAACGTTGAACGTTGGGCACTTGTCTAGCCCCCCAGGTACATGAAAAATTTTTTTTTTTAAAATTTTCAATGTGCAATGGAGCTTAGCCTATAGGGCCAAGGCCAACCTCCCCTGCCCGCGGTGCACTCCGCTTAACCACTAACGAGGCACTGGCATTTTGTATATAAAAATATAAATAATGTAAAAAAAAATATACCATATTCAAATTAGGAACACTGTTAATCAACACCAGAATAGGATTAAATAATATATAAGCTAGAAAAATTAGACCATAGGTAGGCCACCAAAAAACATAAAAAAATAAAAAAACAAAAAAAAATTAGTATGTAATTGTACATATGGAGTGCAAGTAGCCCAAATACACCCAAGACTGGAACTCCACTGCACGTGAGCATTTTTTTTAATTTATATTTGATTTTATTTTAATAATTCCTGATGCCTTCGCGATTGTTTCATTCTATCGATTTTATTTTACTTTTTAATTTTCTGACGTCTCTTGTCAGATTTATTTATAGAAGTTTTCTACCTCTTCCTTTACACTTTATCATTTACCTTTAGAGATTGTCTTTTTTTTTTCGCTTTTAATGTGCAGTGGAGCTTGGCGTGTGGGGCTAAAGCCAACCTCTCCTGCCCGCGGTGCACTCCGTTTAATCACTAACGAGGCACTGGCGCAAAAGAAAAACATTAAAAAAAAAAAAAAAACAAAAAAAAATAAAAGTATCTATTTAATATTATCGCTTAAGGATTAACAGCGATTACGCAAATAAAAAATAAAAAAAAAACTAAATTAATTTATAAAAAAGTACCTACCTAGTTTAGTAAGTACTTACTCACTTTTATAGCGTAAGGAATGGAACTCATTGTAAGAATAATAAAAAAAAAATATTTACCTATTTTTCTCTTAAATAAATGAGACGTGGATATATAAAATATAGCAAAATTACTATTTAATTACATAATATATAAAAATATATATTTATTCGCATAATATATTATAATAATATGCTTCCCAGGTTATGTAAAAAAGCATTAATAAAATAGAGAAGAGAAATCGCAGTACAAACAACAATTCGTACAAAAAAGTTCCTAAAAAATAGGAAAAAACATAGATAAATAAATACTATATTCATATTTGTTAAACACAATAGTATTTTGATAATAATAAAATATATTTATCATAATATATTCACAATTGTTACTACTGAAGATATATAGATCAGGCATTCCTATTATATAAAATTGTACTAAATAAATATTTTATTACATTTTGAAAGTATTAAAAAAAAGGCTTAAATGGGTAAATATAAAAGCTTTAAAATGTTAAATATATATATCATAATAACATAGGTATATTTTGGATTCTACTATCCAATTGTTTAGTTTAAACTATAACATATTTGTACCTAATAAGTGTATTTTTTGTTTGAGCCAAATACCTATAAAATAATTTTGTTATTGTAATGTATGATGGGGCTGTGTGTTAAATCCGCTAGATGCGCATCGTGTAGAATGAGGTCCAGCTGTCAGCTGTAGTGTGATTGACCTCATTCTACACGAATTATATTTAAGAAACATATACAATCTAACCCTCATAGTTAAATAGGGTAAGCTAGGGTAAGACACGTACGGCCGTGTGGTAGCCGGCCTTAGAATAGCCCACTCCATTTCTCCCCGTGGATGTCGTAAGAGGCGACTATGGGAAATCATGACAAACACCTGTCATTGTCGAGTCGTAATGGTTAGCATTATAGGTACTGGGCTAACCCTCCCGAGGAAGATTAGATGGAATTAGAATGTCTAAATTGATTTAAGATCACCTCAGATGAGTAAGATGGAGTCAGATTGCGCAACGTTCATCATACTCTCTTACCTGTACATGGTATGTTTTAAGGGTTGGCTTTAAAATGGCTGCCTGCTACCTATCTTCAGTGTAGGAGCATAAGCATTTAAGATCAAGTCAGATGGGTCAGGTGGGGTAAGATGGTATGGCGAACACCTGTCAATGGAATGTGTCTAAAAGTGTCAGGCTGAAGGCTGATTTAACGTCTTTTCAAAGTTGGTTATACCAGGCATCTGATGGCGCTGATACTTTACTGGTTTGATGTAGTCAGATGACTCTGTTGGTTTAAGATCAGGGGCCCTAGACAAGGTGCCAACGTTCAACGTTAACGTTAAACGAAACGACCAAAATGTATGGGATTTGACATCCGCGAACGACTGTCACGTACGTCACAAATGTTCGCGGATGTCAAATCCCATACATTTTGGTCGTTTCGTTTAACGATGGCACCTTGTCTAGGCTCTAGATAAGAGTAGATGCGATGTGAGGAAACGACCCCTTTGGGTATGGTGCAGTAAGATGGTCCATATGCCACATATAGGCATTAGACATAAGTCTATTTATTCGTAGATGTAGCAAGTAGAGGAATATATAATCGAGTAGCGACATGTAATCAACGTAGTGAATTAACGGTCATTTGCTTGAAGCTCTAATCCTTTTATTGTGGTACGTAAAAGAACGTATTACAATACATTTATAGTATAAGTGTTAAGAAAGTCATGAGTCGCGAGTGCACGTAGTAACGTATTTTAAGTTTAGAGTTATAAGTATAAGGTTTTAGTAAAAATAAGTAAGGTAATCTGTATTCTGTTCTGTTAAACAAAAAAAAAACCATTTAAAATAACCCACGCCGCGGCCAGTTGCAGTTTGAAATGTTATTTATATTTTTTCTTAATGATATAGTCATTTTACAACCGTTCTGATGTAAATATTATTATTTAAGGGGTTACTGAAGAGAGTGTGTCATTGCTTAGGAAACTAAGACTTTATGTAAATATCCTTGTAAATTTTTCTTTTGTATATACTGTAAATACCAAACGGTTGTTTTATTCTGTCCTCCATTATATAACCTTACTTTGAGAAAAGTCATATCACAAATGAATTTATAGAAGTTAACTCAGAAACCTGAAGTTCTGTGTTATGCATGTTATGCACACCAACGAATTCCTTATAGCAAAACCTAACCAATAAAATAGATTTAAGCTAACTTCTAGCTTTATATAATGATCATAAATCTATACAGAAAATTCCAATGCAATTATTAATCAGTTTTTTGCTTTTCCTGTAAAAACAAATTTTTGAGCTACCTCCCTTTACAACCAGGTGTGCGATATATATGGAAAGTGTCGTTATCAATTAAAAAATCAAAATAAAAAATATTTTTATCCAATGAGGGCCACCGCGTGTCAGAAATCCGCTAGCAGCGCTAGTGTAGAATGAGGAGCTGTCATGTTCCACCAATGAGAGGCAAGCTACTGGCCTGTGATTGGTGGTACATGACAGCTAGACCTCATTCTACACTAGCGCATCTAGCGGATTTCTGACACGCGGTGGCCCTCATTGAGGCTTTTACAAGCTCTTATGAAGGTCAGAAGAAGATACTTTCCGATAAAAGCTCACTCGAGAAGAAACTGCAAGTAACTTAACATAATTATTCAGAGTATACTGGTTCGATTTTCGCATAGGTAGAGTTATTTAAATATTTTTTTATACAAAAAGTATGTACAGTAAGCGTCAGATGTAACTGCGTCTACTTAATATCGTATTTAGAAGACGGGGTCAGATATCTCTGATGTTGACTGTACTTATTTGAGACTCCTGTATCGCCAAATAAGCCAATCAATACTATAATATAAAGAGGAAAGGTTCGTTTGTTTGGATTGAATAGGCTCCAAAACGACTGGACCGAACTGAAAAATTCTTTCACTGTTGGAAATAAAAGGCTTAAGAGTCTCCTTTCAGGAGTCTCGCCTACCGTCCGGTTTTGCAGTGAAGGCCCATTAGCTGGCCAACTGCGCTTCAGTATTCAGTTCGAAAAAAAAAAAAAAAAAAAAAAAAAAAAAAAAAAAATGTTGGAAAGCTACACTATTCCCGAGTGACATAGGCTATAAAAAAGGGATCCGGAGGAACCGGAGCGGGCTAGTCTACTACAAGGGAGAAAACAAATGATAAGACAGTAAAGTATTTATAATTTTAATTCCGGTTTTCCCAGTGCCTTCCCTTTGTACGTCTAACTAACTTTAACACGTCACGAGTAAAATAAGCGAAAACACAATAAAATGGATATTCCGAAACGCCCGCCGGGCATCGTTTCAATATAATTATCTCTTTGTCGCAAAGAGCGTCGGAGTATTCCAAAGTATTATTTTTTCAGAAATTTTACAATAATTAAATAGTTATATCTGTCAACTCAAAGCTTTCGTATAGATTTTAATACAAATATTATTTTATACAAGTCTTTATTCCCCCGACTTTCGGAGTTAAAATACGAAACACGTATTTTATCAATGGTGTTAAATAATGTTTTCTGTCCTCCGGCCGGAAAGCGCCAACTTTTAGCGCGCTAAATGAAATTGCCGCTTTCTGGCTTCGTCGAACAGAAAAATAGTATACTGACCTCGGCCAGTAAAATAAAAAAGCCTCAGATCACATTTTTGTCAACCTCGGCTTCGCCTGGGACGACAATTACATGTGATCTGAGACATTTTTTATTTTACTGGCCTTGGTGCGTAATGTACTATTACGCTAAATTTGAAATAGATTGAAGAATCACGTTGTCCCTTTAAATCTTTGCTTACCTTTTACACCCCCACAGGAATAGAATTTCGAAAAATCTTTCTTATCGGATGCCTACACCATAAAAAAAACATCCTTTAAGTTTCAGGTTTCTATGATCAAAGGTTTAGCCTGTGCATCCGTCTGTCAGTCATTCAAGACTATTTTTTTTATATATAATTAATATAAAAAAGTCGGGAAGCATTATCTCCAGGTAATAATAACTTTTTTTAGATAGGTATTACATTAGCAGAGCTTTGAATTGACAAATAATATTACATAACAAACTGAGTATTTAATATACTGGATTTTCATATGGCATGGTGAACAAAAAATTACCTTTCTGCCACAAATCCGAGTGATAACACTAGTATAATAAACAAGTCACTTCACATATTAATATCATATTTAACAAACAAATACATACATTTATGAGTGCTCAATCCATAACTGATGCATTTTATATTTGTAACTAGCTTCTGCCCGCGACTTCGTCCGCGTGGAACCTCCTTTTTTGCAGTCGGTTAAAAAGTAGCCTATGTTCTTTCTCAGGCTCCAAACTTTCTTTGTACCAAATTTCATTTAAATCGGTCCAGTAGTTTTAGCGTGAAAGCGTAACAGACAGACAGAGTTACTTTCGCATTTATAATATTAGTTAGGATATAAAAAACTAGTCAATGAAGAACCTTGTCGCACTAAGGCAATCATACAAAAACATATTACGATGTGAATATTTTTCAAGCGACAAGGTTCCACAGATAACCTATATAAACTAAAAATATATGAAGCGACAAACAACCTAACAGAACAAAAAACAATTTACATTAACTTCGATAATGTCACGTCAGAATTTAAAATAAAATGCACGTATAAAATAGACGAAACCAGTGTCGCTCCGTTATGTAGTTTCCTGAAATATAACAACACAAATGAAAATGAGTTTTAAGTATATGGCATAAGGTTCTATCTCTTTCTTTCCTATTAGAAAAGGTTCTATAGCATCTGAAGATAAATATACATAACATAATAATATATAATATGTCGCATCGCACTAAGCAGCTGTCGGGCTAGCACGTAAGGTTTATGTCGCGCGAGAAATCACTCTCTAAGTTATTGCAAAAGTATGACAGTGACAGTTGTCGCGCGACATAATCCTCACGTGCTACCCTCAAAACCAATGTCCTAAAGCCTACCCAGGTTTTATTGTACACGTCATTCGCCAAACTATTACAAAGGTAAGAAAGAGATAGATGGTAAGATCACAAGGTATGCTCAAGTAATAAATATTTTAATTATAAACATAATTAGGCACGTTCGCTTTCATATTTTACTAATTTTAATCTAACATGTTTACATAGACAATATTACGATCGCAATGCTGTTTAAATGGGTACCCAAGTTCGCAGCGCCATTAAAAAAAAAACTTACAAACACCCAAACTCGACAAAAACCTTTCTCTCAGGTTAGCCAACTTACATTATTCTCTGGACGTCGACGGTTGTCTCTTTCTGTACGGAGCTGACCGTCTGGGAGAGGCGCTGTACGCTCTCACACCTGCATGAAACTTCCCTGAATGCGATATTACTTCCAACCTCGCAGAAGCATCGACGCGGCCATAATCGTTCTCTAACGTAATCCTGTACAAGCCTACGTCTTCGACTGTCACCTCTTCGATCTCTAGAATCCTGAGCATGTCGTCTTTCTCTTTCACCGTGATTCGAGAGGAAGGTGTGATTATAACGCCGTCCTTGTCCCACGTTGCCCAAGGCGAAGGTAAACCTTTGACGGCGCATTGGAAGACCACTGTCTCTCCCTCTTCTACCACCTTGTTGAACGGGTAGGTGTAGAATTTGGGCGCCATTTGACGAGATGGACTGCATTGGCGAGTTTGTTCTGGCCCTGAAATCGTTTTTGAACTTAGACTAAGAATACGTATAAGACTAAATCTAGTAATGATAGATTCCAGGCACGACGTCATGCTCCTTTGCTGAACAGAAGCAAAAAAGAATGGTATCCCCACATATTTGTCTCCTTATAATTGTCTTGGCCCCTATTATTAAATCTAATTTGGCTAATTGATGAATAGAAAGAGATTTGAGCATAAGAATAATAGTCGAACCTATATATATTTTTTTTAGTAGTAATCATCAGAACAAGTGTCATATGTTTTTTTTATAAAAGTTCCGATAAAGTGAATAACATGATAAACATTAGACGACTCTTTCCTGCTAGCTGTCCGGCGGTGGCATTGAGGCCTGTACCTATGTAGGCATACAGTAGGCACTTAATTTTTTGTATGCTGTACCATTCTACATTACCTGGAGTCCTTGTCCTGGACATGGAGCGGGCTGGAGTGCTCCGGGGGGTGCTCCTGGGGGTGGAGGCTGCTGAGAGCAGCGCCGGGGGCCGCCGAAGACGCTGGCTCAGGGTGTTCGGCTCACCAGGAGCTGATCAAATAAGTATTCAGATTCAGATTCAGATTCAGATTCAGATTCATTTATTTCTCAATATTTGATACATCATAATTACATTGTATTTATATGTACTAATAGTGAGATCGTCAATAATATATAAGTAAACAAAGAAATACACATATTGAATTACAATTTATAAGGATTTTAAAACACTCTTTTCGATATTACAACTTTAATCTTCTGTTGTAACTCAGTTGTATTCCAAAACATAATCAGTTTTTAAATTATTAGTCGTGTGTGGCATCACACATATATCGCACACCTAGATCTAAAGTGATCTAACTCAAAAACCGGATGATTTGAGTTATGCACACCATCGGATTCCAGCAAAACCCACCTACACTAAAACAGATTTCAGCTAATATAACTCTGCTAGCTTTATTATAAAAAGTATAAATTTATACAGAAAACTCATGCGTGCATATGGACATATTAATCAGTTTCTCGCCTCTCCTGAAAAAGTACCTTTTTTGAGTTATCTCTCTTTATATCTAGGTGTGCGATATATATAGGATAATATATATATCAGTGTGTGTTTATGTGAGATGTGATGAGTGTGTGTGTGTATATATATGGACACAGTCAGCTACGAGACTTGGAGAAAAATTAAAAGAAGTTTTAAGCACCATCACTTATCCATCTAAACGAGGCAGTAGGAAGGTATTGCTCACGATAAACGGCCAGGCAGTAGGAGGGTATTACTCACGATAAACGACCAGGCACGCGCTGGTGGTGGCTTTCCCGAGGTTGTTGGAGGCTTCGCAGGTGTACGTGCCTTCATCGTCAGCCGTCACTTGTCTAATCCTTAGGCGGGCGGCGCCGTCTTCGAAGGTACACTCCAAATATGGGCAGTCTCGAATCAACTGGTTACAAAAATTTGGCTGCATTATCGACTGGATGTTAAATAAATTAAACGTCTGCACCGATTCAATTTAAAAAAGAAATCCATAAATAAAAAAAGTCGTTTGTTGTAAACCCTTAACATTTAGGGTTATGAACAACTAATTACAACTACGGACCCTTAATTTTTTTTTTAAAATATTTTATAGTTACTGAGGGAGAACGTAGCTTCCCAACAGTGAAAGAATATTAAAATCGATCCAGTACTTTTTGAGCCTATTCATTACAACCAAACAAAGTTTTCTTCTTAGTAATATTAGTATAGATAGATGTCGACCGATTCTCAGACCTATCCGATATACACGCAAAGTTCCGTCAAATTAGCCAGCCCTTTTGTTGAAGTTTGGCAACAAACATCAAAAACATCAAATGAGTTTGATATAATTATATAAAACTAGTTGACCCAGCGAACTTCGTACCGCGTACACAGTTTTTTTTTTCTTTTTTTTTTCCAAGTTTTTTCACCTTTTAAACCTTCCCTGGAGTTCTACAAACATTTTAAAACTAAAATCAGCCAAATCGGCTCAGCCGTTCTCGAGTTTTAGCGTGACTAACGAACAGCAATTGATTTTTATATGTATAGATTACTAGCTTCTGCCCGCGACTTCGTCCGCATGGAACTTCTCCTTTTTTGCAGTCGGTTAAAAAGTAGCCTATGTTCTTTCTCAGGCTCCAGACTTTCATTGTACCAAATTTCATTTAAATCGGTCCAGTAGTTTTATTGTGAAAGCGTAACAGACAGACAGACAGACAGACAGAGTTACTTTCGCATTTATAATATTAGTAGGGATTATTTTACTTTTTTTTGTGAACTGAATACTGAAGCGCAGTTGGCCAGCTAATGGGCCTTTACTGCAAAACCGGACGGGTGGCGAGCCTCCTGATAGGCTTTCAAGCCTTTTTAACCCCCGACGCAAAAACGACGGGGTGTTATAAGTTTGACGTGTCTGTCTGTCTGTGTGTGTGTCTGTCTGTGGCATCATAGCTGCTCTCTTTTGTTTTTTTTTATATTACTTAAATTGGATACCTAGTAAGAAATAAAACCCAACAGCGCTAATGGGTGTTGTCGTATCAAGGAATAATATCTCAACACAGCTAATGAATTAATTAGCAATAGATTTCTTGTAAATAGAATGTAAAGAAATTCTATAGTGCAGGAGTTTGCTTTATTTTCAACGTAAACCTGTTTTCATGGAATCGCGACTTAACTCTGAACGGGTTGCTTGAATTAAAAAAAAACACGTTGAAATCCTTAATGGAAATAATGGAGTAATATTTTGAGAAATTATTTTACTAAAGTACTACTTAGTAGAATATTATTAACTTGTTATTTCTTAGACAACAGCTAAATTCTGCCCGCTACTTACGATAAGCATTTTGGGATAAATTTTCAAGCATCCTTTCTTAGTGCTCCCCAACGTTATAAAAGGTACAAAATTTCAAGTTTTTAACCCCTTGTATTTTAGACCCTGATTTGATATTGTCAGTCATTAAGTCAGCTTTTCCTTGTATATTATCTACTAGCTTCTGCCCGCGACTTCTTCTGCGTGGAACTCCTCCTTTTTTACAGTCTGTTAAAAAGTAGCCTATGTTCTTTCTCAGGCTCCAGACTTTCTTTGTACCAAATTTCATTTAAATCAGTCCAGTATTTTTAGCGTGAAAGCGTAACAGACAGACAGACCGAGTTACTTTCGCATTTATAATATTAGTAGGGATAGTAGGGATTAGTAGGGATACTAATATAATAAAGAGAAAAGGTTTGTTTGTTTGGATTGAATAAACTCCAAAACGACAAGACCGATTTGAAAAATTCTTTCACTGTTGGGAAGCTACACTATTCCCAACTGACATAGGCTATAAAAAAAAGAAATCAGTGCGAAGCCGGGGCGGACAGCTAGTAGGTAAATATGTATATACTCGTAGATTATTTATTGTTTAAAAAGCTATTAAAAATTAGAATTCCCATAACAATAAAAAAATATTATTATGTTGAATGAAACAACTTTAACGGATTCAACTCGCGTATTTTATTTTTATTGGCTGACGTTTCGGAGCCTTTACAGATTCCACAGTCGTAGCACGACTTGAAAGCCTCTCAGGAGGCTCGCCACCCGTCCGGGTTTGCAGTAAAGGCCCATTAGCTGGTCAAATGCGCTTCAGTATTCAGTTCGAGAAATAATAGTAGGTACATTACGCACCTAGGCCAGTAAAATAAAAAATGTCTCAGATCACACGTAATTGTCGTCCGAGGCGAAGCCGAGGTTGACAAAAATGTGATCTGAGGCTTTTTTATTTTACTGGCCGAGGTCAGTATACTATTTTTCTGTTCGACGAAGCCAGAAAGCGGCAATTTCATTTAGCGCAGCGGCCACAAAGTTGGCGCTTACTGGCCGGAGGACAGAAAAAGTAATTACATAATTATATCAAACTCATTTGGTGTTTTTATCGCGAGTTAAATCCGTTAAAATTGTTTCATTCCAATGTATAATAACCGCGAAGGCATCAGAAGTTATTATGTTGATTTATGCTCCCAGACTATCTAGAGAAATACTGATAAAGTAAACGTTTGATTTCTACTAATTGGCTTTAAATGTATCGATTTCAAAGTCAAGCTGCTAATAAAATGTCCTTATGCCTCGCAGATACGTCTTAACTTTTATCTTCTAACATATTATTATTATAAATTCTAGTATTTCTCGCCATAGTCATACAATGTCTGGATCTGTTTTTATAAAATGTTATGTTCATATCGGGTAAGTCTGAGAATCGGCCAATACTATTTTTCATAGGTACCGCTAAATTAAATTTTTGGATATTATTTTTTGTTTCTATTTTACCCTAAATTTTCATCCATCTACCAATTGCTATTTGTTATAAAAACTTTTAAAACTAGTAACTTAGTAAGTTGACTAGGTCAGTAATTTGAAAATCTTATATATAAAAATGAATCGCAAAATGTGTTGGTAAGCGCATAACTCGACAACGCCTGGACCAATTTGGCCAATTTTTTTTTAATGTTCGTTGAAGTCCAAGGATGGTTCTTACGGCGAGAAAAAATCGAATAATTGCCGGGAAAACCCTAAAAACAGCTCTTTCTTTTCCCATATAAACGTTGTCTAACTAAAGTTACCTAATTTGAATTTCGAACGGACAGGATGACGTCTGCCGGGACCGCTAGTCTAATATAAATGTGTCGTGACGTCACGAGCCCCCACTCCAAGACTTTGACGTTTTTAGTTTTATACAAAATAAAAAAGGGTTAAGTACGAGTAAGACTCGCACTCGAGGAGTTCCGTACCATCTATAAGAACGGCATAAAAACACGTTTGTTGTATGGGAGCCACAAAAAATATATATTTTATGCCTTTGGGTAGGTACCCTAAAAATACATGTTCAATAATTAATCATTCAAATATCTATACTAATATTATAAAGCTGAAGAGTTTGTTTGTTTGTTTGAACGCGCTAATCTCAGGTTCGGATTCAAAAAATATTTTTTTGTTGTATAGACCATTTATCGAGGAAGGCTTTAGGCTATATAACATCACGCTGCGACCAATAGGAGCGAAGAACCAGTGGAAAATGTGTAAAAAAACGGGGAAAATATGAAGCCTTATGAATAATTACTATTATACCACGGGGACGAAGTCGCGGGCACAGCTAGTTTTTTATATCCAGTAAAAAATACTCTATACCTTTATCATTCTTTCCATCCAAATTTATTTTCATGATAAGCGAGTTAAATCCGCTAGTTTTTTTTATTTAAATATGCAATAACACGCGAACATGTCTGACATTTTTATTTTAAAAATATTTTGTAGTCTCTTTGTAGTACAACAGGGGATTAAACTCGCTTCGACATAACACTGATTGCGTAATACCTATTATTCAGTGTTAGTTCTATCGCCAATTATTACAGAATATTATATAATGAAGCAGTGTTGCCAACCGATTACTATTAAGTACTTAAATTTATATTTAATCTGTGCAAATGTGTATAATATGTGCATCAAAATATATAATAAGCTACCTAATGACATTAAAATATTAAATAGTACTAATTTTAAGATAAAACTGACAAAATTGCTCAATAAACATTGTTTTTATACAGTTAAAGAATTTATGGAATTTAATGATAATATACATACCTATTTTTAAGGAATAATGACATTGTACCATAATGAAAGAAATATTTGCATGTCTTAAAATTGACTGAATACTGTAACAACACAATTTATGTAACCACCATTTTATACGTATTCTTGCAAATAAATATTTACTTACTTACTTTACTTACAAATTATCACTTCAAGTTTACATTATTTTTGAATCTGTATTTATTTGTCTGTGGTTAGGTTAGGTTAAAGTTTGGCAAGTTACAACCATTTTAATCCGGCTGTGTGACTTATGTTATAAAATTTAGTATATTATTTATAACTAGCTTCTGCCCGCGACTTCGTCCGCGTGGAACTGGTCCTTTTTTGTAGTCGGTTAAAAAGTATCCTATGTTCTTTCTCAGGCTCCAGACATTCTTTGTGCCAAATTTCATTTAAATCGGTCCAGTAGTTTTAACGTGAAAGCGTAACAGACAGACAGACAGACAGACAGAGTTACTTTCGCATTTATAATATTAGTAGGGACTAGTAGGGATAATTAATACAAGTGCACCATAAAGCATAAAAAATAATCTCAGAATCCAGGGCCAGCCAAAGCATTTATGTATTGAACGTTTGACTATTTTACTATTGTCTATAAACCGCCGTAAAAACCATCCTTGGACGTAAAAGAACATTTAAAAAAGAATTGGCCAAATTGGTCCGGGGGTTGTTGAGTTACGCGCTTACCAATACATTTTGGTATTCATTTTTATATATCGCACACCTAGATCTAAAGAGAGCTAACTCAAAAAAGGTACTTTTTCAGGAGTTTTAGTGTAGGTGGGTTTTGCTGGAATCCGATGGTGTGCATAACTCAAATCTTCCGGTTTTTGAGTTAGATCCCTTTAGATCTAGGTGTGCGATATCTTATATCTATATAAATAAAAATGAATTGATGTTCATTATTCTGATTAAAACTCGAAAACGGTTGAACCGTTTTCGTATTAGTTTTGAAATGTTTGTGGAACTCCAGGGAAAGTTTAAAAGGTGAGGAATATGGAACAAAGAAAAAAAAAAGCGGCAAGAAGTTCGCTGCGTCAGCTAGTATAATTATATAGGTATATAAATATATATATACTAGCGGCCCGTCCCGGCTTCGCACGGGGGGACTTAATATTTTTTTAAGGCCTCAGAAACGATACTTTTCCCCCGTTTTTGAAACATTTTCTGTTACTGCTCCGCAACTATAAGACCTAGCGTGATATTATATAGCCTATGTTACTCGGGGATAATGTACCTTTCTAAAGGTGAAAGAATTTTTGAAATCGGTCCAGTAGTTTCGGAGTCTATTCATTACAAACATACAAAAATACAAATCTTTCCTCTTTATAATATTAGTATAGAAGTATAGATATATGAACTTACCTCAGTGTAGTGGAACCATCGGATGTCTGGCTCCGGGTTCCCACTCACGCGACACTCGAACTCGATCGCGTCTCCGTCGTAGCTCAGCAGGTCCGTGAGGTTACGCTCGAACCGTGGTATCACGTCCACGCGACTAAAAGTCAAAGTCAAAGTCAAAGATAAAATATATAAAAATCCTAACTAATATTATAAATGCGAAAGTAACTCTGTCTGTCTGTCTGTCTGTCTGTTACGCTTTCACGCTAAAACTACTGGACCGATTTAAATGAAATTTGGTACAAAGAAAGTCTGGAGCCCGAGAAAGAACATAGGCTACTTTTTAACCGACTGCAAAAAAGGAGGAGTTCTACGCGGACGAAGTCGCGGGCAGAAGCTAGTATTTTGTATATTTACTGCGCGACCGACCTTGTTAACGCGTACTTGGTAGCTAACTGTTGTTCAACTTAAGTATAAAACTATTTTATTTAAGAAAAACCTCCTTTTAATATTCCTGTAATCTTATTTCATCTGAAGTCCTTTCCTTTGATATGACCGTCTACATTGAAAAGTCCCGGTAGCCAGTCCTTCAAGTAAGCAGGAAGAATGGACGCCATTTTTTCTAAATATTCGAGCAAAGCATTTTTCACACACCACTTTTCTACCACTATTAACATTAGAAGTGGACTGTAATGTGACTCACAAATTATGAACACATGTCACCTTAAATGGGATTAAATGTTGTTTTTACAAGCGATCAATAACTGCCGTTTAAAATAACAATAACTTTTTTCGAACTGAATACTGAAGCGCAGTTGGCCAGCTAATGGGCCTTTACTGCAAAACCGGACGGGTGGCGAGCCTCCTGGAGGCTTTTAAGGCTTTAGGGTTTAGGATTTTTAGCCCTGACCGAACCGAGTCCCCCAGAGTGTAGGTCTAACAATAATAACAATTCGAATACTATCAAAGAAGTATAAAAAAGCAATAAACAAAATATGACAAAAAATGCTGTCTAAAAACCAATTGCCTACAACCACATTAAAACGTTACCTCCAAATACTTACCTAATTAAATACATTAACCAATGAATACAAGCGATAAGTAATAAAGTAATAAATATGTACCTATCTAAAGTACGTATTAAACTCACCCGTATCTGACATTATGTGATTCTTCGCCAGACGACATATCTAGGGGAAAAAATGTAATTTAAATGTCTACTGTAAATATACACAAAATATACTAAAGTACTAAAGGTACCTATTTTAAAACAATAATTATAAAGCATATATTAACTCATTCGAATGAAATAATATACACAGTATCGTTATAAAATATAGCTTATATGATATACTGTTGTATAAGCTATACTATTGTAAAGTTTCATCAAAATCCATTTAGCAGTTTTTGCTTTACATCCCAACTTTCCCGTTTTTAATATTAGTGAAAATTAAACTCGCGTCTATTTTAATTGCTAACGTATCGAAAACTTTACAATTAACTGTCAGCGTACAAAAATAAATATTTGATAAAAATAAGATATCCAAGACTCAGGTACAGATGCCAGTGTTCAATGACATCTGCTGGCAGGATTCGAGCCCGCAACCTCCAGTTTAATAGCTCTGACCACTAGACCAACATGCCCTCAAAATATTACTCACTAGGTAGCTGTCCGCTCCAACTTCGCGCGGATGCCTAATTTTTTTCAAAATATACTATTTGTGAAAGAATTATTAAAATCGTTCCAGTACTTTTTGAGTTCATTCATTACCTACAAAAATACAAATCTTTTCTCTTTATAATATTATTATAACTAGAAATATGTATAGGTACTCACCTTTTACCAATATCTGTAGCGATATAACAGCTTTGGCTTCACCGTGTACGTTCCTGGCGACTACAGAGTAAGCCCCGGTATAGTCTAGTTTTGCGTGAGGAATCTCGATCCGGTACTCAGGGCCGGCCCCGACGCGTTTGAAGTGAGTCGCGTCCCTGTAGTAATCGGGCTGAGGAAAGCAAGATTCTGAATTCACGGAAGTTTATATTTTCCTACTAAAGAACCTACTGGTTATAGAGATTAAATAAAAGAATTTATGAATAAGTTTCTCACTAAAGAACTTGATAAAATAAGATCAAGAAGGAATTTATGAAAACGGTTAAGTTGTTTTAGCGTGATGCCGTGATTGGGATGCATTTATCCCTACTAATATTATAAATGCGAAAGTAACTCTGTCTGTCTGTCTGTCTGTCTGTTACGCTTTCACGCTAAAACTACTGGACCGATTTAAATGAAATTTGGCACAAAGAAAGTCTGGAACCTGAGAAAGGACATAGGCTACTTTTTAACCGACTGCAAAAAAGGAGGAGTTCCACGCGAACGAAGTCGCGGGCAGAAGCTAGTAAATATATAAGATAAGATAAGAAGATTTAGATGCAGTAGCAATAACACAGTCACGTAGACTCTGTGCAAATTTATCTAAAAAAATCACACACAAATTGGATAATGAATAAATTAAAAATCCTTGTCACGTTATTTATAACTATATTATACCTATTGAGATTACTAAAAACAGACATAAAATTGACTGTTAAAGAAATAAAACATACAATCTATATTTAAAAAACGTGTTTTAGTGATGTATGAAATCTTAGGATCAGTGTTGCCAATTTAGCGGCTTTGTCGCTAGAACTGGCGACTTTTACTTAAGGTAAAAAAAAGTTTTGACGACAAAAATAATTTAGCGTCTTATCTGGCGACTTTTGGAGTACAAATTAAAACAGTTCTAGAGCCAATAGTAGATACTTTTGTCAAATCGACAGTGATGCAATGCCAAGAGATACATAAATCATAATATGGAAAACGACAAACGCGATAGCGCACCAAATTCAAACTTTATTTAATTGAAGTTCTATTTGTATCAATGGGGGGGAGGGGTCCCCGAACTTTTTATGGTTATGTTTTAGTTTTAGCGACTTTCTGGCGACTTTTGACTTAGAGTTTAGAGACTCGAATTTCTATTAGTTGGCAGCACTGCTTAGGATATTATATTGAATATAATACACTTGTTTTATTGACGCATTTCAGTTTGTTGTTACTCAATTAAGATTTCTCACATTAAGACAGTTCGAGCTAGGTCACTTCCATGTATAAGCGATATATTTTGAACTATATTACCCTATCCTGTACCGTAATCAGGAATATCATAATACCTTCAAGAAGTCTCTGAGCCAGAACACGTCAGGCTTGGGGTCCCCGATGACCTCACACTCTATGATGACGGTGTCACCTTCGTACGCCTCACTGGACCTCGGCTTGCGGATGAACATTGGCTCCTTGGAGTAACTGAGAACAAGTAATTACAGTCAGTAAGGACTACAGTTTTAACAGTCGTGTAGAATGAGGTCCAGGGTATGATCAATTGTGGAGTCAACATCTTGTCATCTCGATGTCTTATTCTTGCGGTAATCTGTCGAAAATCGGTAACGTTGTCGACGAGAAATCTTGTCATGTCGAAGTCTCATGTCTTCATGTCGACAACGAGACAATATCGTCACGACAAACCTCCTTGTCGACAACGTTCTCAATATTATTTCGACAAAATGTCGACTCGACAGTTCATCATAGGCTCGCTGGCTTGTTCCATCAATCACAGACTAATAGATTTTCAAATGTGGACATGACAGCTAGACATTATTCCACATAGTCCATTTATACGGGATTTTTAACAGCGGTTGCTCTAAGGTTATATATATATATATATATAACTAGCGGCCCGTCGCAAGGGAATAGTGTAGCTTTCCAACAGTGAAAGAATTCTTAAAATCGGTCCACTACTTTTTGAGTTTATTCGTTACATATAAAAATACAAATCTTTCCTCTTTATAATATTAGTAGTACTCGTATATATGATATGACGATTTAATTTGGTCATCTTCAAAAGTTACATATCGCACACCTAGATCTAAAGAGAGCTAACTCAAAAAAGGTACTTTTTCAGGAGAGGCGAGAAACTGATTAATTTGTCCATACGCACGTGTGAGTTTTCTGTAGAAATTTATCCTTTTTATAATAAAACTAGCAGAGTTATATTAGCTGAAATCTGTTTTAGTGTAGGTGGGTTTTGCTGGAATCCTATGGTGTGTATAACTCAAATCTTCCGGTTTTTGAGTTAGATCCCTTTAGATCTAGGTGTGCGATATATTTTTTATAGTTTATGTTTTCTGTAACTAAATGTTTCATGCTTCGATGTTCTGATTCAATCACATTTCCACATTTCAGTCGCAGGTAGGTGTTGTTCATTGAATAATAAAGGTATATTAAATGTGTAAAATTTCGTGACTTAAGTCCCATTTACTTATTAAATTTCATTTCTGCATAATTAATACTAGCTTCTGCCAGCGACTTCGTCCGCGTGGAATAGTTATTTTTCCAGTTTTTTACACATTTTCCACTGTTTCTTCGCTCCTATTGGCCGCAGCGTGATGTTATATAGCCTATGTCACTCGGGAATAGTGTAGCTTTCCAACAGTGAAAGAATTTTTCAAATCGATCCAGCCGTTTGGGAGCCTATTCAATCCAAACAAACAAACCTTTCCTCCTTATTATGTTAGTATATATTAATAATTAATTAGTATAAAGGAACCTACGTGTTGCGTTTCCCTTTAAAATCTGGTGTTAACTTGAAATTCTCGGACCTTATAATTAAATTGCAGATTTAAATGCAACGTAGGTACCTAGGTATTCTGGAAATATTTCACGTGTAACACTTTGAGGATAAAGGCGTCATTTCATTATGAAATTTATGCAACAAATGAGAATTATATCACATTGAAACTATACATTTATAATATAGGTACTAGCTTCTGTCAGCGACTTCACACGATGAATACTGTACAATAAAGTACTTTTTTTTTCTTTTTTTTATATGTAATTAGATTGCATACATATTGTAATTTGTACATCCCTACTAATATTATAAATGCGAAAGTAACTCTGTCTGACTGTCTGTTACGCTTTCACGCTAAAACTATTGGATTTAAATGAAATTTGGACGATTTAAATGAAATTTGGTACAAAGATAGTCTGGAGCCTGAGAAAGGACATAGGCTACTTTTTAACCGACAAAAAAGGAGGAGTTCCACGCGGACGAAGTCGCGGGCAGAACCTAGTAATTTATAAGTGAAATTGTAATATTTTGAAAAAAATATACCTCATTTAGTTTCTTTTCGATTCTTCTCAAGAGGTTTTTTTTTGATGAATCGAAAAATAATATTAAATTTAACGTTGACATTCACAAGTAGTGCCTATAAGAGCCTAGCCTGAATAAATGATTATTTGAGTTTGAGTTTGAGATAATATATATCATACTAGCTTCTGCCCGCGACTTCGTCTGCGTGGAACTCCTCCTTTTTTGCAGTCAGTTAAAAAGTGGCCTATGTCACTCGGAAATAGCTTTCTAACAGTGAAAGAATTTTTCAAATCGATCCATCCGTTTTGGAGTCTATTCAATCCAAACAAACAAACAAACCTTTAATCTTTATTATATTAGTATAGATTAGTGTAGATGTGCACAATTAAATTTTCATGATTACTAATAGAACTTGAACTCGCGACCTCTGATATACACTCCGTCAACACCGAGTTACGATAGCGAATAGACGAATGTCAATCGATAATAGCCTGAGAGCTGGTACCAATTTTTGGGTAGTTTGAAAACTTGTCATAATAATAATATAGCTCTTGTATTATACCACAACACGTTATATTTACACATCTTTTATGACAGTAGGTATTCTTTTTCTATGGTTACCTATGTTATGTCATTCCAAACTAAGATTTTAAGAAAAAAACATAGAATTTAACGTATAAAAATTTCCAAAACAAAACCGTTTCTTTAGAGAGGCCAATACGTCGACTGCGATTTGTCTGTCAGCACCATTAGATTTAAAAAAAAACTTACAAGTTTGCAGTTATATCTTCGGCTTTGCACGGACCCCTAAGTCTATAGCCTATGTTACTCAGTATGAACGTAGCTTCCCAACGGTGAAAGAATTTTTCAAATCGGACCCGCCATTTTGGAGCCTATTCAATCCAAACAAACCTTTCCTCTTCATTACATTAGTATAGAAAACACTTACGGCACATCAGGGCTGACAAGCAACGGCGGCGACCGCTTCTTCTCCATCTCCAGATCCTCGATGACCTCCACCTTCCCCGACGTGGAGGCGCTTCCGACCTCATTGGAGGCCGTGCAGGTGTACACCCCGGCGTCCCGGGGGGTCACGAAGGCCAGGGCCAGTTCGATCTGACCGTCTCTGTCCAGGGTCATCACGGCGCGGCGGCTGGGTCGCAGACGGACCCCGTCCCGGTACCAAGTGACCCCCACGGACGGGTAAGCCTCGATGACTGCTGATATTCTAAGTTCCTCACCTGTTTAAATGAGGATGTTTAGGGTCAAAAGATCAGCAATTGATGGTTAAGTAATGCGTTAAAGATACCCATAATTCCTTCGACAGGGGTTGTAGTAGTAAATAATATTAAAAGTAAAAACCTTTTTAAAACAAGCTTTTATAATTATATGAAATTATATCATATTTTGTATTACATCCCCCCCTTGTACCTTTTGATATTATAATGGCGTAAAACTGTTAACCATATTATTATGTTGTTTCATGATTGGCCATAAAGCATTTGACGGCCTGTTGGTCTAGTGGTCAGTCGTGACTACGAAACCGGAGGTTGCGGATTCGAATCCTGCTAGAGGCAATTAATGTGATGAGCACTGGCATCTGTACTGTCATGGGTATCTTATATGTATTTATGAATGTTTATCCAGCTAGTACCCATAGTACAAGTTTGGGACTAGATCAATTGGTGATAATTGTCCAAAGATCATTTTTAAATCGATGTCGCGATGGTTGGCAGGAGCTGGATTTGAGCACCCGAAGAGCACAGTGGCGTGCAATTGGAGAGGCCTATATCCAGCAGTGGACTGCGATAGGCTGATGATGAGTTTTTGAATGTTACCTTCAGTAAGCCTGTATAAAGGTTCCAGGCCGCAGCAGAACTCTGGAGCCACGTAGGCCCTGATCCCCTTGTCTACCACCAGGCTGCAGCGGCAGCTGATGGCGCCGCTACTGTTCCGAGCCATGGCCTCGTACACCCCCCCGTCCTCGAGGGTAGTTGGTGCTATCTCCAGGGTGTGGAAGTGCTCGTCTTGGGAGTAAGTGTGGCGACCTATTGGTAAGACATGCGTGTGAGTGTTTGTCTATACTTCCATATTAATATATAGGTTTCTTCGCACGGATCACTTTGTTTTATAGCCAAAAAGGACGATTTGAAAAATCTATCACTGTTGGAAAGTTACACTCAAGTCACATCCTTACTAATATTATAAATGCGAAAGTAACTCTGTCTGTCTGTCTGTCTAAAACTACTGGAGCGATTTAAATGAAATTTGGTACAAAGAAAGTCTGGAGCCTGAGAAAGGACATAGGCTACTTTTTAACCGACTGCAAAAAAGGAGGAGTTCCACGCGGACGAAGTCGCGGGCAGAAGCTAGTAGGCTATAAAAAAAGGATCCGGCCGCTAGTTATAATATAAATAGAATAAGAAAATAGTTTATTAACACAAAATATACACCGTATAAGCCACTGAGTTTTGCGCTAGGTATTTCCTATTACAGAACTCAGTAAGAGGTATAAAATTGCAAGGTACAATGCAGACTTATTTATTTCGTAATTTAGTAAAATAAAATAACTATAATGAAAGAAGTATGGGTTTGTCTGTTTGTGTGTACCTATATGTGTGTGTGTTATACTTTCAGGTATAATGCGTGTGATAGTTAGTTTATTACGCTTTCAGTCCTAAACCTATTATAGAGATTCCATCAAAAAATAGGAATAAAATAATACTCTGGACTTCTATCAATAAATGGATAGTAACTATGAATCCTATGTAAAATCTAGGACACACCCAGCAACAAAAAATAAAAATCAACTCTGGGACAAGTTTGTGTAATATTAGATTAGGTAGATTAGATTAGATTAGATTTATTTATTTCCCAAAATTCATACAATATAATTACATTTATTATTATGTCAAATTACATGTACCTACTCATATTGAGATCGTCAAAAACAAAAACAAAGAACAATAAGATTAAATAATAATTATCATCAAAATTACAATAAGATTTTGTCATACATATAATGTCAAATAGGTATATTAACTATCATAGATTTTTCTCATTAACGATCCAAAAAGTTAATTAGCTACATTGATATTTTGCAAGAATATTATCCATTATGTTTAAAATGAAATACAGTACGTGTAACCACGAACCTTGCCTGACATGTGCCAATCGATAACAGGTTGCAATATTGCATGAATTAACGCAAGCTAACAAAATACTGTCAGTTTTAATACAATTTTGCATTCGCTTTGTTCGTACTTCGTTCTATATCATCGATCGTCACTTGTCTATACTAATACTAGCGACCCGCCCCGGCTTCACACGGGTGCGATAAACCTTCCTCTTGAATCACTCTATCAATATTAATATTATAAAGAGGAAAGATTTGTACCTATTTTTGTATGTTTGTAATGAATAGGCTCAAAAACTACTGGACCGATTTTAATAATTCTTTCACTGTTGGGAAGCTACGTTCACCCTGAGTAACATAGGCTATAGAATATTTTGAAAAAAATTAGGGATCCGTGCGAAGCCGGGGCGAACGCTAGTCTATTATAAGAAACCGCATAAAAATCCGTTGAGAAGTTTTAAAGATTTAATCGTACATATGGATATAGGGACAGAAAAAGCTACTTTGTTTTATACTATGTAGTAGTGATAAAGAGGAAAGGTATGTTTGTTTGTTTGTTTGTATTGAATAGGCTCCAAAACGACTGGGCTGATTTCAAAAATTCTTTCACTGTTGGGAAGCTACACTATTCCCGAGTGACATAGGCTTTTTTTTAAATAGTGATCCAGTCGAAGCCGGGGCGGACCGCTAGTCTATTGTATATCTATCGGAACGTATATGCAAGTCTCTTTGATAAAATATTAAAAAAGTTTACACAAAAAGTCATCTCCGATATATCGCACACCTAGGTCTAAAGGGAGCTAACTCAAAAATCTGAAGTTTTGAGTTATGCACACCATCGAATTCCTTACAGCAAAACTTACCAACCAATAAAACAGATTTAAAGTAACTCTTCTAGGCTCATACAAAAATCATAAATCTACTAGTAGTCTAGTACAGAAAACACTTTAATATGCAAATAATAATTTCTGATACCTTCGCGGTTATTATATTATAATGAAATGAGACAACTATAGCCGTTAGCATAATACTATTGTCAGCTCAGACGTGCTACAATTATGGAATATATAAAGGCTCCGAAACGTCAGCCAATAAAATAAAATACGCGAGTTAAATCCGTTTAAAGTTGTTTCATTCCAATATATATGGACATATTAATCAGATTTTCATGTTTTCCGAAAAAATAAGTTTTTAGAGTTAGCTCCCTTTAGTTCCAGGTGTGCGATAAGTATTGGAAATATTCCACTCAGCTTTTACATCGATGTGTTTATGGTTTTCGCATGAATTATCTAATTGCCCAGCTTTTTGAGTTTAATCTGGCCTTAGGCTACTTATCGAATCGAAAGGGCTAACGATTATACCCCCATTGATTTTACCCCTTACATTAGCTAATCTAACTTTGACAAAGCCGTGTGCCATAGGGTTTCAATATTTTCTACATAATCCGTTATTGTCCGTTGTTTTATTCTAATCAACATTGATATATACTAATTTCTTATTCGCGGTTATTATACTTACACTAGCTGTGCCCGCGACTTCGCGTGGAATAGTTTCTTTACATAGGCATAAAAAAACCGCATCAAATTAAAGATTTAAGCATGTATGTATAGGGATAGACAGTGACAGCGACTTTGTTTTATACTATGTAGTGATGATCTATACTTAATATTATAAAGCTGAAGAGTTTGTTTGTTTGTTTGTTTGTTTGAACGCGCTAATCTCAGGAACTACTGGTTCGAATTCAAAAATTCTTTTTTTGTTGGATAGACCATTTATCGAGGAAGGCTTTAGGCTATATAACATCACGCTGCGATCAATAGGAGCGAAGAGACAGTGGAAAATGTGTAAAAAACGGGGAAAATATGAAGCCTTGTGAAGAATTACTATTCATTAAGTGACAGTTAGAAAACTTTGACAGATCTTTGACGAAACAATCGGACGGGCAGGACGTCGTCTGCCGGGGCCGCTAGTATTAAATAATCTTCTTGATGAATTATATTAACTTCGTCTACGCACGCAAACTTTCGTGTTTATAAATATTATAAACGCGAAAGTTTACGTTTACGTTTACGGATGAACGTTCTCTTCCAAAACCGTGTTTTTTCAAGTTGCAATATCTAACCTAGAACCCATCAGTTTTATTTCGAAACCAATTTTGATTAGTTTTTTTCATTTCCGTTAATTGGATTTGTACAATTTCAAACACCAAATATCGGTAGCCTTCGATAGTTAATATTGGGCATAAACCGGAAATTTCCAGTTTTCAGTGACACTGAATTCCCAAAAAACTAGTTAAAATAAAAAAAAAGACACGTGTCGATTTGATTTCGATTTATACATTCAACGGCAAAACGGCCTTTTCCAACCAGTATTAGCATTCGATACCTAACATTATTTCTAAAATATACTGACTTTTTACAATACTTGCTAATCTCATAAATGTATTAAATTATCGAAACGTCAGCCAATAAAAATAAAATACGCGAGTTAAATCCGTGTATAGTTGTTCCAATGCGAAGGCATCATAAATAATTATATTAAATATGTTTATTTTTTAATTTTGACTATTACTTCTAATGTTTTTTATATAGGTACCTATCGTTTTTAATGTAGCATTGATTTTATTAATTACAATCGATATTTAGTGAGTATGCATATGAAATTATTATCATATTTTTATTAACTTCTCACGCACACGCTAAAGCTAACTGCATATAACTTAAGTGCATTTTATTGCACAAAGGTTCTTAGGGTAAAATAATGCATCGATGCACTCCGGCCAGACATAAGCCGTGTTTTAAAACAAGTTACAATATTTCTAAAGGACTTATTCGAAACTTAGCGACTTATTGAAGGTAAAGTTACAAAGATATGGTCATTGTACTGATTTTAGAGTACCGTAGTTTTTATAGGAACAGATACTTATTGGAAACAATAAAAAATATAAATAAAATATAAATATATAAAATAGGATATACTTGAATACGTAATCAAAAATATATTGGAATGAAACAACTATAAATGGATTTCACTCGCGTATTTTATTTTATTGGCTGACGTTTCGGAGCCTTTACAGATTCCATAATCTAACGCTAAACATTATAATTATTTCATTCCAATGTGTAATAACCGCGAAGGCATCAGAAATTATATAATAAATATTTAACAATCATTTTTTATCAATTTTATAGACAGTAGGTACTGAAACCAACGTGCGCGAGACTGACTCCCACTTGTTTATTTTATACGGCTCATTTTGTAACTATTGACTTGAAGGTAAATAGACAGTAATAGGATAGAAAGGACCTTCCTTCTTGTAAGTTAGAAATGTATAAATTTCTTGAAATGAGCTTATCACTTGTTCCTGGTCTCGTACTCTTTGTGAGGTCGCAAGAACTACCTTAGGAAAAATTAAATAAAGTTTAAAAACTTTAGTAAAAAAGCAGGTACCTGTTATCGTTAATATCTTGCGATCCACAGACAAGATACGTACTAAAGAGACGGGTCGGAAGTTGCTATTTTTTATACTATGACCTATGTCATGAAAAGGGTTAGAAAATCATGTTCAACAGAATAATTTCTGATGCGAAGCTATACATAGTGCCTTCGTCGTTATTACGCATTGGAATGAAACGGATTCAACTCGTATTTTAATTTATTTGCAATGTCATTGGTAGATCAAGCTATGACTAACTTGTTATTGAGTTAATGCCTATCAAAATTTAAAACAAAGGTATGCTTTAATCTTTAAAAATATGCAACGGATTTTGATGCGGTTTTTTTTAATAGATAGAGTGATTCAAGACGAAGGTTTATAGCACCCGTGTGAAGCCGGGGCGGGTCGCTAGTTAGGAATAAAGGAATAATTTCTAAGAGTGTCTACTTTGACTTATAGTAGGTTACCTGGACAAAGCTACCAACCTAAATGCATCAAGAACATGAAATTATCTCGCTAAGGTAAGGTAATTTTATATTTTTAGCTCTCGCATTGGTACAAATTTCATTAAGTAGGTTCTTGTAACCTGTTTTTTGGATAATCAATTCACTTTAAAAACAAATAAGATTTTTTTTCTTAAAAAGAAAAACTTTGAAATTCATTTCCCAAAAGTACCATTTTGGCGGTTAAGTATTTTTCGCTTTCTACTGGCGATATTCTATCGATCGAATTTTGATTAGGTAAATTTTTCTAAATATTTCTCAAAATCTTTTCAAATTATAAAACGAACTCAAATTCATTAAAATCGCGATAAAATCTAAATGAACAATCCCTCCACATTAATACGGCAACCGCGTAATTAGGAAACAATATTGTCCAGGTTCCATTGTTGTAAACGTCCAATTTAAATGAATATTAAATTTTGGACATTTTAGTAACAAAGTGTATGCCGAATTTTACACTCGAACTGGCTTTACGAGCGAGCTCTGAAATCTGGGTATCCCTTTAGATCTAGGTGTGGAATATAATTATGAATTAACGGTATAATGCATATCGCACACCTAGATCTAAAGGAAGCTAACTCGAAAACCAGAACTTTTGAGTTATGCACACCATCACATCCAAAACCTACATCTATACTAATATTATAAAGCTGAAGTTTGTTTGTTTGTTTGTTTGAACCCGCTAATCTCAGGAACTACTGGTTCGAATTCAAAAATTGTTTTTTTGTTGGATAGACCATTTATCGAGGAAGGCTTTAGGCTATATAATATCACGCTGCGACCAATAGGAGCGAAGAAACAGTGGAAAATGTGTAAAAAACGGGGAAAATATGAAGCCTTATGAAGAATTACTATTCCACGGGGACGAAGTCGCGAGCACAGCTAGTCAATAATAAAGTTTTAAGGTAGGTACTTAATAATTTCTAATGCCTTCGCGGTTATTATATGGAATGAAACAACTGTAGACGGATTAACCTAACTCGTGTATTTTATTTTATCGGCTGACGTTTCGGAGTCTACAGATTCCATAATGGTAGCACGACTGAGCTGACAATAGTCTTATGCCAAAGTAAAAAGTAAAGTAATGGTAAAATAAATTTAAGATACTTCTAGCTTCATATGAAAAGCATAAATCTATATAGAAAACTACAGTGTACAAGGATATGTTAATCTGTTCAGTTTGCATCGTGTATTTAAATCAGTTTGCATCGTGTATTTAAATCAATCTATCGACAGCTCAATCGTGCTACGAATATAACTATTTTTTTGAAAAGTTAGGTAATATAATAAAATACACTAGTATATCCGTCATAGTGTTTTATTCAAATATTTATTACTAGCTTCTGCCCGCGACTTCGTCCGCGTGGAATTCCTCCTTTTTTGCAGTCGGTTAAAAAGTAGCCTATGTTCTTTCTCAGGCTCCAGAATTTCTTTGTGCCAAATTTCATTTAAATCGGTCCAGTAGTTTTAGCGTGAAAGCGTAACAGACAGACAGAGTTACTTTCGCATTTATAATATTAGTAAGGATAAGTTTTTCGTCTTTTAAAAAAATACTTTTTTGAGTTAGTCCTGTTTAGAACCAGGTGCGCGATAGGTATCCTATTCAGAGTAAAAACGTCTCTAATATGAGATATAATATTCTTTTAATATTAAATTAATTGTAGACTAAAACTCGCTTTAAAACGTAGTTTAGTGGTTGGAACCTATTTTGAATACTAAATTTAAATTAATTATGCTGAGAATTTATTGCAGTATATTATAATTGTTAAGTTGGCATTATTGCATAGAGTTGCGTGTCTATGGACGCCATGTTTGAAATTTAGAAGATGACTAGCTGTCATTGAGTACGCAAGACCTTTTATTAATTTATATTTTTTTTATATGAATTTTTATTTATTTATATTAATTATTTCCTTAATTTATCGAGAAATAACTATAATATAGCAGTTTCTAACGAACGTAACTACCGCTTAATATTATAAACGTGAAAGTTTGTAAGAATGTTGGATGCAAATAAAATTTTATGAAATAAAACAAGATAAATGGATTTAGATGAAACTTTACAATAATATAGCTTATACAGAATAATATAATATAGGCTATATTTTATGACGATATTCTTTCTTACACAATTTAAGGAGTCTGCCCACTACACCGTATCACACCATGACCGTGCTATGAACGTATCAAGCACGGAAGGTAATACGTAAGGCGGTACGAGTCGGTGACGGAACGGTCTAGTGGACATAGTATCATGCTTTTCTATACAAAGAATATTTTTTTGTCCGACACGTTCATAGCACAGTCATGGTATGATACGGTGTAGTGGGCATCCTTTATCGTCATAAAATCGTTCGCAAAAGTTAGCCTGAAACAAATTAACCTAATTGGATTTCTTATAAACTTGAACTTAAAATGAATACGTGAGGTGTATTACGATTTCCATAACTAATAATCATGAAAGCATCAGAACACAACGTATTTCGTGTGAAATATTTCAACAGTGGTCTTAAAAATGTTATTGAGCTATAATATTTCATTATCTTAATGGGCGTCACATTTTTAATTACGAATGTATCCATAAAGCTTATTCGTTTCATATCTGTTGTTTTAAAATACTGGTTTCCTTTTTCGTGGACTGTTTCGTTGGAAGAGGACAATGAAATGTGATTTTATTTGTAAACTTTATTGGAAATAATTTATTAAGAGATGGAACACCAGTTAGGATTTTGAAGCTATTTTGAGAATAATTTTACAGACTTATAATTACACTAGCTGTGCCCGCGACTTCGTCCCCGTGGAATAGTAATTCTTCATAAGGCTTCATATTTTCCCCGTTTTTTACACATTTTCCACTGTTTCTTTGCTCCTATTGGTCGCAGCGTGATGTTATATAGCCTAAAGCCTTCCTCGATAATTTGTCTATCCAACAAAAAAGAATTCTTGAATTCGAACCAGTAGTTCCTGAGATTAGCGCGTTCAAACAAACAAACAAACTCTTCAGCTTTATAATATTAGTATAGATTACTTTTGTTTTAAACATTGAATGAAATTTACATTACTTATAGGAAACAGGACCCTAGAATATTACTAAGAATCCGCGCTCCGCTCGTATATCACCAGGCTATATATGAACCGTGATAGATAGCCAGTTGAAATATTTATTGATAATGTAGGTTAGTACCTATTTCTAAAAAGTACTAAAAACAGAATAATTATTTCAAAATAATCAAATAAATATTTTATGGGTTTCCCATACAACAAACGTGCTCTTTTTACCATTTTATAGATTACTAGCTTCTGCCCGCGACTTCGTCCGCGTGGAACTCCTCCTTTTTGGCAGTCGGTTAAAAAGTAGCCTATGTCCTTTCTCAGGCTCCAGACTTTCTTTGTACCAAATTTCATTTGAATCGGTCCCATAGTTTTAGCGTGAAAGCGTAACAGACAGACAGACAGACAGACAGACAGAGTTACTTTCGCATTTATAATATTAGTAGGGATGGTACGGGACTCTCACTTTAATAAACACCATAATAATATTATGTTTGACAAATAAGCGTATATCGAATCAACAACAGAAAGATTTCAGCAAATATTTCTACCTAATTAATTAATAAGTCAACCTACAGAATACAATTTCTTATCAACTACTGTAATGTAATACTTACTGTCTCGACAGACCTCCTCGCCGTCTCGGAACCAGGTGACGCTGGGCGGAGGGCCCCCGACCACCTGGCAGGTAAGGCGGACCGGGTACGTCGCCTGCACTCTTCGATCTCGCAGCCTCATCGTGAACTGGGGCGGGTAGTCTCCAGACACCTCTGCCGATCGCTCCCTGATAAAAACAGGTGATGTCAAGGGCGGATTCAGGGGGTAATGGTAGTGACAAATGGATCTAACAAAGCAACCAGAATTCGACTACATTTTAGCGCATCAGCTCACTCGTGCTACGAATATGGTAAAGATTTCGAAATAATTTATGTTTGGTGATTTAAAAAAATAATGAAACGTGATATCATTTTTTAAACTTAAACGGTCATAACAAGTTCCTACTTACATCATCCTGTCTCAAGACATCAAAAATATTAATTTAAATAAAGACATCATATTTGTTATTAACCTTGAAAAAGCCACCGTTAAGCACACCAATAAATTGTATAAACTTACCTTTTCAACTTGGCATCCGCTTCCCATATGACTGGATCCGTCACGACCGCCAGCCGAGCGTATGTGGAGGCCCGCCCGTGCTCGTTGCTCGCCTCGCAGCTGTACCGAGCCTCATCCTCCGGCTGTATGTCGCGAATCGTCAAGCAACAATTATACCCGTTGAAGGACGCACTCATCCGGCTGTCGTCCTCGATCTCATGTCCGTTCTTCATCCAAACCACTTCAGGCACCGGCTTGGCCTTCACGCTGCAGCTCAAACTAGCCGACTCACCGACCAACACTTTCAACTGTCCAGGCAGGATATCGATGAACTCCGGCCTGTCCCCGGCCAACCCTACGCCGATAGGAGAACTCGTCTGCACCGACTCGCCCCACCCGTATCTGGTCCGGAGAGTTACTCTAAAGTGATACTGTTCGCCTTGTTTTAAGTTGAAGATGTCGAACGTGTTCCGTGGAGTTATCCCGAGCTCGGTCCAACGGGCGCCTCCTTCTTTTCCTAGCAACCAACTTTCCACTCGGTAGGCTAGGACCGGCGTCACGGAATCCGGCTTCGGCCAGGCTAGGGACACCCAGTTGTTGCCGCCGTCCACGACGCTCGGCTCACCCGGGATGCGTTCGGGAACAGCTAAAAACAAAATTCATTGTGAGCTCCATGACCTTAAACAGATAGTTGACGTGTTGCCAGCGACCGTTGTGCCAGTGGCCTACTTTATCGATTTTATTCGATTGGTGGCCAATTAAGAATTAAAATGAGACTGCCAAAATCTGCATTGTTTACAAATTCGTCTATAGATACCTGAATGGTGCACTTACATTTATAATTACGATCGACTATTGATATCGCAGAGTCGTCTAGTGGATATGTCCAATCTGAGATAAGGTTTTCGGAGGAAGCTCGCTGTCTTACCTAATAAACAAAATAAAAAATCAAAAGAATGTCTAATCGAATCTTAAATTCAGTTTAAATTTTTTTCTTAACTTACCACGACAGTGACGAAGGCGCGGTCACAACCGTAGGCATTTCTAGCAAGTATGCAATAAGTTCCCGCGTCAGAGATGACCGACCTCTTCACAGTGAATTTTACGTAATCGTCCGAAGTCATTTTACAAACACGTTGGCTATTCGTTATATCACGAGTTCCCTTCATGAATACAACTAAAAGAATAACATCGAAATTAATAAACGTGTCATTATAGTTACCCAGTCATTATAGAAAATATGCACTTTTGCAAAAGTTGCAAAAAATAGTTAAAGCTATTCATGTTGTTTAAATGAAATCTATCAAATCTTTCAAAGCTCTAACAATTTTGCGATAGTGACATTCTAGCATCGTGGGTACAATATATAAATTAAAAAAAACACACCTTTAGGTTTAGGTTCTCCTTGTACCCTGAATGATATGTTTAAATCTTCACCAACTGAAATGAGTACGTCCTTTTCAGGACGACCTGCTATAATGGCTGGTTTTCCATCGAGCTCTGCTGGATGTACCACCGTTATGGCAGCGTTCATATCAACATTGCCATGTGTGCTCCAAGCTCTACAAGTGTACATGCCGGATTCCTTCTCGGTGACGTCAGAGAGAGCCAAAGTATAAAGACCTTGTTCAACGAAAGTCTTTGCATTCCTGTAAACTTCTGTTACTGATCTACCTTCTCTTAACCACTCTACTCTTGTTGGATATCCTCGTATTTCCACTTGGAGACCGATCGTTCCGCCACTAGCTACCTTATAGTCCGTTAAAACATTTGTAAAATGGGGCCGGCGGGATTCCATAGCTTGACGGGTGAAGCGAGACCTTTCTATCGTCTGGATATTCGGGCTAAGGCGACTTTCTTTACCTAAAAAAAGAATACAAAATACATAAATAGTAATATAAGAAAACTATGCATAAGTTAATCAACGAGTCAACGAGCTTAATTATTAAATGTTTACCTGTAAAACTGACGACATGCGTGATCTGGTCTGACCATACCGAGTTTTCAGCTTTGCAGGTATACTTCCCACTATCTTCAGGAGTTGGGTGGTTGATGGCCAGCCTGCAGACACCGTCCGCGAGATAATAGGCTTGATATCTCTCGTTTGAGGTTATTACCCGATCGTCTTTAAACCAAGTTATGGAGGGCAAAGGTTGGCCGCGAATACGACATTCCAGCACAAGCTCATTTTCAGCCAAGTGGAACGTATCTGGGAAGAAAAATACAATTAAGTAATCGCTTATTACAAAAACACAATATAATATATTATATGAGATTAAAATATTCCTTACCGCGAATAGATCTAGTAAACGTAGGCGGTATAGGAGATGCTTCGAAGCTCGGGTACACCTTAAGAATGGCAGAGGAACTGACAGAACCATTTTCATTCTCTACTGTGCAGTTATATTCAGCGGAGTCTCCAGGCACTGCGTTAAGAACTTCCAATGTAATCAAACCGTCTACAAACTTGGTCCTGTATTTCAATTTGTTGTCTATAAGTACCCCGTTTTTGTACCAAGTAATAGTCGGGTCCACTGATGACAAAACGCTGCAAGTAAGTTTCACTCTGGATCCTTCTACGGCAGTTCTATCAGTTAAATAAGTAGAGAAGACAGGTTTCCTTCTGACATCGCGAGGTACGCTTGAACGTTTTTCTGAAAGTACACTTCTAGCTTCACTGACAGCTTTAGATCTTGTTTTGCCTTCTGGTCTTCGCTCAACAGGTTCACTTCTTCGGCTAGGCTCAGGTCTAGGAGGCACTGAAGACCTCAATTGTGCATCGAGAACTAAAGTTTGCGCTTTGTATATAGTTACCCCTTTGCCATATCTACTCGTATCAAGAAGAGAGCTTTCCGTGTCATAGGTTTTCTCTCTATAACCGGAGGGTCGGATGAATTCTGAGGTATAGTCTCTTCGATTGTGGTCAACGAATTTTCGTCTTTCTCTATGTTCATCATATTCTCTACGAGAAGCGCTATCTGATGCGGCCCATTCATCTTCGGCGTTTAGTCTAGTCGTTCTGGTACTCTGTTCTGAATGTATGGATTTACCTATGTCACCATTTTCTTTTTTACGACCGTCTTCTTTAAGAACTTGTTGTTGTTTCCTAAGTAATTCATCTTCATCTCGCTGTTTCTTTTTAGCTCTCCGTTCACTTTCTGCATCTTCATAATCTTTCTGTATGCGAGCTGTCTCCTCTCTTTCCTTTTGTTTTCTTTCGAAACTACGTTTTTCTTTTTCCAGTTGCATTTTTTCCGCCTCATCCTTCTCGGCCTTTCGGGTTTCTTTTTCTTTCCTTATTTTATCTTCAACTATTTCCTTTTCTTTAGCCTTATCAATCTTCTTCTTTTCTCTCTTTAGTTTTTCTGACTCATTCAATTTTAATCTTTCTTCGTCTTCTTTTTCTTGTTGTTGATGTTTAACCATTTCATCTTTCTCTCTTTGTTGGCGACGCTTTTTATCTTCCTCTTCTTGCTTATTAATAGCCTCTTCCAATAGTTCTTTTTCTTGTTTTAGTTTCAAATCTCTTTGTTTCTTAATTTCGAGTTGCTTTTTATTGGCTTCCTCGTCCTCTTGAAGCTTTTTGGCTTTGGCTTCGGCTTCCTTTTTCTCTTTTTCTTCTTTTTTATTTTTTTTAGCTTTAGCCTCATCTTCCTTTTGCTTTTTGATCTGTGCTTCCTTTTCTTCTATGGCTTTTTGAGCCTTAGCTTCTTCTTCATCTTTAAGTTTTTTAGCTTTAGCTTCCTCCTCTTTGACTTTTTTAGCTTTAGCCTCATCTTCCTTTTGCTTTTTGATCTGAGCTTCCTTTTCTTCCTTGGCCTTTTGAGCCTTAGCATCCTCTTCATCTTTAAGTTTTTTAGCTTTAGCCTCATCTTCCTTTTGCTTTTTGATCTGAGCTTCCTTTTCTTCCTTGGCCTTTTGAGCCTTAGCATCTTCGTCTTTAAGTTTTTTAGTTTTGGCTTCTTCTTCATCTTTTAGTATTTTAGCCTTAGCTTCTTCTTCCTCTTTAAGTTTTTTAGCTTTGGCTTCTTCCTCTTTGAGTTTTTTGGCTTTAGCCTCATCTTCCTTTTGCTTTTTGATCTGAGCTTCCTCATCTTCCTTGGCTTTTTTAGTCTTGGCTTCTTCTTCCTCTTTCAGTTTTTTAGCTTTCGCTTCTTTTTCTGCTTTCAGTTTTTCTGCTTTAGCCTCTTCTTCCTTGGCCTTAGTTTCTGTCTCTTTCAGTTCTTTGGCTTTAGCCTCTTCTTCCTTGGCTTTTTTAGCCTTGACTTCTTCCTCTTTCAGTTTTTTGGCTTTAGCTTCTTCTTCCTCTTTCAGTTTTTTCGCTTTAGCCTCTTCTTCCTTGGCCTTTTTAGCCTTAGCTTCTTCCTCTTCTTTCAGTTTTTTGGCTTTAGCTTCTTCTTCCTCTTTCAGTTTTGCTGCTTTAGCCTCTTCTTCCTTGGCCTTTTCAGCCTTAGCTTCTTCCTCTTCTTTGAGTTTTTTGGCTCTCGCTTCTTCTTCCTCTTTCAGTTTTTTGGCTTTAGCATCTTCTTCCTCTTTCAGTTTTTTCGCTTTAGCCTTTTCTTCCTTGGCCTTTTTAGCCTTAGCTTCTTCCTCTTCTTTCAGTTTTTTGGCTTTTGATTCTTCATCTTTTAGTTTTGCTGCTTTAGCCTCTTCTTCCTTGGCCTTTTCAGCCTTAGCTTCTTCCTCTTCTTTGAGTTTTTTGGCTCTCGCTTCTTCTTCCTCTTTCAGTTTTTTCGCTTTAGCCTTTTCTTCCTTGGCCTTTTTAGCCTTAGCTTCTTCCTCTTCTTTCAGTTTTTTGGCTTTTGATTCTTCATCTTTTAGTTTTGCTGCTTTAGCCTCTTCTTCCTTGGCCTTTTCAGCCTTAGCTTCTTCCTCTTCTTTGAGTTTTTTGGCTCTCGCTTCTTCTTCCTCTTTCAGTTTTTTTGCTTTAGCTTCTTCTTCCTCTTTCAGTTTTGCTGCTTTAGCCTCTTCTTCCTTGGCCTTTTCAGCCTTAGCTTCTTCCTCTTCTTTGAGTTTTTTGGCTCTCGCTTCTTCTTCCTCTTTCAGTTTTTTCGCTTTAGCCTCTTCTTCCTTGGCCTTTTTAGCCTTAGCTTCTTCCTCTTCTTTCAGTTTTTTGGCTTTCGATCCTTCTTCTTCTTTTAGTTTTGCTAATTTAGCCTCTTCTTCCTTGGTCTTTTCAGCCTTAGCTTCTTCCTCTTCTTTGAGTTTTTTGGCTCTCACTTCTTCTTCCTCTTTCAGTTTTTTGGCTTTAGCTTCTTCCTCATCTTTCAGTTTTTTCGCTTTAGCCTCTTCTTCCTTGGCCTTTTTAGCTTTCGCTTCTTCCTCATCTTTCAGTTTTTTGGCTCTCGCTTCTTCTTCCTCTTTCAGTTTTTTGGCTTTAGCTTCTTCCTCATCTTTCAGTTTTTTCGCTTTAGCCTCTTCTTCCTTGGCCTTTTTAGCTTTCGCTTCTTCCTCATCTTTCAGTTTTTTGGCTCTCGCTTCTTCTTCCTCTTTCAGTTTTTTGGCTTTAGCTTCTTCTTCCTCTTTCAGTTTTTTCGATTTAGCCTCTTCTTCCTTGGCCTTTTCAGCCTTAGCTTCTTCCTCATCTTTTTGTTTTTTTGCTTTCGCTTCTTCTTCCTTGGCCTTTGCAGCCTTAGCTTCTTCCTCTTCTTTGAGTTTTTTGGCGCTCTCTTCTTCCTCTTTCAGTTTTTTCGCTTTAGCCTCTTCTTCCTTGGCCTTTTTAGCCTTAGCTTCTTCCTCTTCTTTGAGTTTTTTCGCTTTAGCCTCTTCTTCATTGGCATTTTTAGCCTTAGCTTCTTCCTCTTCTTCCAGTTTTTTGGCTTTCGATTCTTCATCTTTCAGTTTTGCTGCTCTAGCCTCTTCTTCCTTGGCCTTTTCAGCCTTAGCTTCTTCCTCTTCTTTGAGTTTTTTGGCCTTTTCTTCTTCTTCCAGTTTAGCTGCTTTAGCCTCTTCTTCCTTGGCCTTTTCAGCCTTAGCTTCTTCCTCTTCTTTGAGTTTATTGGCGCTCTCTTCTTCTTCTTTCAGTTTTTTCGCTTTAGCCTCTTCTTTCTTGGCCTTTTTAGCCTTAGCTTCTTCTTCATCTTTCAGTTGTTTCGCTTTAGCCTCTTCTTCCTTGGCCTTTTTAGCCTCAGCTTCTTCCTCATCTTTCAGTTTTTTAGCTTTCGCTTCTTCTTCCTTGGCCTTTTCAGCTTTAGCTTCTTCCTCTTCTTCGAGTTTTTTGGCTTTTTCTTTTTCTTTCAGTTTTGCTGCTTTAGCCTCTTCTTCCCTGGCCTTTTCAGCCTTAGCTTCCTCATCTTTCAGTTTTTTGGCTTTCGCTTCTTCTTCTTTTAATTTTTCCACTTTAACCTCTTCTTCCTTGGCCTTTTCAGCCTTAGCTTCCTCATCTTTTAGTGTTTTGGATTTCGCTTTTTCTTCTTCTTTCAGTTTTGCTGCTTTAGCATCTTCTTCCCTGGCCTTTTCAGCCTTAGCTTCCTCATCTTTCAGTTTTTTGGCTTTCGCTTCTTCTTCTTTCAGTTTTTTCGCTTTAGCCTCTACTTCCTTGGCCTTTTTAGCCTTAGCTTCTTCCTCATCTTTAAGTTCTTTGGCTTTCCCTTCTTCTTCTTTTAATTTTTCCGCTTTAGCCTCTTCTTCCTTGACCTTTTCAGCCTTTGCATCTTCCTCTTCTTTCAGTTTTTTGGCTTTCGATTCTTCTTCTTTTTTCAGTTTTTCCGCTTTAGCCTCTTCTTCCTTGGCCTTTTCAGCCTTGGCGTCTTCCTCTTCTTTGAATTTTTTGGCTTTCGATTCTTCTTCTTTCAGTTTTTCCGCTTTAGTCTCTTCTTCCTTGGCCTTTGTAGCTTTTGTTTCTTCCTCGTCTTTCAGTTTTTTAGCTTTAGTTTCATCTTCCTTGGCCTTTGTAGCTTTTGTTTCTTCTTCGTCTTTCAGTTTTTTAGCTTTAGCTTCATCTTCCTCTTGCTTTTTGACCTGAGCTTCCTCCTCTTTTAATTTTTTGGCTTTATCTTCCTCCTCTTCTTTTAGTTTTTCGGCTTTAGCCTCATCTTCCTTTTGCTTTTTAACGCGAGCCTCCTCCTCTTGTTGAAGCTTTTTAGCATCTGCTTCCTTTTCCTCTTTGAGTTTCTTAGCCGTAGTTTCGTCTTCTTCCTTTTGCCTTAAAACTCGAGCTTCCTCGTCCTCTTTAAGTTTTATAGCCTTAGTTTCTTCTTCGTCTTTTACCTTTTTGGCTTTAGCCTCATCTTCTTCTTGCTGTTGGACTCGAGATTCCTCCTCTTCTTTTAACTTTTTAGCTTTAGCTTCGTCTTCTTCTTTGAGTTTTTTAGCCTTAGCTTCCTCGTCCTGCTTTTCTTTAGAGGCCAGAGAGTCTGCCTCGTCCTTGAGCTTTTTAACTTCAGATTCTTCTTCTTTTAGTTTTTTGGTTTTAGCCTCAGCTTCCTTTTCCTCTTTGAGTTTGATAGTTTTATCTTCTTCTTCGTCTTTAATTTTGGCTTTAGCATCATCTTCATTTTGCCTTTTGACTCGAGTTTCCTCCTCTTCAGTTTTTTTAGCATCGGCTTCCTCTTCGTCTTTAAGTTTTTTAGCTGCATCTTCATCTTCTCCCTTTTGCGACAAGGCCAGAGCTTGCTCATCTTCTTTTACTTTTTCAACTTTAGCTTCTTCGAGTTTCTCGGTTTCCCCTTCATCTTCTTTTACTTGTTCAGGTAAAATTGACTCCACCTCTTTACTAGTCGATGGGATGGGCTCAAAGTCTTTTGTTACTGCTGTCTGTGTTTGCTTAAGTAGATCTGATTGGTCAACACTCTCCACGATACTACTCAGAGAACTTTCGCCTTCTACATTCTGTAAAGATTCTGCTTGAATAACCGTTTCTTGCATTTCTTCAATTAACTGAGATACGTTATCTTCTTCAAATACCTTCAGATCTTTACTTAATGGCATCGACAATTCGAGTGTCGTCTCTGACAGTTGCAAAAGTTGTGTAGCAATGTCTTTGAAAATCGGTATTTTTTCCTTGACTTCTAAGCATGACAGAGGTTCGATCTGAAGAAGATATTTGTCAATACATTTTATTACATCCTGACTTACATTTGTTGTTGTTGAAACGTTTTCAAAAATACTTGACTTCAATTCTGTTAATATAATCTTTGTAAATGCCGCATCACTGGGAAGTCTGGCAGTTTTGTCTAAATTCACATAGAATTTGATATCTTCGAAATGATTCAAAACCTTACGCAAGGATTTAGAAAACGATTTTATTTTATTTTCGTCCACATTTTCCGATTTTGATAGTGTCGTCATATTTTTGATTGCACGAAGCATCTTTTCAGATGGTTTCCCGTAGTGTTCGTACATGTAACGTTTTTGTATACTTTGAACTGTGCTTCGCATATTAGAAATACTTCCATACACGGAATGAATAGCACTGACAATGCTTTCCTTCACGACAGGCGATAAATTCTTCTCGGATTCAATATCTTTTTCCAGGGTAAACACCTTCTCTTCTACTTGATCAAGGCATTGCGTTACTTCAACACCTTTATCAATAAGTGTATCGGCATCGCTAAGAAAGCTGTTCCTTAAAGTTTTCATAATATCACTCAGTACTTTAAGACCTGATATAATATTTGTCATTTGACTACCACCGATGTCAATTTGTGATGCAATATTCAGTAATTTGACCGTCTCATCAGTATCACCGCAACATTTCTCAAGTAGGTTTTCAGTTTTTACCTCTTTTGGTATAGTAGCGGAGACCTGCACATCTTCTGTTTGGTTCATGTTATTGACTAATAACTGCAGAGTTGCACACGCTTCTTTGAGAAGTTCCGGTGGACTGTCCTCATTGATTTGAAGCTGGACACTCCTCACACTGCACTCTAAATCCTCGAGAGTTTCATTGAGAGTGTCATTGAGAGCACCGTCGTAATCACGTTTCAACTTGATTATTACTGTTTGAATTTCATCCAAATTATCTCGTAGTGATTCTGTATCGTCCGTTGATCTTTCACCGGTATTAACATCAATTATATCGTTGACTTCCTGTAGTAGTGTTTCGAGTTGTTTCATAGATTTCTCTTCGCTAACTTCCTCTGATTTAGGTTCTAAAAAGTAAAAAGTGTTTTATATTTACAAATAACATATCTGGTAACATAAATCAATAATATAATATCTAAATTCTTACCTATACTTGGCATAAACTTTTCTTCGACAGTTTCATGAACTATAGCCCTAACCAAATCTTCTTGCAAATGCGAAACTACATCGGAAACTTGTTGCAAAGTTTCAACATTTAATTTAGCACTTAATTCTTCCGCGCTTTCCAGCGTAACCGTTTGGAGCGTTACTAGCGAATCTTGTAATTTTTGTACTAATTGAGTGCGTTGTCTCATTAGCTCGGTCAATGCTTGAGTTTCTTCAGCAGTTTGAATTTCTATGCTAGCTATATTCTCTCGTAGTTCTTTAGCTATAGTCACAGACTCGGCGATGTCTTTAGATTCTGATATGTTTGCTAACTTCTCAATCGTTTCCAGTATGGGTGCAGATATGAACTCTTCGATGTGCTGAACGATTTTTTCTGTCTCTGTAATAGTTTGATTGGATCGTTAAATGAGGTTTTTTAATGAGTACTTACTTGTTGTTACTAGATATATGATAAAAAACTTCAAATTTATTACTATAAAATATGAAGAACTTTGCCCTGTCTATTGTTATCGCGTTTACATGCACATTGCACACAAGCGTTATAAATTTTATGCGATTTTTACATATATTATAGTGAATTGTGATTACAAACATTCTACAAAATATGATCGTCGGTTAGTTTGCAATAATTTATTAAACATATTATTATATTCTTCATTATGTGTTTGTTGTGTAAAAGTATGAATTTGTGTTATTACAACATTTATAATAATTTTAAGTGTCATTTACCGACGGAACCTAATCCCTTTTCTATAGTTGTACCAGCTTCATTGTTTATATCTTGATTGACAGAGACTGATTCTGTTTCAATTGCTTTTTCAACTGTATCACTAGCTGTTACTGTACTTTCATCTTTTTGACAAACTACTGCTGTTTTTTCTTCTAACCCTATTACTTTCACTTCAGATACGTTCACTGAATCATCTAATACTTTAGCAGTTTCATGTCCAACTTTATCTATAGCTATTAAGTCATCCTGTGGTATTATTTGTTCAGTTTCTGTAGCAAGTTTTTCATCGGCTACGACTAAAGAAGTGATTGGTTTAATAGTAGCCAAATCTTGAGTATCTGTAATACCTGTCGTTTCAGTAATATTATCTTCGACTTCCAATTTAGCTAGATTTTCAGTGACGATTGTCTTAGTCTGTTTTAATTCATCTACACTGTGGTCTTTTTCTTCTTCTTTGGTCTCATTTACTTCAGTAGTTTGCATTACACTTAGTGCTTCGAGATCCGATAGCAACTGTGTAGTTATTTTTCTTGTTTCTTGTAATTCATTCATCAGTACCGTATCAGCGGTTTTCGCCAAACTTTCATATACTGACTTTTCTATGAACTGTAAAGTATCTTGCAATTTATCCACAACTGTTTTATCTATTTTGATTTCTTTAACATTTTTGAGTTCTTTATCAACTTCAGAATTGGTAATACTATTCCGTACTATTTTAGCAAGTTCTACAGATTGTTTGATATCATCGTTGTGTACTAAAGCTAACGTGTTCATTTTGTGTATAGTGTTTTCTGATATGTATTCATCGATGTGTTGCAAGAGTGTTTCTGAAAATTTCAATAAAATCTTACTTTTCATATAATACAAGCAGATAAGTATTAATACAACATGCATGAAGCAATTATTAGTTAATTCACTCCAAGTGATATACTAATAACACATAAAGCATTATTTACAGAAGGTATTATTAGAAATGTTTAAGATATATTTACAAACTTCAAGTAGTGTGTTGTTGTGTAAGTGTGTGTGTATGGTATTTGTTATTTCGTTTGTACATTTATTGCATATATTTTACGGTCTTATTTATTAATTTGAATCTACTCTACATTCATTTTAACTGATGACGAAAATCATCAAATTATTAGTTACGACAATGATTCCAAGCTGACAACATCGAGATAAAATCAACTTTACCAAGCGGAGACTTGTGAATCACTTCTGCTGATTCGATTAATTCTTTAGATTCAACGTTCGGCGATTCGTCTTGCTTTACACTCGGTATTTCAACTATTACGACATCACTGTTTAAAATATCCTTATATTCTGGCACTTCCTGAGCGCTGTCGGAACTTATGATATCACTAGCTAATAGTTCACATTTATCTTCTGCAAGAATTGATTCAACGATAAGAGGCTCTACCGCTTCTATTTTACTTTGTGCGCCATTCACTACAAGAATATTATTATTATCGATGACGCTTACATCTTCTTCAATAATATCTTGAGTAATTTCAGATTCTTCTTTTACTTCGTTGATGACTGCTACTGATTTTGTAGTACTTTCAATTTCCTTTTCCTCCTGTTCCTTTTCTTGATTTATTCCTGTATCTTGTGTTTTAACTATGTCTGAGGCGTTATCATCAAGCTTTTGTACATTTTCTGCACTATCGGCATGTACTGTAATTGCTTCAATTTGAATTTGTGATGATTCAGCTACCTCAGAACTCGCTTCTGCGATACTGGCTACAGCTGTAACTATTATACTGTCGAGTAACTCTTGTGCAATGGATGTTGCTTCTTGAATCTCATCCTTACTCACAAATCCAAGGCTATCTTTAATATTCGTTATTTTTTCTGATAATTCACTAATATCTTCCGAAACGTTTTCTGGAAATATTAATCGTTTATTTTAATGCTTAATAGCTCACTATTTGAGAGAAAAAAGCTTACGACATAGAAAAGCGACAAAGTATTTTTACTGTCCTCCGGCCGGAAAGCGCCAGCTTTCTGGCCGCTGCGCTAAATGAAATTGCCGCTTTCTGGCTTCGTCGAACAGAAAAATAGTATACTGACCTCGACCAGTAAAATAAAAAAGCCTCAGATCACATTTTTGTCAACCTCGGCTTCGACTCGGACGACAATTACATATGATCTGAGACATTTTTTATTTTACTGGCCTAGGTGCGTAATCTACTATTAAACGGTTTTGCATATTATTACGTAGCTAATGAATAAGGCGTTTAATAATGAACAATGGACTTTTAAATACAATAATAGAATAATATTAATAGATTATACAATTAAAACTATTAATCATGGCCGCCGTACAGTGAAATCTTATGTTAATAGTTTACTATAATCACAATGTTAAACGGTAAGTCATCATTTTATTTTTGAAATGTGTTGTCAAATTACCATTAACAGCTGTCAACACAGGTTCTTCAGGTACACTCAGATCGAATTTTACACCGTGTGCTTCTTCCAGCACATTTATTGTAATTATTGCAGCCGAATTGGCACTATTATTTTGACATTCATTACTAGATGCGGCCACTTGATCCGGCACGCCATCTTTCAAATCCTGGATTTCTTCAATGACCATAATTTCTGATGTACTTAATGCTCTATTTGCATCTACTGAAATTTCAAGACTGCTAATTGTTCCCGCTTCCGTGCTAACTAATTCTGTTTCAGATTCCACCATGATTGCTTCTGAATTTTCCGTCATATTTGCAATCATAGGTATACAAGTTTCTGTCGCAAGAGTTTCTGTAGAAATCGGTAAAGCCATTTCCGTAGGTTCGGTAGTTGCCACAACACTTTGATTTGGAGATTCCTGAGATTGTATTGCTTCCTCACTAAATGTTTCTGTCAAAACAGATGTTTCAGTTACTGGTGTTATGAACATTTTTGAATGAACTTCTTCATTAGACGTGTTTTTATCATCATTCTCAGATAGGCTAGCTGCGCTACCGTCAACTTCCTTTACTTCTATAACTTCAGTGCTTAGTAAAGGATCTGTCTGTAACACATTTACATCGCATTCAGGTTTGATATCTTGTAATAAGCTTGTAGCGACTACTTCAGCAATTACTTCTGTAACAATAGGGGCAATTGTTTCTGAATCCTCTGTATTAGTCCGTATCACGTTTGATGATTGAGATTCATTAGGACTCCCTTCGAGTTCAGTTATAGTTTCTGTTGCGTTATCCTCAACATTAATATCATTATCACAAACAGTCTGCAATACACTGCTTTCAATTTGAGATTTCATTTCGTTTGATTGTAAAATGTCTTCATCATTGGCAGTTGAATCTACTGCTTTTTGATTTTCTTTGCTAACGACGTTCTCATTGTCTGATACTAATGAAATAACTTCTTCAATAGCAATTTCTGTTGTGGTAAGCACAGCTGGTTCCTCAAGATCTATGCTTGTTGGTGAAATAGTCTGTGATACATTTGTATCAAGCTGAGTATTGATATCATGTGGTGCAATGGCTTCCTCAGTAATAACCTGTGTTACTATTGGCGCTGCGGTTTCCGGAACCTCAGTGACTGTTGATATTGCACTCGTTAATTCAGTTACTTGATGATTCATTTCAGGTAAGGGTTCTTCCTCTATATCTACTTCAGTAGTGATAGGAACAGCTCTCTCTTTGACTTCGGTAGCAAGCTGCAGTTCACTAATTTTTTCATCCTCTGATACTGTCTCGATAATTTCTACATCGGTAACTTCTGCACATTGTTCCAAATTTTCGGAGATAATTGTTGTCGAGGTTGACATTGGTTGTGACGTATCATAACACACAGGTATGATAGGTTCCTTGTTAATTACTTCTAAAACAATAGGAGCTTCCGTTTGCTTAGCTTCTATATCAGAAGATGTCACGCCCAGCGAATCGGAAATTTCTCCCAATTGTTTATCTTCAATATTGACTTCTGTTATAACAGGTACAGTTAATTCCATACTTTCAGTGTCTGTTGTAGGAACTGTCTGTAATTCATTAATTTCGAGTTGAGAGACTTCTATTAAATCGGGTATTATTGCTTCCTCGTTGACAGTTTCAGTAATTATAGGTGCTACTGTGTCTAAGTTCTCTATATTTACTAAAGTAACTGCTTTAGATTGATTTTCTAGGTTTTCTATTATTTCTTCACTTTCTATGCAAGTTTCCATCTGTACAGGTGAAGATACTTCCACGGGTACTTTAATTTCTAAACCAACGATATCTTCAGTTTGAGTCTCTGAACCAGCTGATTGTTGTACGTTTGCTTGTTTGGCAATAGTTTCGGTCACAGTTGGTGTTAAAGTCGTATCTGAATCCTCTATAGCTGATGATACTACAGCCTCTGAAGGTACATCTTCATTAAATATTTCTACATTATCTATCTCTTCAATGTTTTCCGTCATACTCGGTATATTCATTTCCAAATTTTCTGGAATACATATTGAGGCGGTTTCGCTTATAATTTCTTCATTATTCACTTTTATTTTATTTTCAATGGAATCAGCTTCAACCAATTCTTTTTCTACACTGTCTGTTGTTAACAAATCTGACGTTTCTTTAAGGGTATCTTCATTTTGAGTATTTTTATCGTCTGATACAGATATGGACGCTTCTTTAATTATGATTTCTTCTGTAATAGGTTCATTCAGATCTATTATTTGCTTTTTAGATTCGTCATTTACAATTACTTCGTCAGTAACGCTATCCAATGTAGAAGATATATTGAATTCTACATCATCTATGGTATCTGTACCAGATTTTTCATTTTGATTTAACTCATCAACGACTGATGATGTATTTGTCTCTGCAGTTACACTTTCCATTACAACAGCTTGAGTTATTTTCTCATCTGCTTGTGGAATAGTTTCTTGGTTATGTGATAATTCCGAATCGATTCCTTGTGATATTATGTTATCTTCATGTGAAATACTTTGCTCAAGAGCTACAGCTTCACCTTCGATTTCTATTACTGCCGAAGCATCTTTTTCCATATCAAGGGTAGATTCATATACAATTTCGGAACAAGATGTAATGACATTTATATCTGAATTTAAATGAACTACAACCTCGTCTAATTTTTGTAAAGCATCTACACCAATTGTAGGCATTAATTCAGTTGCGCTTTCTAATAATTGAATGTGAATAATTTTCAAAGCATTTTGTAGTTTCTGCGTCAGCTGTGTTTGAGTTTGTAAATCTATTTTGTCACTTGATATAGTTTCACGTAATTCTTTAGCAATGTCTATTGATTCTTTGATTTCTTTTTCGTTTAACATGATTGCAAGGTCGTTGACGGTGTGTGTAATATTGTCGGAAGTGTATTCATCAATGTGGTGCAATAGAGTTTCTGAAAATGGGGAAAAATTAAGTATATTGGAAAGTCAGGATACCAACGAAGCGCACTCATAAAACATGATTTAAAGGATGATTTTTAATGAAAGTCATCGTTTTAATGTATGATTATTAAAAAAAAACATGCTTGACACTGCGAGTCGAATCGGTGTTTATTTTACCAAACACAAATTATATATCACATCTCGAAAGGCTAAAAATATGTACGAAACATACGACGCGAGGTCTAAAAATTCAAATGATTTAATTAATTTATGACGCTTAGATATTTCTCCTATAGGTATTAACATCGTTTCTAAAATTATTATTTAATTGTTTATTACATGAGTTTGATCTTATAAATTACGTTAGACGGAAGCAAAAACTGTAATTTACCAATGGACGTTTTTATGTCTATGCTACTCGGCTCGATGATATCTGAACTGCCTTCACTGAGCTTAATATCTTCAGGTGACTGTTTTAAAGTTTCATCAATTGACTCATCTGTAACTATAGTAGTAGTTTTAATATCTTTATTCGTTTCCGCAACCTCATCGGATCCTCTTTCTGTTGAATCAAGTTTCTGTGAATCTGTTGAGTCTCCTTCAATAACTGACTGGGTTCTGATAGCTGCCAGTTTTTCAGTAGCTTCCCCAACCTTAGTGGTTAATTGCTCTAATGACGCAATTTTTTCTTCTATATCTTCAGTATGCTCAACCACCTGGATCACTTCACCGGATTCAGCATGTTGTATAGGTACTGCCGGTTCATCAGACTTTAGAAGACCTTTCTCTTGTTCTCCTGCTTTGAAATCCACTTCTTCTTTCGCTACTTCAGCTATTTGTAAAGCAACTTGAGTGGATACAACGGTTTTAAGATCTTCGTTTAAATGCATAACAGCCAATGCTAATTCTTGAGAAGCATCTGCCCCAAGTATTGTGTCCAGTTCTTGAGTAGTATTTAGAAGACATACTTGCAAAGTAGATAGAGCATTTTGCAACTTTTGCGTAAGAGTTGCCTGTTCTTTTCTAACTTCAACTAACATTTCAGTTGGCATTTCTTCAGCTTGTGTTTCTGTAGCTTTGATACACTCACTTAACGTCTTTGCTATTATTAGAGATTGCTTTATATCTTCTGAGTCGGCGACTATAGATAATTCATTTATCGAATTAGATATATTATCGGTAACAAATTCATCAATATGTTGTAAAAGAGATTCTGAAAAGACATATATAATAAACATCCTATAATACAATCGAACACCGAGGCATGCGAAATCAACAACAATAAATAAAAACGAAGAGTGGGTAAAAAGCAGATGATTAACTTAGTATCACAAATAATATAAATTTGTTACAGCAATAAGTTAAAAACGATATAAAATGATTTTACAGTAAACTGTATAGTCAGTCCCTTTAATTCCATAATAGAAATCAGACCAAGATTATGAAATAAAATTATTTCCTAGTAAAAGAACGAGTACCTAACATGTTAGATTCATTATAATTATTAAATACCAGAATTCAATCTATTAATTGTAAAATGTGTTTAATGTACGTATATCAAAATATAATCCCCGAATCGAAAAAGCAAGAACACGACAAAGCAGTAGAAAGAGAATTTAATTAATTTTGTGTTAAGCCAAATTTTGTTTTAAACAAATATTAGTCACCAATTTAATTACCAATTTTCGCCTTTTCTAATTCACCCTCCGATAATTGTGAAGCCTGCTCTAATGGTGCATGAATGGATTCATTTGCTGCTGTTTCTAAAACTGGTACTATTTCTTGGACGGCAACTGAGGAATAACCCTCAATATGCGTGTCACAAGTAGCGACTGGAATTTTATCTTTCAAATCTTCTATATTTTCGTCAACTTTATGAACTTCAACAGACACTTGTTCCTCATGCAGTAAAGCTTCTGAGATGCTCTCGTTAACCCTACCATCGATTACTTTAACCTCTTCGTCTAATTTGGATACCTTTTGTAGCTCTTGTTCGATTGGAATATCTTTATTTACGCCAATATTCTCAGAAGTTTTAGTTTCCACTTTAGTTTCACATTCTACTGTTTCAGTTATAGTACTTTGTTTCTCAATTATTTTGGCTACATTAATGATATTCGTAAGGTCTAATTGTAAAAGACTAACAATTTCATTAAAGTTTTTGTGTTCTCTTACAAGTTTTGGGTTCAATTTTTTTAAAACCTCGTTACTGACGTCTTGCAAAATTTTTAGGTCTTTTTGCAACTGCGTTACTATTTCGAATTGATCATTATTTAATTCCAGTTCATTTACTTGCAAATCTCCTTCGTTAGTTTGTATGGTTGCCATGACTTCTCGTAACGATTTCGCCAATTGAATAGACTGTCTAATATCTTTGTCATTTGTAATATTAGACAACTCCATTATAACAACGTTTTCGCAAATATAATAGTCAATGTGTTTTATAAGTGTCTCTGAAAATTTTGAGTTTATAATTTTAATAATAAAGATACAATACGGCGTAACTTCGTGAAAAAAAGGTGATAAAAGATAAGAAAAAATTGATATAAAATCCATCATAATGACTATGTGGTTTTTCTAAAGTGTAAAAATATTTTAAGTAAAATATAATTTAATATAATACTCATGCATTTTCATTCAGAAGATACCTTGCAGGTAGTGCATTTTACAATTGGACATACGACAAACATTTCTGAAATATTTACAAGGAATCAGTGAAAAAAATATATTACCGACGGATGCTGCAATTTCGAAGACTAATTCCATCTCCTTCTCTGGAACTGCCTCTTCTTCAGTCTTACTTTTCTCTTCTGCTTCCATCACCTTAGATTCAGTCACAGCAGGTGTAACCTCTTTATCGATTTCGATAGCTGGTTCTATGGATTGTGGTAGATCTTGTATCTCAAGAGCACTTTCTTCAACTGCTGCAGCTTCAGTAATTTTAGATGATTCCTGTATCTCTGTTATACTAATTTCAGCAGCCTCTAACTGAGTTGTTATATCGGCCATTACTTTTCCCTCGTCTAATGCTTCTTGTTCTTCTTTTTGGTCAGCCGTAGTGATCAAAGCGTCATGTTCCACTTCAATTATATCAGCGTCTTGAACCTTTTCTTGTGTTGTTGATTTTAGCTCTTCCTCTCCACCTACGGAAATTGATATTTGCGAAGCTTTTATCACTGAATCAAGTTCAGCAGACAACTGAACTGTGGCATCAGCAAGTTTCTTCAATGTGTCATCGTCTTCCGTAAGTTGCTGAATGCTTTCGAGTTTTTGAGTAAACACAACAGCCAAAGCATTTTGTAAATCTTGCATGCGTTCAACTTGTTCTGGTTTGACTTCACTTGTTGTTTCTGCTACTATGTCAGTTTCAGAAGCAATAATACTTTCGCGTAGCTCTCTAGCTATATTTACTGACTGCATGAGCCGTTCTGTATCAACAACAGTTAATTCATCAGCCTTTTCTGCAACGTTCTCAGATATATACTCGTCGATGTGTTGCAGAAGTGACTCTGAAATATTAATACATCGTGTAGATTTTGTTCCCTTCAGCGTAAAAATTGTTCTTTAAAAATGCAATAAGAGAAGTCTCTAAGAGCTAAAGTACTTAGTGGCAACGTAAATATTTTTTTGTTTGTTATATAATTTTAATTATGATTAATATACTTATCTTTATTGATTATAAATATACTTTACTCTACATTATAATAATACTATTTGAATAAATTAACGGAATAAACTGAGGGCACGTTCGTTTTACGATAACAAAATTCTTTGCATAAATACATAAAAAGCTGGAACTGTTTGCTTTGTTTAGCGTTCGCATTATCATAATACTATAGATTTGCGAATTATAACAGTACCTACTTTCACAAAAAAAAAATAACTTTCACAAAGGACAAAGCCGACATAAATTAATCCACTTACCGACAGAAGGCTTACATATTAGCACTTCGGTCACTTCCATAGTTCCCGTGGCTTCTCGGGCCTTAGCAGGCACTTCGCTGGCCAGCACAGATTCTTCAGTGATCTTTTCTTCCAAAATATTAGCAGTTAAAATAGTTTTATCAAGTTCTGTCTTCTCTTCTTCCTTAGTTATTTCTTCAACAGTCATAAGGTCACCTGAATCTGGTATAACATCCGGTTCCTTAACTTTACCATCAATATCCTTTCCTTCTTCAATAATAATCGAAACAGAAGTTTCAAATGTAGAAACTTGTTCCGTAGTTATTATTTCGACTGTTTGACCAACCAGTTCCCTGGGTACAAGTGCGTCCTCTGCAGATACTTTCGGAATATCAACTGCACTTTCAAGAACTATCCCCTCAGATGAACTCTCTACTGCTATAGGAATTTCGGGTCCTTCTTTAACTTTCACTTCAGTTATCTTCACTTCAGAAATTGCATCTGTTTCTACGTCTTTAAGTTTTGAATCTTGTATATCTTCAATTTCCTGGGTTATTGAAGTTACAGATTCTTCTATTATGGGTATTTCACTGGATTCGATAGCGAAATCTGTTTGTAATTGATATGTGATTTGTTCGATTCGCTGCACAACTTCTTTTGTGAGCGTAGGTTCTAGTTCTTTTGCACTATCCAGTACCTGTACTTGAACAGCTTTTAGTCCTTTTTGTAGTTTGTCTGCTAGAATGGCTTGTTTTTCATTAGTTATAATCACTGTTTCACTAATTAGAGAAACGTCAGTAGTTTCAATTGATTGTTCTACGTCTTGCCGTAACTCTTTTGCAACATTCACAAGTTCTTCTATGTTACCTAATTTTACCATTTTTGATACTTCCTCGACAATTTCTATCAACTCTACACATTGATCGACGTGTTCGAGAACTTGTGCCGCTTTGTCTGAAAAAGAGAAAACAGTTATGATCTTGTCATGTGATATTAATGAACAACACACGAAGCCAATCACATATAATCTTTTACTTAGTATCGTAGTAAAAGTTTTGTATTGTTTTATGGGTAGTCACGTAAAAAATACTATATTTATTATAGCCATTTATGCATTGATTAACATCGAAGATGTCAGGATGCCGTTTTTACAAAGCTTATATACTAAAAAAATGAGGCACAACTCTTTTTCCAATATTTAAACCCGATTGATGATTGATTTCTTTTTTACCTTCACGTTTAGCATCACGAGGAGAAGCTACTTCGTTTTCGACTAATTCTAACGCAGCCAATAGTTGATACGTTATCGAAAATACGTGTTTTATTTTCTCGACGTCGGTTTGAGTTTTATCTTTTACATATTCACCGGAATTTTGCAAGTCTAATTTGGATAAAGCTGTTTTAAGGTATGTTATCTTTTGATTTCTCAATTCAATTTTCGCTAGACATTGTGTATCTTCCGAGTTAATTGGCAAAAGATCTTTAAGATCAAGTGCCATAAGGAAACATTTATGCAAATCAATGTCACTAATTAATGAACATACGCCCTTTAATTCCTTCTCTATGGTTAAGAAATGATCAAGAGCACATTCCAATGACACTACATTTGAATTGATATCTATAAAGAAATAAGGTATTCGATATAAATAAAGAACATTAATTATTCATTATGAAAGCAACATGAATTTTACTTACCCTTATCAATTGTTATCTTACTCTGGCTGTCTACTTCAGAAGTCATTAAGGTATGAAGCGATTTTTCTATTTCTTCCATTGGTTTCGATATTTCTTTAACCATATCGCCTGCTGGTACGTTTTCGATTGATTTTAAACTGTCTTGTATTGTATGAATCTCTTTATCTACTTCCATTATAAGTGACAACTCTTCTTTATTAACGGAGGTACCTTCCGATATCATATGCTGTTCTAACTGTCGTATTTCCTGTTGGATTTCTCCCATACTTTGCATGTATGACTCGGTTGAAGTCAGATCAACTGATATAGCATCCTCGTCTACACCTGTAAGCACTTGGTCTTGAATATTTATCAATTGATTGTGCAAAGCCTGAAGTGGTCCTAACATTTCTGCTAATACAGTTTTCAAAGCACTGTCTTCGAACTTGTGTTTGATTAATGTTTGAGACTCCAGATTACTTTCTGTGATGCTTTGTTGAATTATATCAGAACATTCTGATAGGCATTTGAGCAAGATTAAAGTTTTCCCAGTTCCTACGGCATCTTTGTAATCGTGATGCTTCTGTATGCATTCGAGTACTTTTTGTAATATTTCTCTAGGTTCTTCTTTTAATTCAGATTTTGTAAGTATCTGTTCTTCAATAAATGTTTCGACGTCGTCCATTGCTTCTACTAAATCTTTATCATCAACGATTAAAGTGGACGTATTAGTTTGTTTTATTTCTTCAATTATTATTCTTTCCGCGTTGTTTAAGCATGGTTTAGCAATATCTATAATGTTGATAAACTTTTTGGCAATATCGACCAAAGGAGTTTGTTCTTTGCTTGTAGATATTTCCTTCAGAACTTCGACAGTACTGTCCAGCTTCATAATTGGCGTTTTGAATAATAACTGGGATTGAGAATGAACAATTTTTACAAGTGAATCTTGAACATTACCTAAACAATCATCGCAGTAAGAGAAGAAAGTGGTCAGTGAATTCCTTATGTCCTCAGATAGTTGAAGATCATTACGTTTCACTTTAAAATCATTTATAGTTTGCTTTAGGGCATTAAATTCTTGCAGTAGTCGAATTATTCTTTTATGACTTAATTGTTTTGTAAGCAGACAACGCAACAGAGCAAATTCATTCTTGCAATTCTTAAAGAAGTCTTCGATGAGCATTAAATCTGCTACCGCATTAACATTGGTGGAGTCATGAATAATGCTTACAGCGCATTCTACCACGTCATCCATCTGGAGTAATGAATCCGTTTCTATCTCTATTGCCAGCTGCGGCGACGCGCAAGATGCAATGTCCGAAGCACGAGACAAATCAACGAAGTCATATTGCTCTAAAACAGCAATGTTACGCTCCACCTTATCAACAATTTGTATAAGTTTAGCTTCTTGGGCCAACTTTTCTGGTGACTGAGGAGTGAATTGAATAAGATCTTCTTGCACTGTCATCACTTTTTCGTACAATTCTTGAGTAACACATTTGACGTGCTCTATTTTAATACCTTTAGATACGTCGGTAGCATCAAGCAAGTTGCTGACTGTTTCTTCCAAAGCTATAACCTCTTGTTTGACTGGAGCTTCCGTTGAAATTGTTTTTGTTGTTTCTATAATGTCTTTCAAATGTTCACAGACTGCTCTCAGAGTTTCAACCTTATTCGAAATTTCAATTGTTTTATCAGCCGTTTCCATAGCTGGAAATACGGCTCGAATACACTTATCTAAATTTTCCTTAAACTCAGCAATACTTTGAACAACGGAATGTAATCTTTCCGTAGGCATCTCAAGTATGTGTTCATAAATTGGAATGTTATTTATGTCTAAGACGGACAAGCACTGTTGGAGGTCTTGCATAGGTTCTGCGATCGCCAGAAGCTTAGCTGTGTTTAACAGACACGACACTTCATCCGAAGTTTCTAAAATTACTGGGTGTAAAACTTCTTGAATGCCAGAATGCAGTTCGCCTAATCCCAAAGCCACAGATTTAAGACTTGAATAGTCACTAACCTCTGAGAGAGTATCCAGCGCATCCATAATTTCAGGATTTTGTAATACTGTAATATGTTCATTCAAAGACTGTAGAGCCTGGGCTGTGGCGGAAGGTGCTGCTTCTTGATCAAATGGTTCTATGGATTGTTGCACTGTAACTTCAGCACCAGTTGGCAGTACCAGGCGATCAGATGGTAAAGTTTCAGCAGTAGTTTTTATTCCAGATATATCTTCTAGTGTTGACATATCATCTGCACCCTCTACTCCAGCCTGTTCTTGTATCATAACTATACAACTTTGAAGATTCTGAACAGCGTTTGCCATATTAACACTTACTTCGTAAGGAGTTACATCTTCACCATACTGAGAAATTACTAGTTGCTGCAGCACTTCCAATGTAGTGTATAAATCATGAAGAGGTTCAGCAACTGTGGTAGAAACTGTTGTGTTTTCTTTCAAACTCTCAATATTTTCAACTATAGTTTGATTAAGAACAGTAATGTTATGATTTAATTCACAGAGAGGTGTAGCCAGCGTTTCAACAGCGATTGACGCATCGGAGATCTCTGAAACGTGTTCCTCGTGCTCAACTCCGCTTGCTGCTAAGGATGCTACCATGCGTTTTAAATCTTCCAACACAGGACAAATGCTTTCTAATGCAGGTGTTATGCTAGTTTTTAATTCCGTTGTTGACTCTACCGCTTTAACTTTGCTTATAGCTGCTATCGTGTGCTCTATTTTTTCTAACGCTATATTCGCTTTGCTCATTTCGTATTCAGGTGCAGCAATCTCTTGAGCATGCTCGGATTGGATATTAATACTAATTTCATCAGCTTGATTTATAGCTTCCTGAATGTCAACAAGGACATCAGCAATGTTACTTAAAATTGAGCAATTTAATTCAGATTCGAAAACGTTATTGATAAAGTGATCTTGGACGATTCTTAAAGTGTTATTAAGACTAGCAAGAGATAAAATATTATCAACATCTATATTTTTGATTGCCGCATTGATTCTATTTACCACGTCGCATATTTCAATGAGAGCAAAATATTTTTTTGCTTCATTAGTCTCTATGACATTCTCTAAAACCTTGGTCAGATTTTTATGGAAAACATCCAAATGCGTTTTAATACCTGGCATCGTTTCAAGTCGAGGTAAATTATTTTCTAGGGCAATAAGTATCTGTGCCATTCGTTGTAGTACTTCTAGTTTGTTATCGCTTTGTAAAATGTCGAATTTGCCCACATTACTTTCTATTTTATCAATGTGATTAGATATTTCACTCAAATTCTGTTTAATTGACGCTAAAGCCTGTTTTAAAACAGCTTTATCTTCATCATTCCTCGTCTCTGTTGAAAGTTCTTCGAAAGACAATCTTAATTTTAATACTGAATCCATGACGGTTTCTATTATTTCAGTATTATATTTATTTAAAGATGTATTCGACTCCTTAACGGATAAGGACTCAATTTGTTCTAAAGCCGTTTGTAAATCTTGAATGGAAGCTGACATATCGTTAAGAATAACCTCACTATTTTTAACTTTAGCAACATCTACTATTTTACCACTATCCGCACTTTCTGCAATACACAAGAGAGAGTTCAACGGACTTCGAAGCTCAAAGACGGCTTTTTGTGTATCCTTGAGATGTTTAACATCGATAGACGGCTCATCGAACTTAATTTCACTGGCTTCACTAAGAAGGTTGCGAGTTTTGATTGTATCGGACGAATACTTTATAACTGTAGTTATTTCTTTTGTCAATAGTTGTACTTCTGTCAGAACGCTTTCATCGATCTGTAAATATTCCACAGAACTTATTTCGGACATCAGTTTATGAAGTTCGTTTCCACATGTTTCTATAAATGCTACGCAAGTTTTCTTAACTAAAGTCTTGTTTTCACTTTCCATATCTATACATTTTTCAACAAGCGTCAAAGACTGTTGTAGAGCCTTCATTGGTTGAGGTAGGTTATTGAATAACGTACTGCTGACTTCTTTAGATTCTGAAATGGATTCTTTGGCAGCGTCAGTTATGCTATGTATCTCAGACAATGGCGTTATAAGGCTACTTATTATTTCTAAACTACGGGAGGCGGTTGCGGCGGAAGACATCAATTCTGATTTAAGGATTATATCCCTTTCGATGATTTGCACGTCATTCATGACCTTTGACAATGACGAACTTATACTAGTAAGTTTGCTCTTGAATTCCTCTTCACTCATTTTAGGCTTTGCGGGCTGTTCGACTTCTGCCTTAACCTGTAACATTTCTTCTCTTGCTTTACTGTATGACCTTTCACTGCCTGAACTAGAGCGCCGGGAACTTCTACTACCACGACGTTCACGTTTTGGTTTCATGACCGGTGTCTCTGTTTCGGAAACTCTTTGTGTTTCAGGTTCTTTTTCGGTAGATCTTTGTGGCTCGAGTCCCTTTTCAAGTCGTTTTTGGACACCAGAATCTTTTTCTAGAGATGCGTCTTTTTGCATTATTGTCTTTGTCATTTCCGATGAGTCCCTACCATCTTCCAATGACGGTTTGGAGGATTTAGACTTTAATTTACCGGAGCTACGCGCACTGGCAAAACTTTGTAAATCGCTTTCTGATATAATTTGTGTATCGTCATCTCGTCTACCTCCTTCTGAAATAGACTGTTCGCGTGACAAACTGAAAAAGTCTTCCCCACTTTTTTGCGAATCTGACTTCTTCCTACCAAGTTTTTTAGGAATATCAGCTTTTTCATCCGATAATAACGCCATTGTCTTTTCAAGGTAGTCCTCACCACCAATATCAAGGTCAAGTGAAAGCTGAGGAGGGCCGTTCTCATCTGCAATAGATATATCTTCCACATCAGCTTCAGTTCGTAAATCTTCCTCTGGAGAAGCAAAATATTCTGGAGATACATCAATAATAATAGCTTCCATCAGGAGGTTTCCAGAGGTAGAAGTTTCTTTAACAAATCTAAGAGGTGGAAGCTCGACCACATTATGTTCTGTAACATTTTCTGATAATTGATCTGCATACATTTCCACTATCTGCAGCGCTTCTTCTTCAGTAAGATCAGGTGTTTCATAGAGTGACACCGAAACTTCTTTGCCATCGAATGAAAAAGATATTTCCCCTTTATCATCTAGAGTGATGTCTCCGACGGGAGTGTCATACATTTGAGAAGTTCTCTCTTCATGAATCGTACTAAGAGAGAGGTTTCTTTGCAAAGCTTGTTCTTCAGCGGCTTTTTTGCTCTTCGCTTTCATAGAATCATCGAAGCCGAGAAGTGACGCAGAGCTGGCGGCAATGCCCATGCAGTTTTGCGCTTCACAAGTGTAAGTTCCTAGGCAGCACGTACCATCCTGCCCTGAAATTATTCTATGAATATCACCAGGTTTGAGTTCCTCGCCATCCTTGTACCACTTGAGCACTGGTTGTGGTACACCGATGACTTTGCACTCGAGATTGACTGCGCCTTCTTCTGATAATATGGCCTGAAGATTTTCCAAGAACCGCGGTTTTTTGTAATGTCTTGGTATGATTAGTTTAAGGAAACATGACGTGACACTGTGTCCAAAGTCGTTCATAGCGACGCACTTCCACTCAGCTTGGTCTAAGAACTCTAGACCCTGGATGTCGAGACCGAAGACGCCTCGGTCCTCCTTGCTGAGGTGGCACCGTGTCGACTCGTCCACGGGCTGATCGTCACGGTACCATAGGACTGATGGTTCAGGTGGAATGGCAACTGCAACAAAAAAAAACATTGAAAGCATTCCACTGGATCTCCCGGTTTAGCTAATAGTTGAATTCAATTAGATGTGGAATGAAAACATTCGAAGTATGTAATAATATAGCTGCTTATTATATTATATTATTATACTTATCTATACTAATATAATCAAGAGGAAATGTTTGTTTGTTTGTTTGGATTGAATAGGCTCCAAAACTATGGACCGATTTGAAAAATTCTTTAACTTGTGGGAAGCTACACTATTCTTGAGTGACATAGACTATAAAAAAAGGGATCCGTGCGAAGCCGGGGCAAACCACTAGTGAAATTACTATGTACAGTAGAACAAAACCTACCTTTAACAGTAAAACGGAATGGTTCGTCGATTTTCGCTTCGACACTCTTCAGACCCTGAAGGAATTTCGGAGCCTGATTTTTCGAAAACAGCTGGAGTTTCTCCTCCTCGTTGAGTTGGTTCTGGATGTCCTCGACAGTGAGTTCTGCTGAGCTGCTGGCTTGGCCCATGCAGTTCCTGGCTATGCAGCAGTAGGAGCCTAGGGAGTTGGTGCCGGTGAGCTGGTACACGTCTCCAGGCTTCAGCTCCTGGCCGTCTTTGAACCAGCTGAGGACTGGGGTTGGGAATCCGACCACTTTGCACTCGAAGGAGACTAATCCTTCTTCAGTCAGAACAGCTTGAAGGTTCTCCATGAACCGGGGCTTACGGTAGTTTTTGGGTACTGGAATAAAGATTTTTTTTTAGTATATTTTTATTACAATCGTAGGTATTGGTTGTTTACTGAAGGAGAAATAGTTAGAAATAGTTTAGCCGTCTACAGTTTAGTTTGAGTGGCCGAGAGGTTGTCGAGACTTTCGACATTAATGTATTATTGGATTAATGAATGATTTTTTTGTTTGTTGTGAGAAGATTCTTATGTAAGAAAAATACACAGAAAATTGGAAATTTTATGAAAACGTTACGAAAATAATAATGTATCTTTGCTGAGTACAATGACGTCTACCGGGACCACTAGTCTATACTAATATAATAAAGAGGAAAAGTTTGTTTGTTTGTTTGGATTGAATAGGCTCCTAAACGACTGGACCAATTTGAAAAATTCTATCACTGTTGGAAAGCCACACTATTCCCGAGTGACATAGGCAATACAAAAAAGATGATCCGTGCGAAGCCGGGGCGAACCGCTAGTATCATATAAAGGTCTGACTCAACACTATTCCCGAGTGACATACACTAAAAAAAAGATGATCTGTCCGAAGCCGGGGCGAACCGCTAGTATCATATAAAGGTCTGACTCACCGTCCATAGTGACATAGCAAGTGGAGATGCCCACCCTCCCCCCTGCGCTCGTGGCGACACACTTCCACTCCCCCTCGTCAGGCCACTCCGCCGACGGCACTTCCAGGAGGTAGCCACCCACTCCGTCTTCAATCACGTGGTACCTGGCAAGAGAATTCCTGTATTCCATATCGCTTCAAAAATAAATGTGAATGACAATAATCAAAATAAAATCAAAATCAAAAAAATATATTTATCTATACTAATATTATAAAGCTGAAGAGTTTATTTGTTTGTTGTTTGAACGCGCTAATCTCAGGAACTACTGGTTCGAATTCAAAAATTCTTTTTTTGTTGGATAGACCATTTATCGAGGAAGGCTTTAGGCTATATAACGTCACACTGCGACCAATAGGAGCGAAGAAACAGTGGAAAATGTGTAAAAAAAACGGGGAAAATAACTATTCCACGCGGACGAACTCGCTGGCAGAAGCTAGTTAATAATAATTACTGATGCCTTCGCTGTTATTACACATTGGAATGATACAACTATTAACGGATTTAACTCGCGTATTTTATTTTATAGACTTTAGCAGAAGACTATTGTCAACTCAGTCGTGCTACGATTATGGAATCTGTAAAGGCTCCGAAAAAGCAACTTAACGTCGCAAAAATCAAGTGGGACTTGAAACCACATCTATAATCTATCGCAGGGCATCGTGCCTTTCTTTCTTTCTTGCTCTTGATTTTTGTTAAATGTAGTTATTTCTGGAACTTAAATAACTACATATTATTTTTATAAGTGAGATTTTTTTATCTGTGACTCAAATGATTGAAACGACGCCATGTTGCTAGTGACGTCACATCACTATAAACAGTTGATATTAAAATAGTCACCATTTTTTTTTAGCTAAGAATGCTGTCATTCTTATCAAGCTAAAATGTCACTTTGTAAGTTTAAGTTTGTTTATGGAAAATTCAAATTACTTACTTAAAGAAAAATGATGCAAAAAGAAACATGATTTTTGTTTTTAATATTAAGCGATAACATTCACCTACATTACAATGGATTTTGAAACATTGTCAAGTACCTACCTATATAATTATAATTTTTCAAAACTTTCGTATTTTAGTTTATTGCCATTTTGAGGCTTCTGAACATGTTTTTACTGTTTAGGCACTAGATATAATAATAAGATTTCTAAAATTAATTTACTACTAGATACACATGTGCCTAATAAAAAAAATGATGATGTTGATTTAGACAATAAGCTTCAGCTGGATCTTACCTGTCACTAGGCTCTATTTTCCCCTCCTTGTTGTACCAGACGACGCTGCGTGGCCAGGGCGGCACCACGATGTGGCAGCTCAGGGTCATGTGCTCGCAGATCCTCACGAACTGGTCTTCCATCTCCTTGGTGAAGATCGGAGGCGGTTCCGGAGTTACGCTGCTGAAAGTTGCTTCAGTGAGTACGGTAGGGTTAAACATTTTATTACTCGACAGAACAATGGTTTATTTAAAATGAGCTTACTTGTAAGACTAAATAAATATCCAAAAAAAGGTACATAGTGCAGCTATTAGAGACATTTAAAAAAAATATTATCTATAATAATTTCTGATGCCTTCGCGGTTATTACACATGAAACAACTATTAACGGATTTAACTCACGTATTTTTATTTTATTTTATTAGCTGACGTTTCGGATTCTTTACAGTTTCCATTCTTTACAGTCTAACGCTAAAGTGAAATCTCTTCAGCGTTAGACTATTGTCAGCTCAGTTGTGCTACGATTATGGAAACTGTAAAGAATCCGAAACGTCAGCAAATAAAATAAAATAAAAATACGCGAGTTAAATCCGTTAATAGTTGTTTCATTCCAAAATATTATCTATAATAACATAATAAAGAGGAAAAGTTGGTTTGTTTGGATTGAACAGGCTCCTAAGCGACTGGACCAATATGAAAAATTCCCGAGTGACATAGGCTATAAAAAAGGGTAGTTAGTGCGGCTATTACATTTTTTTTTAATATTATTACTGATAAAAAGCTTGGTTTTAAATACAGATAACGTTACACTTTAATTTCTGATACCTTCGCGTTTATTAAACATTGCAAGCAGATATATCTTGACAAAGCATACAGTTTTATACTTCGTTAAAAATGCAGCCGGGCCAAACAAAAAGCTCCCTCCAACCATGGCATATCGCGTTAGTTTCCTGACCTACACTAACCTTGTGATTGACACCTGGGGCCCTAGACAAGTGCCCAACGTTCAACGTTAACGTTAAACGTTAGAACCAAAATGTATGGGATTTGACATCCGCGAACGACTGTCACGTATGTCACAAATGTCAAATCCCATACATTTTGGTGCTAACGTTTAACGTTAACGTTGAACGTTGGGCACTTGTCTAGCCCCCCTGTTGTGGAAAATCAATGAAAATTGTAAAATCGCAAAGTGCCAGAGAGCGGTAGGCACGCGAGCTTGATACAAAGGTAAATTGTATTATTCACATTGGAATGAAACAACTATTAACCCCTTACCGCATGCGAAGCCATTTATGGCCTAAAAACTTTATGATTTTTTTTCATTAAAAACTAATTATCGAAATAAAATAAAATAAACTTTATAATATATAGTCTTTCATTGTAAAACGAAAAGCATTTTTTTTGTCTATGGTAAGTCACAAATATAAAAAATATTTGAGGGTAGAAGCAAGACGTCCGGCAAGTGAATTGTAACAAGTGCAGTGAAACTTTTGTCTGTAAAAAATAATAGTTTATCGAAGATTCAGGTCTTCAATAAAAATATTTATATACTCATTGTACCTTCGACCATACTAAAAGTAAGTTTTTTTCTATGTGCATTTATATTTATTTGATATATGACCAGTTTTTTGCAAAGTCCATATATGGCTTGGTATGCGTTCCCGCTAAATTACTGTCTCGTCATATCTGGCTTTGTATGCATAATATGATTTTATATTTTTTTCAGAAATGGACTGTGCACGGTTTTATGGTTCTTTGAAGCATGTAAATCCTATCCCTGGTGATGGCTTGAGTGAAGATGAGCTTGTTTCCGACTCTGACCTGGAATACGAACCTACCCCGTCACGTTCACCAATAAAAAAGCATGTTATCATACCAGAGTCAGATTCCGATAGCTCTGATGATAATACGCCTTTACAAACTTTAAAAACTACTAAATCTAAAAGTAAAAAAATAAAAAAAAAGCCAGTTATATGGAAGAATGAAAAAATGGAACCTTATACTGTAGAAAATTTTAAATTTACGGGCAATGCAGATTTACTTGAAGAAATAACAAAAATAGATTCACCTGCCAATTTTTTCAAGTTTTTGTTTACGGATGATATAATTGCTTTCATAGTTGAGCAGTCAAATTTAAAATCTGTCCAAGATAACGTCAACAAGCCTGCAGGTATTTCATATGAAGAAATGGAGAAGTTTATAGGAATTGTAGTTTTTATGTCATGTGTAAAGTTGCCAGCAACAAGAATGTATTGGTCCAAACCTGTCGGTCAGAAACAGGTGTATGAAGTCATGACGTGTAATAGGTTTGAAGTTATAAAAAAGTTTTTACACTTCAATAATAATGAACATTTTAAGGGATTAGGTACCGACGGATATGATAAGCTTTTCAAAATTAGACCACTTTTAGATAAAATTCGTGAACGTTTGTTACTAGTCCCGAAAGAGGAATTTCTAGCTGTTGACGAACAAATTATTCCGACTAAGTGCCGACATGAGATTAAGCAATATAACCCTGCAAAACCACATAAGTGGGGATATAAAAACCAGGTATTGAGTGGCGTGTCAGGTTTTAGTTACGATTTTGACATCTTTGCTGGAGATCAAAGCAATACTTACCCGGAAGACGCACCTGATCTTGGCGTTAGTTCAAATGTTGTGACTAGACTAACTGCCACGGTTACCCGATATGTCAATCATAAAATATGTTTTGATAATTGGTTCAATAGTCCGAATCTTCAGGTTTATTTGTATAAAATTGGGTTGTTACCTCTGGGTACCGTCAGACTAAATCGTGTGCCAAATTCGAACATGCCCTCTGAAAAGGAATTAAAAAAAAGGGGACGAGGTAGTTTTGAAGAGAAAACAGCAGTGATAGATGATGTCAAGCTAAGTTTGATTTCATGGTTCGACAACAAAAATGTAAATCTTCTCTCGGCGTATGTGGGTAGTGATCCACCAACAACAAAACGCCGTTATTCTCGCAAAGAAAAGCAGTACAAGGAGGTGACTTCACCTCAGGCTGTCGATATTTATAATCAGCATATGGGAGGCGTAGATTTGCTGGATTCAATGCTTGGCTATTATAGAATTCATTTACGATCACGCAAATGGTACAAAAGAATATTTTTCCACATGGTAGACTTATGTATGGTAAACGCATGGCTTCTCTGGCGAAGGGTAAATAGCGACAGTTACATGCCGCTGTTTGATTTCAAGCTTGCAGTTTCAGAACATATGCGCAAGGCAGGGAAACTACTCTCGAACACAAAAAAACGTGGGCGCCCAGCCAGCTTTCTGGGTACACCGACAACGTCAAGAGCTAGTACCCCATCTAGTCGAGCTGGGACTCCAAATAGCATGCCTGATTCTCCTTTATCCTCAAAGAAACCTCGAAAGACACCAGCCAGGCATCAAGATCTGCCATTAACTTATGTACGCACTGACGGTCTTGATCATTTCCCTATTTGGGTAAAAAATCATCGTCAATTATGTCAATCCTGCTCAAAGCTACGTAGCTATACAAAATGTGAAAAATGCGATGTTTTTTTATGTTACAATGACAAGCGCAATTGTTTTAGAGATTTCCACAAAATGTAAACGCTATGCATACGAATCCATATATGCACCATAAGATCTTGCCCTAAACACATACGAAGCCATATATGGCTCTGCAATTTATTTTCCTTAATAATAAGAATAAAAAAAAAATTACTCGTTTTATTTTCAAATTATAGATAAATAAACATATTTTCGCCCAAAAAAAATTTTTTATTTACATCCTTCATAATTCATGCAATAAGGGGTTAACAGATTTAACTCGCGTATTTTTATTTTATTTTATCAGCTGACGTTTCGGATTCTTTACAGTTTCCATAATCGTAGCACGACTGAGCTGACAATAGTCTAACGCTAAAGTATTAAAGATTATGGAAACTGTAAAGAATCCGAAACGTCAGCTAATAAAATAAAATAAAAATACGCGAGTTAAATCCGTTAACAGTTGTTTCATTCCAATGTGTAATAACCGCGAAGGCATCAGAAATTATTTTGTATTATTCACTTCATTAAAATCTAGCTACTCGTCGCGTCGGAGCCAATTAGGGGCATTTTCTATTAAAAAACTATTATTTGACTAATTATCTTGCTGTGTTTTATTTTAAACACCTAGCTTAGGTACCTAGGCCTAGGTATAAGGTTACTGTGGAAAACGCCGGTGTATTTTTAGTGGGTAGGCCCGGGAATATCCTGGAGAGTCCCATATACCCCCTAACGGCTGCCCCAGGCCGGGGGATGCGTAAAGAATTTTCACACCAAAAAAAGGTGTAAGGTTACTGACCTTGTGGAAGGCTTAGCGGACCCCTCCCTGCTGCCACGGGTGACAACGTGGACCTTGGAGGAGGAGTACGCGCGACCCATACAGTTGACAGCCTCACAGGTATAAGTGCCGAGAGAAGTCGGGTCTTCGGCACTAGCTGTCAACGCGAAAACGTCTCCCGCTTTGATCTCTCTGCTGTCCTGTAAATATACTAAAGTTAGTAATTTCTGATGCCTTCGCGGTTATTACACAATGGAAGTAAACAACCATAAACGGAATAATTTCTGATGCCTTCGCGGTTATTCTACATTGGAATGAAAAAAACTATAAACGGAATTAATTCGCGTGTTTTAGTAAGTCACTTTAACGTTAGACTATCGTCAGCTCAGTCGTGTTACGAATATGGGAATTGGAAAGATTCCGAAACGTCAGCCAATAAAAAAAATACGGAAAATGTTATATATTGTGGAGCTAATACACCATCACTCATTTTATAGCTGGGGAAAGACGATGTCATTTTCAAGATATCTATACTAATATTATAAAGCTGAAGAGTTTGTGTGTTTCTTTGAACGCGCTAATCTCAGGAACTACTGGTTCCAATTCAAAAATTTCTTTTTTGTTGGATAGACCATTTATCGAGGAAGGCTTTAGGTTATATATCATCACGCTGCGACCAATAGGAGCGAAGAAACAGTGGAAAATGTGTAAAAAACGGGGAAAATATGAAGCCTTATGAAGAATTACTATTCCACGGGGACGAAGTCGCGGGCACAGCTAGTTATAAATATTAGTTTTACAATGGTATCTTAGGTTGTTCACGCATTCAAAAGGGGGTCGCTGAATACATCGCACACCTAGATCTAAAGGGATCTAACTCAAAAACCGGAAGATTTGAGTTATGCACACCATCGGATTCCAGCAAAACCCACCTACACTAAAACAGATTTCAGCTAATATAACTCTGCTAGCTTCATTATAAAAAGTACCTATAAATTTATACAGAAAACTCATGCGTGCATATGGACATATTAATCAGTTTCTCGCCTCTCCTGAAAAAGTACCTTTTTTGAGTTAGCTCTCTTTAGATCTAGGTGTGCGACATGTATAACATAGTTTAGGGGTACTATGAATTTGACGTTCGACCAAGTAACTAAAATTAATAGGGTGTATTACTTCAGTGACACAGAATTGATGGAAGACGTATTTTATTGAAATTTATCTCCTAAAAAGTACGAGGTCAAAGTCGCGGACAAAAGCTTAATGACAGTAAATAACTTCAAACCTAGACTAGTATTAATATTTCTTATGTATATACCTACTTATTTTATTTTATTTTTCTTTATTAAGGAAAACAAACAGCTTACATCTAACTTATGAATAAAAACTAAGAACAGTACATTAGCCAACAAAGTTTCCACTGATAAATTTTACTTATTAAAAACTATATTTAACAAAGTTAGCCAAAAGTAGTCAGTATGAAATAACATGAAACATAAATAAAAAAGATGTAAATTATCTTTGGGAATCTAGAAACAGAGATACAAATACCTATACAGTATTGAATATTAAAATTAAATTTAAAATGAAAAATCGAACATACTTTAGTTCCTTACACCTTTTTGATTGCGGTTACAATGCTATCAAACCGTTATCGTGGGCAGACGAAGTCGCGGACAAAAATTCAATAAAGTTGCTACAAATCCCAGCATAATTAATTCTAGTAATAGTCGTTAAAATAATTTCACACTCCCATTTAACAGGTATTTGTTATCGAACGCGTCCGTTTTGGTTTTCCACTTAATTACATTAATTTAAATACACAAAGTAAAAACCATCGGGCGTAATATTGTTTCTGCCCTGTGACATGTGGTGTGTTGATTTTAATTAACGTGTTTCAGTTAATTTAATATTTAAGTGTTATTTAAATTTGTTGACAGGTGCTTAGTGTTAATTTTTCGAAAATTAGTACAGTAATTTATGAAAATGTGTTAATCGGTTGTTGAAAGGGTAATTAGCTAGCGAGAGAATCACCACAAAGATTCTTAAGAGTATCAAGCGAATGAAATATATTAGACCAAAATCCCAGTCGCCCCAGACTTAGGTAACTTTAGGAAGAATGTAATTATTAGAATATGTAGTAATTGTTTTTGTTTTTCGAACTGAATACTGAAGCGCAGTTGGCCAGTTCACTGCAAAACCGGACGGGTGGCGAGACTCCTAAAAGGAGACTCTTAAGCCTTATGGGGTGGGTTTAGGGTTTTTAGCCCTGACCGACCCGAGGGCCCCCCAAGGTGGGGGGATCTGTAGTCTGAACTAAGCTTAGAAAGGAGTGGAAACTAGCTTTAAAGCGGGGCCGCTTTACAGGTATCAATGTTGTTAAAACTGTGATAAAAATCTATGCTCGTTTATGGTCCTAAATTAGGTACCTCCCCAAAAATTTTCAGCCAAAATAAAATTTGCATATTTTTCTACCTTCGATACCTGCTATCTGTAATTCGTACTAGAACAGTGTTAACACTGAAAACTTGTCACCACAATCCAAATTCAAATGTGCAAGACTTAGAGTCTTAAATGGAGTAACAAAATATTTCGAGATAATAATTTCTGATGACTTCGCGGTTATTACACATTGGAATGAAACAACTGTTAACGGATTTAACTCGCGTATTTTTATTTTATATTATTAGCTGACGGTTCGGATTCTTTACAGTTTCCATAATCGTAGCACGACTGAGCTGACAATAGTCTAACGCTAAAGTCAAAGTAAATATTTCGAGATGTCACACTTTTGTCGTAAAAGCGCGATACACACTTATCAGGCTAAAAAGATATTGAAGAGACTTTTCATTAGAAACAAAAGGCGAGTAGTTCGATACATGTTTCTTTTGTGTTTCACATTAGAAGCCAATGCATCTAAGATTTCTAAGTGTTAAATTTCTTAGCTAATGGAAATCATTTAGCCACTTTGACAACCATTTAGCTATTTCTTTGTTAACCCCCGACGGGGTGTTATAAGTTTGACGTATCTGTGTTTATGTGTGTGAGTATGTGTGTGTGAGTATGTGTGTGTGGCATTGTAGCTCCAGAACGGATAAACGAATTTTCATTAACTCAGTTCATGCATTCTGAACATATATAAAATACTAGCTTCTGCCCGCCACTTCGTCCGCGTGGAACTCCTCTTTTTTGCAGTCGGTTAAAAAGTAGCCTATGTCCTTTCTCAGGCGCCAGACTTTCTTTGTACCAAATTTCATTTAAATCGCTCCAGTAGTTTCAGCGTGAAAGCGTAACAGACAGACAGACAGAGTTACTTTCGCATTTATAATATTAGTAGGGAAGTAGGGATTCTAACTTTAAAGAATTTTGCAAAAAATAATTGTAGAGACGTTCTTACCTATCTAGGGGGTAAGTGACGGAAAAGATAGCAAATAACAAAATACTCTCTTTATATAAATTATGTCTTCGCGGTTTTTACACTTATATATATAATAGTTTTCGAAACAAAAAAAGCATCCGATAATTTCTAATGCCTTCACGGTTATTATACATTGGAATGAAACAACTTTAACGGATTTAACTCGTGTTTATTTTATTGGCTGACCTTTCGGAGCCTCAAATTCGTAGCATAAGAGTCAGCTCAGTCGTGCTAAGATTATGGAATCTCTCTAAAAAAATCACCCGTCAAATCGGTCATAACTTTCCAAATTCGCACTTATTCTTAGCTTAAATACGACATGTTTTACCTTGAACCACCGCAGCACTGGCGTGGGTACACCCACCACCTTGCACTCTAGAGACACCGTGCCCTGCTCTGTGAGGATCGCTCGCAGCTCTTCCACGAACTCAGGCCGCTTGTACGCCTTTGGTACTGTAACAATGAAAATGTATTCATTGGAATTAAACAACTTGATAATTTCTGATGCCTTCGCGGTTATTACACATTGGAATGAAAAAGCAGCTTTAGCGTTAGACTATTGTCAGCTCAGTCGTGCTACGATTATGGAAACTGTAAAGAATCCGAAACGTCAGCTAATAAAATAAAATAAAAATACGCGAGTTAAGTCCGTTAACAGTTGTTTCATTCCAATGTTAAACAACTTGATCAAAAATATCGCACACCTAGATCTAAAGAGAGCTAACTCAAAAAAGGTACTTTTTCAGGAGAGGCGAGAAACTGATTAATATGTCCATATGCACGCATGAGTTTTCTGTATAAATTTATAGGTACTTTTTATAATAAAGCTAGCAGAGTTATATTAGCTGAAATCGGTTTTAGTGTAGGTGGGTTTTGCTGGAATCCGATGGTGTGCACTCAAATCTTCCGGTTTTTGAGTTAGATCCCTTTAGATCTAGGTGTGCAATATATGTATTTATTCATTGGAATGATAGAACTTTATAGCGATTTAACTCGCGTATTTTATTTTATCGGCTAACGTTTTGACATATTCCATAATGGTAGGACGACTGAGCTGACAATAGTCTTATGCTAATTGTCAGCAAAGTCGTGCTACGATTATAAAATCTGTAAAGGCACCGAAACGTTAGCCGACAAAATAAAATACGCGAGTTAAATCCGTTAATAGTTGTTTCATTCCAATGTGTAATAACCTAGAAGGCATCAGAAATTATTATATTTTTTCAGTTCAGGATTTTTTAATCTCTTATAAAGGTCAGACGAAGATACCGTTTCCGATAAAACCTCACTTGAGATGAAACGGCAAGAAACACAATGAGGTAAGTATCTTTTTCAACAAAGTTACATAGGTACTTACTTATTACAATTTATACTTACAAACTAAAGAAAAAATTAAGAACTACTACGCCAATATTTGCACTACATGGCAAGTACCAAACAACAATAGTACATTACGCACCGAGGCCAGTAAAATAAAAAATGTCTCAGATCACATGTAATTGTCGTCCGAGGCGATGCCGAGGTTGACAAAAATGTGATCTGAGGCTTTTTTATTTTACTGGCCGAGGTCAGTATACTATTTTTCTGTTCGACGAAGCCAGAAAGCGGCAATTTCATTTAGCGCAGCGGCCAGAAAGTTGGCGCTTTCCGGTCGGAGGACAGAAAAATATATTTAATATATATGTATATAAAAGTACTTATATGTATATAAAAGTGGCAAACAATCGCGTTTGCTATATGGGATACCCTTAAATATTTATTGTATTATTATTCTGTTTTTTAGCATTTGACAATATGAAATACACATCTATGAATATTTCAACTGGCTGTCTATCACGGTTTGTGAGACGCCTGGTGACAGACGGATTAATTCGTACGATTTTGGCTTTTAGTGCGAGTTCATTTATCGTATAACTGTGTATAACAGCGACATTCTGTGTAAATTTTAGTTTGTGTAAAGCTGAGTAAGCCCATGTAAGCTGTGTATGCCTGTGTAAGTCTGAAGAGGACTGTATAAAACTGTATAGGTGTGTAACTCTATGTAAACTGTATACATCTGTGTAAGGCTGTGAAAGTGTGTAAGTATATGTAAGCCGTGTCGTGCCGTAAGTCTGTGAAACTCTGTGTGAGTCTATGTAAGTACGAGAGTTTGTGCAAGGCAATATATTATGCCTGCGTAAGTTTAATTAAATACTAGCTTCTGCCCGCGACTTCGTCCGTGTAGAACTCCTCCTTTTTTGCAGTCGGTTAAAAAGTAGCCTATGTTCTTTCTCAGGCCCCAGTCTTTCTTCGTACCAAATTTCATTAAAATCGGTCCAGTAGTTTTAGCGTGAAAGCGTAACAGATAGACAGACAGACAGACAGAGTTACTTTCGCATTTATAATATTAGTAGGGATGTATACCTAAGTCTATGTACGTCTGTATAACTCATCTGTGCAAATTTGTGTGTGTACGTGTGCAAGTCTGTGTAACGTGTATGTATAACTGCACCCACCCAGCACATTAAGGTGAGCTGAGCAGCTGGCACGCCCGCCGGCGTTCTCAGCTGTACAAGTCCAGCGGCCGGCGTCATCGACGCTGACAGCTGCCACGTCGGCACACCAGAAGTTGCCGTCGCGGGCCAGCGCGACCCGCTCTGCCTCGAGCAGACGCCGCTCGTTCCTGTACCATGTCACCTGACGAGAGAGAATCAATATTACCAACATAACTGCGAAGGCGGGAAATTATCAGCTGATCTAGCCGTGCCGCCATTTTGTTTTATAAAAAACTTAAGGTAATTATCGACATTTTAAGGAACTTATTTGGGCATTCTTTAAATATTTTGTATATTATTATTTGTGATATTATAATATTATACACTAGTTAAACACAAGTGTGATACTGATAGGTACAAAACAACCACAAAATTAATTTTGGCCTCATGCAAAATTCAATTTATCGACATGTTTTAATAATCGTGACCCAGTTATCAACATTTTCGACTTATCGACACCCAAAATGTTATTCAGTCGTTAAATAATATTAATTTGCTTATGGGTACGTATTTAAAAGGCAAAAGTAAGTATTGTTTTTTGCTGTTAATATTCTTATCTTATACAAACCTTCTAATCATAACAATCGCAACAAAAAAAGAATTATCCAATTTGGTCCAGTCGATCAAAAGTTATGCGTGTACAGACATACATTCATTTTTATATAAAGAGTGAAGAGTCACATGGCGGCACGGAAGTCGATAAATAGTAAAAACTAAAAGTTTTGACAGTTAATATTCACATCACTGAAAGGTTAAGAACCACTTCTAATTGATTTATAGCTCTAAAATGTTACTTCTATGTATGTAGGTAATATTTTGACAAGAATAAGACGTTAGTTTAGGTTCGTTGGTCTGATGCCAATAAACTATCCTGCCCTAATAAACTTCAAAAGTAATTTTTGTATCCTAATTTTTTGGACAAAAAAGAACATTTCCGACACGTTTAAATAATTCATTCAACAAGTTTTCGTCGAAAGTAGACCTTGAGGCGCTGGAATGCACGCATTCAGCCAATGACATAATTCAGCTATTTTCACACGTCCGTAGTATTTATGTTTCCGAACGCACGCTCGTAGTAGATGCTTGTCTGTGGTTATCTAGCAATAATGGCGGATTAAAAATAAAACGATTTTATACCATTTTACACGTAACGCTTACTAATCTGAGTCACCTCTCTGCTACGAAATATTTTTTATTAAGGTTGCATAACTTTTAACGTCAAGAAAAATAAGGCTGGTTATAATTTATGGAATAAGGTTTTGGTACGGCGCCATCTTGTATAGTACTTAATGGTATTTTATAATACTTGAAATAAATTATTTTGATCTATTTTAAGAACCTACTTGCCCTATTTAATCTTGACATTGATGCTGTTGAAATTTTACCGAAATAACATAGTAGGTAAATATACAGAAGGTATACAGTGTTTGATTATAATTATTAATTTTGTATTTTTTCTTTGTACAACAATTTACTGTCAAAGCTTTAACGTAACAATCCTAATTTTTCAAATCCAATGTCGACCATTATTATTAATCTTAATTGTTTAAGAGGAAATGTTTGTTTGTTTGGATTAAATAAGCTCCAAAACGAGTGGACCAATTTGAAAAATTCTTTCACTGTTGGGAAGCTACACTATTCCCGAGTGATATAGACTATAGAATATTTTGAAAAAAAAATAGGGCGCCGTGCGAAGCCGGGGCGAACCGCTAGTTACAAATAAAAGCTTTATTTTGTATTATATCATAGTTCAAAGAGTTGAACTCTGTCAGACTCTGTGCCATGTTAAAATGGCGCGTTATCGATTTTCAGAATTCACTCAGATAACGGAAAGGTGTCGACAAATTGCAATTTAAATATTAAACAAACGAAAGAAATACTAAGAAAATAACACTTGTAAAATTGACGTCGTAGCATTGTGAACTTAAAAAAATAAGTTGATAAGACCTTTTGATGAGCATTTTTAATTAAAATTTGCTCACTTGCGAGTGCAATGAACGCAATGGCTTACTCCCTTTGTTTCTAAAGTAACTATACAAAGGGTTGGATGTGCCTAAACAATTTGAAATTGCAGTTCCGAATCGTGATTTAAAAGAGAATGCCTAAGTACACGTTTATACCATAGATGAAGCAAGGGCGTGCATTCCATATAGGCACAGTGTCACTAATGTGCCTACCCTGGCGCCATACTTACTACCCCCAATGCACGCGCCTGATTATGATGTATAGTTTATCTATGGTGTACACGAAATCAAAGTACAGTTTATTTTTTACCTGTTCTATTAGAAATGATATTTATAGTTTGTACAAGTGTAATGGCGCCATTTACTGAACTAGAATATTTAACAGTGGCTCTACAATTAATATGTTAGTGTCATTTACATTTTAAATTTTCATTGTGACTATAGATTCTCGTATCGCGGTGTTTGTTGCCAATTTCCTCTAAAACGGCTGGACAGATTTTTATTAAATCTTCTATCAATCGGATAGGTCTGAGCAAAGGCGTGCATTCCATACAGGTACAGTGTCACTAATGTATCGAATGCCTACCCAGGCCCCATAATGCCACCCTCAATGCGCGCGCCTGTCTGAGAATCGTCAAACGTCTACTTTCATACCCCAGAATGTTAATACCGGATCCACTTTAATTTTTTTTTTTTATTTTGAAACTTTTTTTTACCTTGCATTCAGTGGAGCTGACGATTTCCACCAAGAACCTGGTCCTGGTGCCAACTTTGACGGTGAGGTCCTGCAGCCGCCGGAGGAAGGTCGGGGGGTCTTCGCCGGTGGGGGCCTCGTCTGCAGACACCTCCAGGCGCACCCTGGTCGTGTCTCGACCCGCCGCATTGCTCGCCTGGACAAATAATAGAACATATTTTTATATGTAAGTTCGTCACATCTGTCGCAGAACAGGTGGCAGTTAGGGCAGAAGGTGAGCCTTTTTTGACGTTTAGTTTTCATCATCTGTCATTGTAGTATTTTATGTATAAAATAAGACTGACTTACTGGACGTCTAATGCTTCAACAAGGCATACATATAAAGCCTCTGGGTTTATAAATTTGAAACTGCTAAGTAAGTAAGCGCTAAAGATGGTTACTTTAAAAATTCTCAAGTCGACGCGTATATTTATGAAAAGTTGAGAGTGAAGAATTGATTTCACGAAGGTGTTCAGGTTTGCTTGAGGCTGGCACCGACTCCAAAAAAGACATTTAATTTGTCGTTATTGAAAACTATTTTTTTTTTCAGTGCGCTTGTCTTTTGTTGCCTCATATTTTTTTTCGGCAGTTATTTTTTTTTATTTAAAATTTATAAAATAGCATAACAGCTTTGTAGATTTACCAATATTGGTTCTCTAGGTGTATAGTTACTCACTTGTAATGTGTAAACCCCGCTGTCGCCGGTGCGTGCTGATGTGACCGTCAACCTAACCCCTCCCGCGTCTTCAGAGGAGAGAAATCGGTCATCTAGTGAAGCACCCGCTCGGCTCCTGGAAATGACACTTTATATATATACATAAACCAAATGAAACCTTAAGAACGGCTGAATATCTTTTTCTTATCTTTGTTTTTTTTTTTTAAGTATAATACCTGAGCAGAATAACTAACTAATAAAATAACAATGAAACTGAAGTAATTTCTTAATGATATTTGTACCAAGAAATCGGGACCCAAGCAGGAATTGAACTCACAACGTGGGCGTGCATTCCACTTAGGCACAATGGTATAAATGTATGGAATGCCTGACGCAGTACATACGCGACTCTCACTGCACGCGCCTGTTAACCCGAGGCGTTGTGCTTCGAATTACACTATGGACGTCACTGATTGAATCGAAAAAAAACATTACTCCTATTTTGTATTTATACTTTTTTACAACAATATGTCGCTTCAGCGTCTTGTCTTGGTAGATATATCATTATCGTTTTAAAAATTTATAGTATCAAATCATAGATATTAATCTTATTACGATTGATACATCGTAACTTTCTGATACATTTCTAATTTAACTGGTATTTAATGTAGCGCGCTTTGCAACCACTAAAGGACGGTCACGGAGCACAGCGAAAAACGGACGTTGCCCTTTTTCTATTTGTCAAGTTCGTACAGTACCTTGAAAGTTACTGTGCGAGCGTGAGGGCACTATTACAATGCGCGTGCGACAGAGACAAATAGAAGAAGGGCAACGTCGGTTTTTCGCTGTGCTACGCGACCGTCCTTTAGTTGTAAATTTTTTTTTTAAACAGGCGATGCCGAAAGTCGACACTTGTAAGTTTATAAGTTATGTTCAAATATGTTTCTGATGCCTTCGCGGTTATTACACATTAAAATGAAACAATTATAATGGATTTATCGATTGGTTCGGGTACGAATATGGGTACTGCACAGTTTCCGAAAAGTCAACAAATTAAATCCCGTTATAGTTTCATTCCAATATGTCCGAACAAGTTTAATTGTTGTTATAAATAAGCAATAACATTATTAGAATGTTGAAGAAAATCTAAAATTGCTACATCTTAATTAATAACATTAGACCATGAAGTGATTTGTTATTAACGAACTAACATACACTACAGTTGATGTTAAATAACTAGTACTTATTATAATAATATACAAAAACGAAAATCAATCGTGTATTAAAATATCATTAAATTACCTCCGACGTTTTGGTTGCGATATTGCATGAAAATAATGAGTTTAAAATTGTATATTTACCAGGTAATTAATAAACGACCAACGAACTGCGTTTATATAAAATACTAGCTTCTGCCCGCGACTACGTCCGCGAGGAACTCCTCCTTTTTTACAGTCGGTTAAAAAGTAGCCTATGTTCTTTCTCAGGTTCCAGACTTTCTTTGTACCAAATTTCATTAAAATCGGCCCAGTAGTTTTAGCGTGAAAGCGTAACAGACAGACAGACAGAGTTACTTTCGCATTTATAATATTAGTAGGGATTATCTGAACTGACTCTTTTTGTAGGTCCTATTAAAACTCTTAAAATCAAATAACGAATTCGCGAGCAGAACCTAGTAAGTGCCTATATTTGACGGCCTGTCGGTCTAGTGGTCAGAGGCCCTGACTACGAAACCGGAGGTTGCGGGTTCGAATCCTGCTAGATTAATTGGTGTGAATTGTCTAAAGATATTTATTTATATAAAGACCAACTCATCTCTACATCTTCTTCTTCTTCTTTCTTCTTATATATAAAAATGAATCGCAAAATGTGTTGGTAAGCGCATAACTCGACAACGCCTGGACCAATTTGGCCAATTTTTTTTTTAAATGTTCGTTGAAGTTCAAGGATGGTTCTTACGGCGAGAAAAAATCGAATAATTGCCGGGAAAACCCTAAAAACAGCCCTTTCCTTTTCCCATACAAACGTTGTCTAACTAAAGTTACCTAATTTGAATTTCGAACGGGCAGGATGACGTCTGCCGGGACCGCTAGTACTACTATATTTCTATTCTCCTACTAAAACAACTACAGGCATATTTGAAATAAAGACAAACTATTCGATTTTAAAAATGCAACTATTAGCATTGTACGTCGAAATGAGTCCAAACTGCACATTGATGGATTGGCTGGATAAGAGTGCTATATCTACTCTAATGGTCTGTCAGTAACGCTAACACCTCTGTCGAATGAGCGATCGCCACAGCTGTCTGGATTTTCAAAATATGCAGATATTTTTTTTTATTCGCCGAAAGGTTCATACAACTCATACAGAAATGACAGTTCGAGCCTATGATGACGAGTTGACATTTAGTCAACATAATATTGAGAACTTTGTCGACAAGAAGAAAAAATTTGTCACTAATAAATTTTGATGCATTCGCGGTTATTATGCATTGGAATGCAAGGGCGTGCATTTCATACAGGCACAGTGTCACTAATGTATGTAGTGCCTACCCTGGCGCCATACTAACGCTCACCCCACTGCACGCGCCTGGGAATGAAACAACTTTTAAAGGATTTAACTCGCTTATTTTAACTTTAGCATAAGACTATTGTCAGCTCAGTCGTGCTATTATGGAATCTGTACACGCTCCGAAACATCAGCCAATAAAATAAAATACGCGAGTTAAATCTGTTTAAAGTTGTTTCATTCCAATACCTAACTAGTACACAGCTCTACTGAGCAATCTATACTAATATATATATATATATCTATAATATTATAAAGCTGAAGAGTTTGATTATTTGTTTGTTTGAACGCGCTAATCTCAGGAACTACTGGTTCGAATTCAAAAATTATTTTTTTGTTGGATAGACCATTTATCGAGGAAGGCTTTAGGCTATATAACATCACGTTGCGACCAATAGGAGCGAAGAAACAGTGGAAAATGTGTAAAAAACGGGGAAAATAACTATTTCACGCGGACGAAGTCGCTGGCAGAAGCTAGTACATTATATACCTTAAGGCCCGGGTTACTTTTACCAAAGAAAGGTTATTAAACTTTTGTTTAGGCTATGTTCACTCACATCTTTGTTATTTGAGTAGTCTACATTGAAACATAGTTTTCAGAGAGAAAAAAAATTAAACATTGTAAATTTGCTTGGGGTTAAAGTACACTTTACTGTAAATGAAAATGAAGGGGATTTTTTTTTTCAAGTAGGTAATTATATCTAGAAATAACGAAGAGACAGCCAAACCATCCTTTTCTCGGACGCAGTCAAGCCATTTTCAACATTCAAATAATATATTAACAATTTCTGATGCCTTTTCAGTTATTAACATATTGGAATGAAAAATTGTAACGGATTTAGCTCGCGTTGGCGTAAGACTTTCACAAAGCAAATCTATACTAATATTATAAAGCTGAAGAGTTTGTTTGTTTGTTTGTTTGAACGCGCTAATCTCAGGAACTACTGGTTCGAATTTAAAAATTATTTTTTTGTTGGATAGACCATTCATCGAGGAAGGCTTTAGGCTATATAACATCACGCTGCGACCAATAGGAGCGAAGATACAGTGGAAAATGTGTAAAAAACGGGGAAAATATGAAGCCTTATGAAGAATTACTATTCATTAAGTGACAGTTAGAAGACTTTGACAGATCTTTGACGAAACAATCGGACGGGCAGGACGACGTCTGCCGGGGCCGCTAGTAATAAATACATGTACAGCTTTTAAACGGCATCAAATAAAATAAAATACACGAGCTAAATCCGTTATAATTGTTTCATTTCAACAAATAATTACTTAACAACTGCGCAAGACATATAAAAAGACGTAAGTCACTTATAACTTACTTATATATCTTACATCTTTGTTCTAAGAGTGCGTCATTGCGTAGGTAGCGACTAAGACCTAAGATCACCTCGGCTTGAAACCTAACACCATTATTCAGCTAAGTACTATACGGTACCTAACCTGTCTCCACTGACATTACAAAGAATCCTGTTTTTCTTTGTAAATGAAATGGTTAATTTTCTGAGTAAGTAATGGATATTTTTAATCCATTGTTGACACACGATACTACTCTTTGTTATTTTTCTTAATGGATAAAAGCACCCTTATACGACTGGAAGCTTAATTAGCGTGGTTTTTTACAGTTTGTTTTTTTTTAAGTAATTAAGGTGTATTTATAGGTTATATCAAAAATATACTTTGTTGTGTCGAATTGTCGGAAGGGTGAAAATTTCAGATGCTTTCGCCGTTACAGCCTGGAGGCTGGATAACGCTACATCACAAAGAGAAATAAAAATGTATTTATTGATTTTGGATTATTTTGTCTCAGTATTGCTGACCGAAACATTAATTTATCTATACTAATGTAATGAAGAGGAAAGGTTTGTTTGAATTAAATAGGCTCCAAGACTGGACCGATTTAAAAAAATCTTTCACTGTTGGTAAGCTACATTATTCCCAAGTGTCATCCCTACTAATATTATAAATGCGAAAGTAACTCTGTCTGTCTGTCTGTCTGTGTGTTACGCTTTCACGCTAAAACTACTGGACCGATTTAAATGAAATTTGGTACGAAGAAAGTCCGGAGCCTGAGAAAGGACATAGGCTACTTTTTAACCGACTGCAAAAAAGGAGGAGTTCCACGCGGACGAAGTCGCGGACAGAAGCTAGTAGGCTATATTCTATTATAGGTAACTAGGGTCACTGATTTCACCTCCTCCAAACGACGAACTCTCGCGCTAGTCGGCGCTACGCTGTGCTCAGACTTGTCACTTTGAAATTCGGCGTTTGAGACAACTACCAGCTGACGGTTACCCCGCGAAATACAAGTTTTACCCCCGCGGCGGTAATTACTCCCAGGTTATGAAACAAGGTGTTAAGATAAATCTATACTAATATTATAAAGCTGAAGAGTTTGTTTGTTTGTTTGAATTCGCTAATCTCAGGAACTACTGGTTAGAATTCAAAAATTCTTTTTTTGTTGGATAGACCATTTATCGAGGAAGGCTTTAGGCTATATAACATCACGCTGAGACTAATAGGAGCGAAGAAACAGTGGAAAATATGTAAAAAAACGGGGAAAATATGAAGTCTTATGAAAAAGTGACAGAAGACTTTGACAGATCTTTGACGAAACAATCGGACGGGCAGGACGACGTCTGCCGGGGCCGCTAGTGGTAAAAATATGATCGGCCATCCGGACTTTTGTTGCATCACAATATCCGCATGTTAATAAAGTTCTAATAATAACTTTTGTTGGATGCATTAATGCATGTCGGAAGCTATAACCTGTAGCCGAGTCCTGTTCATCCGTATTTACATCAACCTTGCTCGTTCATTGACAATGTTTAATTATATTTGTATGTTTTGACATGTTTTCCACGTGGATTATTTTACACGGTTCGTTGAGCAAATGCAAGGTGATTTAATGTCTTGTGCATGCATGGTCTTTTAATAAATTCTGATGCCTTCGCCGTTATTACACATTTGAATGAACTACGCGTTGGACTACAAAAGTTAATGACATAATGTATATAAAAATGAATCGCAAAATGTGTTGGTAAGCGCATAACTCGACAACGCCTGGACCAATTTGGCCAATTTTTTTTTTAAATGTTCGTTGAAGTCCAAGGATGGTTCTTACGGCGAGAAAAAATCGAATAATTGCCGGGAAAACCCTAAAAACAGCCCTTTTCTTTTCCCATACAAACGTTGTCTAACTAAAGTTACCTAATTTGAATTTCGAACGGGCAGGATGACGTCTACCGGGACCGCTAGTAATGTATAAAAACAGTAATTTTATATCTGGTCTACGAATTTTCAATGCTGCCCTTAGACATAAAAGAGTTAAATGGAAAATTATTTAGAAATAAATTACGAAATTGGCTTATTAATAAGTTTTTTTACATTGGAATGAAACAACTATTAATGGATTTAACTCGCGTATTTTTATTTGCTGACGTTTCAGATTCTTTACAGTTTCCATAATCGTAGCACGTCTGAGCTGACAATAGTCTAACGTAATAACATATAAAACACTTAACAAATCATAACTGTATAAATCACTTTAGCGTTGGACTATTGTCAACTCAGTCGTGCTACGAATATGGAAATTGTAAATTTATTAAAACGTCAGTACCTATATATCGTACACCTAGATCTAAAGAGAGATAACTCAAAAAAGGTACTTTTTCAGGAGAGGCGAGAAACTGATTAATATGTCCATATGCACGTATGAGTTTTCTGTATAAATTTATACGTTTTATAATAAAGCTAGCAGAGTTATATTAGCTGAAATCTGTTTTAGTGTAGGTGGGTTTTGCTGGAATCCGATGGTGTGCATAACTCAAATCTTCCGGTTTTTGAGTTAGATCCCTTTAGATCTAGGTGTACGTTATAATAAAATACGCGAGTTAAATCCGTTATAGTTCTTTCATTTCAATGTTACATTAAATAAAGTTCAAGGAAAATGTCAAGTACACCCAGTTAAAAAAATAAACGCGACATCTACAGAAATGCAATATTTTGCGTCGTACCCTATGTAAATAGAAATATTATCATTTCCCTCAAAGCAACTTCATCTTTGTAAATGAAAAGAGTTTTAAAGGTCGAATAAAAAAAACTCTTGCCATTGCATTTATTAAATATTAAAAGAGATGGGACACGTGTAACGGGTATCACTAACTTATATCTATACTAGCTGTCCGCCCCGGCTTCGCACGGATCCTTTTTTATAGCCTATGTCACTCGGGAATAGTGTAGCTTCCCAACAGTGAAAGAATTTCTCAAATCAGTCCAGCCGTTTTGGAGCCTATTCAATCCAAACAAAGAAACAAACCTTTCCTCTTTATTATATTAGTATAGATTATATACTAACGAATGGAATCCCTACTAATATTATAAATGCGAAAGTAACTCTGTCTGTTGCGCTTTCACGCTAAAACTACTGGACCGATTTAAATGAAATTTGGTACAAAGAAAGTCTGGAGCCTGAGAAAGAACATAGGCTACTTTTTAACCGACTGTAAAAAAGAAGTTCCACGCGGACGAAGTCGCGGGCAGAAGCTAGTAATTCATAAATTATACTAAAACTTTTTAGCCGTTTGACCTATTTTTGAGACGGTTATAATGTATGTGAATAGAACTGAACTCTATAATATTGCAATAAATAGAACACCTACATTGCCAACTCGTTTCATTCAATTCTATTGCATCACTGCTATTTACTATCAACCTGAGAACATATTGTAACCACATCTTCTTCTCTTATATATAAAAATGAATCGCAAAATGTGTTGGTAAGCGCATAACTCGACAACGCCTGGACCAATTTGGCCATTTTTTTTTTTCAAATGTTCGTTGAAGTCCAAGGATGGTTCTTACGGCGAGAAAAAATCGAATAATTGCCGGGAAATCCCCAAAAACAGCCCTTTTCTTTTCCCATATAAACGTTGTCTAACTAAAGTTACCTAATTTGAATTTCGAACGGGCAGGATGACGTCTGCCGGGACCGCTAGTTATTATATAAAAAACTCGTGTCGTGGTGCTTGTACTCGCAAGTAGAAACTCTTCCATCAATTTTATTAAATTTCAATAATGTTTATGTAATGTTTGAAATAACAAATGATTGTATTCATTTATCTATAACTAGGGTAAGTCCGGGGGAGATGGCCATACGGGACAGTTGGCCAATCGAAAAAAAACATAGAAGATGTGACTTTATTTCGTTAGTTTTTTCTCAGTTCGGTTCACGTCATGCGTAGGGTCAAAGGTACGGCCAAAATGTTGGCAAGAAAAATACGGAAATTAAGAAAATCCTTGTTAATTGTTTTGACTAGTCAAAATATTTTTTAAGAGTTTCATGAGTAATATGGTTGTGGCCTTAGTCTCTTAAAATAACGATTGTTTTTGCTTTTGTCACAAAATATACGAGTGGTAGTTTAAAAAATACTCAATAAAACATGTGCTTGTTTTTATTTTTTTTATTTTATAGGTATGGTCATCTCTCCCGAAAGAAATAGGAGAGATGGCCAGTTGAAGTCGGTGTATTATGGCCATATAATATACTTGGATAATGGGCTTCTAATTATGCTTGTTTTAGATACCTAAGAAATACTAAAAAAGGGACTTTGCTGTAAGAGGGAATTGGTCAAAAGAAACACTAAAAGTGGCTATAAGTGGTATAAAAATTGTCCACGCAACAATAACTAATTTATCACGCCCAAAAACTTAGTTTTAATTTTGGGTACACAAAAATTACACTGAATATGATAATATGCGTTCCAAATGTGGTCAAGATAAGAAAATAAATGTATAAATTTTAAGTTTAATAAGTATAAACCTCTTCCCCCCGGACCTCGTCAAGAAGTGCACGTATTGTCACTTATGTTTGCCATTTATAAATAAAAAGTAATTTAAAAATTTAAAAATAAATCATTTAAAATAATAGGAGTTCATAAAGTGCAACAACTTCCAACGTAATCTAATTCGAACCACAGCAACAACTACTGCTGTCCTGGTGCCCCAGCACGGCGTACTACACACGCGTGAGTCATCCCAGTCTACATAATAAGCAACACACATGCAGCGCTGCCCATCGCTGACCGCTTGAGCGTGAATGGTCTTGCGCCTGGTACCCGGCCTATTGTCCCTTATCGCTATAGCGGTGTGCGTGCGCGCATAGTTCTTTTATACTTCATACTCGCCTAGTAGAAATGTCACATCTGAATGAGAAATCAATGTCGGAGTCCGACATCGTGTTACTAGGAGATAATGACACGACGCCGCCTAACTATGTCAATCTCGCCGCACGCAACTATAAAAGAAAACGGGAGGATGAGATAACTTCTGAGTTTTTAAGTCTAAAACTTGAAATAAAGGAAATGATGACGTCGATGTTGTCAACTCAACTACAGGAAATAAAAAAAAATACAACTACCCTTCGAGAAATTCAGCAAACAAATCGCAATATCGAAAATTCTGTTGCATTTTTATCCGAAAAATGTGAAATATACGCAAAAAAAATTGAAAATTTAGAAAAACAAAATATTGAGGACAAAAAATATATATCTCTGCTAGAGGATAAGGTTGAAGAACTACAAAAGACCTCACGGAAATCGAATATTGAAATTAAAAATGTACCAAAAAAACAGGATGAGGTAAAAGAGGACTTAGTTGACATGGTAATCAACCTGTCTAAACAAATCGACTGCACAATAAACAAGAACGATATTAAGGATATTTTCAGAGTGCGAAACAAAAGAGACGGACCAACAAATACATCAATCATTGTCGAAACATCTTCAACATTAATAAAAAACGACATACTCAGAAAATGCAAATCGTTCAACATTAAACATAAAGATAAACTACGAGCTAAACACCTGGGTTTCAGAACATCGGAAGAAACTCCAATTTACATATCTGAGCAGTTGACGCCTAAGGCAGCCCGCCTATACTTCCTGGCTCGTGAGCTTACAAAGTCTGGACGGTATACATTCTGCTGGACATCATACGGAAAAGTATACCTAAGAATGAATGAAAACTCGAAGATTATTCCCATTCACTCTGAGGCTCAAGTCCAACAACTCTCACATATATGACTAGAGGTACATGTTCAATTTTATATACTTTTAGCAAACTTAACAAACCTTTATTATGTTAAATTTAGTTTGTATAACCAAGAATCCATATTCATAAGCATTCAAAGTCTTAATGAAACAAAATTGTCTTATTTTAGTATCTCAAAACATTTTGTACACAATTGTAATCAAATAAATAAGGATAAATACAAACACACTTACACACAAATATTACATATAACACTACACTACACATATTTTTCAAACGTAAACCCGATTAGATTCCACATACTTATACTCGCTAAAAACAACCAAAGAGACTTCTTTATTATAATGTGTACCTACGAGTACAAATGGGTAACATCGCTGCTGATAATGCAAATACCTACTAGTATTATTACGCTGACCACTAATTATCTACCTCCCCATATTAAAATAAAAGCAAATTATGGTATTACAGCCTGATGTATTAAATGAAATAGACGAAACTGAAATTGCCCACTCCCTTATATGTGACATACAGGACCTAAATAAATTCGCTACGGTTACTGATAAGGACCTAACAGTAATTACGCAGAATATAAGAAGTATATATGGAAATTTTGATAATTTAAGTATTACGCTGTCTCAGCTGGGGTATGATGTCGACATACTAATACTAACTGAATGTCGTTTAAAACCCCATAAACCTATTCCCCAAATGACTAACTATATCTCCTTAGCATCTGCCTATAATATTAACCAAAATGACGGGGTAGTAATTTATTTCAAAAACCATATAAAAGCTAGCATAAGAGAAGTAAGAATCGAAGAAGCATCGTGCATCCAACTGAAACTAAACGACACAACTATATTGGGAATATATCGTTCTCCATCAAATCGTAACGCATCTAATTTCATAAATTCATTAAATAAATACCTTGATAGCATAAAATCTCACAGAAATATAATAATAACAGGGGACATAAACATAAATCTTATACCTCGCTCTCACGAATCTGCACAAGAAACACTGAACAGACAAAATTATCTCGATATGCTGTCCACACATGGTTTGCTACCAGGACATACCCTACCAACGAGAGAAAACAGTTGCATTGACCACCTTATGTTAAAGATAAAAAATGTCAGTATAGCCCCGCATATAGCTATTTTAAATACACCTGTTTCGGACCACCAAACTGTATTATTAGTACTAAAATACCAAATCAATACTGAACCCCTCCCTAAAACTATTCATAAAGTGGACTACAATAAAGCTCTATACTCTCTTCAGAATAAAAACCTAGAAAATCTCATGCTTAGTCAAGACCCCCACTATGTTACTCAACAACTAATATATACGATTGTAACCTCACTCGAAGAGAGTACAGAAATTAAAAACGTCCCCAAAAACCAACGAAATATAAAACCGTGGATTACGCCTGGTATCATGCGATGCATCAGAAACAGAAACAAGATGCAAAAAAAAGTACGCTCTGACCCCCATAACCTAATTCTGCGTATTACTTATACAAGATACCGTAACTTTTGTAACAAACTAACTAGAAAATTAAAACAAAAATATGATAGGGAACTATTAGCTAAGTCAAATCACAACACTAAGACTCTATGGACAGCAATTAAAAAAGTAACACATTACAAATCGACAAAAACGCAAAACATAGAACTGCTTAATTCGATGTCCACTCCAACTGAATCAGTAAGTTTTGCCAACAAGTTTTTCTGTAACGTAGGCCGAAATCTAGCAGAGAACATTGATACAGTTTCTCTCTCTAGTAGCTATAACCTTGCGTGCACTCTCAAACAGACAGTTGTTTCCTCGTTTGTCCTCTTTGACACAGACCAACACGAGGTTGACAATATTATTAGAAGTCTTAAGCCAGATAGTGCTCCAGGATGGGATGGCATAACAACAAGATTCCTCAAGCTAGCTAGAACTCTGATCGTTCCAGTGATAAGTCATATGATCAATATCTGCTTTGCCAAAGGTGTATTCCCTGAACAGTTAAAACAATCAATTGTCACGCCGGTATACAAATGTGGCGAAAGAAATGATGTCAACAATTACAGACCCATATCGGTACTGCCAGCCGTCTCTAAAGTTATGGAAAAAATATTAAATAATCGTATCATATCCTACCTTAACAAGTTTGATATTCTCTCGAGTGCACAGTTTGGCTTTAGAAGTGGACGATCGACCGAAGATGCTGTATTGTCTCTTACTTCACTGATCACAAAACAATTAGACAATGACGAAAAGAGTCTGGCAGTATTCCTTGATTTAAAAAAAGCTTTTGATACGGTTTCCCCCTCCATCCTGATACAAAAGCTCGAACGCATTGGAATCAGGGGAGCACCTCTAAAATTGCTGGAGGAATACCTTACGGGACGCACACAGAGGGTAAAAGTGGGTGATTACAAAAGTCAGGAGGAGGTGATCGCGTTTGGAGTCCCTCAAGGGAGTATTCTCGGACCCACTCTCTTCCTGATTTACATAAATGACCTAATTGACCTTCGGATTGAAAACGGTCATGTGTTTGCATATGCTGACGACACAGTGGTGCTATTTAGGGGTAAGACCTGGGAGTCTGTGTTTGGGAGTGCTGAAAGGGGACTGCAGCAAATGGCACTATGGCTTAAACGTAATCTCTTAACCCTTAACTTAGAAAAGACACATTATATTTGCTTTACTAAATACAACAACACCCAGCCATCCCTTGATCTTAAACTAAAAATTCATAGCTGTTGTCAAGTCAGTACACTGTGCCACTGTACCGAAATTGCAAAAGTGTCGTATGTCAAGTACCTGGGAATAATGTTGGACCAGCGACTCTCGTGGCACCCGCACATTGAGTACATAAATAACCGCATCCGGAAACTGATTTGGATCTTTAAAATATTAAAAAATGTTGCAAACAAAAAACTAATTAATCAACTTTACGTGACACTGGCACAGTCAGTGATGTGTTATTGTATTGTAGTATGGGGTGGTGCTACAAAAACTAAATTTCTACATGTAGAAAGAGCTCAGCGCTGTCTTCTAAAAGTAATGTACAAATTACCCTATAGATTCCCTACTAGTGAGCTTTACAAGTACAGTGAGGTTTTGACTATGAGAAAATTATACATCATACTTAGCATATTAAGGTTACATAAGACCCTGGAATATAACCCTATATTACTTACTCGTAGAAAAACACACGCCGTGGTTCCTCATTGCCCAGCAAAATCCACACTTGCTAAGAGACAACATGCAGCTATGTCGACACATTTATATAATAAAATTAATAAATTTTTAAATATATACCCAATGAAAGTTTTTGACTGCGATAAAAAGATAAAAGATTGGATACATAAACTTACCTATGAAGAAACAGAATCACTATTGTTGCCTACTAATTATTAATTATGGAGTTTTTACATCATAAGTCTACACACGCACACACACACCTACACACACACACACACACAAGCACACAGAAACATTACCTAGCTTAAGTATATTATTACCTAGTTTTTTAATATAGCATGATATGATAATAATAATTGTAACATTTATAAACAAACAAGTATTGTAAAACACCGGATGGAAGAGCGGAGCCTCCTAGCACAAGTATTGATTATACTTAAAAGGAGGTGCCGATCACGAACAAAATATGTAAAAATTACTTGTTATTGAATAAATTATTTTTCATTTTTCATTTCATGTATAAAGTATTTAAGAATATTATTTTATTCTGAAATTATGGACCATAAAAATGTTTAGACAGAAAAAATAATAAAAAACTAAATACACGTGATATCTTACTACACCCCCCTCCCCTTCAAGCCTCACGTGATTAATGGATGGCCCCTAACCAATTTTACGAAATAAAAACCAGTCGTTATATCTATTGCTTTCTCAGCCAATATGAAGTCGTAGTATGTTATATTACAAACATAGTCACGTCAAAGCAAATTACAACTCCAAAAAATAAGTCACACAAAACACACGCCGATTGCTAGCCAGTTCTGTCCGCGGGGTTGGAATCAAAATTCAAATATGGCTTCACTCGGCCTTTAAAAGGGCATGATCGGTGGTAGTCGCTTTTTAATAATATCTTTTGATGTCGCCGCAAACGTTGAAGGTATTTTTTGAAATTGCAATTTGGTGCAACCCCCGGGGAAGAGTTTGAAATATATACTAACATACTTTCAGTCTACTGCTGTTAGGAAAGTAATATTTATTTTGTTGTAGGTACCTAATTGTAATATCGAAAATGGTTTAGATTATATATATATAGGTACTAGCGGCCCCGGCAGACTTCGTCCCGCCCGGCAAAAAAATGTTAAGGGTGGACAACCCTTATCACTAAGGATTATGAAAAATAGATGGCCGATTCTCAGACCTACTCAATACGCTCACAAAATTTCATGAGAATCGGTCAAGCCGTTTCGGAGGAGTACGGTAACTAACATTGTGACATGGAAATTTTATATATTAGATATTTAACATATTTATCACTGAATACTATAATTATGTTAGTCTAATAATCAGAGCTCCTGACCACGAAACCGGAGGTTGCGGGTTTGAAACCTAAATGTGTTTTCCGAAATTCAACCCTTCAGAGTGTGAAAAATCTCGGCAAAGTTTGTTTGGGACAACGTTTTTACTTTATGAAAATATAGTATAGTTATAGATAAATGAATACAATCATTTGTTATTGGCCGTATAGGTCTGGCTTGTGTCCAGGCGTTCGATGAAACTTGCGCAACCGCGCTAGATCTTAGATAGCTTGATGACGGCAATGATTTTCGGAATGAGGTCGATAACCCCTTTTATCAGTAACTAGCTGTCCGCCCCGGCTTCGCACGGATTTCTTTTTATGGCCTATGTCACTCGGGAATAGTGTAGCTTTCCAACAGTGAAAGAATTTTTGAAATCGGTCCAGCCGTTCTGGAGCCTATTCAATCCAAACAAACAAACCTTAGTATAGACTATCGAACCATCGGCTTAACTCGGGTGCTATAAACCTTCCTCTAGAATCACTCTATTAAAAAAACCGCTTCAAAATCCGTTGCGCAGTTTTAAAGATGTAAGCGTACATAGGGCTGGGATATAGGGACAGAAAAAGCGACTTTGTTTTATACTATGTAGTGAAGTGACTAGCGAGCTGCCCCGGCTTTACACGGGTGCTATCGTGATATACTATCGGATGCTTTCGGGGTATGCCATTTTAGAAAAAAATTGCTTGCACTTGTTGCCTCACACACAGCCGCCAGGTACCAGGGTCGTTCAAGCGATTATTGCCTTAAAGGTGTAACATCGCCAGCACAGTTGATAGTACATTTACGCATGTAAAAAAATTAGAGATTCGCGCGAAGCCGAGGCAAACCGCTTGTAATCTATATATAAGTGACAGACTGACAGATGTTTGACAGTTACTCGGTTTATAATTTATTTGTTGGATAATCAATCGCAGCTGTATTTTCTACTAGCGGCCCCGGCAGACGTCGTCCTGCCCGTCCGATTGTTTCGTCAAAGATCTGTCAAAGTCTTCTAACTGTCATTTAATGAATAGTAATTCTTCGAAAGGCTTCATATTTTCCCCGTTTTTTACACATTTTCCACTGTTTCTTCGCTCCTTTTGGTCACAGCGTGATGTTATATAGCCTAAAGCCTTCCTCGATAAATGGTCTATCCAAATAAAGTTAAAGACTGAACCAGCTGTTTGAGATTAGCACGTTCATTATTTATTTGTTGGATAATCAATTGCAGCTGTATTTTCATTTGTGATTCTCTCAGGCCTTTTAAAAATTAACTTTTTCAAATATTACTATCGTTGTTTGAACTATGTTACTTTGATTACGCGCCCAGCTGTTTGAAAAACTATAAAGTCGATATTTTAGTGAAGTGTCAATAAATTAACTTTCTTGTGCGTTTCCCAACTCTATTTGTGGAGAGGTTATTGCCCTTTTTATATAGAAAACTAGGCACTTTATAAAAAATAGTTTAAACTACATTTTTGTACAATTATAGGTATATTATTATACTAACGATCCGCCCCGGCTTCACAAGGGTGCTGTAAACCTTTCTCTTGAATAACTCTATTTATTTTAAAAAAACCGCATCAAAATCCGTTACGTAGTTTTAGATTTAAGCGTACTTACATAGGGACAGAAAAAGCGACTTTGTTTTCTATGTAGTGCTAGTTTAAACTACCTTTTCGTACAATTATAAGTACTGAACTATCAATTAATTTCGCTTACTAATATTGTTCCAGTTCCGACATTACTTTTTCCTCTCTATCCAAAATCGTAGTCCTCCCGCCACCAAACGCGAACTTGCTCCTTTTTTAAATCGTATTCCATTTTATATAGACTAAGATAACATCAAACAGCCACAAAGTTTAATTTTAACTTGACAAATATTAACTTGTTGCATAAAAACCTACATATATTTTTACAAATTTACTTTGACTAGGATGATGATAAAGTAAACTTCATTAAAATTTCAATGACGGCTGTCAGGCTGTCAGTTTGGTCAAAATCAAGGGCATGCATTCCATATAGGCACAATGGTATAAATGTATGGAGTGCCTACCCTGACGTGACCCTCACTGCACGCGCCTGGTCAAAATGTATGCTATATAATATATTACAATTTTCAGTTAAAATTACAAATCGTCGTTGCGACAGCAATAGCGCGTAAGAGCAATTTGCAATACCGCGTATTTACAAAAGTCGCAAAAATTAGTTGTCGCGCCATCAACTGAGTGTCTATTGGCAACCAATTATTTCTTCCTCCTAAAAAATTTATAAAATACTGATACGCAGTATAGCAAATTGCTCTTACGCGCTATTGCAGTCGCACCGACGAAATGTAATACTGCGTCAATATGAATGCTATACTACAGTTTTCAGTTAAAATGACAAATGTAATAGAACCTTGACCTTGTTGTGTTGCAACGGTGCGCCGGCGCGGCTATTCCTGGCCTCAGCCGATCGCCAATGTGGCGCACCCTAATTATTCTTACCCGGTGTCTATTGCAAAATTACGAACATTAATCTATATCCCTTCATACAAAACTAGCGGCTGGCCCGGCTTCGCCTGGATCCCTTTTTTTAGCCTATGTCACTCGGGAATAGCGTAGCTTCCCAACAGTGAAAGAATTTTTAAAATCCGACTAGTTGTTTTGGAGCCTATTCAATCCAAACAAATTATGGAAACTGTACAGAATCGGAAACGTCAGCAAATAAAATAAAATAAAAATACGCGAGTTAAATCCGTTAATAGTTGCTTCATTCCAATCAATAGGCTAGTTGCGGAAAAATACCGACAAGTGCGAGTCGAACTCGTGGATGTACCCGTAACATCACTACATAGTAAAACAAAGTCGCTTTTTCTGTCCCTATATCCCTATGTACGCTTAAATCTTTAAAACTACGCAACGGATGTTGATGCGGTTTTTTTTAATCGATAGAGAGATTCAACAGGAAGGGTTATAGTAGGGGAGAGGGGGGCTAGTACTAACAGATTTTAAATATTGTCATTTAGCTTCTCAATTTGAAAACTTTATGTTATTATTTTTATAGCCGAGTAACGGAAATTTATTTGACTTGCATATACTAAGCTAAAAGTTCATCTAAATTACTTGGATTCGAAGGGAGACGCATTTGTATAAAAAAAGTCAGCGGTTAAAACTTGCCCCGTTTCGGGGGCAAATATTAACAGCGACGGGGTAAGTATTAACGCTGGTAAACTTGTTATGATTTCATTTAACCATATAAGTAAAAAACAAAATAATATTAAAATGATAATTTATTTATTTTTTGACATACAAATGTTAAAAAAAAAACAATAAAAACTCTCAAATAACATAAATTCTTACCTACTTCAGGTTACTAAGTAATCAGTCTTAGAAAAGGCTTTTTCATTTAAAATGTAGTAGGTAATATTTTCTATTGGATTTCAATACTTCTTGCACCGCTAAATCATATACTTCTTTTACTCTTGTACCGTGACACCTTTCGCGGGGGCAAATATTAGACGGGTTAATACTTACCCCGTTCCTTTTGTTAAAACTAGCCCCCGAGGACTTTTTTGGATAAAACTAATTATAAAAAAAAAACTATAGGTATATTTAATAAAATAACACGGAAATTTAATTAACAACTAAGTAACCATTAGTTATATAAAAATCTGCAATCACAAAATCAAATAATTAAAACATTAATCAAAAAATTCGAGACTTAAAAATGTTGGCTCACCTGTATTTTTGCACCACCGTACGACAATTGCACAACGCGGAAGCCGGCGGCCAACCGACTTGTCGTGACTTGTTCGCCGACGTCACCCGAACTTATGACCTAAACGTCTTACTGTATCGTCGTTTAATTTAGTAGTTATAGACTTGTTAATACTTACCCCCGTTAATTCTAGCCCCCCTCTCCCCTACCCGTGTGAAGCCGGGGCGGGACGCTAGTGTTGGATAAAACAAAAAAAAATACGTCTTATCTATCTTATTTATTTTTTTATCATTTGTTGTTATCAACTGGGTAACTACCAGTTTTTGAGATACAGTCTGGTGACAGACAGACTGACAGCGGGGTCTCAGTAAGAGAGCCCTTTACTCCTTGGCTATGGAAGCCTAAAAAGCTACCGAACTGAAGCTAACTTTTCAAACGTAATGTCCTTGAAACGAAGAAATGTAAAAAGAATAACAAATGTTGACCTACATTATAATTATATGAAAGCGACAAGGTTAAGCTTATCTTTGAAAAATATATCAAGCAACTAGCTGACCTAGTGAACTTTTTTTTAGATTTTTTATTTAAAAAACTATAGTTAATGGTGGAAAGGTGAAAATTTTGGGTTATATGTGTTTGGAATGAAACAACTATTGACGGATTTAACTCGCGTATTTTTATTTTATTTTAATGACTTTAGCGTTAGACTATTGTCAGCTCAGTCGTGTTATGATTATGGAAACTGTAAAGAATCCGAAACGTCAGCTAATAAAATAAAATAAAAATACGCGAGTTAAATCCGTTAATAGTTGTTTCATTCCAATATGTAATAACCGCGAAGGCATCAGAAATTATTATATGTATTATTCAAAATTAATAAAAGTGTAGGATGGACCCCACCCTTATTATTTAGGGACGTGAAAAATACATGTTGGCCATAAATTTTGTGTGCATATCGGATAGATCTGAGAATCGGTCCATCCGTTTCAGAGGAGTTTGGCAATAAACACCACGAGACGAGATTTTTTTTAAGAACGAGTTATGATTTAGTTTATTTTTTCTTCTGTCTAGTGTGAATCTTATAAATTAAATTATTTGTTAATAAGAAAACAAACAAAACAAAGACCAATTTTGAATTATATGTTTACATCCCATCAAAATAGATATCACAAATATGCTACGATTATGGAAACTGTAAAGAATCCGAAACGTCAGCAAATAAAATAAAATAAAAATACGCGAGTTGAATCCGTTAATAGTTGTTTCATTCCAATGTGTAATAACCGCGAAGGCATCAGAAATAATTATATTACGAATAGCTGCTTTTCCCGTCAAAATTAGATATTGGAATTAAACAATTACCTACTACGGATTTAACTCTCGTGTATTATTTGATGACGTTTAAGCCACGAATATTCGGCTACTATTCGGTATTCTGCCTGTTCGGCCACTTTTTTTGGTATTCGGTATTCGGATGCATAATGCGTACTATTTGGCCAAATCCTAACTATAATATTATAAATGCGAAAGTAACTCTGTCTGTCTGTTACGCTTTCACGCTAAAACTACTGGACCGATTTAAATGAAATTTGGTACAAAGAAAGTCTGGAGCCTGAGAAAGGACATAGGCTACTTTTTAACCGACTGCAAAAAAGGAGGAGTTCCACGTGGACGAAGTCGCGGGCAGAAGCTAGTACCGAATAAAAGAGACGTCATATTAATCAAAATTATATGGATTAATTACCAAATTACAATACTTTTGTAAGTAAAATTATTCAGTGGTCAATTGTGAGCTTAAAACAAGCTTTCCTCATTTGTTGGTAGCAAACAATTACGCTTTTCGTTATTTGCAATGAGTCAAAGCGTATCGGTTCGTGATTTGATATCAATTGAAACACAGTCAAATACCCGCCGGCGCTCCCGTAGACACCGCCGCTTCGAGGGAGACAGGTAGGGCTGCCAGATGTCCGGTATTTAAGCGTACAGTCCGTTATTTTCGAGGCCTGTCCGGTAATAAATAAATCGCACACCTAGATCTAAAGGGATCCAACTCAAAAACCGGAAGATTTGAGTTATGCACACCATCGGATTCCAGCAAAACCCACCTAAACTAAAACAGATTTCAGCTAATATAACTCTGCTAGCTTTATTATAAAAAGTATAAATTTATACAGAAAACTCATGCGTGTATATGGACATGTTAATCAGTTTCTCGCCTCTCCTGAAAAAGTACCTTTTTTGAGTTAGCTCTCTTTAGATCTAGGTGTGCGATTAATGATCATACCGTACAATGTCCGGTATTTTGAAGAAAGTTGGTACCTACTGATCACAAGCGCCTACAAAAGTAGGCACATGAAATCACTCAAACACCTGGCAACCCTAGAGACAAGTTGAGACTTGTTTTTTCTTGTTTACGATCTCTAGCTTCCATATTTTAGCATGCATGCTGAGTTTACCTTTAAATAGTTGCTACACTCTTTTAATTATCACTACATAGTATAAAACAAAGTCGCTTTTTCTGTCCCTATATCCTTATGTACGCTTAAATCTTTAAAACTACGCAACGGATTTTGATGTGGTTTTTTTTAGTAGATAGAGTGATTCAAGATGAAGGTTTATAGCACCCGTGTGAAGCCGGGGCGGGTCGCTAGCGACCTTGCTTTATAATTATTAACTATGTATGATTTAGTGTAAGTAACTGTTGGAGAACCAAATCCTACTACTATTATAAAGGCGAAAGTTTGTAAGTATGGATGTATGGATGTTTGTTACTCTTTCACGTAAAAACTACTGAATGGATTTGAATGAAACTTTACCACAATATAGCTTATAAATCAGAATAACATATAGGCTATGTTTTGTAACGACGCGTAAAGTACTCATAGTGCGCAGACGAAGTCGCGGGCAGAAGCTAGTACATAAATACGAGTAAATAATACGGCCGAAGCGCCGAATATTCGGTATTCGGCAAAATCACTATTCGTGGCAACTCTAGTTCCGTTTAGATGCGAGTTGGTCTCACACACGATGGGTCTCGTGAAAAACATTTGTAAAATTTCAACTGGTTTCCTAGCAGGAACTATGAGATACAGTCTGGTCCAGTTTACGAGTTCTATTTAGTAAGGAAACCTAAAAAAGATCATTAACACATATTTATACTTCTATACTAATTTAATAAAGAGAAAAGGTTTGTTTGTCTGGATTGTATAGGCTGCGAAACGACTGGATTTCGAAAACTCTCATTATATTTTTATAAAATAGGGATCCGTGCGAATCCGGGGCGAACTGCTAGAAATAAAATAAGTCCTACTTAAGTAAAAGATTTATAACATGGCATTTATAAAAGTGTAGGTATACTATTACCTAAATGAAGGCCTAATCAGTTAATCGTTTCCTTTCAAATACATTTTAATAATTTCTCCCTTCGCGGTTAGTACACATTGGAATAAAACAATTATAACGGATTTAACCCGCGTATTTTATACTTTACACTTCGGAATTTCGTATCACGACTGAGCTGACGATATCCTAACACTGATTGACATTATTTTGTTTTATATATTGACTAGCTGGCATCAGAAATTATTAATAACAAATAAAAAAAATGTAATTAGGTATTTTGTTTTCAATAAAATAAATAAAATCGGGTCGCTATCGAATAAACCAATCAAGTTTATTTGTCTACTATTCTACATTGTCAACTATGAAACAAACAAACGGGACAAAAAGTCTTTGAACATGTTTAATTTTCATTACAATTTTTAATTAAATTTCACGCGAAACGCACAATCCCGAGAATTGTCATTCTTTTCTCACACAGCGGGGGCACGAGTTAATATTTACTCTACTACTTCGCACACCTAGATCTAAAGGGATCTAACTCAAAAACCGGAAGATTTGAGTTATGCACACCATCGGATTCCAGCAAAACCCACCTAAAACTGATTTCAGCTAATATAGCTCTGCTAGCTTTATTATAAAAAGTATAAATTTATACAGAAAACTCATGCGTGCATATGGACATATTAATCAGTTTTCATTAATCAGAAAAAGTACCTTTTTTGAGTTAGCTCTCTTTAGATCTAGGTGTGCGATTTGTCTACTTTATTTTAGTGTATTCTATACTAATATAATAAAGAGGAAAGGTTTGTTTGGATTGAATAGGCTTCAAAACGCCGATTTGAAAAATTCTTTCACTGTTGGGAAGCTACACTATTCCTGAGTGACATAGGAATATTTAGAAAAAAAACGGGGTGTTGCTGTGTTATGGACACGGCCGATTGTTGTACGTGAATACGTCTCGTAACGGGTAATATTTTTTAAATAAAATATTATTATTTATACAGTCCTTACTTAGCGTAATAAATTCTTTGATTCTTTGATTCCAGTGGTGTAACTGAAATTTACAATACTAAACTGTATCCCCCGATTTTGTTATCATTCGTTTTTTTGGATTGCCACGTAATTTTAAAGACGTATCCACGTCAAAAAATAGTGATCCGTGCGAAGCCGGGGCGAACCGCTAGTATATCATATCATATATATTGTAGATTAGTGGTACAATTCAAAGTAGCTAGTCGCCCTCTTGATGAGATAAATCACATCTCAGCACAGAAATAGCAACAGATGTCATAAACCGAATGTTAAGTGGTTACATGACTGGCTTAGCGGCCGTTGGGATACTAGATCGACTCTAATTAAAAAATAATGGCTTGTTCTGCGGTGAGCTATTCTGTCTTTTTTATGATAAACTATATTTTAATTTGTAAAAATATTCTTGGAATTTAATCGTATGGTTTGTTTAATAAATATTTTTTTTATTGCATAATTATTTTAGAAATTTAATGATACGGTTATTTCATAAATTAACTTTTTTTTAACTTGCTAAAATATTTTAGAAATTAAATCAGAATTAAAAATAAATTACGTTAAAAATATTATGTAAGTACTTTTTAAATTCCAGTAATAAAAAAAAAATAAGAACAGCATATTATTTATCAATAATTAAAATAACTAACGAAAATTTAATTCGCTTATGCTGCAAAAATCTAAACAAATGAAATTACAAGAAAACACAAACGCTAAAACATAAACCTAACTAGACATTACGTCTCTACAACAAAATAAATCTATTTACCTTATCAACAGCTAACGAAAAAAAACAAATTCCTACACTCGTATTTACCACAATGAAGGATGAAAACATAAAAACACCGTCTAACAGGCACTACACTTCACTCGCACGTACGGTCGCCTAAGCACCCACGGCACCCCAAAGACTTCTTGCAGAAGGACGATGGCCACATGGAAATACCTGGTGTATATCGAAGACCCGGTCCTGACGGCCTTGCCGGCGTCTGCCTTGCAACAATTACTACCCATCACAGCATACTCCCGAGCTCGCGATAGTCAGTCGCGGACTGAACGGCGGATATTTTTACCGTCGCGCGCGCACCGTTGTTTACCCGAGACACCGGAGGCCCCGTTCTTACGCGTTATAAATAAAAATCGCTTTTTTCGCTTTCCATCTGAAAATGCTTAAATATTATTTAAAATAAATCGGTTCGGTCCGTCGCTAGATGGCGCTGGAAGTACTGTAGATCGCCGATAGATGGCGCTTTGGTTTGCCGCGGGCGCCGAGAGATGGCGCCAGCGGTAGTGTTTAGCGTCATATTTATTTTTGGGTAAAAGTCTAAACCTGACATCGTTCCAAATTGTCCGCTTCATACTGGATCGCTGAAAGCAATCACGGCACGTTTAAAATGTGCAATAAAGCGACGTGCAATATTAACGGCATATTAAAACAGCTAATTTTGTTGAGATACTTGTCTCTCGGCGGATTATTTAATAATGGTTGCAGTTAGTTCTTAATATGTTAAAGAAAGGTTACTTATATTAAAGCAAAGTCATATTTTTAATAAGTTTATATTATATATCATCAACGTGAACTCAGGACGCTTCTTAAAAACTATCCGGGGTGTCCCAGGACACACCTAAAAAGCAGAACATGTCCTGGGAAAGCGGTTGGCAACCAGATCTAATATTGAGCAGTTAATAAAACAGTACCTATATTTTTTTATATATAGATAGTGGTCCATAATTACCATCAATTTTTCTAAACATAATCGAGCCTTAAATAACTAAACATTCCTGTGAATTATCAAAAAAAAATAATCTTAAAAAAACTATTAAATCCAATATGTCGTGTAAAAATTCCCCCTCTTAAGGGGGTAAAACGGGCGTGCTTACGGTGCAGACGAACTCGCGTGCAGAATCTAGTTGTGAACCCATACTAATATTATAAAGTGGAAAAATTTGTTTGTTGGTTTGGATTGAATAGGCTCCTAAACGACTGGACGATTTGAAAAATTCTTTCATTGTTGGGAAGCTACACTATTCCCGAATGACATAGGCTAAAGAAAAAAGATGATCCGTGCGAAGCCGGGGCGGACAGCTAGTAATATAATAAAGAGGAAAGGTTTGTTTGTTTGGATTGAATAGGCTCCAAAACTAGAAAAATTACGATTTAAAAAAGTCTTTCACTGTTGGGAAGCTACGTTCACCCTTAGTAACATAGGCTATAGTATATTGAAACAAGGGATCCGTGCAAAGCCGGGGCGAACTGCTAGTTGTGAATTAGCGTTACGTCATACGCATCGCGTCATCACCTGGAACACTAACGTCATCGTTACGGCGATGACGCGACCCCATAAATAGACAGTGACCTTGCCCAAACAGCTGTGGGTTTGGCCATCAGTCACTAAATAACCATTAAATGTTTTTTTCAATTTCATTTCAATACTAGCTGCCCCGGCTTCGCACCGATCCCTTTTTTATACCCTACTAGCTTCTGCCCGCAACTTCGTCCACGTGGAAATCCTCCTTTTTTGCAGTCGGTTAAAAAGTAGCCTATGTCCTTTCTCAGGCTCCAGACTTTCTTTTTACCAAATTTAATTTAAATCGGTCCAGTAGTTTTAGCGTGAAAGCGTAACAGACAGACAGACAGATAGACAGACAGAGTTACTTTCGCATTTATAATATTAGTAGGGATGTCACTCGGGAATAGTGTAGCTTCACAACAGTGAAAGAATTTTTGAAATTGGTCCAGCCGTTTTGGAGCCTATTCAATCCAAACAAAACTTTCCTCTTTATAATATTAGTATGGATCTAGACACAATTATCATTTCAATTTGTTTTCTATTCTCGTGGCGTTGTAAATGAGTTAATGACACTTTGAAATGAAACAACCATTGGTTTTAACGCGTATAGTAATCTATATGACGTTTCGAAAACTGTGCAGTTCCCATATTCGCTGACTGAACTGCTGATAGCCTAACACAGTGAATATAAATTAATACACACGAGTTAAATCCGTTATGGTTGTTTCAGTTCAATGACAGAAATGATGATAACTTTGCTGCATTGTTTATAGAACAAAGTGACGTCAGAGTGCAGTGGTAGGTGAGCATATCACTGATCGTGAAGAATTGTGTGTAATTGTGTATTTATGGTCCATTAGGTAACCATTAATAGTCCACATTTCTCCAATCCCTACTAATATTATAAATGCGAAAGTAACTCTGTCTGTCTGTCTGTTACGCTTTCACGCTAAAACTACTGGACCGATTTAAATTAAATTTGGTACAAAGAAAGTCTGGAGCCTGAGAAAGAACATAGGCTACTTTTTAACCGACTGCAAAAAAGGAGGTGTTCCACGCGGATGAAATCGCGGGCAGAAGCTAGTATTTTGATAAATGACCTTATTGAATCTAAATATTTTAAGAGTGACCTAATACCCTATGGGAATGGGCTATTTTTAGCCTGGTTAGGTATTAATATTATTTTCTTTGCTAAACTATGATTCATCAAGAATATTATGTTAGTGTGATGAACAAAATACAAATCAATTACGATTCGTCTGTAAAAAGTAGGGTACTTGATACTGGTAATAAACTAATCATATTTTTTTACTAGTCAACATTTTTTTAAGTTCTAGTTCAGGCGTTTGCCAATTTGCGACAAAAGTAATTGCCAATTTGTGGCAATATTGGTTGGCGATTTAGTATCACAAACGGTGACAGACAGACGGATGTACAAATTGCTTTCCCCTAAGGGGGTTACCAATCACGGGATCAATTCAAAAATGACAGTCAAAATCTAAAATGAATGCAATCCAAAACTAGATTTCTGTGGAATCATTTCAGCGCCAAAGAGAAAAAGGGTTAGGTTAAAAAATCTCAGTAAACGAATCGTTTGAAAGTGTAATTAGTTATTTAAATACTAGCTTCTGCCCGCGACTTCGTCCGCGTGGAACTCCTTTTTTGCAGTCGGTTAAAAAGTAGCCTATGTCCTTTCTCAGGCTCCAGACTTTCTTTGTACCAAATTTCATTTAAGGCCTATTAGTTTTAGCGTGAAAGCGTAACAGACAGACAGACAGAGTTACTTTCGCATTTGGGTGATTCCACGGGCGTTTCAACCGCCGTCAGTCCTTTGCCATAAATATTGAAGAATTAAGCTACAATAAGATTTAAACTCTATTAATTTTGACGACAAGTGCGAGCGCAGTATGTCGTCGCATCGAAACGTAATTCTTGTTGTAGCTCATTTCTTCAATATTCAGGACAACGGACTGACGGCGGTTGAAACGCCCGTGGAATCACCCATTTATAATATTAAGTAGGGATGATAAAAAAAATCGAAGAGCCAGTTGAGTCACAATTAACTTGTAAAATTACCAGCCCTCAATCTGCGTAGAGCCAGATTGTCTTTCAGCAGCCTTTGACATTCCGTTCAAGAAATTTTTTGGCGCCTTTTTGGCGCTTCATCCGGTGTTTCGCTCTACGCCAGGGCCGGCGCTGAAATTACTATTATGAGGTTTATTTGCTAATGAATTATTTGAGTGTCGCTGACTACGTGGGTGGATGCTATGTCGCTTCCTGACAAGCTTGTGTTGTTTTTGACACTAGTTCAAACAATATTGCTCAGAAATAGGTACTGCTAGTTAAATCAGTTAAAAGTCTCTATATGTGTATCATTAAAACAATTAAAATATAATATTTTTTGAAATTAAACAACTATAATAGATTTAACTCGCGTTTTTATTTTATATATGCTGAAGTTTCGAAAACTTTACAGTTTCCATCGTAGCACGACTGATCTGAAGATAGTCTAACGCTAAAAAAGCAAGAAAACTTCAGAAATTATTAAACATTTTTGTCTAAGTACGTATAGGTATATTATAATTTCTAATGCCCTCGCGGTTATCATACATTGGAATGAAACAACTTTAAACGGATTTAACTCGCGTATTTTATTTTATTGGCTGACTTTTTGGAGCCTTATAGATTCCATAATCGTAGCACGACTGAACTGACAGTAGTCTTATAACGTCAGCCAATAAATGGGAGTTAAATCCGTTTAAAGTTGTTTCATTTCAATCTATACTAATATTATAAAGCTGAAGAGTTTGTTTGTTTGTTTGAACGCGCTAATCTCAGGAACTACTGGTTCGAATTCAAAAATTCTTTTTTTGTTGGATAGACCATTTATCGAGGAAGGCTTTAGGCTATATAACATCACGCTGCGACCAATACGAGCGAAGAAACAGCCGAAAACGTGTAAAAAACGGGGAAAATAACTATTCCACGCGGACGAAGTCACTGGCAGAAGCTAGTGTATAATAACCGCGAAGGCATCAGAAATTATAATGCATTAACATTTCACGTCAAGTCTTTGTAAAACAATCTTTCTTTTCAGTTACAGATCAATATTATTATTCGGTGGATTGTGTTAGACTGTGATGCGTTACGATATAACCCAAACTTTATTACGACGAAACAATTAAAGAATCCATTAAACTTTTATTTGTATTTTTTCCGGGAAAATAGTGGAATAGATTTTTTAGCGTTTTCAAACGCCGTTATTGTCGTCTAACAAACATAATATGTATTCATGTAAAACTTCAAAATTATATCAAAATAATATAGCTTGTGGACTTTGTATTGTAAATGTGTAAGTGTACACCTACTTATGACTTTGACCATGTTTTTTTTTTGCCAGCACCTCCTTCGATTTGACTTAATGTTATAAAAGTTTAATGACCTTCAAAGAGACGCCAAAATATACTTAGTAAAACATGCTACGGTATCACTAAACTAAAGAACAAAACTGCAAACGTTTTAAGAGGATTGTGAACCTGTTAATTTTCATACAAAAGGCGATAACGTTTTACACCCAGTAAATATAGTTAGATATATAATTTTTGGATATCTATATATAGATTTTTAGATGCTAATAAATTTTAGCGTAAGCAATATTTCTCAAAAATCAAAACATATACAAAAATTATAAAAATCTAACTATATTTACTGGCTGTAAAACGTTATCGCCTTTTGTATGAAAATTAACAGGTTCACAACCCTCTTAATACGTAAAAACAAAAAAAAATCGCATAATATGACCCTCACGCGGACCACATTCAGCGAGACATTGAAACGGTGGCACAGACAGTCTCAAAAACTGACCGGATGGCTGAAACAAAAACCCGTTGTAGACATCGCCGTCATGTCCCAAATAATCAGTTGAAACACACGCCGGGTCGAGTGTCCCTTGTGCAAGCCGCTGCTTCCTGGTTTCCTATATGTATTTATAGTGTACATCGCCATTTGGAAAATAAACAAATACGCCGGCTGCGCGCGCGACGCGCCAATCCCGACCCTATCCCCCCGCAACAAGCACCAACGTACACAGTCAAATCCCAACGCACCGAGGAATTCTATCTTAATTATTATTCACAAACGCAAATCACTTCCCGGTTCGCACATAAAATATGAACGCACGAAAGAATTTCACTTGTTTTTTGCATCACAACCGAAACTATATGACATGGAGAATTCTAATTATAATTAATTACCATTCGTATAGGAAGGGCGGCGTGCCGGCGGGCAGGGGGAGCACGAGGGCGGCGGGCGCTCCGGGGGCAGCTCGCACGGTCTGCGGGCCGGTCGCGGGGAACGCCGGGGGCTCCATAGGGCTCCGGTGCTGTCCTCTCGGGCCGCGCGCGTCCGCCCGTGTGCGCCCGCCGACTCCCGTCGGCTGTTTTTCTATAAATAATCGGGAAAAATCTGACGACCGGGAGAAATTCGTACGAAGCAAATATTTCGCCAATTATATGCGCCTGGAACGAGAATATAGGAACAGCTGTTCGGTGGTACTCTGTATTTTTGGTTTGTTGATACTCCGTGGAATCACTCTTGATTGTTTTGGACAAAACTCCATCTAAAATATGACGCGCTTGCTTGCTTCTGGACTGAAGATAACTGACATTATCTTTACGTCACGGACTTAGTTTCTCTGATCGTTATACTTACTTAGATTATCATTGTAGGGGAAGGTGAGGTATAATGATCCCCTTAAGGGAAAAAACTTGACTTCGGCTAAAAATGAAAGCAAAATCACAAGATTTCTATTATTAGAGCTAGTGAATTTACTTAACTTTGTAACTGCATACTTATTTTTTATTATATTTATATAGTTTCTTTGTACAAGAGGTTTTTGTAAAAGTTTAGTAAAGGATCATTTTATACACACCGGTGTACAAAATGATCCCTGGGGTAGGGGTAATATGATCCCAGGGAAATTTATACCATAAGTTACTCAATATCAGTTAAATAAAACACTCACCTGTTTATTTTAACCATATTATGTATTATTCATAACAGTTTAAGTATTTAAGCAAGTTCCACAAAACTTTTCAGAGATCTCTTTTTTATAATTATCTTTTACTCTACTCTTTATGGTTTTGTAAGGCATACCACCAAAATTGGCTTGAAGAATCAACGCAAAAGGCATCTAAACCCTTTTGCATTGATTCTTTAGGCCAATTTTGGCGATTAGTCTTATGTTTATAAATTCTCGGTACTATCTGTATAAACAACAAATCAGGGATCATTTTGCCCCAAACATCAAATTCCAAGATATCGATCAAAACATAATTTTCAAATACCGCGTGCGGAGATCGGACATTGCTTAAATATTAGCTGACTTCTATTAATACCCGCAAATTAAACAACATTTCAATAAACACGAACATGTAAAAAGTAATGAAAGTTCAAAAACAGACTTTCCTTAGATCAGAGCCACACTTTTTGATTATTTTTTAATAAAATCACGCCAAACGCTTGCACCGCCTTGACTCTCGGAGAGGCAACTGGCAGGGGTGCGGGGCACATGTTTCAAGCGCATTTGGATATATGGAACTAGTTGTCTTGCCGGGGGATCATTTGACCTCCAGGGATCGTATTACCTCAAAGTCCCTATCTGTATTCCTACTTACCTAAACTTAATAAACTCTTCTACTTACCTTTAGCACATTCGTTACCTATGTACCTATTATCCTTGGTATACAGTTCTGGTCTGATGTACATTTTTAATATTTTATTAGGTATGTAAGCGATTCAAGATTATAGTAGTTTACAAAATCTGTAGGTACTGTACCTATTTCAAAAACCTCCCCAGGAAAGTGGTCAATTTTCGTCAAGTGGTCAGTTTTCGTTCGCGTATGTCAATTCCATACAACTTTGCATTCATTTCGATCGATTGCTAATAATAACTGACTCTTGTCTAATATATATACTTATATAGCCTAAAGCCTTCCTCAATAAATGGTCTATCCAACAAAAAAAATTTTGAATTCGAACTAGTAGTTCCTAAGATTAGCGCGTTCAAACAAAAAAACAAACTTTTCAGCTATATTAGTATAGATAGATAGTATTATAGGAAATATATATAGTATATAGGTAGTATAGTATAGTATAATAGTATATAGTATAGTACTTATAGTATATATATAGAATAGATAAAGTCAGTAACTGTGGAAGTTTGTTAAAAAGGTGTTTTTACTTTTGGCTAAAGTGTGTTGAGAAAATGATAGGTCCTACTCGTGTGGATTGATAATTATTTACTCGGTTCTCTTACAGCCGAGGAATATATCACTTCGTATGTAATTATCAATCTAACACACTTGTATAAAACGTACCTATTATTAAACGTCATTGGAATAAAAAAAGTTAAATAAAGACCCCCTATAACTATTTGTGCTGAAAATAATTTTCGTTAACGTATACTTAATTCTTAAAATTTCATGATAAGAAACATAAATTATTCATGTTATAAACCAACGTTTTAAATTGTGGTTTGCATAATTCAAAATTTTGCGTTATACAGTCATAATCACACGGCTACGAACATGGGATGTGTAAAGCTTTCAAAACGTTTTATTATTAGTTTATTAAAATGTATAATCGCGAAATGTCAGAAATTATTACAAGTTTTAATTTAGATTGTTAAGAACTAATTTTAAGCGGCGTTGCCATTATAATTAACTAGCCTCTGCCCGCGACTTCGTCCGCGTGGAACTCCTCCTTTTTTCAGTCTGTTAAAAAGTAGCCTATGTCCTTTCTCAGGCTCCAGACTTTCATTATACCAAATTTACAGACAGACAGACAGACAGACAGAGTTACTTTCGCATTTATAATATTAGTAGGGATTTATAATTATTAACTTGTAATAAAATACTAGAGTTAAATCCATTATAATTATTTCATTCCAAAATGTTGCCATTTTTTGCGCAAAAAAATGTAGTGTAACTTTGCATAACACTGACCTGACATTGATCTATATAGGCGACCTACTAACCACATCACAGTGACCTAGAAAACAGGTGTCAAAACTCCCCTTAATAAGCGGGGCACTAAAGTGTAGTACTCACTAACGGTAACATTTCAAAAACACCTTCGTGTGAACACGGCCTTACAACAGCGCCATCTAGCGAGAGTTGCAGACAGCGACATCTAACGGGTAAAAGAAATTCACTTTTAAAAGTACTAAAGGACCTTTGTAAAGCCTAGTGTTACTTAGGACTTGGTCTGTAGTATGGAAAACATTAACTAGATGGCATTTCAATGTATTTTAGTGCAGTATAATAAATTAAGATGGCGGTAGTATCAGTACAGCTTTCGAAATTGTGATGCTACGAATAGGCACACGACAATTTTTAAAATTCTCTTTTAACGTATAAAATGATATAAATCTATACTAATATTATAATAAAGAGGAAAGGTTTGCTTGTTTGGATTGAATAGACTTTAAAACTACTGGACCAAATTGAATAATTCTTTCACTGTTTGGAAGCTACACTCCCGAGTGACATAGACTATTATATTTTGGAAAAAAAATATGGATCTGTGCAAAGGCAAACCGCTAGTCTTATATATATATATATATATATAAAGGAACTGATTTATCAACGAAGAACCTAAACTATAAGGGTTAGAAACTTGACATTTTTACAAGGTTTCCTGTAATACGTAGGGGTGCAGCACAAGAAAATATTTTTGAAAATTATACCCCGGAGCCGCAGGCGCGTACAGTGAGGGCAGCGTAAGTATGGCGCCTGGTAGACACACTATACTACACTAGTGACACTGTGCCTGGAATGCACGCACTTGCCTGAGGGTGTAAAATAGGAGGGCGTAAATAATTAAAAAACCAACAGAATTGTGACCATTTATTTCTTATTCAGAATTACATCGTTGAATTACATCTCAAACATGCTTCTTGGGACTAGACCTAGACATTTAGGCTACCCTATCCCTATAGGTACATCGATCTGGAACACACATATTCGTTAAAATAACCGACAAATGAGATTCTACAGTGAGTTAAAACGTCGCTTAAACACAACTGGAATGCATAATACATAAACTATAAAAAAAACAACATATAAATAGACACGATGACTTTTTATAAAAGTAGATTATAGAAAAATAATGGATACGTATTTTTTTATTTTCTTAATTAACCAAAGCACAAAGATAAGCGCTTCAAAAGTTCGCGAGCGGGGTCCCGTGACGTCACATCTCGACACAATTTTGTGCAGGCGTGACGTCACGCGCCATCTCTGCGGATAATTGCTAACGTATCCAATATTCTTCAATAATCAACTTGAAGAAATTAGTAGAATTTCGTTTTTTTTACTCAGTCATCATCCCTAAACAATTCGAGTAATATTTGACATAAAAACAACATAAGTTAACAAAAAAAATACATTACGCCTTTATATAGGACATTTGGTTATTTTGTACACCAACCGTCCTATACGAAGGACGTTCGGTGCAGAGGTCAATGACGTGACGCGACTTGACATCGTCACCCAACTTGATTATTGTCAATATTTAACTGAGCAATACATTATTGCATGGGGCTCCGATTTTTCTAGGACGCGTCACAAAATTATTAGTATCATTTTGAGCGACAAACGACCGTGAGCTGTCAAAGATGACAACTGACAAGCGGCTGTGAAATGGCCTTATAAAATCTTCGAGTTATGTGAATCAATCATTCGAAAGATTCTTACACAAGATGGCGCTCGTACTTGATTTACAAAATGGCGCCTGCCGCTCGAAGGGTTATTGGACTAAATAAATTAGACCAAATTTCCCTTTACACTGAAAATGACATAGTAAAATTGACAGAAATATTTTAAGTAAATAGTAATAGAAGATATTTTTTCGAAATTAGACAATTTCTAAATATCCAAATCAAAAGTCTTATACAATACAAGAGTGTACAAAACGCTTCAGGAATACAGCCGTAAGCGTATAGCGCGAAGGTCGAATTTCAATTGGCATCAGCACGCCGAGTAGAAATAGTAAAGTCATCAAAAAATCAGACTAACACAGTCTATATATCTTACATTAGTATAGGAGAACAAATAAAAAGCACCGCTGTAAATAAACGAGATAACAATGAAAAATAATAAAAAGAATATCTATATATATATATATAAAAAAAGGTAACGAAAGCTTTGGTGTGTCAAGCTTAGTCTATCTATGGGGCTTACATCCTAGTTGCAGACAAAACTCTGGTATCGTACATAAAGGGTGCGTTCCACTAAGCGCCCGCAACGCTCGTGACAACCTCTGTATCGTTCCACTTAACGCCCGTGGTCGTTGCGAGCGATGGCTCGACGTCATAGATGACGTCACTGTTCGCGACCACATCGCGCCCTTCGCCCACTAAATATTGGTGGGTCGGAGCGGGCTTTCGTCGCTCACGATGTGCGTTCCATCTATAAACATTCGCTTACAACGCCCGCGGTGTTTTCTCGTTAGTGCAATTTCAGCGGTCGTGGTCGACGGCGTTAAGTGGAACGTACCCAAAATATCGATAATCTCTATCCGACAAGTCTTAGTGTCGATACGCAATCACCAACTAATACGATACCGTTCATTTTGTCTAATTACCTAACACGTGACTCGAGCACGGACAGAATAGGCCGAGTTTAAACCACGGCCCGTGCTTTAGACGCAGCAAAAAATATTTTATAAAAAATATCTTTTTCTTTCTCTCTAACAGGCAATCCAAGACACATACTAGGTACAAGTGGGGGGGGGGGGATTTAAACAAATTATTTGAACCAACGGACCCGGCAGTGGAGTGAAATCATTATTTTCATTACTAGCTTCTGCCCGCGACTTCGTCTGCGCACGATTAGTATTTTACACTATATCGTTATAAAATACAGCCTGTGTTATTCTGATGTATAAGCTATATTGTGGTAAAGTTTCATTCAAATCCATTCAGTAGTTTTTACGTGAAAGAGTAACAAACATCATACTTACAAACTTTCGCCTTTATAATAGTAGTAGGATTTAGAACTGAATACTGAAGCGCAGTTGGCCAGCTAATCGGCCTTCACTGCAAAACCGGACGGGTGGCGAGGGTTTAGGGTTTTTAGCCCTGACCGACCCGAGAGTGAAATCATGCTTGAAAAGAAATAAGCTGTTTTAAATCCGGATGTAGTTATGGATGATTTTACGGGAGAACTAGACGGCGGTTTATACGCCTGTGAAGGGCTATGTAGCAGTCCGTATTGCAATAAAATATTTTTCTGTTCTCCGACCGGAAACTTTCCCAACCAACCAACTTTCTGGCCGCTGCGCTAAATGAAATTTCCGCTTTCTGGCTTCGTCGAACAGAAGAATAGTATACTGACCTCGGGCAGTAAAATAAAAAAGCCTCAGATCACATTTTTGTCAACCTCGGCTTCGCCTCGGACGACAATTACATGTGATCTGAGACATTTTTTATTTTATTGGCCTAGGTGCGTAATGTACTATTTTCATTAATAATAACATAATAACATTTCGATTGATGGATCGTATTAGTTCAATACCATTAGACTTTAATTATAATGATATTTTGCGCGGAGGCTCGAGTCCTACTATCTCAATTTTTTTACTCTTTTTAGGACAAAATATCATTAGAATCTTGTCGGTTTGTCTGTATGGATGCACTCCTAATCCGCCGGGTACCGGGTGGAATAAAATGCACACAAATTCGTTTTTCATGGACGTCAATTAATTAGTACCGTTAGAAAAGAAAATTTAAATAAATTAGGAATACATTAAATTTTTTCAATTGCGTATAAACTTCCCATATTCGCAGCCGACTGACCCGAGAGAACTCTAAAGTTTACACGCGAGTTAAATCCGTTATAATTGTTTCATACAATGTAATAACCGCGAAGGCATCAGAAATAGTTACATGAGAAATTCTTAATATGTTGTAAAACATACAATTCTAAGTAGCAAAAATGCCAATAAATAAATCAAAATACTGTAAAATAAAGACGAATACACAATTAAAAAAAAATCTAGACAAAATAGATTTTAGGCCAGCTAAAATACAAAATTAAAATCTTACATCTAATTATTTTAAGTACAAATAAATATAATAAAATTATTAAACCAGTATTTTTTAAGCGGCATTTGTTATTTATAATTTTTCTATACCATTATATTTGCGTGCGTTTGAATTAAAAAAATATATATATGTTTTCAAAAATGTGATGAAAAACTAGAAAGAATTTGTGACAATATATAGGTAACAAAAAATACCTAAACAATAATTAATTAAAACATAATCTTAATAAATTAATTTCGAAATATATTAATCTGGCAAATAACACTAAAAAAGTAAATTTAAATGAAAATCTATAATTGTGGAATGCTTGTTTCAAATTAAATAGCTCGCTATTACTTTAAAAAAAAAGTAAATATATAATACTAGCTTCTGCCCGCGACTTCGTCCGCGTGGAACTCCTCCTTTTTTTGCAGTCGGTTAAAAAGTAGCCTATGTCCTTTCTCACGCTCCAGACTTTCTTTGTACCAAATTTCATTTAAATCTGTCTAGTAGTTTTAGCGTGAAAGCGTAACAGACAGACAGACAGACAGAGTTACTTTCGCATTTATAATATTAGTAAGGATAATATGCAAGATTCTTTTACGTCAACATTAATTCAATATATCTGTACTTTTGATTACAACATTGAAAATATTGTACAAAATAATTTTAATATTAACACAATTTCTTGGGCAAGATTTATTTTCTCACATATATATATATCAACATAAAGTATTATGTTATTCTGTGTGTTTGTTTGCGATGATCAAATCAAAGACGTCACATGAAAGAAGTTGACAAAAAGTCGATGACATTACAGAACCGCGTAACTCACAGAGCATCAAAGTTAAATAAATATTTTGGAGCCTTTACAGATTTCATAATCGTAGCACGACTGAGCTGGCAATAGTCCTATGCTAAAGTCTATGATAAGCATGCCATTGTCAGCTCAGTCGTGCTACGATTATGGAATCTGTAAAGGCTCGGAAACATCAGCCAATAAAATAAAATACGCGTGTTAAATCCGTTACAGTTGTTTCATTCCAATGTATAATAGCCGCGAAGGCATCAGAAATTATTAAATAAATATATTCTTTGTTGGTTTCGCAGATTCGTAAAATCATCGACTCAAATTCGAGGGTTGATTACAAAACTGACCTCCGACAACTACGGATCGAGTGGGTAACACATTCAAATATTAACGCTACACGTAATTACACCCTATTCTAAATTACAACGAAAATAGAAATATTTTTGTTCAAAAATGCACATCTCAGAATCACACCAATAATTTGGGTCATAATTGGTCAGTAGGATTCACTTAAAAAATAAATTATAAACGAAAAAAAAAATGAGATCCATCCAGCTTAAACCTTAAGGGATCACATGGTACTACTAGGGGGGGTTAACTATTCTACAAAAAAATACTTTATTTTATTCAGACACCCTTTACACATACTCGAAAATAAAAAGGTTACCCCGTGTGTATATGCAAACATAATTTGAAGGCTATAAAAACGTCTAGATCGTCTTCAAACGAATTCAATTGACATGATTTGAAGTCAAATTAATAATCAATAGCGAGCTAGCTCATACCAAATCACTATCAAACAATATCTACAATAAGATAAGGGTGATTCCGCGGGCGTTTCAACCGCCGTCAGTCGGTTGTCCTGAATATTGAAGAAATGATCTACAACAAGAATTACGTTTCGATGCGACGACATACTGCGCTCGCACTTGTCGTCAAAATTAATAGAGTTTAAATCTTATTGTAGCTTAATTCTTCAATATTTATGGCAAAGGACTGACGGCGGTTGAATCGCACGTGGAATCAAACATAATCAACGAAAAAAATTAAAAAAATAACCACGGGGGGTGTCAATTCTCTAAAAATGAATTTGTTTAAACTTGAGCTACCTCTGGAACAAAATTGTCGTTGACCGGTTGTTTAGGAGCGTTGCCGTTGGCCTCCACTGATGATTTCGTGTCGTCATTGTTGTTAGGTGCGTCATCGACCAGGGTGATGGCGGGCTGCGGTGACTTCTCCTCGTTCAAGTTGACCTGAGATCAAAATGATTCGTTCAATCATTTACCTGTGAGTGAATGTCTTGTATGTACTTATGTATGTTTATCCTTTGTTAAGTACCCATACTACGAGCTCGTACAAGCTTTGCTTAGTTTGCTAGTACCAAACTCATCAATTGGTGTGAATCCAAAGATATTTATTTATTTACTAGCTGACCCAGCGAACTTCGTACCGCGTACACAGTTTTTTTTTCTTTTTTTTCCCTGGAGTTCTACAAACATTTTAAAACTAAAATCAGCCAAATCGGTTCAGCCGTTCTCTAGTTTTAGCGAGACTAACGAACAGCAATTGATTTATATATATATAGATTTCATTGATATGTCAGACATAAATAAATCTTTTATTGATCTTATAGTGTCTCTTTTGACGATTAACTGCGCGCACTTTCCCTATAGGGTAGGGGCAGAATAATTGAGCTGGTATATTATCTAGATGAGAACCCGGATTATTTAGCTCGCATATTTTATTAGTTTAGCATAAGACTATTGTCATGCTACGATTATGGAATCTGTAACGACTCCGAGATGTCATCCAATAAAATAAAATACGCTAGTTAAATCCATCTAGTTGTTTTACGCCAATGTATAATAACCGCGAAGTCATCGGAAATTATTATAAGTAAATTTAAGGGTATATAAATATTTTTCTAAACTTATTGCTTTTGTCCAAATTACTATCTTCTATACTCTATACTAATATAATAAAGAGGAAAAGTATGTTTGTTTGTTTGGATCGAATAGTCTCCTAAACGAATGGACCGATTTGAAAAATTCTTTCACTGTTGGGAGGCTACGTTCACCCTGAGTGACATAGGCTATATAATATGTAGAAAAAGAATAGGGATCCGTGCGAAGCCGGGGCGAACCGCTAGTTTGAATATAATTTGACTGTATGACCCCCTACTTGTATAGTCACCTGTGTGTCGCGCTTCTTCCGCCGGCGGTGCACCGGCTCGGTGTTGGCGTGCAGGCAGGCGCGGCCGTCGGAGGAGGACGAGGTCTGCCGCTGGTACTTGAGAGACTTGCGGATGCCGCATCGGCACGACTTCAACGCCTTCTCGCGCCTGCAACAAGTTTCAATAATGCTTATTAGGCTAATAAGCGGGCGCGTGCGGTGAGGGTTGCACATGTACCGCGCCGGGGTAGGCATTCCATACATTTAATAAATTCTCTTTTAAAATTATTGATTTTAATGAATTTTACAAACTCAAACTCAAATAATAATTTATTCAGGCTAAGCTCTTATAGGCACTTATGAATGTCAACGTTAAAATTAATACATAACTGAACTGACTATTTCAACTATTAAAAAAGCTAAAACCAAAAAACAAAAAAATGGGATTTTAATGAAAAAAATCAAATTAATCGGATTATTATTATTTTAAAAACAAAAATGTTATTTTTATCAACCTCGCTAAGCATACATAGGCGCGAAAGAGCGACTTTGTTATATCCTACGCAAAATGCGACAGTAAAAAGCGACTTTGTTCATTCCATCCTACGCAAAATGCTCGTATCAAAACGCGAATTGCTCGTGTCAAAACGCAAAATGCTCGAGTCAAAACGCAAAATGCTCGTGTCAAAACGCAAAATGCTCGTGTCAAAACGCAAAAGGCTCGTGTCAAAACGCAAAAGGCTCGTGTCAAAACCCAAAAGGCTCGTGTCAAAACGCAAAAGGCTCGTGTCAAAACGCAAAATTCTCGTGTCGAAACGCAAAACTTTTTTTCTCCTATATTTTTTTTTAAATGCAATTAGATTAGGTACATACATATTGTAATTTGTAGATAATTTATACTTAAGTGATATTGTAATATAATATTGAAAAAAATTATACCTCATTGAGTTTCTTCTCGAGAGGTTTCTTTTTTGCTGAATCGAAAAAGAATATTAACACATGACATTCACAAGTGCCTGTAAGAGCCTAGCCTGAATAAAAAAAAAATATAAAAAAAAAAAAAAAAAAAAAAAACAACTCACTCAGCGACAGCCGTCTCCCGCTGCTCGAGCTGCAGCCTCACAGCGCACACCTCCATGTACAGCTCGTTGGCGCGCGCCAGCTGCCTCTCGTACACCTGCCTGATGTCGCGCGCTGTCTTCAACTCCTCGCGACGCTGCACGCTCGCCTCCTGCACGTGGACCGGGGAGGTCTTCTCGTTCCTTAAGAATAGATAGTAGCGTTAGACTATTGTCAGCTCAGTCGTGCTACGATTATGGAAACTGTAAAGAATCCGAAACGTCAGCAAATAAAATAAAAATACGCGAGTTAAATCCGTTAATAGTTGTTTCATTCCAATGTGTAATAACCGCGAAGGCATCAGAAATTATTAGATAGTAAGATTTCGCAGGTTATAGTACACTAGCTGCCCCGGCAGACGTCGTCCTGACCGTCAGATTGTTTCGTCAAAGATCTGTCAAAGTCTTCTAACTGTCACTTGAATAGTAATTCTTCGTAAAGCTTCATATTATTTCAATATTTTCCCCGTTTTTTACACATTTTCCACTGTTTCTTCGCTCCTATTGGTCGCGGCGTGATGTTATATAGCCTAAAGCCTTGCTCGATAAATGGTCAATCCAACAAAAAAAGAATTTTTGAATTCGAACCAGTAGTTCCTGAGATTAGCGCGTTCCAACAAACAAACAAACTCTTCAGCTTTATAATATTAGTATAGATTACTGCAGCCGCCGGGAAACAGGCTCTGCGCAAGCTATAATGGACTATAATAACCGCGAAGTCATCAGAAACTATTGTAACGAACCAGCTTCCGGCTTCGACTCCGTCTACGCCCGTTTTACCACTTTAGGCGTGTAGTAGTATTTTTAAGCAGTGTTATCATTTTATGCGCGAAAATAACTTGTAGCATTGAAAAATAGTGCCCTGGCCCCTGACATTGATCATATCGAGTAAAACACTTATTTGTATTAATATATAATACTAGCTGTCCGCCCTGGCTTCGGATCCCTTTTTTATATAGCCTACGTCACTCGGGAATAGAAAAATTGGCGGCAGGAGTACAGAAGGTGACCTGTAGGTTTTGATTCCCTTGCGAGTGTCGACAATTACCTTAAATATATTCTTAGGTGCCTTAGATATAATTTACCCTCTCGCCCGTCAACAAAATCCTAGCCACGCTCTCGATGTGACATTATGGGGGTGGATCTTCGAGCGTTTGAGACGCCGTCATTGTCCTCTACATCTATATTTAAGAACAGAGTCAATAAGTAACAAAAATTTGAGTGCTATTATCCCCCGGTACTGTTACGAATACTATTTCAATCGATACTTAATAATATTATTTGCAAACATTATAGATATAGATGTAGAGGACAATGACGGCGTCTCAAACGCTCGAAGATTCACCCATGGAGACTCACTTGGTGAAGAGCTGTTCCATGCTCTCCCGCACCTCCTTCTTCCAGGCGCCCTGCGTGGCGCTGAAGGTCTCTTGGGGCATGTCCACGAACTCCTCGCCAGCTATCTCCAGGTGAGCGGTGATTATCCTGAACGGCGGCCTGACAAACAAACAGAAGAATAAATATAATGATATTGTGTACTAAGACGAGAGTAGAAAAAATGATACTCAGTAGGACTCGAACCCACGCCCTTGCCTTTACTAGCGGCAGCGTGCTGACCATTACACCATGAGAACCCACTAATAAGTCTTCGTATTTCTCTACTCCTTCAATTCGGACTTGTACTTTCATTGTTTACATGCGATTTTTTCTAATTTATATTTTTTCAAACAATAACTTTCAATCGACCGCCGACAATAGTACATTACTGCCGCCGCCGGGAAAAAGAGGCTTGCAGGCTGAGTGTATATAGACGTATAGTGTTACGAGGCCTTCACGGCTAGGCATGTATAGTGATGAGAAGACCAACGCCATGTAGCTATTCAAATTAAAAAGAAATTCCTTCCCGGCCAGCAACGACATATTTCCCGGGCGCGTATGACGCACGTAAGGACGATATTGCATTGCATGTTTGAGAATAGCACATTACGCACCAAGGCCAGTAAAATAAAAAATGTCTCAGATCACATGTAATTGTCGTCCGGGGCGAAGCCGAGGTTGACAAAAATGTGATCTGAGGCTTTTTTATTTTACTGGCCGAGGTCAGTACACTATTTTTCTGTTCGACGAAGCCAGAAAGCGGCAATTTCATTGAGCGGAGCGGCCACAAAGTTGGCGCTTTCCGACCGGAGGACGGAAAAATATAATACTGACCTGTTCCTCGGCACGCGGGTCCAGCACTGGTTAAGCAGCAGCTGCATGCTGTCCGGCACGGTGGCCGGCACCGGCAGCGAGATCGTGTCGGTACCGACGCCCCACATTATCGCGTGCGTTTCCATATTCTTGTACGGCACCTGCCGTCACACAAACAAAATTTAATTAATTTGTTATTTGGTGATGCCTGCGGTTATTAAACACTAGCTGTCCGCCCCGGCTTCGCACGGATCCTCTCTTTTTATAGTCTACTAGCTTCTGCCCGCGACTTCGTCCGCGTGGAACTCCTCCTTTTTTGCAGTAGGTAAAAAGTAGCCTATGTCCTTTCTCAGGCTCCTGACTCTCTTTTTACCAAATATCATTTAAATCGGTCCAGTAGTTTTAGCGTGAAAGCGTAACAGACAGACAGACAGACAGACAGACAGAGTTACTTTCGCATTTATAATATTAGTAGGGATGTCAGTCGGGAATAGTGTAGCTTCCCAACAGTGAAAGAATTTTTCAAATCCGTTCAGTCGTTTTGGAGCCTGAAAAGGCTGAATAGGCTCCAATAGGAGTGGACCGATTTGAAAAATTCCTTCACTGATGGGAGCTACACTACTCCCGAGTGACATAGGCTATAGAATATTTTGAAAAAAAAAATTAGGGATCCGCGCGAAGCCGGGGCGGACCGCAAGTTATTACTATAAAGTGAGTACACACCTCTTGGGTGAGCAGTTCCCACAACACCACGCCGAAGGACCACACATCGACGCGTTCCGAACACGGCTCGTGCCTTATCACTTCGGGAGCCATCCAAGCGACAGTCCCGGTGAAACTCATTATGGCGCTTACGTCGTTCCACTCGCGACTCGTGCCGAAATCGCTCACTTTCACCACCAGGTTGTCCGCTATGAGGATGCTGAAAGGTTAGAAAGGGTATGCAAAATATATGGGTATGATTGATTTTAAAAATTATGTGTAAATCCATACTAATATTATAAATGCGAAAGTAACTCTGTCTGTCTGTCTGTCTGTCTGTTACGCTTTCACGCTAAAACTACTGAACCGATTTAAATGAAATTTGGTACAAAGATAGTCTGGAGCCTGAGAAAGGACATAGGCTACTTTTTAACCGACTGCAAAAAAGGAGGAGTTCCACGCGGACGAAGTCGCGGGCAGAAGCTAGTGCAGTATAATTATGAGGTTGTGATGTGAGGATGGACATAATACGTCGATTGATAAATCGTAGTAAATATTTTGAAGCGGAAAGTGACATCTATCGAACGATTAGTGATAACTGTAGAGTTAAATGATACATAATTGAGTTTCATGTCGTTTCTTCTCAAATGAGGTTTCTTCGGATTTAATAAATATACTAGCTTCTGCCGGCGACTTCGTCTGCGCACGATGAGTACTTTACGCGTCGTTACAAAACATAGCCTATATGTTATTCTGATGTATAAGCTATATTGTGGTAAAGTTTCATTCAAATCCATTCAGTAGTTTTTACGTGAAAGAGTAACAAACATCCATACATCCATACTTACAAACTTTCGCCTTTATAATAGTAATAAATATATTTTCGATTTAGATTTTAAGTTATCCAATCGTGCGTGGTAAGCGCTGTAAAACACTTCACACAGATGGCTCGGAAGCGACATTTCACTTGCAAAGCACAAAGGAAGTATTAGAAAACTTCGTCTTTTCAAGAAGATTTTTTACGAAATTGTGGTCTTCCGACCTTCAAAAGAGCTTCTAAAAGTTGAAATCTTATATATAAAAATGAATCGCAAAATGTGTTGGTAAGCGCATAACTCGACAACGCCTGGACCAATTTGGCCAATTTTTTTTTTAAATGTTCGTTGAAGTCCAAGGATGGTTCTTACGAGAAAAAATCGAATAATTGCCGGGAAAACACTAAAAACAGCCCTTTTCTTTTTCCATACAAACGTTGTCTAACTAAAGTTACCTAATTTGAATTTCGAACGGGCAGGATGACGTCTGCCGGGACCGCTAGTTAAATAAAAAAATAATGTTATTTTGATTATAAATCATCAATGAAAATGAGACATAAGTATTTTTACCGATTTGCGCACTACACGTATGCAAAACCATCATATCTTTATACCAACTGACGGGCAGAATAAAAATCATTCTCTCTACAGTCTCCACCCAGTCAACCGCGCTAACCTTTTTCTTTTTTTTTTGCCCAGGGGAAATCCATCATGGATACCATGCAGCCCGGGGGAGCTACATGGTTATGTCAGACTCTTACTGACTAAAACCCCTGGGGTGTTCCGTCGCTCGCTATAGGCAAAGTCACGAGGACGCTCAGCACTTTCGCGACTCTGCTAGCGTGTGCCCTTGCGGACCCGTCTCATGTTTGGGAGTAGGGCGTATCTCTTACCCACTCTCTACTCGTTTGAAGGCATCCTGGAACACTAAGAATGCCTTCAGTCACCGCTAACCTAACCGAACCTAACCCAACCCAACTCACTTAGGACTCTTCAGGTCGCGATGTATGATCTTGTGGGAGTGCAGATAGGACATGCCGTTGGATATCTCCTTGGCCCACTTCAGGATCTGCTTGGGCGCGAAGCAGGCGCCGCTGTGGAGGAACTCGAAGAGTGGCCCGTACTGGCAGTACTCCATCACCACGCAGTAGCACGGCGGCTTGGTGATCACGCCGCGGAAGCGCACTGCGCATGAGATGATGAGAATAAGTTGATTAGTGAAGCTTCGCGCGGATGCAAATCAAGGTTGATATGATGATAAATCATGATTTTTATCAAGTGATTTAAATAAAAAAACAATAATTTAAATCAAGTGATTTAAATAAAAAAAAGCAATTATTTAAATCAACAAATACAGATAAGGAAAGGCCTGGTTCGGTTCCACCTTCCTTTCCTTAAGTTAAGTTTGATTGCTATTTTTCTAAAAATACTGTTATTAAATTGTTGATTTTGTAATTTAAGTTAGAATACGTTGTTTTAATCTCGTTAAATAACATAACTGACAGTTTAATTAATAAAAAAAGGAAAGAAAATGAAAATAATTGATTTTAATCAGATTTATATCAAATTAATTGGATTTATTATGATTCTGACGGATATGCTTATCGTGCACAGACAAGCTTGGGATTCTCTTAATCAAAGTTTCTAACTCTTATAATTTAAACTTTATGCCATGCGTTGATATGTCAGTCACTAAGTCAGCTTCTCATAATGTCAACACATTAAATACGCACAGGACACGGTGGTAATAGCTTATTTCACCAACAAGCAGGAAGGCGGTGGGGGGGTCAACTAATCAGCTCACGTAATACTTGAACGCCGCCACTCACCTATATTATCGTGGTTCAGTTTCCTGAGATGCTTGATGTCGGTCTCGGCCTGGTCCCGCAGCTTCTTCACCGCGACCATCTCACCCTTGATCTGGCCCCCGAAGATCACCCCCTGGGCGCCGGAGCCGAGGTACACCAGGTCCGTGATCGAGTCGAACGGGATCTCCCATTTCTCTTCTACAAACAGAAAAGAAAACGAAAATAATTTCTGATGCCTTCGCGATTATTAGGTAAACATTGGAATGGAACAACGATTAACGGATTTAACGCTAAAGCAACTTTAGCGTTAAATCAGTCAGCTCAGAAGTGCTACGATTATGGAAACTGTAGAGAATCAGAAACGTCAGCAAATAAATTAAAAATACGGGAGTTAAATCCGTTAATAGGTGTTTCATTCCAAAATAACTTCTACTAGGTACTTTCGCGATTAGTACACATTGGGGTAAGAGTTAGGTACTATTGTCGGCTCAGCTACGAATATTCGAAATAAAGTTTTCAAAAAGTCTAAAAAATAATATTAGTGAGTTTTTTTTTCAAACTGAATACTGAAGCGCAGTTGGCCAGCTAATGGGCCTTTACTGCAAAACCGGACGGGTGGCGAGCCTCCTGAGAGGAGGCTTTCGAGCCTTTAGGTTGGGTTAGGGTTTTTAGCCCTGACCTGGGGGTCAGGGAGGTCAAGGAGGGGGGTCGCGGTGTTCAAAAAAGAATTATATATTACATCGATTGTTACTCTGCGCCAGTCTAAAGTAATTCGCCCAAGCATATTCTGATAGGATAAATTTTTAAAACTAGCAAAAGGATAGTTTCTGTCAATTAATAATTTAAAATTAATAAATAAAAAACACCTGAAACAAGTCACGCCAATTGTATCCTAAATTAAAGAAAATACATTTAAGACATCCAAGACTTAGATATACAAAATGGTCCTTCAAACATCTACTCCTCGCAGGATTCTAACCCGCGATCCTTTCACGAGGTCTGCGACCACTAAACCAACTAGACATAAAAATTACGTACAAAAAGATATTTCGCGCAGCAAATTAACAAGTCTTTTTTGTAACAAAAGAAAGCACAGCTTTGACGCACACAGAACTTCGCTATAAGCGAATAAAAAAAAAACTGAAAATTAATCAACGAGGCAAAACCAATATTTCGAGTGAAAAATCTATTTGTAGTTTACTGAAAGCCTTAAACCTAGGCTACATTCGCTTTGCAATAACGCCGATTTTCAACTGTATATTAAAGCGGTTAAAGTTCATTTTCGCTTCCAGATCGCACTGAAATGTTTGACGTCATCGGTTCATGTATTAAGATTGTGTATGTGTGTGCAATATAAAATGTAATTTACTTTTATTTTATATATACACTAGCTGTCTGCCCCGGATTCTACGGGAATAGTGTAGCTTCCCAAAAGTGAAAGAATTTTTCAATTATGTCAGTCGTTATGGAGCCTATTCAATCCAAACAAACAAACAAACCTTTCCTCTTTATTATATTGGTATAGATAGCAAAAACTGCAAGTCTGCAAAATATATGTAACAAAACATTCGCTTTAGAGCAAACAAATTCATTTATTAATAATTGACTTATACATAAGATTTAAAAAAAAGTTTAAATGTTAAAAAAAAAGCTTAAGGTACAAGTGCTTACTATCATTGTCGACTCTTGCTACATCTAGGTATAATGATTGCAAATAATATTAAGCGTCAATTGAAAAACTGCACGCACCAGTACCAGGAGACAATTTCAGTTAACTTTAGCGTTAGACTGTTCAGCCCAGTCGTGCTACGATTATGGAAACTGTAAAGAATCCGAAACGTCAGCAAATAAAACACGCGAAACCTTTTAAAGTTGTTACATTCCAATGTATAATAACCGCGAAGGCATCACAAATTATTAAAATACGCGAGTTAATTGCGTTAATAGTTGATACATTCCAATGTGTAATAACCGCGAAGGCATCAGAAATTATTAATAACAGTTAAGTTTTTTTTCTAATAATTCATTCCAGTATGTCTCTTCTACTTATTCATTCTATTCTTAGATATAATGAGACGAGCATAAAGGCGTTTAAAACGCTCCATGATCCAGAGGTCTCTTTCCTAGAAACGCGTAGGCGGTCGCCATTTTCAGATAGAAAATATCTGTATTTGCTAAGAGAACCCTGCTATAAATACTTACAGTAAAAACAAATGTCTTGTACTCTTTATTAAATCTTTCCCCTCTATCTAGACAAAATAGGTAAAAGTAAGTATCGAGATAAATTTCAATTTTTTACATTTTCCTACTAAATATATAGAATACATAATATATAGAAAAAAATCATTTAAAACAAACCAAATCGGGATAACTCTTATATTGTTAAATATAGATAACTAGTGGTCCCGGCAGACTTCGTCCCGCCTGGCAAAGAAGCAATGTAGCGGCATTAATCAATCGATTTGACAGCTGTCATTGTTGCGTTTTGTTATACTATTTTTAACAAAAGAGCTAAATATTTTTTTTTACTGGATCGGGATGAAAAGTATCCTATGTTCTTTCTGAGGCTCCAGACTTTCTTTGTACCAAGTTTCATTTAAATCGGTCCAGTAGTTTTAGCGTGAAAGCGTAACAGACAGACAGACAGACAGAGTTACTTTCGCATTTATAATATTAGTAAGCATATAGATAATTTAATTTAATTTCTACATTAAATAAACATACATAAATAAGTAAAATTAAAAATACATTAAAATCCTTACTAATCCTTACTATCCTTACTAATATTATAAATGAGAAAGTAACTCGTGTCTGTCTGTCTGTCTGTTACGCTTTCACGCTAAAACTACTGGACCGATTTAAATGAAATTTGGTACAAAGATAGTCTGGAGCCTGAGAAAGGACATAGGCATACTTTTTAACCGACTGTAAAAAAGGAGGAGTTCCACGCGGACGAAGTCGCGGGCAGAAGCTAGTTTACCATAAAAGGCTCAGCATTTTGCAACACGACAGTACATAATACCTATATATACCTATCTACACTAATATTATAAAGAGGAAATGTTTGTTTAACTCACAAAGTGTAGTTGGAAGCACGCTGCCGCGCCTAAAGGCATTAGTGCGAGTTCAAATCCAATTGGGGCTCAATATTTTTTCAATTTTTTTTTTGTTAAACTTTGTACAAATATCATTAAACCCTTATTATAATTAAAAGTTTCAAGCTATCCCAATCGTATCAAACCAAAGCAAAGGTAGTATAAAAATAACATCTCATAACTTAATTAAACTTTCGGTATTAAAATATGACCCAGTTCCTGGAGAACTGGAGGCGTTCTATTTCCATCTTTAAAGCCCGTGCGTGTAGGTTGTTAATCGATTGAGCTTTAAATAGCTCGCCTCCGTTACACCTGGGCGCCAGTGGTACGGTAAAAAAAAAACAAAAACGTGTCCTTATCAGGGTTCCGTAGTTAACATGTTCACAGTCCAAGTATACTTGACAGTGTGTCTGTCTCGAGGCTTTAATGATTTTACGAGACCCGACTTAAAAAAAAACAGAAACAAAAACAAATATGTATTTTATATATATAGAAAACTAGCTTCTGCCCGCGACTTCGTCCGCTTCCTCCTTTTTTACAGTCGGTTAAAAAGTAGCCTATGTCCTTTCACAGGCTCCAGACTTTCTTTGTACCAAATTTCATTAAAATCAGTAGTTTTAGCGTGAAAGCGACAGACAGACAGACGACCCGACACGGTCTTGACCGATTTTCTGTATTTAGCAACAGATTCGCGCGTACAAAGTAACTAAATTTATTAAGATGACAAGTTTTTTTAAATTAAAATATACAACTAGGTAAGTATGTACATACTATGTTACTCAAGGTGAATGTAGCTTTCCAATGGTGAAAGAAATTTTGATCTCGGTCCAGTCGTTTTGAAGCCTTTTTTAATCCAAACAAAAAAACCTTTCCTCTTTAATATCTATACTAATATTATAAAGAGGAAAGGTTTGTTTGGATTGAATAGGCTCCATAACGGCTGGACCGATTTCAAAAATTCTTTCACTGTTGGGAAGCTACATTATTCCCGCGTGACATAGGCTATAAAAAAAAGATGATCCATACGAAGCTGGGGCGAACAGCTAGTATTAGTATAAAACTATAAATATAGATATACATAGATACATGAATATGCCTCTAATAAAAATCCCAAGAAATAAATAAGTTCTAGCGGCCCTAGAATCTAGCTCTATAACTCTAAATTGATAATAAACCTGAACATACATAGTAACATTTTTAACTTCACATTCCTTGCAACACAAGAATGCACCTTAACACTGCACTTTTAAAGCATGTTTTCAAATGCCATAATGTTAAAGGTTAATAAGCCATATATTTGCAGTATCCGCAGTTTACTGCCATGGCTGCAATTAAGCAACCAGAAATACTTTAAGATGGTTAATTAAGAAGTAATCTTTAAAATTACTTAACAAAGCAGAGACATCAAGCCGAGAACATTTTTAATATTGTTAATTATTTCCGATGTCTTTACGGTAATTACAAACTAGCGGTTCGCCCCGGCTTCGCACGGATCCCTATCTATAGCCTATGTTACTCAGGGTGAACGTAGCTTCCCAACAGTGAAAGAATTATTAAAATCGGTCCAGTAGTTTTTGAGCCTATTCATTACAAACATACAAAAATAGGTACAAATCTTTCCTCTTTATAATATTAGTATAGATTGGAATGAAACAACTATTAACGGATTCAACTCACATATTTTATTTTATTTTATTTGCTGATGTTTTGGATTCTTTAGTTTCCATAATGGTCAACTGACAATGTCTACAAATAAAATAAAATATGCAAGTTAAATCGTTAAAAGTTGTTTCATTCCAATGTTTAATAACTAATATTATAAAGAGGAAAGATTTGTACCTATTTTTGTATGTTTGTAATGAATAGGCTCAAAAACTACTGGACCGATTTCATTCTTTCAATTTAATTCTTTCACTGTTGGGAAGCTAGTTCACCCTGAGTAACATAGGCCATAGAATATTTTGAAAATAATTAGGGGCGAACCGCTAGTGTTTAATAATGTTATTAATTTAAAAATTTGTTGATAAAGACATGGATATTCTTTACCACATATTACTATGTAGTAAGTGCTGAGAAAGTTATTGGTAAATTTTCTATTAGATATAGTCCTAATCATTTCTGATGCCTTTGCAGTTATTTGACATTGGAATGAAACACACTTGCCTATATTTTTTACACTGAAGTTTCATAAACCTTAACCAACTGAGCTTGTGATACACACTACAGTAATTTTAACAGAAAAATGTTAATTCCAAAAATTACTTCCTGCCGAGTTTTTTACTGCAATTTCTCAGCAATGGTGGTCTATAAAAACCTCTAGTAGGTAAGCGAAGAATGTTAAATTTTGTCATTTCTATAATAAGGTAGTTAGCACAACGTAACATTACAACATTACTTTATCGCTAGACTCAGCTCAGTCAGGTATGAATTTGGAAAAGGTAATATTTTTGAAATGTCAACATAAAAATGGGAATATTCAAGTTAAGTCTATTATAGTTGTTTTATTCCAGTCTTCGATAACAATTGTAAACATATCTTTGTTTAAATTCAAATAAATTGTCACAATTGTATCTAAATAATTATACTTTAACTGTTTCTTAAAGAGCTATTTGAGATATTTCAAAGGAGAGGGCAATACAATATTATGAAAAGCAATTGAATATTATTCTTACTATACTAACAATAATCTTATAGAAACAACTATCCACATTAGCAATATCAAAATTACAAAAATGCATAATTTTTATAACTTACTGGGCACTAATTTCTTCTCATCTGGCACAAGAGATATTTTTTTGTCACAAAATAATTTAGTAAGCATATTAAACATTTTAGCTTCGTGGAACCCACTTGTTGTGAATACGCGACCGCTAAATGCAGGTGCAAGGTAAGCACTGAAGGCTAGTAAAAAGGACAGGAGATACCTATTACCTAGGTAACCTATATGAATCTGAACGCATTCCCGGGACCCGCCAGGTCAAGGGTCGCTCGAACTGACCGAAATACCCAACACGCCAATATACACCCAACAAACACAACGCAAGGACGATATTCCCGTAAGCTGCGTGATAATACAAAATCAATCGTTGCAATGATGCCCCGCGCAACCTTGCAACCTGGAGGTCTATAAATAAACAAACCTTTAGTTTGCTTCGGCTCCGGCCGATTGAACACCGATATGACCGAGGAGAAGCACCCCATCACGCCATCCATCCAGAAAACCTTTTTCTCAACATCGGGACTCCGTAACTGCACGTCCTTGAAAGCTGCATCTAACTCGTCAAGGCCATTGTTCTCCATGTTTGAGCACAGTTCACACTTCAGTTTTATAATAATTAATTCATAAGTTTATTATAGATTATTAATTTTCAAAACAAATTTAGTGTCCCTGCACCATTACAACCACACAACTACGATTGCACGACCGATCGAGCACAGCGTGAACATAAAGTCATAAATGCTTGTCTTACTTATGAGATTCTTGTTTGAGTTGTCTATGGCTACTTGTTAAATATTGAATATAAAGCTATCTATGCACTTGCAAGCAAACTAAGCGCTGAGCTTAGATACTGCCCTTTTACCGCCAAACAAAAGGGGATTATTATGATTTTATAATACTGTCTTTAGAGATTTGTTCGTTTGAGATTCCTATGAAATTAATTTACCATGAGATATATTTAGGAACAACTACAGACCGAATTAATAGATTAAACGCGTAATATTATGTAAAATAATATCAATAAATCGAGATCAATTATTCAGTTATTTCACGAGTAACAGTTATTCACTCAACATAGCTCTAAAATTAATTATTTAAAGTATCTAAATTATTTCCTAGATAAATCTGGAAACAGTTCTAAGGCATTTTTTGTTACATACATTTAAAACAAATGATAATAGAAAAGGAACAAGGATCACATAAAGACAAATCTGCAGTGCGTGAGATTACGTTGTAATGTTATCAACTAACTATGACCACGTTGTTTTTTAAACAGGAAGGTGGTATAAGTAGTTAGATATTCTATTAGGTAAATAATATACACTTACGGATGAGTAAACTTTCGTAAGAGACACAAGCGGTGTTAATTCTCACAGTTTACTTCAAGATGTTGCCAAAGCCAGACGTATTACTACTTTTATCTTTAGTTGTGGCCTGTCACGGTTCAAATAATGTAAAATTAAATAACATATTATTTAATGGTGAATACGAATTTATAGATTTGTCTCATCCATTTGACAATAATACGATTTATTGGCCAGGTGGTCAAAATTTCATATTCACGAAGAAAACAGAAAAAATTAATGAAGATGGATCATGGTAAGTGTTATTATGAAATATGTAGATAAAGATTTAATTGTAGTAGTGGTAATATTATTTTTATTCTTGCCACACGCGATAGAGATAATTGGAAACCATGTAGCAAATAATAAAACAAAATAAGTACTTACAAGTAGTTAGGCATAGTGTGAAGGTGGGAGAACGACCACTTCCGAAATCGTGCACAACCAATAAAAAAACCATTTACAAAGTTACTATTAGTATGATATAGCAAAAAAGAGTTTGTTCAAAAGTTTCCCTAATCGTTCAAAAATATTTACAGTGTTCAGAAAAGCAGTTTCCTTTTCTTTACATATACATTATGGAAATTGTATAGCCATTTTTTTTATTGTACACTAGCCATTTGCCCTGGCTTCGCACGGTTCCCTAATTTATTTTTCAAAATATTCTATAGCCTATGTTACTTAGGGTGAACGTAGCTTCCCAACAGTGCAAAAATTTTTCAAATCGGTGTAGACGTTTTGGAGCCTATTCAATCCACACAAACAAACCTTTCTTCTTTATAATATTAGTATAGATAATACAATAATATATGAGAAATGACCTTTTGAACTCAGAACTGATAATTCACTGACACTATCTTTAAACATGCTTTCCTATCTAGTCAAAACCAAATTATTCTTGGCTATATTATATAAATAATATCGAATGTTGAGAAGCTACAGTAGTCCCGAGTGACATAAGCTATAAAAAAAGACGATCCGTGCGAAACCGGGGCGGACAGCCAGTATATTAGTATTAATAATATATTGAGTATATTTTTTGTAGGTATGCCGCAAATGATTTCGCAGCAGCTGAACATGGGGGCACTCACATCGACGCTCCTTACCATTTCGATAGGAACGGCAGACACGTTGGTGAAATAAGTTTAGAAAAGTTGATTTTACCTCGTAAGTTTACCATTTTAAAAATAATTTTCTGATATGCCTGAATTAAGACAAGTCAAGATAAAGAACACGTACACACACACACACACACACACACACACACACACACACACACACACACACACACACACACACACACACACACACACACACATATATATATATATATACATACGCACACACGTCAATATTAAACAAGGTTTAGCTTATAATTATGTTTTGTAACAATTAAGTAATAATATAATTCAAAGCAAGTAAATAATAGAATATTATTAAGGATGAATATTGTTATGTACCTTAGAGAATATATACCTACTGGAGTACGCTTCGACAGGCGTTCCCCTCTGCCAAGGTATAAGATAAATTATCTAACGCGTTTGTAAAAACTGTTTTCAAACAGGTCACTTTGACAGTGTCACAATCGATATCGAAGAGAAAAGAGCTCCCGTAAAATGCCTAACTGCGCTATAATAGGCTGCAAAAATAGATCGAATATATCAAATATACAAAAAGACGGAATTACCTTTCACCTGTAAGTATTTCTTTGTTTGTTTATTGTTTTTTTTTCAAATTTCCAATTTCGTAAATACCACGCGAGAAGCATCGATTGAATTTGATTGATGACATTTATTCGTATAAAATCGTTCAGAATTTTTTATGATAGTCTATGGTCACCATAGACTAATTGGCACACAAGCATACAAATTTCGTAAAGTAGTTTACCCCATACTAAGCGTTAAACACTTTGAAATAAAGGCGATAATAGTATCCATGATAAAAAAATCTGTTCAGGTTGGCTAGTGATGTACTTGCTGGACAATATAAATTTCGATGACTTTACGAGTGGACGTACATTTCAGTATTATAATTTTATTTAAATATATTTACTTCTTTATAACGTGCTGAAGTATTGTATACACTCTTATAACCGACTACAAAAAAGGTGGTTTTTAGTATGCCCTTATATTTTCAGTACATACTTATATTTAATTGGTTTACTTTAACATTTTCTAGGTTTCCTAAATGTGCGGAATTGAAAAAGGAATGGGCCGCAGCTTGTAACAGATACAAATGGACCCCAACACGAACTAGTACTATTTGTTCCAAGCATTTTGAAAAATCTCATTTTTTAAATTTGTCAAATGGAAGGCGTAATTTAGTCGATGGTGCTATTCCAGTTTTTTACTTACCAGTTAGTAAATTATTTCTATTTTCTTTTTGAAGGTACACCTTTTTTATTCTTCTTTCGTACATTTATAACTACATGCAGTTTAAAGTTTAAATAAATTATACCACTGATTTATATGTAATTTTGTCTTAATTCCCTTTATTCCGGTCACGTTGTAATGATTAATTTTATTTGTGTTTATAACTACTTTTAGGACACTGATGGTAAAATACTCGTTCAAACAACCTTATCGAGTAATAAATCTTTCAGAAAAAGTAAACTGATTGAAGAATTACAGTCAGAATCACATCAGGCAATAGTTAGTCATAATATTTTATTGTTTTTTTTTATTTTTTACCAATTATTCGTTAATGTACTGTTAATTTATTTCGTTTTTAGAGTGCTCAACTTAAAGGAACTTCTAATGATGCTTCTATCGTAACGAGTGATTTTGAATTGATTGATTATAATAATCCCACTCCATGTACTAGTACACAACAGGAAAAAACGAGTATATCATCAATAGAACTATCACCTCGGAAAAGAAAACTTGCCAATAAAGTAACTTCACAAGCCAAAAAGATTAAGTCACTACAAGCAAAAACTCGTTATTTAACAAATAAAGTCTTTACGTTAGAAGAATTGTTGAAAAATTTAGACGAGAAGTCACTAATAGACAAAGAGCAAAAACAAATGCTTAATAATATAGGCGTCGAATCTGCCGAAATTTTTAAAAGACAATTTAGTAATAGTAAACAAGGAAAAATAACGCATGCAAAATTTTCTCCTCAACTAAGGTGTTTCGCATTAACACTTCATTATTATTCTCCTAAAGCTTATAATTATGTTAGAAAAACGTTTGGGACAGCATTACCGCATCCACATACTATAACTAAATGGTATGCGAATGTCGATGGTCGCCCGGGTTTTACACAGGAGGCATTAAATGCTGTAAAATTATTTAAAGAAGCCAATCCTGATAAAAATATTTTTTGTTCTTTGGTTTTTGATGAAATGAAGATAAAAGAGTTTCCGGAATGGGAAATTCTCACACAACGCCATTTCGGTCACGTCGATTATGGTTTCGATAATGCCGATGACGGCACAACTAATGCCACAGATGCCTTAATTTTCCTATTGGTAGGTATTAATACCACTTGGAAAGTACCCATTGGATACTTTTTAGTTAAGGGAACACCTGCGAAACTAAAGGCTCAATTAGTTAATACTGCTTTGCAACTAGTTCATGAAACCGGTATTGAAATAAAGGCTTTAACTTGTGATGGCACAAAAACAAATATAAGTATGGCTGAAGAGCTTGGTTGTAACATGGACTCACAAAACTTACAAACATCATTTGTAGATTCAGTAACAGGTCAAAAACTGCACTTTTTTTTAGATCCATGCCACATGTTGAAATTGATTAGAAATACATTTGAATTTTATAAATTTTTTTTTGATAGTTCAGGTCAAACAATTAATTGGAACTATATAATAAGTCTTCACAAACTTCAAGAGGAAGAAATGTTTCATTTGGCAAATAAGCTACGATCCAACCATATATATTTTAAAACTAAAATAATGAATGTTCGTCTGGCCGCTCAACTTTTCAGCGGGAGTGTGGCTGATGCTTTAACGTTTTGTGAAACGTATCTCAACCTACCTGAATTTAAAAATGTCACTCCAACGGCACATTTTCTAAAAAATATCAATGATGCTTTTGATATACTAGATTCCAAAACACATGGATTTGGTTTTAAACAAGCCATGAATATGAATAACTACGAAAAATGTTTTGAGAGATTAGATGTGGTAAAACAGCAAATAATGAATTTATCTGCTGACGTTATAAATCGTAAAAAGCAGGTCGAACGTGTGAGTATCCTCAAAAGTCCGCGTTATACGGGATTTTTGGGTTTCATTGTTTGTATAGAAAGTGCAAAATCATTATTTGAAGATTTAGTACTAAATTCTAATACTGGAATGAAATATCTCCCTTTCCATAAAATAAGTCAAGACCACATCGAAATAACATTTTCTAATATTCGAAGCCACGGTGGTTACTTAAATAATCCAACAGCTCGTCAATTCGAGTCAATATATAAAAACTTTTTATTACACAAAAATCTCATCCAAAATGTAAAAGGGACAAATTGCATCCCCTTAGAAAAAATCAGTATTTTGAATTGTTCCTCAGCTGTAGAAAAAATCAATGTTACTTCTTCATGTACTCGTAAGGAAAGCGTAGAACAGCTAGCAACAGTAAATATTGAAGAAGATTTAATTGACTTGGAATGTCAACTTTATATTTCGCCTTTTGGAGAAAAAGTGGTTGAGTATATCGCAGGATATGTAGCATTTGCCTTATCCAAGAAGATTAAATGTGATCATTGCATCAAAGGTCTATTTGGAAAATGTAATGATAAAAGTTTAATTTATTTTAAAACAAAAGGCTACTTGGCATATGCCTCTGACTGTGTGATTTTACTCTGTCGACAATGTGAGAAAGTCATAAGATATGGGCTAATTGATCAAAACAAAGTCCATCCCAAATTCTCAACAAATTTTATCGTAATAAAAAGCTTATCTCACTTTATAGGACAAGACTTATTTTCAAATATCCAAAACCATGACTCTGACACGATTGTTAATCACAAGGTGGAGCTGTCGCGTGCTGTCATGGCAAAATATACTAACACTAGACTCAAATATCTTGCCAAAAAGAATGACCCGCAAAATTGCATTCGGCACATTTATAGCAAACTAATCCATTTTAAAAACCAGTAGATATTACCCCAGCATAGACAACGAGTTCATTTTATTTTTTGGTTTAGTTAAAAATAAAAATTTTAGAGTCAAAATATTTCATACTATACTGTTGTTAGTTTTGTAGTTTTTAGTTAGTAAATTCTTCTTATTCTTATCAGTATTTGATTGTATCTTATCCTCAAAAAAATAGGCTCATATCAGCTAGTTAGCTATACAGCGAGAAACTCCTGTCTATTATTTTTATGTTAGACATAATAGGTAATGTTATTGTTTTAAACATTTTATTTGTTTTCAGAAATTTGTTGAATTATATTGTTACGTTTCATTCTATAATAGTTTTAATTAAAAAGAGGTATATTACATATATTAAATAAATAAATTGGTTGAACCGCTTTTTTATTGTCAATTATAGATAAATATATCGACAACGACTTAATCAAGCACTATGTAATCGGTTCAGTTTGGCTACTAATACATTTCAAACTTGTGTACGGATACGACGTTTATAGTCTTGTTTTTGCTAGTGTGAATAAATTCCGCCTAGTGTTGACAGTTTCTATTAGTATGCGTGTGTAACGATGAGAATTATTTTTACATCAGTGTGCAGTTTTTTGTATGTGTTCCTACCTCGTCCCCCGCTAAAATTGGCTAAAAATTTTGTATGACGAATAGTGTCGAAGCGGACTCCAGTTATCTATTCTCTAAGTTATGTACTACTGTCCGGATATATAATAGTTTTATGTTTGTGTTTGTAACAATAGCCTATAGTGCAGGTAATTGTATACTATTCAGTGGCTTTCAAGACCGTATTGTAATAGTTGTAAATAGCCTACTTAAGTACTAGATTGATAAATAACTGCTTTTATGTTTCAGTAATAATAGTCGATGTCAGCTCCAAAGTCAATGACGATCCTAACTTTGTTCTCTACAAACAACATATGGATTATATGATGAACAACAACTTTGGGAAGCCTTGTGTAGTTATTTTCAAATTCGGATGGAGCAAATTTTACACGGATAGAAGGAAATACTTGGGGATAAATGATTTTAACTCTACCTTAAATTTTCCAGGTTACACTTTTTTTTTTCAAGTCTAAAAAGTACAATGTATTTTTGTATTTATGCTTATTTTAGTAGCTTTATCTAAATTACAATGTCTATGACACATAAAATAATCCCAGACTGCAAAAAAACGATCCACTTTTGATTATTTTTAGAATGAATTTAATTATATTAAGGTTTTTTGATTAATGTCATTATTAATTTTATAAGCTACGTATGAGTCTGAATTGGAAGGAATAATATTTCTAATTTCAAGTTGGACTGCAGCTTTAGGCCAATCACACTAAAGTATTTTAGGACTTTACCACGCAATGTTTACTTAAGTAGGTATATCAAATTTTATATTTTACCTAATTATTTTCCAAATTTCAGGTTTAAGTGCAGAAGTAGCAGAATGGATTGTCAAATCGTACAAAAACGTAGTTGGTGTGGGCGTAGATGTAGCTTCCGTTGACCCTGGAAGTAGCACAGACTTTCCTGTTCACAAAATATTATATTCTGCCGGCCTTTATGGAATGGAAAATGTCAATCTAGATAGACCTGTACCAGGTATAAAGCTCATCTAAAATCAATCTATACCTCTTCTATACTAACATTATAAAAAGGAAAGGTTTTTTTGTTAGTTTGGATTGTATAGGCTCCAAAACGGCTGGACCAATTTCAAAAATTCTTTCACTGTTGGGAAGCTACACTATTCCCGAGTGACATAGGCTATAAAAAAATGATGATCCGTGCGAAGCCGGGGCGGACAGCTAGTATTATATAAAATGAATCTCATGTGGTCTTGCCATTACGCAAAAATGGCTAGACCGATTTCATTGTTCTTTTTTTTTGTTTGTTATGATGAGGATTAGAAAATAATAAATTAACTTTACGAATATACTAACGTAATACCAACATCTCAATGACAACAACTGTCAAATCAGTTGGTCAATGTAGGTAGCACTGCTTAGATGGGCAGGATGACGTCTGCAGGGATCACTACTTCATGATAAATAAAAGGCGTCTTGAAAATAAATAATGTCTTGTGAAATAATGCCTATTTATTTCAGAATATGGATGTACGTCTATAGCACTTCCAATGAAAATAAGGGAAGGTACCGGAGGACCCTTGCGTCTTGTGGCCATTTGTCCAAAACAGACCCCTACACGTTTTTGAACAAATCGGTACGGTGGTGATGATATTTCGTAACGATTGCAAATGTAATCCATTATTGTTATTATTAAATGATTATTGTATTCAAAGTTTAAAATTATTTTATTTATGACCGTATTATAAAATAGTCTATTTAATAAATATAATTGTTTCGAATCTTTTATGGTTTAAGTGCTTGTTATTGCTTGCTAAGGAATGGCAAGTAACTAAATATGGTACAAAATTACTCTGTGACATGTATTTGTTCATGAATTCTAGCTTTAACGGCTACCATAGACAAGCAGTAATCTGTTTGACAAGCGACGTCAACAGTGCAAGGGGCATCCTGGGTACAAAGCCGACTCACATTTAGGTTTTAAATTACAATTTAATCTAATTTAAGTAACTAAAGTTTGATTTATGCATATATTACAGTAACAAAATCGAAGACGGCTCTATTAATTTCTCAGAACATTCACGTGTTATTAAGTGCCAGCATATGTGAGTCGTGTAAAAATGGATAAGAAACTCGCGTTATTAGAAATTTTCGCCGCCTATAAACGTTGGGTGATCAATAATCCAAACGTGGTGGCAGAAGTGGAGACTGTGGCGACATGGTCGTCTTATTTCGTCGCGGGGAAGATCAATAAATCGCCTATTGTTTCAGAGCTAGTGTTCTCATTGTCGAAGCTTTTGTCTTTGTTCAACGATAAGTTAATTCGCGAGGCTTATGGCGGTGATGTGATATACTACAGCCTTCGGGAACAGATCAAGATCTGGTTGACCATTGTCCACTATTGTGAGGTTTTCTTTGAGTTGTTAGTGAAGCACCGTTGGGGGACTAAAGGCAAATGGACAATGGCAACCATTCTGCAAGTGTTTAAATGCTCTTCGGCCCTAATATTGCTGTTAAGGTTCAAGGAACTACCGATACTGCACCCTGCTGTACCTCCGTTGCAACGGAAGAAGTTTACCGAAGAAAAAGAAGGTGAAGATGCCTCTTTCTTTACACTGAAACGCTCCGGTAGGGTTTTGAGGCGCGTTGATGGAGCTCCTCTTATCGCCTTCCGTGATTGGCAACCTATAAAAATAAAAGAGAAGGGTAACCCTAGCGTTGAAATAAAGGATCTAATGTACGCTGAAACTTTGCATATTCTTAAGCCACTCATACACTTGGCTGCTATGAGAGTTTTTGGCACAAAGGCTTGGAGGCAATGGCTTGTGTCGCTCGGTATTGATTTAGCGAGTTTGAAGCTTTACAACCGTCACATGAAAGATTTGACACCTGAGCAGAAATTGGAAATAAGTCGTAGGAAGTTGGGGCTGGTTCTGTATTTGCTACGTAGTCCAATGTATAATGGTTATTCTAGGAATGTCATTCAGAATGTTTTAACGTCTCTGTCAAATAGATTGCCCATGATGTCATTTATATGTGGACCGATTATTCAGTACTTGAGCCATTGGCAAGATATATACTTCTATATGTGGGCTTCGTAAATTATTTAACATAACAATATTTGTTTTGTTATGTTTAATGTTGACAATGTCTTAGAATATTCACCTTTATTATGTCACAAATGATAATTGTAATAAAACTATTTTGGACTTCACTTATATATTTTATAAATTGATTTTATGCTGGCATTTTAACAACAGTTTCCATACTCTCACTATGTTTGCAATTATATAGCTGTTATTTTTCCATGTAAGCTTATTACAGAAGTGGTTTTAAAATAGTTTCATTTATGAATAAAACAACTGACTATTCCAAAATTAATATTATTAATATTATAAAATGACAAAAAATATGTTTAGTGAAAACTAGTTAATTGTAAGACTTGGTGGTTGATATAATTTAAGGGGTCTCATTCCTGTATTCTTAAGTGAAAGGTGTATTTAATGTGTTCGTTTGTAGGTTATATTATGTGCATTTTCTTCAAAATGGCCGGTCTGTTAGGAGAAAATGATGACATTTTTTATAATTTTGGTGGTCACCAATTTATTTATTATACTTTCCATTTTCTAAATGTTATTTTTGAGTTATGTACCTACACGACATTCAAGTGCCAATTCTTATGCTTTATGGTTATATCATTGTAGATTGTACAATGTGGATTAAATTAAATATGTTGAAAATTACTCTTTTGTTTTAATATATTTATTTTACGGATCTTTAGTTTGTTTTTTTTTTATACTCTGCATATTTTTAATTAATGATATAATGATATTTTTGTACTAAGACAAGAGTAGAAAAATTGAGACTCAGCGGAATTTGAGGCAAATGGTATTGAACCAAAAATATCGGTTGAATTTCGATTGATAGATCGTATTTACTACATACTTTTGTTAGTTACTATTCTATGATTTGAGATACATAATTGAGGATGACAAATCTACGGTTTTCTTCAGATTTAATTGTAAGATTATGTATTTACTTATTTAAGATCCAATGAAGTGTACACTGGCCCTTAATCGGAATAGAACAAGATTGTCTTTCAGCACTCTTTCCTCGACGATTTATCTTTAAGTATGTAAATTGTAATTTGACTATATCTATATACAGTTTTTTTTTACTTTTTCACGCTTGCTATTTGGCACTACAAGCGTCTGCTCCTGCTCTGCCCAGGGGCGTAGCGAGGCACGGGAAACTACCCCTAGAAGTAACCTGCAGAGTTTTGATTCCCTTGCGAGTGTCGATAATTACCATAGTCTATATATTCCTAGTTTGTCGATGCCTGCCCCCCTCAACGGAATCCTAGCTACGCCCTTGGGCCACTGCCCCAGAGTCGTGTTATTATTCCTATTTACTTGGCACAAGCGAATGTGAGAGATTGTAATATTGCCTGCGAGATTTATTTAGGCAAATAAGCGTGTCTAGATTTTAAAGTTTACACATATTTATCCAATAGGTTCTAGTTTCTGCCCGCGTCTTCGTCCCCCACCCACCTTAAGAGGTGAATTATCAAAAATCCTTTCTTAGAGCTCCCTTCCGCTATAAAAGGAACCTCTGTGAAAAATTTCAAGTTTCTAACCCTTATAGTTTAGGCCCTGCGTTGATATGTCAGCTTCTTTTATATATTATACTAGAAGTTCGCTCCGACTTTGCACGGATCCCTTTTTTTACAAAATAAACTATAGCCTATGTTACTCAGGGTGCACGTAGCTTCCCAATTGTGAAAGATTTTTTCAAATCGTTCAGCCGTTTTCGAGCCTATTTAATTCTTTCCTCTTTATTATATTAGTATAGATATAGAAAATGGTTTTATAATATATAATGCATTAGCTAATATGTTATTGTTATTACTTATATAAAATATATACCTACTATGCAGCTATTAGATGAGCTGTGCATATATATACATGTTATATTTATATAGAAATATGTGTAAAATATACAAATCACTTTTCAAATACGGCACTACGTGGAATTGACGATCCTGTGATCTTTTTTCTCTTTACAGAAGTAAATAGATGACCTATGTCATTCCCTATATATATATATGTATCCAATGATATTATAATTAACGGTCATTGTATTTCGACCAATAATATTATTATAGATGATTTATAAAATGGTATTAATAGTACATAGGCCAGTAAAATAAAAAATGTCTCAGATCACATGTAATTGTCGTCCGAGGCGAAGCCGAGGTTGACAAAAATGTGATCTGAGGCTTTTTTATTTTACTGGCCTAGGTCAGTATACTATTTTTCTGTTCGACGAAGCCAGAAAGCGGCAATTTCATTTAGCGCAGCGGCCAGGAAGTTGGCGCTTTCTAGTCGGAGGACAGAAAATATATGTTTTAGGTAGGGGCCGTTTAACTTAGTTTAAGTATTACGCAAGCAGATTTACAGTTGATTATCTGTGGGAAAAAATGCGTTTCGTTTACAGGCAAAGTCAATATGTGGTGTATTCATCATTTCGACCAAGTCTTGACTCCCGACCCCATCATCTGAAATAAGCAAAACAAAGACACCCCCCCTTCCCCACGCTCCATATAGTGCTTACGTAATACTTGAACGCCCCCTTAATCTTGATAAAGTGTTGTAACGTTAACACATATAATATACCCTGTATTATAACCGTTATTATAGATATTGCATATTATTTTTTGAAATAAAATGCATATAAAATTGTATTTAAACAGAAATAAAACATATATTTCACAAACTAATAATTTATTTATTCATTCAATAACTACAATAATAACATTTTCAATTTAAAAGACAGTTCGGTTTGGAACGTTGAAACACTGACATCGATACGTACTACTGCTTCTTAAAAACTATGTTTAAAGTATGAAACGTAATTGATAATCTTTGAAAATATGACGGACGCTTTCTGGCGCCGGCGGCGCCGCGAGACACTTGACAGTTAGCGGCGAAGAAGGGACCATAGACAAGGTGCCAACGTTCAACGTTAAACGTACGTCACAAACGTTCGCGGATGTCAAATCCCATACATTTTAGTCGTTTCGTTTAACGTTAACGTTGAACGTTGGCTTTGTCTACGCCCCAAGGAATACTAAGAATCGAGCTTATTAACATAAATAGGTGAAATGAAAATAATAGCAGATTATTAGACATTCGTGAAAATATGTGATAAGGTACTCAAGCCTTGCTACACAATAACAACGCTTAAGTAGTTATTTACAACATATAAACGTGTTTATATGTATGTGTTTGTATTTAATTTCTGCTCGATATGTAATGGTGCGGATAGCTAAATATGGACTTTTCAAACATTGTAAAATTAATATATGGCGTAGAACTTTATTGGAAATTGACATTTTGAACAATAGGGATGACGACTGTGCAAAGAATATATATATATATATATATATATACCTATATATATTTTAGTCCGTCAGTTAGATCATTAAAAAGATATTTGACATGTTTCTTTTCAAAAGACGTCACGATATGGTACAATTTATATTAGAACGTGACGTCACGAGCCTCCATTTTCGTCATTTATTGTTCTATTGGCAAAAGAAAAAATACGTGCCGAATATTTTTTGGTAATCTACTTAATGGAAAAAAAGTCGTCAAACATATTAAATAGCTTACTCATAATATATAATATTTATAGATCTCTTATTCCATTTCTTTACCATCTCCAAATATATACAATATTTTAGTTAAAAAAAAATATTCCAAAAAATATACTAAACATACAAATTATGCTAACTAGAAATAAATACAATTTGTACACAATAATTCGTCTTAACAAAAAAAAAAACTACAACGATAAAATGCTAATACATGTTTTTTATTACGCCTAACTAATATTAAATATAATTGTATACGTTAACTACCTGCCACGTAAATGGTATTTGTTTTACTAATATGAATAAAAAAAACAAAAAAAAAATAATTTGAGGGTTTGCGGCCGCACTACACCTAGTGGTAGTTTGACTTCGAAGCTGGAGGTCGCGGGTTCAATCCCGCGATGGAAATCTGTAGTTTCATGGTGTATATTTATCCGTCATCTAGTATCCATAGTGTACTGTCACCTCATTACATATACGAAGTCATAAGGGACCAAGTACAAAGTTTCTGAAATATGTACACAGACCTTATTACTATAGCAATAAAGGTCATATGCACATCTATTGACTGACCCAAGTTACAGGCGCGTGCATTGAGGGTAGGCAATCCATACATTTATACCAATGTGCCTATATGGAATGCACGCCCTTAGTTCAATGCAGTGTATTTTAGAAACCTTCGGTAACAAAAATTCGTAACGCAATTTTTTTTCAATTACTATAACAATATTTTTAGTGATCTTCAAGTCTTAAATCATCGTACCAAGCGTACAAGTAGAAAAACGATGCTAACATTTCACCAACTGTTGGTGACAAGTGACAATTGGGTCATTATTTTATTTGTAGCCTAATTGTCTGTCCACAAAAAAAGTAACGCAGTGGAGGTTTTTGTATGGGGTAAAGTTTTGTTTTTAAGTATTTACGGATCAAGGATATGGGAAAAGGCATAGCGTGGTACCGAGTACTCTTGTGTATATTTGCCAGAAAATAGAAATAAATGGGTAACGCAGTTGTAAAAATTTAGGCTAATAATAAAATAATGACCCAATTATGTTTACACTCAAGAATCTACGCCATCTGACTATTTCAAGTTGTCACTGACAACGGCGCTTTGGTGAAATAGGCCTGTATTTCTTTCCTAGGCATCGCAAACTATATTTAGCTAACTAAAAATATTTCTTCACTTGTTGTTCCACATCTATAAATTTTAATTTCGCATTAATTAACTATAGGGTGATTCTTAGGGCGTTTTAACCGCCGTCAATACCTAAATTAGAAAAATTAACTAGCTACATAAAGAATTTCGTTTTAATGCAACAATATACAGCGCTCGTACATGTCAGAAATAATCGAATATAAATCTTATTGCAGCTCATTCCTTAAAATAAATTTTCAGGGCAGGACTGACGGCGGTTGAAACAGCAGTAAAATCACCCTAATACAGGCTAAACTTTTTATAACCACTCAAACAACATTGGTCACGTACCTATGGAGCTTACTTTAATAACAAAAATCTGATAAAACAAAAATTCGACAAAAACATCCAAAAATTAACTTTACGTCATAAATAGTTCAACCTGTATGAAAAATATAAATCGCTAATTGCAATAATTTATTACAAACCAACCCTAGCTAAAACTTAATAAAAATACAATAATATTATATAATAAAACAAAGGAATTCATTTATAAATGCTGCTGTCGCAAGCCCCGGGGGCTACCAGGACAGCCAATATCATAATTTTTATTTACTGACCAAAAAACCAATGACGAACAAACGATCGAAACGTCAATTTTGTAACGAAACTGAATCTACGCGTTTCATTTTATCCTAAAGACTAGGGGGCGTAGACTAGGTGCCAACGTTCAACGTTAACGTTAAACGAAACGACCAGAATGTATGGGATTTGACATCCGCGAACGTTTGTGACGTACGTGACAGCCGTTCGCGAACGTCAAATCCCATACATTTTGGTCGTTTCGTTTAACGTTAACGTTGAACGTTGGCACCTAGACTACGCCCCTAGAGCTCGGAATATTCACTGTAAAACAAAAAAAAATTTCGCAATCCAGTTAGAAACAGGCCTTTGTCGACATTGAGGGCTAGGTAAGGTGCCGACGTTCAACGTTAACGTTGAACTCAAAATGTACAGGATTTGTCATTTGCGAACGATCAACAACCGTTCGCGGTTGTCAATACCCATATATTTTGATTCGTTTCGTTTAACGTGAACGTTGAACGTTAGCACCTTGTCTAGCCCCCAAATGTTTAACATTAAAAACCGCTATATCCAAGGTTCTTTGAAATAAAAATAATAATACAACAGACGCGTGTGTATCAAAGCTTTTTAAGATAAATAAAAAAAAATATCAAGTCACTTTGGAATGAAACAACTTTAGACGGATTGAACTCGCGTATTTTATTATATTGGCTGACGTTTCGGAGCCTTTACAGATTCCATAATCGTAGCACGACTGAGCTGACTGTGTTATTCTAAAGTCACTTAAGATATATAAAAAAACAATAGCTAGAATGCGATCTCATTTTGCCGTGAAAATTCCGACCCCTACGAATCCATTTCTTTTATAATATATTTTTAGTGCCAAAAATATTTTATCACTCCTATCTAATATTTAATTAGCGCATACTATCAATAAAATTATGATATAGGCCATGTTATCTCTCTAATTTCTCTTACTTTACCGCCTTACATTACAGTTTTTTTTATCCTCAGGATCCGTTTTACAAAGTCCAAGTGAGTTTATCTCGCGTGCGTAATGATGGCAACACTTACCTTTTGGGATGGCAACAATTACCTACCTTTAAAAAAAAATAGGTTTGTCAAAAAGGTGTTCAACAGCATCAAAATAATATTATTAATATAGTAATACTATATATTTCCTGTTTATAACATTATATTACAAATAAATATAAATACGAATATAACTCTCCATCTGCAAAATTATTTAAAATACAAATAATACGTAATTTACTTAATTATTAAAACATTTCTAAATTCAATTTTCCTTTACTACTAGGAAAGTTGCTAACAGCTCACACGATTAACTTGGACGTTGTAAAACGGGCCCTGAAACGTATAATATTTAATATATATTAAATATGGCTTTAAAATGATTCCAACAGAATCTAGTAGAACGAAACGGAAAGTCAATTTACACCAATCACAGACAAGTATCTCCCTGATTGGTCTAAATAAACTCGATCACTGACGTATTTTTAACACCTCCATTTTAAGCATTAACTGTCAAATTAAATAAAATAAAGCTTGGCACACACGAGAGTAACTTTTGACAAGTTACCATAGATTAAACTGCTAGAATTTGCTTTAATTCCCTGTCTCGTGCGCGTTCCATTGCACAGATAATACAATACATTCAAATACAGATTAAATATCGTTGCAATACCAGAAAACGTCTCAACACGGCTAGCGATTTCTGTCGCGCGACAAAGCTAGTCACACAAAAACCGCACGTAATTTTTGTGTCGCATTAGAAATCATCTGTCACTGTCGCTTCACTGTCAAAAGTATGCGAGTGACGGTCGTTTTGTCGCGCGATAACGTGCGATCCATGAGACAGAAAAATAAAAAAGAAAGTAATTTCAAATAAATTCTGGTATTACCAAAAGTTAAAGTTTGCGTTCTTTATTAAGTATACAGTGTGAAGTCAGACAAAGATGACACAAGAACCTGAACTTAGCGAGAATGTTCAAGATTAGATTATACATAAAATAACCTATAACATAGAAGCATGCACCATCGAGAAACGGACAGAATTAATTATTAGACACATAAGACTAATACATATATGATAAATACATTATATAATAATTACACAAACTTTTTTATATACCTACGACATTCTAATAGTCTTTCAAATTCCCAAAAATTTTATAGTCTGTGTACGTAACACATTTTTAGGTTATTTTGAAATATATATTTAAGGGAGCGTAGACAGGATGCCAGCGTTCAACGTTAACGTTAAACGAAACGACGAAAATGTATGGGATTTGACATCCGCGAACGTTTGTGACGTACGTGACAGTCGTTCGCGGATGTCAAATCCCACACATTTTGGTGCCAACGTACAGCGTTAGCGTTGAACTTTGGCGCCATGTCTAGCCCCCCAGGCGTTGTCAGAAAATTTGAGATACAATATACTATCTTACGCTAAGTATAATAGGTACTTATTGTACATAATAATGACATTACAACTACGATATGCTAACGAAACAGGTAAATACTGGGACCCAAGTGAAAAAACGGTATAAGTCCTTTACATTTAGTATTGCACATATACCCTTTGTCACTACGACCCCTGTTAATTCATCAAACACATTTCGTAAAGTAGGTACAAAGTATAAATATAATAAACGTACCGATTTTTTAATATAGGAGCAAATAACATTTTTTGAAGTAATCTTTTAAATTAGATATAAAAAACAGAAAAAGAAATGTACTTATATATTATATCTAAATTTCAACATATAGATATATTGTTAACTCTATTTTTATTGACATATGACATAGTAGCTGTATATTATATATTATAATAAATATAAAGCGGTTAAAATTAATACACGTTGCCGATTTTTTGATAACTTGCCTGGATTTACTCGAAATCACGCATCTGCAATGAAAAAAATACAAGCTACTGGTCTGTGATGAGAGACGAGATACTGGCCTGTGATGAGAGACAAGCAACTGGCCTGTGATGGGAGACAAAATACTGGCATGTGACCAGAGACAAGATACTGGCCTGTGATGAGAGACAAGCTACTGGCCACTGATCAGAGACAAACTGCTGGCCTGTGATGAGAGACAAGCTACTGGCCTGTGATGAGAGACAAGCTACTGGCCACTGATCAGAGACAAACTGCTGGCCTGTGATGAGAGACAAGCTACTGGCCTGTGATGAGAGCTTAATTATTACCCTCGCGAAATAACAGTTTTACCCCCGCGTGGGTAATTACTCGCGTGGGTAAGTTAATAAACTCACCGGGTGATTAATTATTGAGCCAGTCCCAATTGTCGTCGTTTTTCTTCTTGATCGTGATGTTCTTGATGTCCGGAGGCGGGCTGGAGACGCCCACCTGGGAGAGGTCGCGGCCGTCCAGGTTGTTGCGGGTTGTCACCGACTCCTTCCACGGCTGGGTCTGCTCGTTCCTTGGGGCCAAGAAGAACAGTGTACACTTCGCGTACGAATAAAATATTATAACGCACCTTTACTAAAGGACGGTCGCGGAGCACAGCGAAAAACGGACGTTGCCCTTTTTCTATTTGTCTCTGTCGCACGCGCTTTGCACCAGCGCTAGCCCCTTATTATATTTTGTGAATATTGAGAAATAAACGAATTTGTCCATCTATCATCATATTTTATTTTATTGGCTGACGTTGCGAAAACTTTACAGAGTCCATATTCGTAGCACGACTGTCGACTACAGTGAATTTAGATAGACTATCGATTTATCTATACTCATATTATAAAGCTGAAGAGTTTGTTTGTTTGTTTGTTTGAACGCGCTAATCTCAGGAACTACTGGTTCGAATTCAAAAATTCTTTTTTTGTTGGGTAGACCATTTATCAAGGAAGGCTTTAGGCTATATAACATCACGCTGCGACCAATAGGAGCGAAGAAGCAGTGGAAAATGTGTAAAAAACGGGGAAAATATGAAGCCTTATGAAGAATTAATATTCCACGGGGACGAAGTCGCGGGTACAGCTAGTGCCTTATATATGGAGCTAGAAGAGTTAGCATAAATCCGTTTAATTGGTAGCTTTTAAGAAATACGATGATTTGCATAACTCAAAACTTTAAGTTTTAGAGTTAGCTGCCTTTAGACGTAGGTACGAGACATGTGCACTGCACGTCAAGGTCAACTGCAGTTTGCAGTTGATGAGACGCGATTGCACTTCACACACAGCTAAAGTGAATGATAGTTGCTATTTCAGTCCAGCGATCTGTTGGTCGATTTGTTGCTGAATTGATTCTAAATATCTCTATTTGAATTGATGTAATCAAGTCGTTTATTTAACACGACCTTGGGGCGTAGACAAGGTGCCAACGTTCAACGTTAACGTTAAACGTAACGACCAAAATGTATGGGATTTGTCATCCGTGAACGTTTGTGACGTACTATCAACTGTGCTGGCGATGTTACACCTTTAAGGCAATAAACGCTTGAACGACCCTGGTACCTGGCAACAAGTGCAAGCAATTTTTTTCTAAAATGGCATACCCCGAAAGCATGCGATAGTACCTGATAGTCGTTCGCGGATGTCAAATCCCATACATTTTGGTACTAACGTTTAACGTTAACGTTGAACGTTGGCACCTTGTCTAGCCCCCCCTTATTGGAATGAAACTTTAAGACGGATTTAACTCGCGTATTTTATATTGGCTGACGTTTCGGAGGCTTTACTACCATAATCGTAGCACGACTGAGCTGACAATAGTCTTATGCTAAAGTCACACTTAAAGGAGTCTGCCCACTACACCGTATCATACCATGACCGTGCTATGAACGTATCAAGCACGGAAGGTAATACGTAAGACGGTACGAGTCGGTGACGGAACGGTCTAGTGGACGATTTGAAAAATTCTTTCACTGTTGGGAAGCTTCACTATTCCCAAATGACATAGGCTATAAAAAAAGGGATCTGTGCGAAGCCGGGGCGGACCGCTAGTTATAATAATATTCATGTGTCAAGAATCCAAATGATTTGAATAGTGGAAAGAAAAATATATTTTTTTTTACAAACCCACTAAGAGGTCAGAAATAAACTGAACTTCCTAGTTGTTGAAAGTAACAAACTTTTTGTTTGAAAAAAGTGTTCAGTAAAATAAACAGCAGAGGGCGGAGAAACAGATGTAAAAGCTTTTTTCTTTGCAAGAGCTTTGCTACAAGAGTTAATGAAAAAGTATTTTTTTATATACAAGTAAAGCCTTCACCGAGGAGACACTGCTCTTGAAGGCTTGTAGTCAAAGTTAACATTTTTAAATTTTATATAATAACTAGCGGCGCAACTCTTTCACTGCACCTGTGTGAAGCCGGGGTGGATCGCTAGTCTATACTAATATAATAAAGAGGGAAGGTTTGTTTGGATTTAATAGGCTCCAAAACGACTGGACCGATTTGACAAATTCACATTTGGAACGCTACAGTATTCCCGAGTGACATCCCTACAAATATTATAAATGCGAAAGTAATTCTGTCTATCTGTCTGTTACGCTATCATGCTTAAACTACTGGACCGATTTAAATGAAATTTGGTACAAAGAGGATCTGGAGCATGAGAAAGGACATAGGCTACTTTTTAACCGGCTGCAAAAAAGGAGGAGTTCCACGCGGACGAAGTCGCGGGCAGAAGCTAGTAGACTATAAAAAAAGTTATCCGTGCGAAGCCGGGGCGGCCGCTAGTATTTAATACAAAGAATGATTCAAGAGGAAGGTTTATAGCACGCTAGTAGGCTTTTCTATTAAAAAAAAAAAGATATCTGTCCGAAGCCGTGGGCCGCTAGTCTTTAATAGAAGGAGTACATAATAATAATCATTTCCGTCCTCCAGCCAGAAAGCGCCAACTTTGTGGCCGCTTCGCTAAATGAAATTTCCCCTTTCTGGTTTTGTCGAACTGAAAAATACTATACTGACCTCGGCCAGTAAATAAAAAAGCCTCAGATCACCTTTTTGTCAACCTCGGCTTCGCCTCGGACGACAATTACATGTGATCTGAGACATTTTTTATTTTACTGGCCTCGGTGCGTAATGTACTATTTATAGCTTAAAGGCACTTACCACTGAGAGTAAGGCTCCGATGTGGAACTCTTCATGGCCCCATAGCTCTGCGTGTGGTGAAACGAGTTCGAGTTGCTGGCGCGGCGGGTGTCCGTGGTACCGCCGAGCGAGCTCCAACCGCCGCGGCTGTTCACCTGTGGGTTTGTTCAAAGTGGAATTATCAAGATGCACCCGTGAACTGGCATCGTGGCGGAAAAAAAGCTTAGTAATTGTATGTCGAAAAACTAGTTTATTTATGGTGTTATAAAATATTAAGTGCTTATTTCTGATGCCTTTGTTATTACACATTGGAATGAAAAACTATAACGAATTTTGCGTATTTTGCGTTATTTGTTTACGTTTCGAAAACTTTACAGTTCCCATATTCGTCGCACAACTGAGCTCACGATGGCAAGTAAAATACGCGAGTTAAATCCGTCATAGTCCATTCCAAATCATTTTTAGTTAGCATAGGCATTATTCTACGATTATTTGAAAAAATATATGTTTCTATTTAGTAATAATATTAAATAATGAAATATTAGCCAAAAATAATGAATAAAAAAACCAAAAAAAAAAACTAGTATTCCAACTTCCTTCAAGCGTCCTAGTTGGTACACGCACACATCAACAATAAGTCAACCAATCAAAACAGTTTCACGAAAAACCCGTTGCCACGGCAACGGGTGCGTATCCATGGCGACCGGAAACGTGGCGTGTGTGGGTGAGCCGACCAGGGCGCTTGCATCAAGGGATTACTTGTTCATATTTCGGTAGGGTCACCTTCTCTGTCACCGTTGTGGCCATCTCGGACACCTTTTGCGTTGCGATCCCACCGTAACGCACAGCGCTCTCTGTTGCCGTACGTGCCGCTTTCGATACTGACGATGTGAACATTGACCAGCCCTGGACATTGAGAAATCATCATACCTGCCCTGTTGCCGCGCTCAAGGCAGTTCCGACCGAATCCCATCGCGAAATTGTAGCCTTTAGACTCTGGCGGCCAGCCAGTTGACAGATCAACACACATAATACGTCATAAACAAAACCGTCATCTTTGTAATGTGAAAGTAAGAAAGTAAATCTGTTTTTTGATAATAAAATAAATATTAAAATATATATATTATATTTTATCGTGTCACGTGGCCTATGTTCTGTCGGATCTGTACTGGATCCAGTGGAGATATGTCTCAGTTGAGTATACTCACAGAAGCGAGCGATGCAAGGGTGTTGTCTACCACCTCATTGCCACTATGCAGCGGCGACATTGGAGTGGACTGCGACTGCTTCTGGTTGCCGAAGCCTGTGTAGCGGCCGCTTCCGTACTCGCTACTGTAGGCAATATTTGTATAAGTTATACTGGCTTCTCAATACACGATAAGCACCCCCGTTTTATCTCCTTGGGGGGTGTGATCAAAAATCCCTTTTTAGTGCTCCTCTACGTTACAAAAGGAATCCCTGTGTAGAATTTCAAGTTTCTAACCCTTAGAGTTAAGATTAGCGTTGATGTGTCGGTCATTACGTCAGCTTCTCCTTTTGTATATAGAGAATAAAGATTTCATAACGATGTCATCACCCTATGTACGCTTAAATCTTTAAAACTAAGCAACGGATTTTGATGCGGGTTTTTTAATAGATAGAGTAATTTAAGAGGAAGGTTTATAGCACCCGTGTGAAGCCGGGGCGGGTCGCTAGTAATAATCCCTACTAATATTATAAATGCGAAAGTAACTCTGTCTGTCTGTCTGTCTGTTACGCTTTCACGCTAAAACTACTGGACCGATTTAAATGATATTTGGTACAAAGAAAGTCTGGAGCCCGAGAAAGAACATAGACTACTTTTTAACCGATTTCAAAAAAGGAGGAGTTCCACGCGGACGAAGTCGCGGGCAGAAGCTAGTAGAGATTAAAGATTTCATAAGGATGTCATCAATATCTCTATGTACGCTTAAATCTTTAAAACTACGCAACGGATTTTGATGCGGGTTTTTTAATAGATAGAGCGATTCAAGAGGAAGGTTTATAGCACGGTGAAGCCGGGGCGGGTCGCTAGTAACAATAAAATATAAGCCAGAAGCGCCAGCCAACGCGATGACAGAGCATGGAAGCATCTGTCCCTGTCTCTCTTTCACACATTGCAAAAGTATGACAGTGACAGACTCATTCTCGCGCCACGACAACCGTAAGCGCTAGCCCTTCCGGTGTGACAGTAAATTCACTGGCCCCGCTAACAAATGCAGTAAGTACCTATGATCTTCACACGCACTTACTTCATTTGTCGATAGTGCAGCAGTGTCTATTCAAGCTCTTACAACTATACACTTACTGGTAGCTGATATTGTTGTCGGAGCCGCTGGTATGGAAGGAGTTGTCGCCGGAGGAGTAGAAGTCCCGCGACTGACTCCACTCAGATGACTTCTCCACCTTCTCCGGTTTGTAATCGGAGGGGCTCCAGGGTTGGCCCTCGGCGAGCGCCGTTATCTGTGGAGAACGGAGAAGCATCACTATTTTTGTAATACCTGGGTGCTTGACCTGGGGGTAATGACCCCCGCGGTGGTAACAATCAGCTGGTAGTTTAGTTGTCTCGAACGCCAAATTTTATAGTGACAAGTGTGAACATAGCGTAGCGCCGACTAACGCCGAGTTCGTAGTTGGGAGGATGTGTGAAATCAGTGACCCTAGTTAGGTCATAAGTGTAACGGACCTAAAATGCTTAAGAACACTGTTTTAATACCTTTGGATGTTTTTTAATTTTCATAGGTTGGTTCATAACCGGCACAAAGGGCCTCTTGTTAAAGTATTGGTATAAGGGGGGGGAGGGTAAATAATAGTAACAAATTTGCTTACGTAATACTTGAACGGCCCTCTAAAGCAGTGCTAATAAAGCCAATTAGTACTGGAAAACACTATCACCGACTAATATTATAAATGCGAAAGTAACTCTGTCTGTCTGTTACGCTTTCACGCTAAAACTACTGGACCGATTTAAATGAAATTTGGTACAAAGAAAGTCTGGAGCCTGAGATAGGACATAGGCTACTTTTTAACCGACTGCAAAAAGGAGGAGTTCCACGCAGACGAAGTCGCGGGCAGAAGCTAGTCACCGATAAAGAAAAACCGAGTCACTAAGAAAAACAGCAAGAAGCACGACAGAAAATAAATTCAACGTAAAAAACAACATAATTAATAGGTATCGAGGAAAAGCTACATAAACAATATTTATTTCTGGAGAGAAATACCTACATCAAAGTATACAGAAAGGTCATATTACAACTAAGTCAAGTTTCCAAGAGTCGCCAATTAAAAGAAAACGTATAACTCTAAGTCCGATGTTTAAAAGCTGGAAGTTTAAAAACTTACATTTTATTTCCTAGAAGGAAATAAATCCTATGACGCAGTACAAGTCATACGCAGTAAACTAACTGAAAGCCTATCCTAACTAATGTTATAAATGCGAAAGTAACTCTGTCTGTCTGTCTGTCTGTTACGCTTTCACGCTAAAACTACTGGACCGATTTAAATGAAATTTGGTACAAAGAAAGTCTGGAGCCTAAGAAAGGACATAGGCTACTTTTTAACCGACTGCAAAAAAGGAGGAGTTCCACGCGGACGAAGTTGCGGGCAGAAGCTAGTAAATTAATAATTTCTGATGCCTTCGCGGTTATTCCACATTGGAATGAAAATATTGAAAATGCGCAAAATCGGATATAACGGATTTAACTGGCGTACGGATTTAGCTCTTCCCTTCTAGGTAGAGCCGCTCCCATATGGAAGGCTCCCATTCCGGTAACGTAATAATAGCCCCAGAGGGCGTAGAAAAGGTGCCAACGTTAACGTTAACGTTAAACGTTGCACGCGTTGGCACCAAAATCTATACTAATATTATAAAGTTGAAGTGTTTGTTTGTTTGTTTGAACGCGCTAATCTCAGGAACTACTGGTTCGAATTCAAAAATTCTTTTGTTGTTGGATAGACCATTTATCGAGGAAGGCTTTAGGCTATATAACATCACGCTGCGACCAATAGGAGCAAAGAAACATTGGAAAATGTGTAAAAAACGGGGAAAATATGAAGCCTTATGAAGAAGTGACAGAAGACTTTGACAGATTTTTGACGAAACAATCGGACGGGCAGGACGACGTCTGCCGGGGCCGCTAGTGTATGGTATTTGATATCCACGAACGACTGCCACAAACGTTCGCGGATGTCAAATCCCATACATATTGGTCGTTTCATTTAACGTTAACACCTTGTCTACGCCCCCAGGTCTAATTACATTAGGTCAGTCAAAAAAAATCTGTTGTGTAAAATGTATACTGTGCATATCGTACCGAGGCGATGGGACCGTGAAAGATTTTCTGTATACACTTGTTGAACTAGCCCTTGAAAAATATTTTCCATTTCACATCTTGTTAGTATAGTCGCATTTTAAATACTTACTCTTGTGACATAAAAAATGATACGAGTTGGCGTAAACGTTACAATACATTGGGATAAATGTAAATAAAAATTTTAACATTTGAATGAAACAACTATTAACGGATTCAATTCGCGTATTTTATTTTATGCCAATTGCTGACGTTTCGGATTCTTTACAGTTTCCATAATCGTAGCACGACTGAGCTGACAATATAGTCTAACACTAAAGTTGACCAATTTTTAATTTTTAAAAAAATATTTTAAAAATTAAAAATTAGTAAATAGGATTTAAGGGACACTTTCACACGTCAATATTTACTAGCGCTTCTAAATTTATATCAAGTTCAAGTAATAACGTTTTCCGTGCTTCGGCCCGAAAGCGCCAACTTTCTGGCCGCTGCGCTAAATAAAATTGCCACTTTCTGGCTTCGTCGGACAGAAAAATAGTATACTGACCTCGGCCAGTAAATAAAAATCCTCAGATCACATTTTTGTCAACCTCGGCTTCGCCTCGGACGACAACTACATGTGATCCGAGACATTTTTTATTTTACTGGCCTCGGTGCGTAATGTACTATTAAACATCTGAACCTGTTACCAAAGGCGTGCATTCTGTATAGGCACAATGTATGGAGTGCCTACCCTGACGTAGTACATGCGCGGCCCCCACAGCACGCGCCTGCCTATTACTGTCAAACCTACCCTTATTCACCTTTCAAACAACAAAAACGGAATAAAATTCAGTTCCAGAGAGAGAGAGATATTATAACACCCCGTCGTTTTTTGTTTAGTAACGGTTATAAAGCCACATGACATGTCCCTGACATGCCTGAGGTAAGAAATGTCAAAATAAAGAAAAACGACTTAAGTTTTCATTCAAAGCGCAGATGAAGCGTACATTTCTACACGTCACGAATCGAAAGTAACCAATATACAAAAATCTATACTTACTAATATAATAAAGAGGAAAAGTTTGTTTCTTTGGATTGAACAGGCTCCAAAAGGACTGGTCCGATTTGAAAAATTCTTTCACTGTTGGAAACCTACACTATTCCCGAGTGACATAGGCTATAAAAAAAAAAAATTAAAAAATTTAACAAACCCCCGACATAAAAACATAAAAGCCGTCTAAAAAGTATAAAAATAATAAAAACTTGATATTAGGTAGGTACCTAAGTATTAATAGGTATTTCTACCAAGAAAACGTCACGTCGGGGGACCGCTCATCATTTACCTAATTGTACCTATCTATATTTACCTAAGTTACTATGTATCGAAATCTAAGGAGGTCCCCCCGACATGACGTTTTCTTTGTAGAAATACCTATGAATACTTAGGTACCTACCTAATATCAAGTTTTTATTATTTTTATACTTTTTAGACGGCTTTTATGTTTTTATGTCGGGGGTTTGTTAAATTTTTTAATTTATTTTTTTATTTCATACTTTTTGAAAGTAGGTAGGTAACCTATTATTTTTTTAACCAATTTCCATTTTACATGGAATTCTGTGATGTACATGTGGTCCTCTTTCATTTGATACCTCACTCGGTTATATTTGTAGTCATTTGGTTAAACATTTCCACACTTTCAGTCCCTTTATTTTTTGAACTACTTAACCGATTTTCATTATAATATCAATTTTGTAATGTACACGTGATCCTCTTTCATTTGATACCCCACTCGGTCATATTTGTAGATATTTGATTTTCCATCCCCACTTTCACTCCCTATATTTTTTGAACGCCTCAACCGATTTTCATTATAATTTCAATTTTGTAATGTACTCGCGACCCTCTTTCATTTGATACCCCACACGAGTATATTTGTGGACATTTATTTTTCCATCCCCTCTTTCACCCCCCTCTATTTATTAAACTACTGGTCCGATTTTCATCAAACATAGCTAAGAACACTCCCGACATATTCACCTTTTAAACAAAAAAAACAGAATCAAAATCGGTTCATGTGTTTGGGAGCTATGATGCCACAGACAGACACACACACACACACACACACAGACACGTCAAACTTATAACACCCCGTCGTTTTTGCGTCGGGGGTTAAAAAAGGGCTCCGGGCGAAGCCGAGGCGGGCAGCTAGTATCATATAAACTGAGGAGGAATATAATTACATTGAAATACTACAATCGGTATGACGACTGTATTTCTTTTTGTCCAACAAGTAGATTTTTAAAAATAATATATTGGACACTTATTTTTTTTCTCTCAAACAAACAAAAGAAGAGAAGAGAGAAGAAGATTTTGTCGACTTAATAAATGACGCCCATGGTGTAATTGGAAGCACGACACTTCGCGTTAAGGTATAGTATTATCTCGTTTTTCTACTCTTGTCTTTGTACAAATATTATCATTTACATGGTATTAAACCATACACATCGATCTAATTTCGATTGATACATCGTTTGACGGCCTGCTGGTCTAGTGGTCAGAGCCCCTGACTACGAAACCGGAGGTTGCGGGTTCGAATCCTGCTAGGGGCAGATGTCAGTGTGATGAACACTGGCATCTGTACCTGAGTCTTGGATGTCTTATATGTACTTATGTATGTTTATCCGTTGTCTAGTACCCATAGTACAAGCTATGCTTAGTTTGGGGCTAGATCAATTGGTGTGAATTGTCCAAAGATATTATTATTAGATATATAGGTACATACAGGCGCGTGCAGTGGGGGGACGTAGGTATGGCGCCTGGGTAGGCACTCCATACATTAGTGACACTGTGCCTATATGGAATGCACGCCCATGGGTACATATACATATGCACTTTATCATCTCTCCTTACTTCAAGTCTTAACAAGATGTCTGCCGCTAACAACTGAACAACTCCGAAGTTATCGGCAATCGATAGTTCAGAAAATCACGGGCGCCAGAGTTCACGGAACACGGCGACAGTCTGTAGGTCAGGTGTACACGAGCGAACTAGCGATCGAGCAGAAACTTCAAGTTAGTGGAAATTATTGTTCATTAGTCTGTGCTTCGTCTTGAAGCATAGATATAGTAAGATCTACAATCGCATCTATGGTGTAATCTTTCTATGTTATTTAAGACACTTACACTTATATTTCTTTTATGTCATTTAAGTTTTGTTTGGTCTTTTCTTTTGTTTAGCTATGTTTATTTGTATTATATATAAAATTGCACTTTTGAATTATTAATCATATATACCTACTAGCTTCTGCCCGCGACTTCGTCTGCGTGGAACTCCTCCTTTTTTACAGTCGGTTAAAAAGTAGCCTATGTCCTTTCTCAGGCTCCAGACTATCTTTGTACCAAATTTCATTTAAATCGATCCAGTAGTATTAGCGTGAAAGCGTAACAGACAGACAGACAGACAGACAGAGTTACTTTCGCATTTATAATATTAGTAGGGATGTTATACTAGCGGTTCCCCGGCTTCGCATGGGTCCCTAATTTTTTGAAAATATATTATAGCTAGTCACTCAGGGTAAACGTAGCTTCCCAACAGTGAAAGAATTTTTCATGAAAGGTCCAGGCGTTTTGGAGCCTATTCAATCTAAACAAACAAACAAACCTTTCCTCTATCAATTATTATATGTGCGACATGTCAATCAAGATGGCGTAGACAAAAATAAATATATTTATGTAAGGTAATTTTCAACATCCGCAAGGGAATCAAAACAGGGGTACTTCTAGCCCCCACAGCCCGTAAGTACCTCGCTACGCTTTTGCAATCTTCATTATGTCAAACGCATCCACAAACAAGTATCACAACAAAAACTGCATCGCCACAACGAACTCATTTCCTGGAAAGTTGAATCTAATATCCTTTGCAGGCATCGTTTGATCTTTAAGCTTTCATTGTGAACTATTTAATTAAACGAATAGGACGCTTGCGAACTAAAAGGGTAGAAGAACCGCAACCGATGCGAGTTTAGTGACCAACAGTGTTGCCAATTTAGCGATTTTGTCGCTATAACTAGCGACTTTTACTTAAGGCTTAGCGACCAAAAAAAAGTTTTGACGACAGAAATAGTTTAGCGACTTATCTGGCGACTTTTGGAGTACAAATTAAAACAGTTCTAGAGCCAATAATAGATAATTTTTTTATATATTATTGGCTCTAGAATTATTCAATGCCAAATTCAAACTTTATTTAATTTCAGTTCCATTTGTATTATTATTATATGTTGTCCACGAACTTTTTATGGTTATATTTTAGTTTTAGCGACTTTCTGGCGACTTTTGAGTTTAAGTTTAGCGACTCGAATTTCTAGGAGTTGGCAACACTGGTGTCCAAATGTATGTGAAAACCGTTTGTAGGATTCGTGTTGTTGTGGCGAAATTGTAGCTAAATGTTAATTTTCCACTGGGCACAAGTAATCGGATTAAAAATTTAAACAGTACCGACATCTATCCCCACCTAAAAACTCACAATATATGTCCAAATATATGGAATCTGTAAAGCTCTGAAACGTCAGCCAATAATAGTACATTACGCACCGAGGCCAGTAAAATAAAAAATGTCTCAGATCACATGTAATTGTCGTCCGAGGCGAAGCCGAGGTTGACAAAAATGTGATCTGAGGCTTTTTTATTTACTGGCCGGGGTCAGTATACTATTTTTCTGTTCGACGAAGCTAGAAAGCGGCAATTTCATTTAGCGCAGCGGCCACAAAGTTGGCGCTTTCCGGCCGGAGGACAGAAAAATAAATTACGCGAGTTAAATCCGTTTAAAGTTGTTTCATTCCAATGTATAATAACCGCGAAGGCATCAGAAATTATTATGTTCCAATATAGTTATTCCTGTAATCGCTGTCCATCCGTCCTGCTTCAAAATCCGTTGCGTAGATTTAAAGGAGTCTGCCCACTACACCGTGTCATACCATGACCGTGCTATGAACGTATCAAGCACGGAAGGTAATACGTAAGGCGGTACGAGTCGGTGACGGAACGGTCTAGTGCACATAGTATCATGCTTTTCTATACAAAGAATATTTTTTTGCCTGACACGTTTATAGCACGGTCATGGTATGATACGGTGTAGTGGGCAGACTCCTTTAAATCTACGCAACGGATTTTGAAGCAGTTTTTTTTAAATAGAGTGATTCGCGAGGAAGATTTATACTTTATAGCATCTGTGTGAAGCCAATATCGCCAGTTTCCGATACATTTGACTACACGACCTGATACTGACCGTATAGCATTTAAAAATGCATCCAATGATTTTTTAACGAGGAATTATGCTTCGTAAACACCCGCGCCACGTTTACAAGTCGATAATGGAAAAATGTAATAGCACTTCAACCAGAGAATTGCATTTTAATGCGACTATGGAGGTCGGCGAAGGCCTTACAATTTTTAATGCACTTCTCTAGCTGAAGACGTGGGCCAATACGTTTTGTGTGAAATTTAACATGAAATCATTTCTTACTTCAAAAGTGACGTTTTAGTGTTACCTACACATTAAAGTGAGTTTTCTTAGTAAGATTTACGGAATTGAAAGTAGTTGGAATGAAACAATTAGAAAGGATTCAACTCGCGTATTTTATTTGGTGAAGTTTCGAACTTTCAACACCTAGATTCGTAGACTGAGCTGACGATAGTCTAACACACTTTTTTATTTATTCAATATTAACTACTATCTATCAAACGAAATTCGACTGATATTTTTTGTTTAATACCATTAGTTTTTAATTATAATGATATTTTATATATCACTAGCTTCTGCCCGCGACTTCGTCCGCGTGGAACTCCTCCTTTTTTGCAGTCGGTTAAAAAGTAGCCTATGTTATTTCTCAGGCTCCAGACTTTCTTTGTACCAAATTTCATTTCAATCGGTACAGTAGTTTAAGCGTGAAAAAGTAACAGACAGACAGACGAGAGTTACTTTCGCATTTATAATATTAGTAAGGACTAGCGGCCCCGGCAGACGTCGTCCTGCCCGTCCGATTGTTTCGTCAAAGATCTGTCATAGTCTTCTAACTGTCACTTAATGAATAGTAATTCTTCATAAGGCTTCATATTTTCTCCGTTTTTTACACATTTTCAACTGTTTCTTCGCTCCTATTGGTCGCAACGTGATGTTATATAGCCTAAAGCCTTCCTCGATTAATGCTCTATCCAACTAAAAAAGATTTTTTCAATTCGAACCAGTACTTCCTGAGATTAGCGCGTTCAAACAAACAAACAAACTCTTCAGCTTTATAATATTAGTATAGAATCTTTATTTATTTTTATTAGTATTTTTTTGGACAGCTAGCTTCTAAAAAACATTGCACTGACTACACTGATTGGCAATATCGTCATTGTAAATTCTTATCGAAAACGTCAGTCATGCGAAAATGACGTTTCAACTTTCCTATGAAAAATGGCCGAGCGATGATAAATCTCTCTCAATAATTCACAGGATTGATAAACTAACTCCCGCCCACGCACCTGCTATGATTCCGATACGAACTTTACACCCGATAATTACCGATACACCGTTATCTATACTAATATTATAAAGCTGAAGAGTTTGTTTGTTGGTTTGAAAGCGCTAATCTCAGAAACTACTGGTTCAAATTCAAAAATTCTTTTTTTGTTGGATAGACCATTTATCGAGGAAGGCTTTAGGCTATATAACATCACGCTGCGACCAATAGGAGCGAAGAAACAGATGAAAATGTGTAAAAAAACGGGGAAAATATGAAGCCTTATGAAGAAGTGACAGTTAGAAGACTTTGACAGATCTTTGACGAAACAATCGGACGGGCAGGACGACGTCTGCCGGGGCCGCTAGTTATACATATGAACAAAACAACCGTAACAAATAATCAATATATCTATATCTACACTAATATTATAAAGAGAAAAGGTTTGTTTGTTTGTATTGAATAGACTTCAGAACTGCTGGAGCGATTTCAAAAATTATTTCGTTGTTTGGAAGCTACACTATTCCCGAATGACATCTATAGGATATAAAAAAAAAGGAATTCGGGCGAAGCTGGGGCGGGCCGCTAGTAATCTATACTAATATTATAAAGAGGAAAGGTTTGTTCGTTTGTTTGTATTGAATAGGCTCCAAAACGACTAGACCGATTTGGAAAATTCTTTCACTGTTGGAAATCTACACTCTTCTTGAGTGACATAGGCTATAAAAAAAATTGATCCGTGCGAAGCTAAAAATTGATCAGCTAGTTCATTATAAAACAAACACATTAACCTATTTTTTCTCCGTTTCAGCTCCATTGTCCAGGGCAGTACATAATGTCATTACGTCGTCCAGGCATCGTTCGCCATATGTGGAATTTAATATTGGAAAATGCATTAAAAAACGCATCCTAATCGAGTTTTGCATGCGGTGGCTTGCACAACGGTAAATGTAGGCTGAGATATAACGCTGTTCAATTATCTATATACTAATATAATAAAGAGGAAAGGTTTGTTTGTTTGGATTGAATAGGCTTGTAAACGACTGGACGATTTGAAATATTCTTTCACTGTTGGGAAGCTACACTATTCCCGAGTGACATCTATACTAATATTATAAAGCTGAAGAGTTTGTTTGTTTGTTTGTTTGAACGCGCTAATCTCAGGAACTACTGATTCGAATTCAAAAATTATTTTTTTGTTGGATAGACCATTTATCGAGGAAGGCTTTAGGCTATATAACATCACGCTGCGACCAATAGGAGCGAAGAAACAGTTGAAAATGTGTAAAAAACGGGGAAAATATGAAGCCTTATGAAGAAGTGACAGTTAGAAGACTTTGACAGATCTTTGACGAAACAATCGGACGGGCAGGACGACGTCTGCCGGGGCCGCTAGTAAGCTATAAAATGTATGTCATTGCATCGAAACTTTATTCTTGATTCTTTATTTCCTCAATATTCAGAACTACGGACTGACGGCGGTTGAAACGCATGTAGAATCTACAAATGTCTACGCAGCGCTACGCGTGTAGCTGTTGGCGTGGGTCTACGATTCGACGCTACGACGGAAAACGAGAAAGCTCTACGACGTAGCGAACTTTAAAGCGTTATGCTTTATTCATGGTTATACGTAACCAAGGGCGTGCATTCCATGTAGGCACAATGTCACTAGTGTATGAAGTGCCTACCCCGGCGCCATACTTATGCTCCCCTCGCACTGCACGCGTCTGTATGTTACCTGCGGGATAGCTGTAATATAATATTATATAGCGAGGTACATATAAAAGGAGAAGCTGACATAGTGACCGACATATCAAAGCAACTAAACTATAAGGGTTAAAGTTTTGAAATGTTTTCAGAGGGGTTCTTTTTATAACGTACTAGCTGTACCTTCGCACAGATCTCTATTTTTTTTTTCTAAATATTCTATACCCTACGTCACTCAGGGTGAACGTAGCTTCCCAACAGTGAAAGATGTTTTTCAGCCTATTCATTACAAACAAACATACAAAGTTTTCCTCTTTATAATATTAGTATAGATAAGAGCACTAAAGATTTTTAAAAATTCACCACTTAAGTTCACCTGCGCACGATAATCTGATTCCATATAATACCATATAATAGGTATAAAAGAATAAGGTCGCAACGCTTGCAGAGCCTTCGCGGAAAACCAGGCACCTGGCATCCTATAAATAAATGCACGTGCCGTTTGCTCCGTGTACAAAACAATTAGTGATTTCATGTCGAAACATCTTGTGAGCAGATTGTGCACTTTGTAATGTATCTTTTCTGTCCTCCGGCCAGAAAGCGCCAACTTTCTGGCCGCTGCGCTAAATGAAATTGCCGCTTTCTGGCTTCGTCGAACAGAAAAATAGTATACTGACCTCGACCAGTAAAATAAAAAAGCCTCAGATCACATTTTTGTCAACCTCGGCTTTCGCCTCGTACGACAACTACATGTGATCTGAGACATTTTTTATTTTACTGGCCTAGGTGCGTAATGTACTATTTTCAGCTGGAAATTCATCTCGGCGTTTCTCGAACATTCGATCGATTGCGTTTTACAATGAGGCACCGCGCCGGGCTTCGTCCTATTAAAAAGCAGACAAAACAATTTTTCCAAGAAATGAACTCTTATTATATCCTGATTCTACCGATCCCACATTTTCAAGGAACTAGGTTATTGTAAATTCAATCTTTCCTACTTAGTGCTTATAATACATAACTAGCGACCCCGGCAGACGTCGTCCTGCCCGTCCGATTGTTTCGTCAAAGATCTGTCAAAGTCTTCTGTCACTTCTTCATAAGGCTTCATATTTTCCCTGTTTTTTAAACATTTTCCACTGTTTCTTCGCTCCTATTGGTCGCAGCGTGAAACATCACGTATATAATCACATATATAACAATATAGCCTAAAGCCTTCCTCAATAAATGGTCTATCCAACAAAAAGTTTAAGTTTTTTTGAATTCGAATCAGTAGTTCCTGAGATTAGCGCGTTCAAACAAACAAACAAACTCGTCAGCTTTATAACATTAGTATAGATTACGCTGAATAATTATATATTGACGCACAATATTATTATATCGAATTGTCACATGTCACCGCTATCAGGCATGACTTATTTTTTCTTTGTTCATTAAATACATTACCAAAAATATTGGACACGTATTAAATTTTCCCAATTGAACAATAAACGACAAAGAGAAGTTCGGGAGTGGGAGCTCCTGATCTCACGGTATGTTATAAAATTAATACCACATAGTGACGTCACGATCCCCCACTCTCGAACTTTAGAATTGTTCGTTTGGGAAAAGAAAATATACTCAACTCATTTTAAATATTCTAACTGACGGACTTTAAGAATTTCGTGTTCTTTATCCAGGCGCCATCCCTGGGGGAGCGCAGGTATGGCACCAGAGCAGCCTACCCAGCAGTGAGAGTCGCGAATGTACTGCATCAGGGTAGGCTCTCCATACATTTATACCATTGTGCCTGTATGCTGACCCTTGAGGGTAGGCACTCCATAAAGTGACATTGTGCCTACATGGAATGCACGCCCCTGCCATGTAGGTATTTTATATGCGACGCGCGCCCGGTCAGTTCAAACGAATGTGAGGTATTTAATTAGTGTCGAGCAAATGCATTCGTGAAACTTGCAAAGCTTGTGACGGAGTGGTGTGTGTGACAAAGCGTTCAAAGGGACGCAACGGGTGCGTATACACTGACACGCGGAGGCGGATATTATATAGTTTAACTAGCTGTCCGCCCCGGCTTCGCACGGATGCCTTTTTCTTATAGCCTATGTCACTCGGGAATAGTGCTTCACAACAGTGAAATAATTTTTCAAATAAGTCCAGTCGTTCTGGAGCCTATTCAATCCAAACAAACAAACAAACTTTTCTTCTTTATTATATTAGTATAATATATATATTAGTATAATCTTAATGTATTGGAATGAAACAACTGTAGACAGATTTAACTCGAGTATTTTATTATATTGGCTGACGATTCGGTGCCTTTACAGATTCCATAGTCGTAGCACGACTGAGCTGACAAGTCTTATGCTAAATGTATATAAAAATATAAATTTACATAAGCGAAAGTTGATTGACTGATTTATCAACGCTGGGCCTAAACTATAACGTAGGGGCGGACTAAGAAAGGGTTTCTGTGTAAGTGGAGGTTAAAGTTAGTATGAAAGTTGTGTACCTACGTAGTCGCGGCCGCCAGTAAGTAATGATACCACAACGGATTTAACTCTGGTTAGAAATTCAGAAGTTATTATACTTCAGTATAACAATTTCTGATGCCTTCGCGGTTATTAGAATTTAGCATGCGCATTTTATATGCTGACGTTTCCAAAACTAGTATCCAGAATAGGCTTAGGATGAAGATAGGTGAGAGTACCTAGATGTATGCATTAGATTTTAAAAAAAAAAAAGCGTTTCCTTTTCAAGCATAGAAAATGTGTTTATTGCCATGTAAAAAGTAACCACTGGTGTTATTACCATCTACACCCCCACAAAAATATAGCATAGTCTCCCCCCTCATATAGTCCTTACGTAATAATTGAACAACGCTTTAAAATGCCAGTGACAGATGCTTTACATGCTATCCGCGGATACGAAACATCCGCCGTTTCGGAAGTGAATTTGCGTACTATCCCGTTTTGAAATCTGATCGCGGTCCGCCGCCTAACATAAAATAATATAATATATATGTATATTGGAAATGACAGTCCTTTGTGTCGCTTTCAATCAACCCGATTAATACGGTGAAAGCTCCGCATCGACGCAAAAGTAATATCAACTGGTATTTATAATTTAAATTAATTATTTTCCGTATTCACGTATCGTTTTACTTGCATTAATTAATGAAAATTCCAGGTATAACGTGGTTTAATTAATTTTAAACCTAAAGTGTACACGACAAATATTCTTTGTACGAAATAATTAATTTTATTATTACGAGGAACATATTTGCTGCTTTAATAAAATAGACACAAACTAAAATATGTTCTGCTATCCAAATGACACCCATAACCCTGCACCCTCCTTCTGGGAGCACCGTAAGTGTGGCGTCAGGGTAGGCACTTTACATTACTGACATTGTGCCTGTATGCAATGCACGCCCTTGGCGGACGCGGTTCGGGGTGCTCGGATTCTCGCGATTTATTTTACCATCCGCTCCGATTTTAATCCGATCGTCAACGGCTCAAACCCGAGCATATTGCAATATCAACATATCGTATGCATAAAACCCGATTGGCATGCACCGTCATGGCCGGCGAGTGCAAACCTTTCATCGAATCAAACGGAACTTTCTATCCGGGGCTTATGTCCCGAATAATCCACGGTAATAAAGTTCATTTAATATCTAACAAACGACCCTATTCGAATGAACGGAAGGTTGAAAATGGCAGCTAAATTAATTGGTCGCTGAAATGCTTTTAAAGTAAATGCGTTGAGTAAAGCTTTTATTTTTATTTATTGTAATAAATATGCATGTAAAATGCATGGAAAGTATGTCGTTCTTTTCTACTGACAATTATCTGTCCTTCATCTCATTAGGCTATTGATATTTCGCACCCCTAGATCTAAAGGGAGCTAACTCAAAAAAAGTAACTTTTTCGGGAGAGGCGAAATTGTTGTAAGGAATCGGATCATTTTTTTAGCGTGTGTTTAATTTAAATCTTCAGATTTTTGAGTTAGCTCCCTTTAGATCTAGGTGTGCGATTTATTTACGGTATGGCTGTTTTTTGACAGATCATCGCGAGAATAAGACGATATCGACATGATGAGATGTCGACTCGACAATTCATCATAGCCTCGCTGATGACTGATGACATTTGTGCATCAAATTTACACAAAATGAGTTGATCAGTAGAATATCTCCTATATAGACACACGTCCTCCGGTTGAGATTAGTAAGGCTCGGCACACACCTACCGATTCTGTTCTGAATTTATTACTAACTTGAAATTTTACACAGGGGTTCCTTTTATAACGTAATGGAGCGCTAAGAAAGGACTTTTAAAAAATAAAAGGGGTAAAACAGGGTGCTAATCGTGCGCGTACGAAGTCACGGACAAAAAAAAGTCAGTCATGAATCGTAATTGATGACGATAAATCCTAACTAATCCTAATCCTAACTAATATTATAAATGCGAAAGTAACTCTGTCTGTCTGTCTGTCTGTTACGCTTTCACGCTAAAACTACTGGGCCGATTTATATGAATTTGGTACAAAGAAAGTCTGAAGCCTGAGAAAGAACATAGGCTACTCTTTAACCGACTGCAAAAAAGGAGGAGTTCCACGCGTACGTAGTCGCGGGCAGAAGCTAGTAATTAAATAAGCCAATACTGTCCCTCAGGCTCACAAGATGTTTTGATACTTATAGTTGTGGGTATAGGTAAGCTACGCCACTTTCTGACAGTTCAGAAATTATGTCGATTTTGCTTTATACTATGTATCATAACGGAATCAGGTGTGCTCCTAGCCTAATACTAACGGAGCAAGGAGCTCGGCGCATCATTAGGATTATAGGATGGCACAATTACGGACCTGAATAGGAGTACCCGCAGCCTTCAATCTACTGTATCACAATGGGATTAAGTGTCAATATCGTAATACGATAACCTGTTGATAGGATTTTCGGATCATCTCTAATACACGACGTCCAGTTAGCAAAATCGATATACGGAGACTGATTTGTAAATTGATCATTCGCTTTAAATTCGTATTGTCTACCAAGGGCGTGCATTCCATACAGGCACAGTGTCACTAATGTATGGAGTGCCTACCCTGGCGCCATACTTACGCTCCCGTCACTGCACGCACCTGTAATCTCTTCACAGGTAATAAATGTATTTCGCATTTATAATATTAGTAGGGATAAATGCTAACCGGAACGCCAGAAACATATTCGTCGCCGTCAGTGCAGGACCTTCTAAATGCATAAAAGTAAATTTTACAGTAGACAATAAAAACTGTCCTAAAAGCAATACGAACTACTTAATGTAACTTTTTTGTGATTTTGCTTTATTTCATATATAGAGAAGATATAAATAAGGAGTTTAGTGAAAAAAATAAATAATATAATCAAGCAAATATTTCCATAAAAATAAGTATTTTGCCAAAACTTGTAGTTAGAAGGTCCTGCACTGACGGCGACGATATGTTTATTTTTCAACGTTAATTAAAAACTAAAAAAAACAAATAAAAAAAACGCGACTTCAAAGCACCGCTGTTCCTATTATTCCGAAGCTCTGATACCTAATTAATCAAAAGTCTAAAGCTCGAAATACTAAAACCAGATATACCCAACTTGTTGCATCAATAGCAAAACAGACGAAAATCAACTCTAAAAACATTAAAATTGAGCACATTTTCAATATTACACAATTAAATAAGTCTTATAAAGGAGCCATTATTCCTAGCGGAGTAAGGTCTAATTTTGCACTGTACTGGATTATTTTGCGACGCAGCAAATTGTAATGAAATACGTTTAAAGCGTGCATTGGGGTTTCTTGTTGCGTTTGTGTGCATAGCTTGCACGTCTGCACACAATCTGGAGGCCTGGGGGCTTATGCTGGCCGTGTGGTGAAGTTTTCGTATTAAACAGTTTAAACTAACACATTTCTCTCGGGTCTCGGTTCTAATATATCGCACACCTAGATCTAAAGGGATCTAACTCAAAAACCGAAAGATTTGAGTTATGCACACCATCGGATTCCAGCAAAACCCACCTACACTAAAACAGATTTCAGCTAATATAACTCTGCTAGCTTTATTATAAAAATTATAAATTTATACAGAAAACTCATGCGTGCATATGGACATATTCAGTTTCTCGCCTCTCCTGAAAAAGTACCTTTTTTGAGTTAGCTCTCTTTAGATCTAGGTGTGCGATATGTTTCTATTTTGCCAGTAGAGATGTTTAGCCGCACGTGTGGTGGACGTGAGAGCAAATGCGGAGTTTGCTACTGCGCCATAGGTTTTAAATACTGCCACTCGCACACGGCTCGTGACAGCCAATGCGAGTGTGGGCATGTGCGGCGGGGCTTACTAATGATCTGCATGGGTGTACCCACATTGGGGCATGGTGGGGCAATTGCCCCACCGTTTTCTCTGACTTGAACCTATGAATTTTACACAACCATTACATCCGGTCTTAACCAGAGCTTAAAATGAAATTATAATCTATACTAATATTATAAAGCTGAAGAGTTTGTTTGTTTGAACGCGCCAATCTCAGGAACTACTGGTTCGAATTTAAATTTTTTTTTGTTGGATAGACCATTTATCGAGGAAGGCTTTAGGCTATATAACATCACGCTGCGACCAATAGGAGCGAAGAAACAGTGGAAAATGTGTAAAAAACGGGGAAAATATGAAGCCTTATGAAGAAGTGACAGAAGACTTTGACAGATCTTTGACGAGACAATCGGACGGGCAGGACGACGTCTGCCGGGGCTGCTAGTAACTTAATAAGTACGCAAAAACAAAAATGTTTTTGTTTGAAATTTATTATACACCTTTTTAATTAAAAAAAGTTTTTTTAAATACTGTTATTTTCATCTCTTTTGTACTAACAAAAAATCTAATTAAGGCTAAGTAATTCTTGTTTTGTCTACCACCTACAAATTAACAACAATTTCGCCAGTTTTTACTAACTCTGTTTAAACCCTGTGAAATAATTTAATTAATTGACATAATATGACAAATTATGCCCTGATGATCCACAACCGAAGGTTGCGGGTTCGAATACTGCTAAGAGGAAATTTCAATGTGATGAACACATTTTACACTATTTTTTCAGTCTCATATTTTTTTTCATCCCTTCTTTCTACCAGAGATATGAAAATATGAGACTAAATTCTTTCCATGAAACATAGCATGGATGAAACATATATCCTAACTAATAATATTATAAATGCGAAAGTAATTCTGTCTGTTACGCTTTCACGCTAAAACTACTGGAGCGATCTAAATTAAATTTGGTACAAAGAAAGTCTGAAGCCTGAGAAAGGACATAGGCTACTTTTTAACCGACTGCAAAAAAGGAGTTCCACGCGGACGAAGTCACGGGCAGAAGCTAGTAAGTAAAATAAACGTCGAGACGAGGCGAAGATTCAATCAAAAGCGACAATGTTTAGTATGAAAACTTGAGCCTTCATGCGACGAAGGTAGATCACAGTTAAACCCATATAAAACGTATAGTGACACTAAAATATCTAGATACAATGTAACTAAGCCTATTAGGTAATAAAGTCTCGGATGTTATACTTCTGGCCCACATTCGAGCAGAGGCGAGAGCAGTAGTGACGAAAGAGCATTTGTGTGGGCACTCTACTCGTCATGCTCGTCGTCATGCGCCGCTCCGCTTTGCGTCACATTTCGTTTCGTCGTCGTCGGTTCGTTCGTCGGTTTGTTGGCAGTGTTGCCAACTCCTAGAAATTCGAGTCGCTAAACTCAAAGTCAAAAGTCGCCAGAAAGTCGCTAAAAGTAGAACATAACCATAAAAAGTTCGGGACTCCCCCCCCCATAATGATATACAAATGGAACTTCAATTAAGAGGTTGACAAAAATGCTATCGCGTTTGTCGTTTTGCATATTAAGTATCTCTTGGCATTGAATAATTCTGTGTCGATTTGATAAAAAATGTATCTATTATTGGCTCTAGAACTGTTTTAGTTTGTACTCCAAAAGTCGCTAGATAAGTCGCTAAACTATTTTTGTCGTCGAACCTTTTTTTTGTTCGCTAAGCCTTAAGCAAAAGTCGCCAATTTAGCGACAAAATCGCTAAATTGGCAGCACTGTTTGTTGGCGCGATTCAAAGGGCCACAAGGCGATGAATTACACGATTGAGACCAGAGGCTATGATGAATTGTCGAGTCGACATCTCGTCATGTCGATATCGTCTTATTCTCGCGATGATTTGTCAAAAATCAACGTTGTCGACAACGAGAAATCTTGTCATGTGGATGTCGTCTCTTATTTCTACATGTCGATAACAAAATAATGTCGTAACGACGAACCTTTTGCTTGTCGATAACATGTAGGCTCGCAGAGACGAGAGCATCGCGCAATAAGTATACTAGATGCTAAACAGTTTCATTCTCGAAAACAGTAAATTAAATTGTTAATGGTTGAATGAAATTTTGACAACGTTAAAAAAAATCTTTATAATAATTTCAGATGCCTTCGCGGTTATTACACATTGGAATGAAACAACTATTAACGGATTTAACTCGCATATTTTTATTTTATTTTATTTGCTGACCTTTTGGATTCTTAACAGCTTCTATAATCGTAGCGACTCAGCTGACAATAGTCTAACGCCAAAGTCACTAAGTAACTGTAAAGAATCCGAAACGTCAGCAAAACAAAAATACGCGAGTTAAATCCGTTAATAGTTCTTTCATTCCAAAATGCTTTATCGTGATCCCAACTTGCATATACAGTTCCAACTCCTTGCAAATTTCCGAAATTGATTCGGTGATAAATAACAAGGGTCCCGAACTGGTAACAAATCTCCAACTTACCTTCTGACGGTACATGGCGGCCGCCTTGGTGTTGTACTTCTGGGGTATAGTCATCCCGGGCTTGTAGTCAGGCTGGCTCTCGAAGAATTCGCGCGCCTTCAAGTTACCGCCGACCTGGTAATAACAAATGTAAGAATAAAGGAGTCTGCCCACTACACCGTATCATGACCGTGCTATGAACGTATCAAGCAAGGAAGGTAATACGTAAGGCGGTACGAGTCGGTGACGGAACGGTCTAGTGGACATAGTATCATGCTTTTCTATACAAATAATATTTTTTTGCCTGACACGTTCATAGCACGGTCATGGTATGATACGGTGTAGTGGACAGACTCCTTAAGAGTCAGTTTATTCGGTAGACACGTGATGATTCAATAGACAATGTAGCCCTTTAGACATGGATAACTATACCTGAGATGATTAGACAGAAGTATATGTACTAATTTATTTAGACTGTTAATTAAAAATACACTATATAGAAATATCTAAAATATAATAACAAAATTGCCAGTAAAAAATAACTAAAATCTCATGCGTGAAATTAAGGCATATTTCGCTCCGGTGGTATCCCATTAGTACCTACCTACTTGATTTTTTTATTTTGAAAATCCCTACTAATATTATAAATGCGAAAGTAACTCTGTCTGTCTGTCTGTCTGTTACGCTTTCACGCTAAAACTACTATTTAAATGAAATTTGGTACAAAGAAAGTCTGGAGCCTGAGAAAGGACATAGGCTACTTTTTAACCGACTGCAAAAAAGGAGGAGTTCCACGCGGACGAAATTGCGGGCAGAAGCTAGTTTATTATAAACTGAAATCTACATGTATATAATAGAGGGTGAAAATAGCATAAAGGTTCGAAGTAGGTATGTATATTACATTGAATCATTAACAGTTGATTGACAACAAAGTCCGAATCTCAAGCAATTATCGCATATTAGATTATAATTAGTGCAATAATTAATTTCACGAAATTAATCTCACAGTTGGTTAGGTAAAGAGCGACGCGGTAAATTTGGTACTAGCTGCTTATATGTTGTATATAGGCCGACTCTTGTATATATCTATATATATAAAAATCAATTGCTGTTCGTTAGTCTCGCTAAAACTCGAGAACGGCTGAACCGATTTGACTGATTTTAGTTTTAAAATGTTTGTAGAACTCCAGGGAAGGTTTAAAAGGTGAGAAAACTTAAAAAAAAATTGGGGAAAAAAAAAAGAAAAAAACTGTGTACGCGGTACGAAGTTCGCTGGGTCAGCTAGTCTTAAATAAATATCTTTGAACAATTCACACCAATTGATCTAGTCCCAAGCTAAGCAAAGCTTGTACTTATGGGACAACGGTGTGGTGTATGATATAAAACCTCTATGTTAAGTTTAACGTTTGAATAATTTCGATACTCTTTTGTTTAGAACTTGATTGTCAGTTTGCTGTTACCTATTAAATTAATGAGTCGTATCGCGTGTTTTAATTATTAAAATATTCTTAAATATCACAATTGGCGACGAGATAGTAACTTACGCGAGTGTAATTTAATGTAAATAAGTGTTTATTATTGTGATCGCGATGGAAAAGGGCTCGGGTATAGTTTTCGGCAGCAACCTCACCTACGACCACAACGCGCAGGAATGGTGTTTATTTAAAGAGCGTTTTGAGTCTATGTGTTCCGCTAATGATTTAACGGACGAGACTGATGCAGCTGGCGCTAAGAGGCGCTCCATACTCCTGACGTCGCTAGTGGAAGGAACGTACCGCGTCGCAAGAGATTTAGTGTATCCGAACAAGTTGAGTACCACTTCATACACTGATCTTATTAAGAAGTTAGATTCTCATTTTGAGTCTCCGAAATGCTCTTTCGCTGAGCGTTATAAGTTTTATAAGGCGGAACAGAGACCCGGGGAGGATCTGGGAGACTGGGCGGCGCGAGTGCGTAGTTTAGCGCAGTTTTGTGGATTTACAAATGAATTAGATACGGCATTGCGTGATCGTTTTGTTCTTGGACTGGAGAATGCCAAGGAGAGGGAGAAGTTATTCGCAGAAAGCGTTACTAAGCTGACTTTTAGTGAAGCTTTGCATACAGCTCAAGCTACGCGAAGCGCTCGTTTGTCTACACAAACGACGGCGCCGTCCAGGCAACATGCGGCGGCGGCGGCGGCGCTCAGCGGCGGCGATGTGTTCGCGGTGCGTGCGGCGACTTCTCAGGCGGGGCCGGGCGGCCGCGGCGGCGCTACGAGGGGTGCTGCGGGCGGCGCTAGCTCGGCGAAAAGGAGTTGTAATGTGTGTGGTTATAAAAACCACGCGGAACAAAACTGCCGTTATGTTAACTATTCATGCAAGAATTGTAAAGTTAAAGGACATCTAAGTCGTGTTTGTAAGGCGAATGTTAAGGTCACAAATTTCGTGGCTCAGGAACCCGACGACATTTGTGAAGGTAATAATAGATCATTTATTAAAAGTATTAAATGTGATAATGGAAAACCTATGCTACAGTCGGTGTCGATCGGTAACGAGTCGGTTTTGTGTGAGATTGATAGCGGCAGCGCTGTGTCCGTGTTGCCAACTAATGTTTATAATCATTTATTTAAAGGTAAACATGTTTTAAGGAAATGCAATGTTAAGCTTAGAAGTTATGATGGTAGCAATATATTGCCTTTAGGTCATATCTCCTTGCCAGTTAAATTCGAAAATAGTTCAAAAGAAATTAATTTTGTTATCATTGAGTCGGGTGAGTTACCGTTACTAGGGCGGGATTTTATAAGCAAATTTAATTTATATTTTTGCAATTTAGATTGTCATAAATTAATTGATAATTGCGATGACCACGTTAAACATTTAAAAGAAAAATATCCTAGCGTATTTTCTGATGATTTAGGCAAGTTTAACAAATATAAAATTCATTTAAAAATGAAAGAAAAGACTGAGTTTAAGTTTTTCAAGCCTCGCCCTGTACCGCTAGCGCTCAAGTCTAAAGTTGAAGATGAACTTAATCGGCTGGTTGATTTAGGTATTTTGGAAAAGGTTGATCACTCGGAGATGGCTACGCCGATTGTTCCTGTCTTGCGCCCCGACGGTAATGTTAGGATTTGCGGTGATTATTCGGTGACTCTTAACAAAGCATTGTTCATTGATAATTACCCTTTGCCACGTATTGAGGAACTTTTCTCTAGGTTGCACGGTGGTATAGAATTTTCCAAATTAGATCTTTCAAGAGCTTATAATCAGTGTGAGCTCGATGAAGTTTCAAAGAATTTGACGTGTATTAACACGCACAAAGGTCTTTATCGTTATACGAGATTAGTTTTTGGTCTGTCGAGCGCGCCGTGTATATTCCAACAGGTCATAGAGAAGTTGTTATCTGGTATCGAGGGAGTTTGTATTTTTCTCGATGACGTTTTGATAACGGGTCCTAATAGAGAAGTACATCTGGAGCGGCTCAATCAAGTCTTAAGTCGATTTAATGATGCCGGTCTTTGTCTAAGACAAGACAAGTGTGAATTATTTAAGAATTCAGTCGAGTACTTAGGATTCGTTATAGACAGACATGGACTTCACAAGTCCAAAGGCAAGGTTGAAGCGATACTTAAAGCTAAGTGTCCTAAAAATGTATCTGAATTGCAGTCATTTTTAGGTATGTTGAATTATTATCGGTCATTTGTACCTAACGCGTCAAGTATTTTAAATCCTTTGTATGTTTTATTGAAAAAGGATTGCAAGTGGTTTTGGGGTAAAGAACAAGAAATAGCGTTTGAACGGATTAAGTCTGAGCTTGCCGGAGAGCGAGTGCTCGCGCACTACCACCCGGAGTACCGCACGATCCTCACGACGGACGCGGGCCCGGCCGGGCTCGGCGCCGTGCTCGCGCAGGTGCAGCCGGACGGCTCCGAGCGCGTCGTCGCGTACGCCTCGCGCTCGCTCACTCCGAGCGAAAAGAATTATGCTCAGATTCAAAAAGAAGCTGCGGCTATTATTTTTGGAATTAAAAAATTTCATTATTACTTGTATGGCAGATCGGTGCCGTTTACTTTAAGAACGGATCACAAGCCTCTTGTTTCCATTTTTGGTAATAAAAAAGGTGTACCGGAAATGGCTGCGAACAGACTTCAGCGTTATGCTATTTTTCTTTCTGCTTACAATTACGATATTGAATTTATTAAAAGTGTAAATAATGTTGCGGATTATTTATCAAGGTCTACCGCAGATTGTGAGTCTGATTTTTCGGGGAATGGTGAAGTAGATAAAGCTACTTATATTCATTTTATGTCTGATTCGTTGAAACCTGTGACCGTTAAAGATATTTGTTTGGAAACGAATAGAGATTCTGTGCTTTCTAAAGTGAAAACGTTTATAGAAGGGGGGTGGCCACAGAAGGTATCTGAAGGTGATTTAAAACCTTTCTTTGATTGTCGCTGGGAATTGACTTTGGAAGAAGGTTGTATTTTACGGGGCCATAAAATTGTCATTCCGTCAGTTTTCAGAGAACAACTTCTGAATGAATTGCATAGTTCTCATTACGGTGTTGTAAAGACTAAAGCTGAGGCTAGAGAGCGAATGTGGTGGCCTAAGATCGATCAGCACATCGAAGAGAAAATAGGTTCCTGTAGCATTTGTATAACTCTAAGAAGCGCACCTCCGCGTTGTGCTCTCGCGCCATGGCCGTACCCCGAGGGTCCGTGGCAGCGTGTGCATTTAGACATGTGCGCGGTGCAGGGCCGTCAATTTTTAGTGGCTGTGGACGCTTACTCTAAGTGGCTTGAGTGTTATCCGATGACGCAGACGGATAGTGCTAGCATCATAAGTAAGTTAGTAGACATGTTCGGTAGGTTTGGTCTTGTAAATACATTGGTTTCTGATAATGCCACAAATTTTTGTTCATCTCAAATAGGAGACTTTTGTAGATTAAATGGGATCAAGCATGTCACGATTGCTCCATACCACCCTGCTTCAAACGGGCAGGCAGAAAATAGCGTTAAAACGGTTAAAAGAGGCATAAAGGCAATACTTGCGCAAAATCCGTCACAGTTAGATTTTGTTATTAAACTAAATAAATTTTTATTTGATTACAGAAACTCTGTGCATTGCACTACAGGTTTCTCGCCGGCCAAATTGTTGATGGGCCGCTCGTTGCGCGGTCGACTCGATCTGTTGTGTGTAGGTTCTCATCAACCGACTGTTAATGCAAATGACGTAGGAATAAGGCAAAGTCGTCCTTTGGATTCCTTAGCTAATGAAAATGTTTTTTCCAAACAGATCTCACAGGCTAAACAATTTGGCGGCAAAAGGAAGTGTGTTTTTAAAAAGAACGATACAGTTTTGGTTAAATCATTTTATAGAAATGGTACAAAGCATACTTGGGTTAAAGGTATTATTGTAAAAAAAATTGGCTCAAGGATGTTCATTGTAAATATTCCGAATTTTGGGTTAAAGATTAAAAAACATGCTGATCAATTGTTATCTTACAAGGGTAGTGACGTTTTTGAAGATGAATCATATAGCGGAGACATTCCGATCTTAATACGAGACGACCCAAACGTAGATTGTGATATTTCGAATGAAGTGGAAAATCAACAAGAGGTTGTTGGTTCTGATACTTCATATACAACTATTACGTCGCCTACCATCTCTCCAAGAGGAGTATTTAATGAAGGGGGAGAGGTAGAAGCAGAGCAGGAACTGACTGCTGGTGTTTTGGTCCCAGCGGTGGCCTCGACTTCGGAGGCAGATAGCCCTGACGATAGTGATAGGCGACGGTTTCCAGTTCGTAGTACGAGAAACCAAAATGTTAATTATAAGTTGTAGTTTTATTAGGTTTTGTTTGTAATGTACTGTGTTAAGTTTGAGTTTGTTAGTTAAGTAATTTGTTTGTAATTATTGGTGGAGGAAATGTGGTGTATGATATAAAACCTCTATGTTAAGTTTAACGTTTGAATAATTTCGATACTCTTTTGTTTAGAACTTGATTGTCAGTTTGCTGTTACCTATTAAATTAATGAGTCGTATCGCGTGTTTTAATTATTAAAATATTCTTAAATATCACAAACGGATAAACATACATAAATACATATAAGACATCCAAGACTCAGGTACAGATGCCAGTGCTCATCACAGTGACAACTGCCCCTAGCAGGATTCGAACCCGAAACCTTTAGTTTTCGTAGTCAGGATATCTGACCTGTAGACCAACAGGTGTCAACATATATCGCTGTTTGTAATCTTGTAGTGACCTAATTCGAAATGCGTCACTGTGCTAATTCATATGTGACAATATCGCACCCCTAGATCTAAAGGGAGCTAACTCAAAAAAAGTAACTTTTGCGGGTGAGGCGAAATTGTTGTAAGGAATCGGATCCTTTTTTTAAGCGTGTGTTTAATTAAAATCTTCAGATTTTTGAGTTAGCTCCCTTTAGATCTAGGTGTGCGATATGTAATGTCACAACAATATCAAAGGAGCGTTGTATGCATTCGTAAATATTACGTGGGTTTAGGCTGCTGCAGCAATAACGGCGCTTAAAAAATATATCTGTCGGTGGTTTGCCCCAATCCCTACTAATATTATAAATGCGAAAGTAACTTTGTCTGTCTGTCTGTTACGCTTTCACGCTAAAACTACTGTACCGATTTAAATGAAATTTGGTATAAAGAAAGTCTGAAAAAGAACATAGGCTACTTTTTAAAAGACTGCAAAAAAGGAGAAGCTCCACTCGGACGAAGTCGCGGGCAGAAGCTAGTAATTTACATACTAACTCTATTGCATGGGAGTACCCACGATGGGTCAATGTGGGGCGATTGCCCCACTTCGTTCAAACCTAATTTTTAAGACAAAATTAAGTAAATATAAATTTTATTAAGTAATTTAAAAATTAACCCACTTAACAATGCAATATCAACATCAGTCAGTAAAAAAAAAAAATGACCGATACAACTTACTTTTATTTACCCCCTCTCACGCCTACGCTCTAATTGTAGAGAACATGAAGCATAGGTAAACGACGATAGTTTCAGGGAACGTTTGACGCGCAATTGCAGTGGGGGGTTAAATCGATACCATGATCAGTACAGTGCATTGTTGCACCTGATATCCCGGAATTTCAGGGATCGAAACTCCCGCCTCCCACTTTAGGGCGCAAAAGTGAGGAGAGCTCTAGAGGGAGATATTGCGACATGAAATCACTAATTGTTTTGTACACGGAGCAAACGGCACGTGCATTTATTTATAGGTTGCCAGGTGCCTGGTTTTCCGCGAAGGCTCTGCAAGTGCATTTCGACCTACACATTTATACATAAAAGCGACCCGCCCCAGTTTCGCACGATTCATCTGATTTTTATAGCCTACTAGCCTCTGCCCGCGACTTGGTCCGCGTGGAACTCCTCCTTTTTTGCAGTCGGTTAAAAAGTAGCCTATATCCTTTCTCAGGCTCCAGACTATCTTTGTACCAAATTTCATTAAAATCGGTTCAGTAGTTTTAGCGTGAAAGCGGAAAAAAAAAGACAGACAGACAGAGTTACTTTCGCATTTATAATATTAGTAGGGATAAGGATAGGATTGTCGTGCATTCCATATAGGCACATACGGAATGCACGCCATTGCTATATATATTAATGTATGGAGTGCCTACCCTGACGAAGTACATGCGCGACACTCACTGCACGCGCCTGCATAATAGGTAGTCATTTATACGTAATGGAGTTATAGCTCCTGTCCACGATTCATCTGCGCACGATATCTAACCCTATTTGACCCTCTAAAGGGGTCAATTTTCAAAAATCTTTTGTTAGTGCTCTCCTAGATTATAAATGGCATAAATTTTGACGCTCAAAGTCTTGCATCATAATAATTATGTCATATATATCGCACACCTAGATCTAAAGGGTGCTAACTCAAAAACCGGAAGATTTGAGTTATGCACACAATCGGATTCCAGCAAAACCCACCTAAACTAAAACTGATTGCAGCTAATGTAACTCTGCTAGCTTTATTATAAAAAGTATAAATTTTAACAGAAAACTCATGCGTGCATATTAAACAGTTTTTTGCCTCTCCTGAAAAAGTATCTTTTTTGAGTTAGCTCACTTTAGATCTAGGTGTGCGATATATGTCAGTCATTAAGTAGGTGTTTCTTATATATATTATTACTAGCGGTTCGCCACGGTTTCGCACGGATCCCTATTATTTTATTCAAAAGTTTTCTATAGCCTATGTCACTCGGGAATATTGTAGCTTCCCAACGGTGCAAGAATTTTTCAAATCGGCACAGCCGTTTTGGAGCCTATCCGATCCAAACAAACAAACCTTTCCTCTTTATTATATTAGCATAGATATAGAATTAAAGATATTATAGATGTCAAGAATCAGTCGTAATCCCTATTTCACCAATTCTACAATTGTCGATGTGCAGAATTGTTACTTGTCACCGACAATTGTCACGTTGGTGATATAGCGCCTGGCAGTATACATGAGCATTGTCATAGTCTTTTTGCACAACAAAATAAAAACAGATTGAAGTGATAATAATGCAGATGTGCAAAGGCAATATTATCCTTTTAAAGGATCTATTTCAGTTAACCTTTGGGCGATTGAGATTATGAAAGTTAGAGCGTAGTATTTCCTCTGCCCACGTCATAAAAATAGATTGATATTATTTATACTCTATACTAATATTATAAAGAGGAAAGGTTTTTTTGTTTGGATTGAATAGGCTCCGAAACGACTAGTCCAATTTGAAAAATTCTTTCACTGTTGGAAAGCTACTCTATTCCCGAGTGACATAGGCTATAAAAAAAGGGATCCAGACGAAGCCAGGGCGGACAGCTAGTTATAAATAAATATAATATATGGTGTGGGATGTTACATGTGGCGAAATAAAGGGGTTTTTGGTATATTGTAGTGTGTGTCTGCTACAATTATATGGAATGAACACATTGTAGTCGATTGAAAAATTACAATAAGTATGTTTTTTTTTTAAATTAATGGACTTTCGCTTTTAACTTTTTTTTTATAGTTCATCAACTAAAAGTTACAAATTTGTAGATAATTTACATTTGATGATTTTTTTTGAAAGACATTCTTTATCAGATAATCCATAAAACTAATTTGAAATTGTTTTCCAGCTATGGGACAACTGTAACTCCGCAAAATTGGATTTAACATTACATTAACTCATTAATTTAATAAATAAAAAAATTGTTCCCTCTGACAAATGCACGCTAAGCCCAAAAAAATACATCTCAATGGGACTCGAAGATTAGAATTTGAAAATTTATTTCTTTTTTATTAATGGTAAGTTGGTACTATCGCCAGCCAAAAACCACTTTCTATTTATTGTAGCCATTTTATCTGCCAAATTTAAACTTGACTGTTAAGTAGTCATGATTAGTTTATTGCTGCAAAATCATTAACTAATTGCAGAATTTATGAATTCAATTTTAATGAAATACTATATAGATACAACATTTTAAACTTTTATGTTACATAATTCATCAACTGAATCGGTAAAATTTGTATTTTAATTTTACAAAATTGTTATTATTTTATTTTCATTATATAAATTGCATTTTATAATTCCTATTTGCAGCAGAATTAAGTTGCATGTGTTTATTAGGACGATCAAATACTTTATTAATTAAAAATGTTTTGTATTAAGTTTTAAATCAGTTGATTTATTGATAGTTCTCTCAGTAGTATAGAATTTATATAACTTTAAAAGGACAATTCAATAATATTTACATAAAAGATAAATATGCAGTAGCAGGAGTAAGTGTAATCAGAAAAAGCACAGCATATATTAAGTACAAATCACCAAAACAAACAATTAACTAAATTAGCAGCAATTATGCACAAGTAAAATAGTTTCACAATGTTCCATTTGCTTTGCTCATCAAGAAAAGTCGCCAAGAACAAATTCTAAGTGTCAGCTTACCATCATCTTTTCCAGTTCTATATCCTTCCACTTGTCCATAGTAACCGACCTCACGAAGGACAGGTGGACCCCCAGGCTGCGGTGCACCCCAGAGCACTCCAAACAGATCCAGATCCCGTAAGTCACTGACACCCATTGAGGATTCAGACTCTCGCACTCGAAACATTTCTACAACAAAAATACTTCCACATCACAACGAGCAAATTACAAAGTAACGTTTAAAAATTTGAGACAGCTTACATGGTTCTCGTCCTGAGTGCGTATACTGTTCAGTTTACGCCGCGTGCGTGGTGAAGCCATCTCAGCAGGTGAAAGTCAGCTCACTCCTTAACCCTTGGTCTCGACGTAGACCGTTTCGTAAGTCTCGCGGAAAGACTGGTGACTCGCAACTCCGGACACACACTGTCTGTCAAAATTTACAAAACTCTCCACTTGGCAACCATAGACTGTGTTAAATTTTTCTTCTATGCATAGAGACAAAGGGTAAACAAACAGCCATGAAGAAAAATAGCATCTTAGAAGTGCCAGTGATTTAAATATACATGAACATAGGTTTTCCTTAACCTTTAAACTTTTTTAATTGTGTGTAATAATCATTATAGTTATGTTTTCTTTGTCTGTAGCGTCATCTTTTTTTTATTTAGAGTTGTTTTTTATTCGTGTCAAGTCTGTCAGCGTCAACAGGCGCCACTGCGCTCAAACATAATATGTCATTAGTAGAAATGTTACCAGTATACATGAATGAAAAACCGATATTTTGCATAAATTTTACAGTATTTTGTGAAAACACATAATCATTTTTGTATATGTTTTAAACGTAATGTTTGAAAATGATAACTCATATTGTTCTCAAAAATGTATTACTAATAAAATCATAATAACTTAATACATACTTAAGTTTATTTAATAAAAAGGTACATTTTATTGTTAGCAGAAAGTACTATTCTGTGAACTTTTTAAAATTATTGTGCGGGATCATAAACCATTCGTGCGTTTGTGACGCTGGTCATATTTTAGTTTTAATAAGGTGTTATTATTTAAAAAAAAGTTTCACAAATAAAATCACAGAAAACTGTTTATATGTTATTATACAAGAAATACATTAGTAGTATAACTTTTCCACGTATCACAAGTAACATTTTGTTGACGAATTGACGCAACAAGCAGTAAATCTGAACAAACATGGCAACACCATCCAGAGTTTAAAATTAGTTCCAATTTTGGCCACCTGCAGAGAAAAGTTTGTCATTGTCATGTCAGCAAAAAGACTGGCACGGCACTTATAAAGGAAAGGCCGCTTGTTACAATCGCTGAGCGCTCGTTTGCAAATAACTCTAAATTTGATAGGGCTTCATGCGAGTTGTATTTAGTATTTTGTAAACAGAATTTCGACTATTTGTATCGGTCTCGCGTTGAGTAGAAACGCGTCTCCGGCTCGCTGCACCGCACGCGGCATCCGGTTGGCTGAGCTACTTTGTTTCGAGTTTGAGATGATATAGTGGTACTATGAACGGCGACAGTATGGCTCTGAACGGCGTGGAGGCTGAGTACGCGGACATAGCGAATAGAAATGCCTGGGCTCTGGTTTACCAGGTAGGTTGCGGCGTTAGTTTTTTCTGCCACGACACCGCCGGAGTTGGTATTTGATTGTTGTTGGTTTTGCAGAAAATCGGGCGGGAGTGTCACGCGTACCCTTATACTTGCACGGAGGCTAAGAAGCCGGAGAACAAGCATCTGAACCGGTACCGCGATGTCAATCCTTACGACCACAGCCGCGTCATTCTGTCGAGGTGCTCCCGTGATTATATCAATGCCAACTTGGTCAAGGTAGGTCAAGATTTTTTTTCTGCTCTGCGCCGATAAATGTCCCGATGTGTGAAGGTTGAATGATAACAATGCCATGCCGAACATGATTAGAAGTGAAGATGACTAAGTATGCATTGTCATAGATGAGAAATAGAACATGAATGGTTTTTATGGGAAATTCGAATATACAATTTTATATTTACCTCCTTTTCATGTTAGTCATGATGGTATTTTTTGTCTTTGCTCAGTTGTAGTGTGACATAAATTTACATATATTTATAATATGGTGTAAACATATCTTGCCTGTTGCGACCTTAACCATATCATAATATTTAATTTGAATTACATGCAAATGATGCAAGTTGGAACTTATATTTACATGCAAACATGTAACCTATGTGACAATATTTAGGAATCAAATAAAATTAGATGTAGGTACAAAAAGAATGTAAGGTATTTCTTGCTATTTCCAGATAAGTAGGACATTATGGTTTTAGCGTGAATAAACATCTTGTACTGTCATACAAATGCAATGATGAAAAATTTGGTGACATTTGCTTATTTATTATTTTTTTAATTATTAATAAAAATTGCGAAGCTAGTGTAAGATATTAGTCTAATATGCAACATTGTATGCAATATAACATAATATTATCAATTTATAAAAAAAGCATAATTTTTAGATAAATAATAAAACCCATCAAATAGTCTTAATTTGTAAGTTTTTAATGAAAATGAAAATGAAAATCTGTATTAAGTATACAAGGCCCAGGGGATACTTACATAAATATATTTACTAGCGCAATAAAAAAAATAATCGCACTGCGAGAACGAACTCAGCGAGAAACTCGTCACCTGTTGCCTCTTTATTAAATAGGATAACAACATTTAAGTATATAAATATTAACAACTAGCGGTTCGCGCCGGCTTCGCACGGATCCCTTTATTTTTTCAAAATATTCTATAGCCTATGTTACTCAGGGTGAACATAGCTTCCCAACAGTGAAAGAATTATTAAAATCGGTCCAGTAGTTTTTGAGCCTATTCATTACAAACATACAAAAATAGGTACAAATCTTTCCTCTTTATAATATTAGTATAGATTTACACTGACGTAAATAACAAAGAATCGGGATGTCAAAGAAAAAATAGTAATTCTTATGTAAAGATGTATTTATTTATTAGGTCGGCAAACAGTTATTCAATCAATGAATACATTATTTAAATAGAAGAGAAAACTTAGGTCTAGATGCATAATTAATAAAAGGCACATGTTTATTTCGTAAAACTAATGTACCTACACAACTAAAATACAGTTTGGAATGAAACAACTATTAACGGATTTAACTCGCGTATTTTTATTTTATTTTATTTGCTGACGTTTCGGATTCTTTACAGTTTCCATAATCGTAGCACGACTGAGCTGACAATAGTCTAACGCTAAAGTGATTTATGATTTATTTGTAATGTGTTTGTATAATTACACTAGCTTCCGCCCGCGACTTCGTCCGCGTAGAACTCCTCCTTTTTTGCAGTCGGTTAAAAGTAGCCTATGTTCTTTCTCAGGCTCCAGACACTCTTTGTACCAAATTTCATTTAAATCGGTCCAGTAGTTTTAGCGTGGAAGCGTAACAGACAGACAGACAGACAGAGTTACTTTCGCATTTATAATATTAGTAGGTATTAAAAATAAGATAAGATATTAGGAAAGCAACTAAACTTATTCATGTTACCTCACACTTGATTGTAACAATGAGTAGGTCTATATCAAGGGCGTGCATTCCATATAGGCACAATGGTATAAATGTATGGTGCCCACCCTAACGAAGTACATGCGCGACCTTCACCACGCGCGCCTGGTCTATATGCAATTATAATAAAAGCTTTTTTATTCTGCGCATGATGAGTACTTTGCACAATATTGTTACAAAATATAGCCTATACTAGCTTATGCCCGCGACTTCATCCCCGTGGAACTCCTCCTTTTTTGCAGTCGGTTAAAAAGTAGCCTATGTTCTGTCTCAGGCTCCAGACCATCTTTGTACCAAATTTCATTTAAATCGGTCCAGTAGTTTTAGCGTGAAAGCGTAACAGACAGACAGACAGACAGAGTTACTTTCGCATTTATAATATTAGTAGGGATTATGTTGTTCTGATGTAGCAATATTATTTTAAAGTTTCGGCAAAATTCATTTTCTTAGTAGTATTTGCGTGACTAACAAACATACATCCAGATATCCATATATTCTTACAAAATTTCCCGGTTTAGAGGAAAAGTTTTTTTGTATGGAGCCTATTCAATCCAAAAAAAACTTACTCTATTATATTAGTATATGTGGCGGCCCTGTCAGCCGCCACAGTATAAATTCAGAGATTATGACATGTCAACAAGCAACTTTTATTTTTACGAGACTCTGACACGACCACATTCAGCCAGACAATGTTGCTAGTACTTTGTCCTGTTCATTACATGCGTTGTATCGATTAATTGATCGCCAATGATTAAGTGTCGGCTAGATGAGCGCGCGCGTGTTAAACACTATTAATGCATGGACAGGTTATAACGGTTGTTAGTTTTTAATTTCACCACTATCTTGTCCGTTAGAGATTCATCTCTGTGGAACGGATTGTTTATCTTACTTGCGCGTTGGAGGAAATTTTGGCTATGAATTTGATCGTTTTTTATTATTATTAGGGACTAGCTGTGCACGCGACTTCGTCCCCGTGGAATAGTAATTCTTCATAAGGCTTCATATTTTCCACTGTTTCTTCGCTCCTATTGGTCGCAGCGTGATGTTATATAGCCTAAAGCCTTCCTCGATAAATGGTCTATCCAACAAAAAAAGAATTTTTGAATTCGAACCAGTAGTTCCTGAGATTGGCGCGTTCAAACAAACAAACTCTTCAGCTTTATAATATTAGTATAGATATACGGTCCCTGTAAAGGTCTTTGGGCGTGACCGCTGTCCAACGGTGCACGTTTCAGACTGATATGACAATATTCAAATATCAATTTCGCAATTTCATCCCTACTATCCCTACTATAATATTATAAATGCGAAAGTAACTCTGTCTGTCTGTCTGTCTGTCTGTTACGCTTTCACGCTAAAACTACTGAACCGATTTAAATGAAGTTTGGTACAAAGATAGCCTGGAGCCGAAGAAAGGACATAGGCTACTTTTTAACCGACTGCAAAAAAGGAGGAGTTCCACGCGGACGAAGTCGCGGGCAGAAGCTATAGTGTATAAAAATTTAAACAAACCCCCGACAAATCTTGACTCGACAATTCATTATAGGCTCGCGGAATCGAACCATAGGCCGGTTAGCACTAGTGTGAAAAGAGTGGCAGAAAGAGCGAAGAGTTTACTGCTCTTAATCCTGGTGTACACTTGTATAACGATCGATCCTACTCATTGGTGCGTTAGTGTGAGTCGAGGGCGTGCATTCCATATAGGCACAATGGTATAAAAGTATGAAGTGCCTACCCTGACGTATCCCTACTAATATTATAAATGCGAAAGTAACTCTGTCTGTCTGTCTGTCTGTTACGCTTTCACGCTAAAACTACTGGACCGATTTAAATGAAATTTGGTACAAAGAAAGTCTGGAGCCTGAGAAAGGACATAGGCTACTTTTTAACCGACTGCTAAAAAGGAGGAGTTCCACGCGGACAAAGTCGCGGGCAGAAGCTATTATATATATGCGCGACCCTCCCTGCTCGCGCCTGGTGTGAGTACCGCCGTATCCATTATGTTTCTAACGTTACATCTCACCTAATTATACATATTTGACTTAGTATAAATGATTTAAAAGAAACGTGATATCTAATCAACGCGAGCGAATTGCGCAGTGTTGTGTATCCGAAGCTATTTACGATTCTAGGAATACGAAATTGTTGTTCAAACACGATTGTTTTGGATATACAATATGTTTATGGAACGGTTAATGTTTGATTTTATTTATGTGGAAATTTTTTAACGGTGTTTCCCTGCGGTTTTCGTTCGAGATTTGTAAATGCTACTCGTGACGTCACCATGGTGTAAATTGTGCCATGATGACGTCACGAGCTTCAGAAGCTCTCCCGAACTTTAGAAGCACTTATGTTTGTCATACGTCCCTACTAATATTATAAATGCGAAAGTAACTCTGTCTGTCTGTCTGTCTGTTACGCTTTCACGCTAAAACTACTGGACCGATTTAAATGAAATTTGGTACAAAGAAAGTCTGGAGCTTGAGAAAGGACATAGGCTACTTTTTAACCGACTGCAAAAAAGGAGGAGTTCCACGCGGACGAAGTCGCGGGCAGAAGCTAGTTTCCAATCATTTTTAATGATCTAACTGACGGACTAAATAAAATATTTTTTCTTTACCCAGTCGTCATCTTCCTTGTTGACTACGTAATTTATTATTTACATTTGGAAACAAAATTCAAATCAAGGGTGTACGGAGACTTGACTTATATTCCTACTAGCTTCTGCCCGCGACTTCGTCCGCATGGAACTCCTCCTTATTTGCAGTCGGTTAAAAAGTAGCCTATGTCCTTTCTCAGGTTCCAAACTTTCTTTGTACCAAATTTCATTTAAATCGGTCCAGTAGTTTTAGCGTGAAAGCGTAACAGACAGACAGACAGACAGAGTTACTTTCGCATTTATAATATTAGTAGGGATGTCCTCGACAAGGGCGTGCATTCCATACAGACAGTGTCACTAATGTATGGACTGCCTGCCCTGACGCCATACTAACGCTCACTCCACTGCACGCGCCTGCCCCTAGATAGGGCAGAGGGCTACTGCTATGCGTCGCCAGCCCATTCTTGAGCTTCGCGCTTCAACTCGCTCCAGGTCTTCCCTATGTTCTGTACCTCGGCGGCCTCCAGGTCTGTTTAGAGCCACGTTTACGCTTTCCTTGATGATTCCAGACTAATATGCGATGGATGACAATGGTAAATTTTGATCTTCCTAAAGTCGAATATCGCATTATGGATCAGCTGGCATTGTCATGGTGGAGAATGATTTTGCGCTGGTTGTCAATCAATGCTGTCATTACGTAACTAGGGGAGGTCAGGGGCGAGTGCGTATAGCGTCATAGTAGGCACAGGATAGGCACGATATCGTGCCTATATCGAATGCACGCTCTTGCCTACAACTGGATAGGTACATTTTTTAATAAAAATGCGGTTTTAACTCAATTAACAAATGGATACCTCAATTGAATAGTGATCTAAATTTTACAATATTTTCAGTCAAATAAGTACTTTAGCACTTATGCGCCATACTTACGCTCCCCCCCACGTGCCTGTTACGTGCAGTGGGGGGAGCGTAAGTATGGCGCTAGGGTAGGCACTTCACACATGAGTGACACTGTGCCTATATGGAATGCACGCCCTTGGTAAGGAACTAATTGTAATTGAAGATGTCGTTAGGTTTAAGTACTCTCACAATTACATAGTTTATTGATTTCGAGATCGCGGAAACGTGAGATTTACTCAATTTTCATCAGATTTTTCCCTGTTCACCTGAATTGCATTGTTTACTACGTAAAGGACTAACCTGTACCAAGACACAACTGTAACCATAATGGTGTCTTTTTCTAGATCACAATTTCAACCTTATCGCGAAGACACAAGGTCTAAAATGGTCTGTTTCCTTTGTACTCCAAAGCCTTAATAAAATTTGCCAAAGTATATTCATGGAAACGAATTTGAGTATACCGTCAGACAGGAATGTCCGTCAAATTTGATCTTTATGTATTTTTTGTCAAGGTACGTTTTTGAATAAAGGTTTTAGTCTTGATGTATATTTATAAGCGGATCGAGGTCGAGCTGTAATCAAGTGAATGCATTCTTTAAACTGCACTCATTTTATGGCTGACTTCAATCTTTTCATATTTTTAACATTGCTTCCTTTGTAAAATACGAGCAGGAAGATTTTGCGCGCTTTGAATCAACTGTATAGGTACTACTACTATGTGACCGCCCCGGCTTCGCCCGGATCCCTTTTTCTATAGCCTATGTCACTCGGGAATAGTGTAGCTTTCCAACTGTGAAAGAATTTTTCAAATCGTCCAGTCGTCTAGGAGCCTATTCAATACAAACATACAAAGTTTTCCTCTTTATTATATTAGTATAGATGTTACTCGGAAATAGTGTAGCTTCTGAACAGTGAAAGATTTTTTCAAATCAGTCCAATCGTTTAGGAGCCTATTCAATCCAAACATACAAAGTTTTCCTCTTTATTATATTAGTATAGATACAGTATAAAGTACTCATCGTGCGCAGACGGAGTCGCGGGCAGAAGCTAATCCGTTATAATTGTTCAATTTGACTGCGTAATAACCGCGAAAGCACTATAGTTTATTTCTAACTAGCTTCTGCCCGCGACTTCGACCGCGTAGAACTCCTCCTTTTTTGAAGTCGGTTAAAAAGTAGCCTATGTTCTTTCTCAGGCTCCAGACTTTCTTTGTACCAAATTTCATTTAAATCGGTCCAGTAGTTTTAGCGTGAAAGCGTAACAGACAGACAGACAGACAGAGTTACTTTCGCATTTATAATATTAGTAGGGATGATTATTTTTAATTGAAATTGTTTAACTTATTTTTATGAAGTTACTTTACAATAACACTTCTTCGTTTACCCATTTCCTATGAAACTTGACTCATCTGATGACGAATGATGTACGTAAATATTTTTTCCTTACTCTTGATTGCTCAGTCCAAGGACTTAGTATATATCCCAAAAGATAATAGGTTTTTTTTATATAGTAAATTTTAATTGTTACAAAAAATAGTTAAGTTGACGATTAACTGATCGAAATATTTTCTAAGTTTCGGAAAAAAAGCTTTTTATTTTCTTTTACAATCCTTGTTTGTCGATAACAAACACAAGACAAAAATAATAATTGAAATGAAAAAACTTTAAACGGATTTAACTCGCGTATTTTATTTTATTGGCTGACGTTTCGGAGCCTTTCATTCCATAATCGTAGCACGACTGAGTCGACAATAGTCGTATGCTAAAGCGTCAACCAATAAAATAAAATACGCGAGTTTAATCCGTTTAAAGTTGTTTTATTCCAAAACCACGGTATAATTTTTCTAAAATGCATAAGAAAGTTATGAATGGGGTAACTAACCCGCGTTTTTGTTTAGGTGCATAGCATGGGCGTGCATTCCATACAGGCACAGTTGCACTAATGTATGGAGTGCCTACCCTGGCGCTATACATGCGCTCCCCACACTGCACGCGCCTGTTGCATAGGTACCAGTTGATTGGTTAACCAGCATTGTCTCATTGAGATACTAACCGCTCAATCGAACTCGTTAAGGTACTGCGTAGTTTCAATCTCGGAATGGTTAAGGAACTATATAGAACATATATATAGTATCGGTCAAGGTGATATCACTGTATCGCACCGGGGGGAGACGAGACAGCATCTGAATTCAGGAGAGATAACCACATGCACATCCAATCGGATGGAGCCCTAGAAGTAGGCTTATAGAGCACAGCGAGTGATGAATTGTCGAGTCGACATCATGGGGTCTAGACAAGGTGCCGACGTTCAACGTTAACGTTGGCACCTAAATGTCATTGTATGGGATTTGACATCCGCGAACGTTTGTGACGTACGTGACAGTCGCTCGTAGATGTCAAATCCCATACATTTTGGTCGTTTTGTAAACGACCAACGTTAAAACGTTGAACGTTGACACCTTGTCTAGGCCCCCTTGTCATGTCGATGTCTTATTCTCGCGGTGATCTGTCAAAAATCAAAGACAACAGGAAATATTGTCATGTCGATGTCGCAAAAAAGTCGGTTTAAGATATTAAAAATATATGTTTACGAAAATCTCTCTCTATAATATTTTAATACATACAAAAAGCAGGCATAGTAGCATTAATCTATGGAGTGCCTACCCTGACGTAGTACATACGCGACCCTCACCACACGCGCCTGCGGCCCTAGCAGGATTGGAAGCCGCAATGACCACTAGACGAACATGTCGTTGAAAACATACTCCATTTTTTTTTTGTTTCAGATGGAGCGAGCGAATCGCAAATACATATTGACCCAGGGCCCTCTGGCGTTCACCGTCGGCCATTTCTGGCTGATGGTGTGGGAGCAAAAGAGCAAGGCTATACTCATGTTGAATAAAGTGATAGAGAAGAACGAGACGAAATGCCACTGGTGAGTTGCTCTTTAAACGATAATCCGCAGTTTTATGTTTTTGCTGCCGCGATCTGGACGTTAAACTGTGACGTTGACGTTGCTCATGTATACAGTAATATTATCAACTAGCGGCTTGCCCCGGCTTCGCACGCTTCTCTATTATTATTTTTTTTTTCAAAATATTCTATAGCCTATGTTACTAAGGGTAAACGTAGATTTCCCAAAAGATTTTTTCAAATCCATCAGTTTTAGAGCCTATTCAATCCAAACAAACATTTTTTTTTTAATTGACTCTAAAACGACTGGAACGATTTGAAATAATCTTTTACTGTTGGAAAGCTACACTATTCCACGTAGGTATAGGCTATAATATATTTCGAAAAAAGTTCGGGGTCCGTTCGAAGCCGAGGCGGAGCGCTAGTGGGCTATCTATACTAATATTATATCTATACTTATACTTATAATATCTATACTAATATTATAAAGCCGAAGAGTTTGTTTGTTTGTTTGTTTGAACGCGCTAATCTCAGGAACTAGTGGTTCGAATTTAAAAAAACTTTTTTTGATGGATAGACCATTTATCGAGTAAGGCTTTAGGCTATATAACATCACGCTGCGACCAATAGGAGCGAAGAAACATTGGAAAATGTGTAAAAAACGGGGAAAATAACTATTTCCGTCCTCCGGCCAGAAAGCGCCTATTTTGTGGCCGCTTCGCTAAATGAAATTTCCGCTTTCTGGCTTCGTCGAACAGAAAAATAGTATACTGACCTCGGCCAGTAAAATAAAAAAGCCTCAGATTACATTTTTGTCAACCTCGGCTTCGCCTCGGACGACAATTACATGTGATCTGAGACATTTTTTATTTTACTGGCCTCGGTGCGTAATGTACTATTTCACGCGGACGAAGCCGAGGCGGAGCGCTAGTATATTTTAGAACGATATTGTGTTATTTAAACGAAGCAAGCAATAAATTAGCCAGTAGAAGCTAGTTAATAATAAAAACCTATTAATCTGTATTAAACTCAGGTACTGGCCGCATGGTGTCGGTGACGAGCACAAGATGGTGCTGAACGACGTTCAGCTCACAGTCGAACAGATTGCCGAGGAGGACTGCAACTATTACTCCACTAGAGTGTTCAGGTATGCCAATGTCCTCCCTTTATTGTTTTTATTGTTAGACTAGCGGTCTCGGCAGACGTCATCCTGCCCGTTCGAAATTCAAATTAGGTAACTTTAGTTAGACAACGTTTGTATGGGAAAAGAAAAGGGCTGTTTTTAGGGTTTTCCCGGTAATTATTCGATTTTTTCTCGCCGTAAGAACCATCCTTGGACTTCAGCGAACATTTGAAAAAAAAATTGGCCAAATTGGTCCAGGCGTTGTCGAGTTATGCGCTTACCAACACATTTTGCGATTCATTTTTATATATAAAAAAGAAGAAGAAGATTGACGGTCACGGAGCACAGCGAAAAACATACGTTGCCCTTTTGTTGTCCCTGTCGCACGCGCGTAATAGTGCCCTCACGCTCGCACAGTAACCTTACTACTTACGTTATTGGGGATTGGGGAAATGCTGCTTATCGTGCGCAAACGGAGTCGCAGGCAGAATCTACTTTTATATAAAAAAAACTCCGTAGATGTTGCAAATAAAATCACTACAAATGTACGTAATTAAAAATATATATATTTAAACCGGCAGTAGCATATAGCGCATTATATATTATGCATTTACGATGCAATTGAAAATCGATACTTGCAATTGTTACGTTTGAAGTCTCACCATTGTCCATACATATTGCAGTGGTAGCGATTGACATTTAAAAACAGTAATTTAGTAATTTATCATTGATTTTTTGCTATTTTATTGCATATAGCTTTTGCCCGCGACTTCGTCCGCGTGGGATTCCTCCTTTTTTGCAGTCGGTTAAAAAGTAGCCTATGTTCTTTCTCAGGCTCCAGACTTTCTTTGTACCAAATTTCATTTAAATCAGTCCAGTAGTTTTAGCGTGAAAGCGTAACAGACAGACAGACAGAGTTACTTTCGCATTTATAATATTACTTAGTACTTAATACTTAGTAATTACTTAGTAATATTACTTAGGATTATATACTCGGAGGCACAATTAACCGCCCACATAAATTTAACGAAAACGAAACGAAAACACTAAAAAATGTCATATAATTTTTAACAATTAAAACTGTTAAGTGTTCATACCCGTTTTACTCATTTTGTTAACATGAAAATGTACTTTTTTGTCCTCCGGCCAGAAAGCGCCAACTTTGTGGCCACTGCGCTAAATGAAATTGCCGCTTTCTGGCTTCGTCGAACAGAAATATAGTATACTGACCTCGGCCAGTAAAATAAAAAAGCCTCGGATCACATTTTTGTCAACCTCGGCCTCGCCTCGGACGACAATTACTTGTGATCTGAGACATTTTTTATTTTACTGGCCTCGGTGCGTAATGTACTATTATTGAATAATCAAGTTGAAATAACAAATTTCAGAAGAGATTATAAGAAAATTCAGAAAATGTATGTGGCCGGTTAATTGTACCTCTGAGTATATTCTACTAATGTGCCAGTATCTAGAAATATATATTATAAGACTGTCATTAAGCCAGCGTGACGTCACGCCATAGTAAACAAAATTCTTACATACAAGTAAGTTTGTAAGAACGTCAGGATGTATGTTTGTTACTCTTTCACGCAAAAACCACTGGATACCCATTCAGACATTCAATTAATCAGTTAATTTTGATGAAATTTTGCAATAATATAGCTTGTACATAATATATATCAGAATAACGTATTTTATAACGTTATTGTGTAAAATACTAGTATACATCGTGCGCAGACGAAGTCGCAGGAAATAATATATGTGAATCCCATTACTAGAATGGATAAGATTAAACGTGTTCTATTTCTAAGAAGCTTTTATAATTTTACAATGTACCTGCATGTGATCTTATTTATTTGATACCCCACTCGGGTATATTTGTAGCTATTTTGTTATCCCGCTTAATAATTGTTGAACGTCCCTACTAATATTACAAATGCGAAAGTAAATCTCTCTGTCTGTCTGTCTGTCTATTACGCTTTCACGCTAAAACTACAGGACCGATTAAAATGAAATTTGGTACAAAGAAAGTCTCTAACCTGAGAACCGACTGCAAAAAAGGAGGAGTTCCACGCGGACGAAGTCGCGGTCAGAAGCTAGTTCTATATACGTTAATGTGTACAAGTCATACACAACCTAATTAGGGTATTGCCTTTGGCTATTATTATCGGCTATTATCACGCTTAATAGTACATTACGCACCTAGGCCAGTAAAATAAAAAATGTCTCAGAACACATGTAATAGTCGTCCGAGGCGAAGCCCATGTTGAATCACTCTATCTATTAAAAAAAACCGCATCAAAATCCGTTGCGTAGTTTTAAAGATTTAAGCGTACATAGGGATATAGGGACAGAGAAAGCGACTTTGTTTTATACTATGCAGTGATGCAACAATTTACCCTATCGGCTAGACATAGAATCCATCTTTCCTTATCCTTATTTGATGATTTAAATTATTGATAATTTCTGATGCCTTCGCGGTTATTATACATTGGAATGAAACAACTTCGACGACAGTCGTGCTACGATTATTGAATCTGTGAAGGTTCTGAAAATAAAATAAAATACGCGAGTTAAATCCGTTTAAAGTTGTTTCATTCCAATGTTAAATTATTGATTTTTTTTTAATTGAAATCGCTTGATTTAAATCATTCCTGCCAACTAGAATCGTGGATACGGAGTCCTCTGAAAGCCGTGAGGTGATACAGTTCCACTACACCACCTGGCCGGACTTTGGGGTGCCGACGTCGCCGGTGGCCTTCCTCGAGTTCCTGAAGAAGGTCAGAGCCTCGGGCGCCCTGGAGCCGGAGGCGGGGCCTGCTGTAGTGCACTGCAGCGCCGGCATCGGGCGCTCCGGGACCTTCTGTCTAGTGGATTCCTGCCTCGTTATCGTGAGTTTATCTGTGTATTTATGTATATACTCTATACTAATATTATAAAGAGGAAAGTTTTGTTTGTTTGTTTGTTTGGATTCAATAGGCTCCAAAACGACTGGAAAAATTCTTTCACTGTTTGGAAGCTACATTATTCCCGAGTGACATAGGCTATAAAAAAAGGTACCCGTGTAAAGCCAGCTAGGACAGCTAGTATTGTATAAACTTATAAAAATAGAAAATTATAAAAAATAGTACATTACGCACCGAGGCCAGTAAAATAAAAAAATGTCTCAGATCACATGTAATTGTCGTCCGAGGCGAAGCCGAGGTTGACAAAAATGTGATCTGAGGCTTTTTTATTTTACTGGCCGAGGTCAGTATACTGTTTTTCTGTTCGACGAAGCCAGAAAGCGGCAATTTCATCTAGCGCAGCGGCCAGAAAGTTGGCGCTTTCCGGCCGGAGAACAGAAAACATATATTATCAAAAGAGGCCGTCTAGCAACAGTGTTATATGCCTACCTGTGTTTTTTTTTTAAATCCAGATCGAGAAGGAGGGCATGGGCAGCGTGAACGTCCAGCAGATACTGCTCGAGATGCGCCGGGACCGCATGGGCCTCATCCAGACTCCAGATCAGTTGCGTTTCTCCTACCAGGCCATCATAGAGGGCGCTAAGCGACTGGACCCCAACTACGTGAGTTATCAGATTTAGATTCATATTATATCAATATTTTATACATTAATAGCAGCCCCGGCAGACGTCGTCCTGCCCGTCCGATTGTTTCGTCAAAGATCTGTCAAAGTCTTTTGTCACTTTCCGTCAATCACTTTGTATATGGGAGTATAAAAAGATGTTGTCAAGATGTTTTTTACATTTTCTCTATTTTCAAACCTCCCCTGGATTTCCACAAATAATTCAAGACCAAAATTAGCGAAATCGGTTCGTGCGTTCTGGAGTTATAGCGTCAGGAAGGAAAACTCGACTCATTTTTATTTTATACATTATAATTACATTGTCATATTATTATATGTAAGTACTAATAGTGTGATCGTCTATAATATATTATAAACAAAGAAATACACAAAATTCTATCTACCGACTCTTCATGCAATTAGAATTTCTGGAAAGGCTTGAAAGCCTTTCTCGAGGCCCGCCACCCGCCCGGTTTTGCAATAAACACCCATTAGCTGGCCAACTGCGCTCCAGTATTCAGTTAGGAAAAAATAGTATTTCTGGTACCTTAAATGACAACAGAGGATGCTTCTTGTCTTTAATTTGATGGATAGCGCCGTGTAGAATGAGGTCCAGCTTTCACCAATCACAGGCCAGTAGCTTGTCACCCATCACAGGCCAGTAGCTCGTCTCTCATCGCAGGCCAGTAGCTCGTCTCTCATTACAGGCCAGTAGCTTGTCTCTCATCGCAGGCCAGCAGCTTGTCTCTCATCACAGGCCAGTAGCTTGTCTCCCATCGCAGGCCACTAGCTTGTCTCTCATTGGTGGAACAAGACAGCTGGACCTCTTTCTACACGACGCGCATCTAGCTGTTTAAAGATTCTGTCATTACCGTATTATTATAACCAGCTATGTGTTTACAGAAGGAAGATCATACAATGGACGAGAGTATATACTCGACGGTGGCGGACGAGGAGGAGGAAGCCCCGCCGCCGCCGCCGCGCGGGGCTAGTTTGGGCCGCGCGCCTGCACGCCCGCTGCCGTCCATACCGGGCAGCGCTTCACTGGGTAATATATTTATAATCTTATCTTCTATACTAATATAATAAAGAGGAAAAGTTTGTTTGTTGACTGGACCGATTTGAAAAATTATTTCACTCTCGGGAAGCTACATTACCCACAAGTAACATAGGTTATAGAATATTTCGAAAAAAAAATAAAAAGGCTCCGTGCGAAGCCGGGGCGAACGTTTAGTAATATTATAAAGAGGAAAGGTTTGTTTATTGGTTTGGATTGAATAGGCTCCAAAACGACTGGACCGATTTGAAAAATTCTTTCACTGTTGGGAAGCTACATTATTCCCGAGTGACATAGGCTATAATAAAAAGGGTGCGAAGCCGAGGCGGACAGCTAGTCGTATATGTAAAATCCTTTGTCCTGAATGACATGATCGTTGAGACCTGAAATTTCGATTATGTGCTCTTTTTATGACGTCAAATCCGATAAGAAAGAATTTTCCGAAATTCTACCCCTATTGGTGGGTAAATAGGGGGACATATTTCTATGTTACATTTGTATAAACATTCTTTAACAGAAACAATAGCAGACGGATTTTTATATGTTATTGAAATTCACAGCGAGGTTAAAACTCTTACAAATAAACCAACATGTCGTTAATATAACAATGTCTCTTGTATATGTATATTTAATTTCCGCTTTATATGGTTAGTGTAATTATATTGCACTATTCACTGATTGTTTGTTATCTTATCATTAATTGATGATGGCGCCTCAGCGATAAATGACGGAATTCATTTTACACCGGAACTATGTTACCGTGTCATGATTGAGTCATCGAGATTGTGACTTCTTTATTTTATTACAACTACTAGCGGCCCCGGCAGACGCCGTCCTGCCCGTCCGATTGTTTTGTCAAAGATCTGTCAGTTATCTAACTGTCACTTCTTAATAAGGCTTCATATTTTCCCCGTTTTTTACACATTTTCCACTGTTTCTTCGCTCCTATTGGTCGCAGCGTGATGTTATATAGCCTAAAGCCTTCCTCGATAAATGGTCTATCCAACAAAAAAAAGAATTTTTGAATTCGAACCAGTAGTTCCTGAGATTAGCGCGTTCAAACAAACAAACAAACTCTTCAGCTTTATAATATTAGTATAGATTAGTGATTATACCGAGCCAAAATCGTCTTTCACCGAGCTTATAATAAAATGAAATATATTTTATAATAAACTAGCATCTGCCAGCGACTTTGTCTGTGCACGATAAGCACCCCCATTATACTTTTTATACATTTACTAGCTGTCCGCCCCTTCCCGGTTCCCTTTTTTTTATAACCTATGCCACTCGGGAATAGTGTAACTTACCAACAGTGAAAGAATTTATGAGCCTATTCAATCCAAACAAACAAACAAACTAACTATTCCTCTTTACTATATTAGATTAGATTATATTTTACATGTTTCATGACTTCCGATGAAGAACTTTCATATTGAATTTCATTTGAATAACTTCAAATTGACGAAGCCTGCGTTGCGACTGACATTTATTTTGTATATCGAGTTGAAGAATAAATTTTAGAATGACATGTATGACGTATTAATATGTTTTGCAGATAACATGAACGCGTACTCGCCTTCTCCGGAGGCCTCGTCGGACGACAGCCCGCCGGCCTCGCCGCCGCCGGACGGCTCCCCGCCGGCCTCCTCCGCCGACGACGAGGACGAGGGGCCGGCGCAAACTGAGCCGTGAGTACACACAGACAGACACACACACTGACACAGAGGTAGGGGGGGGGGCATAGATACACAAACACGCCACGTAGAAGGAGGGACTTGAATACAGAAATAGAGCTAGTGAGACGCATATAGAAGGAGGGAGAGGATCAGACACACACACACACTGACACAGAGGTAGCGAGGGGGGGGGGGCATAGATACACAAACACGCCACGTAGAATGACTTAAATACGAGAGATAGAGCTAGTGAGACGCATATAGAAGGAGGGGGAGATACATTCAGAGGCAGACAAACGCACACACAGAGGCAGAGAGTGATACACACGTACAGAGACACAACCAGGGAGACACACACAGATAGCGAGAGAGTGATACACGCGTACAGAGACATAGCCAGACAGACCCACACAGAGCGAGTCACGTCTGCTATCTATCGATCGTTTTGATGTTCAGCATAGATTTCTCAATTTAGATACCATTTTTTTTTTTCATTATATATATTTCAGACCATACATCACACACAGTATCATAGTCAAATACTCTAATTCAGTACCAACTAGTGGTCCCGGCAGACTTCGTCCCGCCCGGCAATGTCGATTTGACAGCTGTCATTGTTGCGTTTTGTTATACTATTTTTAACAAATGAGCTAAATATTTTTTTTTACTGGATCGGGATGAAAAGTATCCTATGTCCTTTTCCTGACTCTAAGCTACCTCCCCGCCAATTTTCAGCCAAATCGGTTCAGCCGTTCTCGAGTTATAAACGGGGTAACTAACACGACTTTCTTTTATATATATAGATATATTGTCAATAATTGTCATTATATTTTACAGTGGAGAAACAGCGGACACCCTCCGCCGGCGTCGAACCCGGGACCTCGCCGAGCGCGTCTCGGCCATCAAGCGGCGGGCGCGCGACGCGGAGAGATGGCACGAACTGAAGAGGTCGCTCTACAAACCCCTTACAATCACCTTCGGCGTTATACTGGCCAGCATCGTCATTTACTCATACGTCAAACATTAATGCGCACATTGTAATATACAGTGCGCATTGCCCTTATAACTGCGCATGCTGTAGCGCTCCATTTAACATTGCAGTGCGCAAACTCTCGGAGCTTATTTTATATTACAACGTTTGTAATAATAGTGCGCAACCCTTAGTATTATAACGCGCTATCTGTATTTTGGTACGTCAATCGTCTGAGCTTATTTTGATATGTGGAAGCGCGAAATGTAATGCGCGAATTCTGTAATATCACGCACAGTCCTTAAAGTTACATTGCGCAATCTCTGCTCTGCTACTTCAATAGTAAGTGCGCAAGCTGTAATGTGATTGCGCAAATTGTAATATAAGCGTGCGGTCCTTCTAAATGCTCGCAAGGCAAGTGGAAGAGATGAATTTTATACTTAGTCTTTATTACATTTATATTATTTAAAGTTTAAAATAATTTAGGTGGTTAAACTACAGACCACTTTCGATGTTAGGCGACCGATATCATTATTTATTCGTACTAAGAACTTTATTGCGCAGCTTGTAATATTCACAAATTATGTGTAATATTACAACCAATTTATAATACAAACGCTTAATGCAATGTCACTGTTAATTTTTCACTCGCCGTTTAATTATACTACTTAAAATTAATACGTTTCGCATCACCGAATTATCCTGTCAAAATTTGCGCGAAAATCTCGCGCGCTTGTAAGCCACGTCGCGATATTCTGCATACAGTTTTGAGCCCTTGGTTTCTACGAAAATCAATCAATTATAAGTTTATAGATAGGTTAATAACAAAAAATAATCCAGACTTATGAACGTTTACGAATTTAGGGTTCCGCAGCAAAGTGTTAGAATGCGGTGTAGTTAATTTCGTCCGGTCAGCCCGTATGTCTGTCCGCATCGAGGGTACTTTGAAATTGAAGTCCTGTTCTGCAATGCCCAAGTAATTATTTGTTACCTACTATTTCCTAATTTATTTTGAGTCTAAGTCAATGAGGGCCACCGCGTGTCAGAAATCCGCTAGATGCGCTAGTGTAGAATGACGTCCAGCTGTCATGTACCACCAATCACAGGCCAGTAGCTTGCCTCTCATTGGTGGAACATGACAGCTGGACCTCATTCTACACTAGCGCATCTAGCGGATTTCTGACACGCGGTGGCCCTCATTATTTGGAATTTTCTAGCAGCAATTGTTTTATTCGTAAGTTTAGAAATTACGTCGATTATGGTATATTTTTGAACGGAAGAGCAAGTTAATTTGTTGAAAGAAAATACATAAAAGATACGTGAATTTCGCGCATTTTATTTTGCGAGCAAATCTTGTATGTTTTATGTACGCCAGATTCATTCTCAAGAACTACACAACCCTTAATAAATTAATAAGGATAAGACATATCGATGTGTGATTATATTAATTATTATAAATAAATAATTGGGATTATGACAGCTTGAAATTTGATGCCAAGCAACGTCTTATAGCACAGATAAGGTAAAAGAATTGCCGAAAGTGTATACATTTTTATTAACATCATATAATAAAATAATTTGGACAGAACCCCCGGTGCGCGAGTCCGACTCCCACTTGGCTTTTTTTTAACATGACGCGGCTTTCCAACTAGGTATATTGCAACTATATTTACTTGGCATTGCGAGACAGGCCGTAGAACTGAAAATTGTATGAAACGGCGACAAATTTTAATGAATTTTATAAAGGTCCTAAATTATAATACGGTTGTCACTTTTTTGGATATGTTTCTAAAAAAATATATTTTAATCCTAATAATTTGTGATATTTAAATTTACTTATACAATACTGAAACTGGTTGCCGTCGCGTGTGTTTAGTCCGATAGATGCGCGTCGTGTAGAATGAGGTCCAGCTGTCGAGCTCCACCAATGAGGGACAAGCTACTGGCCTGTGATGAGGGACAAGCTACTGGCCTGTGATGAGAGACAAGCTACTGGCCTGTAATGAGACACAAGCTACTGGCCTGTGATGAGAGACGAGCTACTGGCCTGTGATGAGACACAAGCTACTGGCCTGTGATGAGAGACAAGCTACTGGCCAGTGATGAGAGACAAGCTACTGGCCTGTGATGTGAGACAAGCTACTGGCCTGAGATGAGAGACAAGCTACTGGCCTGTAATGAGACACAAGCTACTGGCCCTTGATTAGACACAAGCTACTGGCCTGAGATGAGAGACAAGCTACTGGCCAGTGATGAGAGACAAGCTACTGGCCTGTGATGAGAGACAAGCTACTGGCCTGTGATGAGAGACAAGCTACTGGCCTGTGATGAGAGACAAGCTACTGGCCTGTGATGAGAGACAAGCTACTGGCCTGTGATGAGAGACGAGCTACTGGCCTGTGATGAGAGACAAGCTACTGGCCTGTGATGAGAGACAAGCTACTGGCCTGTGATGGGAGACAAGCTACTGGCCTGTGATTGGTGGAACATGACAGCTGGACCTCATTCTACACGACGCGCATCTAGCAGACTAAACACACGCGACGGCCCCCATTGGGACAGTTTGATGAACACATTTATTTTACAATTTACTTTTTTATTTATTTCGATGCACTTTTTTTTTTGTCATGTCCTAGTTCTTTTTTATTGTATGCTCTGTACAGACAGCGGCAAAAGTGTATTTCATAATCGAATAAATGTAATATTGCAATCGAAATGTATATTTTAGCAATAATAATGTTAATAATAATCAATTATAGACTGGCCCTTGTATTGTTAAATGGGTATTTTTGAGTCGTAATAAAAATTTAATTAACTATAATTGTATTTAAATTTTTCTATTTGCACTTTTGGTGCTGACTGTCTTTAGTGATATTCGGAGAGCTGGCGTTAATTTTTGGCAAGGTATTTGAGGCGAGCTGAAAACTGATCATATAGCTCTCCTACTATTCCCCAATACGGAACTGGAGATCTGAGTGGTAATACTAGGGTGTGATTTAGCCCCGCTACTCACCAGCCAGGTCTGTACAGTCCCGTGTATAGTTGGAGAGCTATAAGACAAGTTTTTAGCTTGCCTCAAATACCTGCCCAAAAATTAACGCCAGCTCTCAGACTAGTTTGAGGATTTACCAGCTTTTTGTGCGACCTCGTGATTTATTTATTATTTAACTGTCTGCTTAGTTATAATAGGACGTATTAGTAAAATCGCGTTTATCACTTTTTAGTTAATAAGAAAATTTCGCGTATGAAATTGAAATGCCTATTTTCGATGTCGGTTTAACCCTCCAATTAGCTTTGCGTCCATCTGGCAGTTTCGCTTGATTAGAAAAGCGACACAAAACAAAATGTATCGTTATTCTCAGCTTAATCGATGCTTTTCTAGAATAGTGTCACGACTCGAAATAATTTGTTACTCTATTTAAGGTTGTGACACATTTCGAGTTATGTCACTGTTCTAGAAAAGCATCGTTATGTAGTCACATTTATATTTCACGCGGACGACATATTTTCGTATTGTGTCACATTTGTTTTGAAGCGTTGTGAATATTATATTGTTTTAATCGGAGCTTTAGGGGTTTGTAAAATTGGCCATTATTAAATAATATCCGCGAATCAAATTTATTCTTGTCTATGATACAACGCTTTTTTAATTTTAGTTTGTAAATAAGCATTTTTGAGTTAATTATTTAGGTTATGTAATGGGGCACTTTTAGGTTAGTTTTCTCGCGTAGCTGTCTGCGTATATAGGTAACTATTCATATCGATCATTGTGTTAAGTCATCTATAAATTATAACATACTACCGACCCGCCCCGGCTTCACACGGGTGCTATAAACCTTCCTCTTGAATCACTTTATCAAATACTAGCTGTCCGCCCCGGCTTCGCACGGATCATTTTTTTTTATAGCCTATGTCACTCGGGAATAGTGTAGCTTCCCAACAGTGAAAGAATTTTTCAAATCGGTCCAGTCGTTCTGGAGCCTGTTCAATCCAAACAAACAAACCTTTCCTCTTTATAATATTAGTATAGAAAAACGCATCAAAATCAGTTGCGTAGTTTTAAAGATTTAAGCGTACACCCTATGTATATATGAAGACATAGGGACAGAAAAAGCGACTCTGTTTTATACTATGTAGTGATTATTGTGAAAGTAATTAAAACTTTAATCAATCGGTTTACTCTATTGAGGAATATTAGTCGCGAAATTTTATAATGCAATCTTCAAAGCTAGTATACTCGACTGAGAGGTGGTTTCCTCAGTCGGGTATACTCGATACTACTGACATTTGATTGAAACGGATTCAAAATGGCGTATGTTTTAATTTATAGATGACTAAATACCATTAATTCATAATAGGTTTAAATACAAAAATATTGCACTTAGGATTGATTTAAAGACGCGTTTATGGTTTAGTTTAGTTCACTTGCATGTTTTTTTTTATTTTTTTTTTTCTGAAACGTTTTGGCACTCTTGTATCTTAGGTACTCGGGAAGCCTAAACCAAAAAACTTAAATATCGACCTTGCGACATCGTGATACGGTGCAAATTAACCCGTTGCGTTTATAGTTAGCAATCACTGCACAATATAGACATTCTTGGTGTCTCGAGTTGTTATATTGGCTAAATATCTCCCCAAGCAAGCAAAATCAGTACCTACTTATAAACGTTCTCAAGACTATTTTTAATTCCCTTATTAAAAAAGGATTTAGGTGCATATTTTCCTATATCGAACTTATAATCAACTTATGACATAATCATTTCAGATGCTTTCGCGATTACACATTGGAATGAAACAACTATTACCTAATTTGGTTTAACTAGCGTATTTTTTTTTTGCGAAAGTTTCGGATTCTTTACAGTTTCCATAATCGTACCACGACTGAGAACACTATAGTCTAACGCTAAACTGTATAAATCACTTTAAATAGGCGAGTTGAATCCGTTAATAGTTGTTTCATTCCAACTTATGAAGTGTTAATAAGCCTTATAACAGTCTTAAGGAAGAAGTTTACCACAATACCTTTATGAGAGCGTTATTAGTAATTGTAGGCTTATAATTGTTTATAGGACTATTTTGTTTGTTGGGTTACACATTTTGCTACTAAAATGTAACATATCGCACACCTAGATCTAAAGGGAGCTAACTCAAAAAAGTTACTTTTTCAGTAGAGGCGAAAAACTGGTTAACCTATCCATATGCACGCATGAGTTTTCTGTATAGATTTATGCTTTTTATAATGAAGCTAGCAGAGTTAGCTTAAATCTGTTTTAGTGGTAAATGGGTTTTGTTGTTAGGAATCCGATGGTGTGCATAACTCAAATCTTCAGGTTTTTGAGTTAGCTCATTTTAGATCTAGGTGTGCGATATATAGTAGATATATAATTCAGGTTTTGTTCTTATCATATCAGGTTTCTAATCTACTATTTTTATCACTACAAGTCATCGGAAAATAAATGAAATACGTTTCTCATTCCGTAGCGTTCGCTAATTTAGAATGTGAATTGTTTAGGATAGAACTTGGTGAAATTAGACTTCCCGCGCACAGTTGTTTTATGTCAATTCGATACAATACTGCTCTTGTTTTAGCCAGTTTTTCATGGCACCATAGACCATCTGTCGTGCTTTTGCAATGAATATTAGCGACTGAGATGAAAAAAAATCAAAATAACAGACATTGCTAATTTCTAGGGAAAAATCTGTTGATTATATTCTTTAGGTACAAAATGTGACGGATGGTTTATGGTTTAGATATGGGTCATTCCATTGTGACGGGTGGGACATTTATACTCATTTTTGCCTGCACTTCGCTTTATTTCTGACAAACGGCAACGATTTACGCATTGAATATGACATTATCAAATACTTGAATAGTCATTGCATACTGTACCATCGAAAAAAGTATGAAAATGTCATTATTATTATGAGAAATTGACGGTATAAGAAGTGTGACGGGTGGGACTTCAAATTACCTCTCCTCTCAGAGTTGACTTACACTATTCGCAATTCGTAAGAAACTATGTAACTTTTGTTAAACAACCTATTTTTATATAGTTTCTGATATTGTATAGATTAGGTATTAGTAAACTTTACGCAGATAACTCGTAAAATAAAAATAATTTTGCTTCTCAAAGCTTGTGACGGGTGGGACAGTACTTTGTGACGGGTGGGACGAGTAACATTTGGGCATACAAATGTATGAAAAATATAAACACAGTTCTTTTGTATTTATTTTAAATCAGTTTTTAGATGAATTATCTAATGTTACAAGTAATCATTTCAGTAGTTTTTTAGAATAATAAAAACAAAAAAAATGTTTTTTCTTTTCAATGTTTACAGGCTCAGAAAATTGATAATAATTGGTAGAATGTCTAAAATATGACTAGTTTTAATGAAAGAGACATCTTCCTTATTCATTCGTAATGCTTTGCTAGTTTTATCAACACATTTTAAAAACATGACCTTTTATTAATTGTCGAAGTCAAAGGTACTTTGTGAAACTGCGAGGTATTTATACTCTTTCGACTTTTTCCTGGCAGTAATCTCTAATTTAACCCAATCTTACTTGAGTCTTCGTCGGCGGAGGAATTATTAGTGGTGGAAAAACTTAATCCTGGCGTTTGGTCTCTATCATCCTCATCTATCGTCTTTGAGTCAGTTTCAGTATATACCACCACCAAATTAAACGCCATAACACATATAATTTGCTTTAGTATAAACCAGCTACGTTTAAATAAAGTTGACACAACGATTTTATACTCACTAAGTCAGTTTTATCAGATAACCCATTTCGCTCACCCGTCAATGTGACGGGTGGGACATACTTTGAAAAGCGTTAAAAACAATTTTTATTTAGTAATGCAACGCGTTTTTGATCTAAAATAATCGCCCTCAACCTAATTGTATCTTTCACAAAGCAAGATAACAAGAGGTTAGATATTTTTAGGTTTAACAAGAAAAAACCTTGTTTTACTGTGACGGGTGGGACATGAGTTAAGCTTTTTGTAGAAGCCCAATAAATACTAACCATGAAACTTAATTTATAATTACTTAGCACTAGTTTAAACTGCGTTAGATATATTTTCTTTTATACGTATCACTTTTTCCGTAATGTTCAGAAATGCCGCGAAATAGTGCTGCAAACTTAAAGTAAAAATAGGCTGGCGTGGACAACTGGCGCTAGGGGTACGGTCAAAAACGAATAAAATGGAAAATATTGATATAAAAATGAAAAACTCATTGATTAATAAAGCAAGGCATAGTGTTCTATTCTCTAAATATGTATTTATGTATAAATTAAGTTATTTATATTTTATGCCTATGGTGCCGGTTTCGCTGGAATGACCCATATGTAGGTATAGTGATATACCTACATTTTTAATGCATGATATATGTATATAATTTTTGATATATATTTATAATCACTCGCGATACCGTGTGCGTTGAAGACTCCGCGTGTACCTATATACCGAACTAACAAATCAAAACACATTAAAATAATTTAATTTACTTTATTTTTAATTTTCCATACAGTTCACCTGACGGTCTAAATACGAATTTGTCGCGTTAAGCGTTTGTCAATGTCATGTTTGCATTGAGTTTTACACGCGCGACAAAACTGTTAGGTTTTAAAAAAGATCAGTACTTACTTATTTAAAGTTACTACTGCATATAGTAATAATGACGTAAGTCAGAAAAATATTTTTTTGGGATTTCAAAACTTCTAAAATATTGTAATAAAAAAATTTTTGTCTTAATTTTCGAGTTTCTTAAAGCATAAAATTGCATTTGTCAGGTTTTTTTTACAGACTATAGGTAGGCGCGGGGTTTTCAACTAATACGGTGTTTGTACCGCTGGTCAGCTTTCACACGATACTCATGTTTCCAGGATTTCACAGATTTTACTGTATTTTACTAGATGACTGACATGTATAAGTGTCAACGCCAACGGCGTTCATTTTTAATGGGTGATTCCACGGGCGTTTCAACCGCCGTCAGTCCCTTGCCATAAATATTGAAGAATTAAGCTACAATAAGATTTAAACTCTATTAATTTTGACGACAAGTGCGAGCGCAGTATGTCGTCGCATCAAAAGGTAATTCTTGTTGTAGCTCATTTCTTCAATATTCAGAACAACGGACTGACGGCGGTTGAAACGCCCGTGGAATCACCCTTATACCCGCTTATCACATTTCAACAAGTTTGCGAAAAACTCGCGCCATTAAGTACTTCATTTTTTTTTTTTTTTACATTATACAGGCAGTTATCCAGTAAAGTCAAATTGAATATAGAATGCATATTGATCTTATTTTTTTGTTCTTTGGTTTACCGCGTCGCGGCGATTGCAACGGATTTATGCAATATTTTTTTTATCGACTCCGCTTATCAAAATTAGGCAAGTTTTTTTTGTGACATCAACTCGCGCCTATAAGTAAGAAGATTTTTTGCTTTATACAGGCAGTTATCCAGTTATGTTAAATTATGTTCTTTGGCGTACCGCGTCGCGGCGTTTACAATGGATTTATGCAATATTTTAATTACGTTAATTAAGTAGCCGGATAATGTTTTATTTCTAACTAGTGTGAATCGATTTTTTAATAATAGTTTAGTTTATTAAATAACTGTGCGTGATTTTAATTCTATTCAGAGTTACATTTTTAGGGTTCCGCACGTCAAAAGGAAAAACGGAACCCGTATAACGTCACTTCGTTTTCCGTCTGTCTGTCAGTTAAACTTTTTTTCTCAGGAACTCGTGTAGGCATCAAGTTGATATTTATATCAAATATTATTGTCCCTTAACGCTGTAAAAATCAACCTTCTAAGCCAACGCAATCGAAAAATACATCCGTTTATGTCGCAAGTTGTTGAAAATCTTGAGTCTCTCAAGTCGCAAATAATCCGAAACCTACAGGGTACATCCCGCCAACAGAATCTTAAGTACGCACAATTGTCTCATAAATCGGACAAAGGAAAAATTACGAAAACCATACATTTTTATTTAAAAAAATATCCTTAACTATTGGACCTCGGTCTGTTATACGGCTAAGAAAGTAGCATAGGATCACTCCTCTTCACCGTTATCGTATTTGTATATTAAAAATATCTTTAAATTTTACAATAATATACTATAACTTCAACTTATAATCCGTACAAACCTGTGTGGATAGTACACAGGTTTGTACGGAGCCCTCGGTGCGCGAGTTTAACTCGCACTTGGCCGATTTTGCCTTGTAAAATGATTCCGGACTAGAACAGTTTTGGTAGTTCGAGAAAGATCTGACTGTAGTACTTTTTCAATGAGTGAAATAGTGACAGTGACAGGTATTTCTCGCTCGAAAGACTATATTTATTACCTATGTACTAAACTCTTTATATGTTTAAAATTGCGATCATATCAGTTGGTTTCAAAAAATACCGAAAAGGCAAAATTTGGGTTCAAAACCAGCGCAAGGCAAATTTAAAATGAGAAATAATGGTTTATACGCAATATTAGGAAAATGTCTTGTCAAAGTTCTAATTTAATATTATTTAATATTTTTTAACTGTGCTTGGATCGTGATTATTTGCTCTTAGTTCTATAGTTAACGACGAATCCTTATATTTTGTTTTTTAAGCATTAAGTATTCAATAGTTATTTCAGAATGTTTTATATTATTATAACGAGTTTCACAGAAAAGCATATGTATATATTTTAGTACTTCGTATTTTTTCGTTCGATATTAAAACTTTCCATAAACTAATTTAATTTTTATTTCAAACAACGGTCTTTTTTTTATCACAACATTTGGCTGTCGGTCCATCCATTTAAACCATAAGGTGCTAACGGAAAAACTCCATCAAAACACTGCACTTATTAATTGTAGAATAATCTGTCCCAATGTCTTGTTTAGTTATTAAATCTAGTGATAAATTTTAAATTTAAGACGGGACTGTGAAAAAATCATGAACGGCGGTTTATTATTTCAGGTTTAAAACGGAGGAAAACCCTAAAAAGGAACCATAAGAAGACTGAGGAGTTTAGGTAAAATTTTAGAAAAAAAAAATCTTAAATTATAAATTTGACATATCTTGGTTACTACGTAGTTTTCATGTAGTGCCCGCTTTTGTCGGCCGGTGACTTTATCGATGTGATTTTTACCATTCGATAATAGCGAACGCTAACGTAACGAATGGGGAATTGCGAATCGCGTTTGCGATTGTCGAATGTCACTTGTGGGCTTATACGTCGTTGCTTAGCGATTTTTTAAGGAATTAGTATTCGTGTGCTGCAGGCGTTGTATGTAGTTGTATTCCTTGAAAAAAACATTGGCTCGACTACTTTTTTAATAAGACTTGTTTTAAAAAATTAAACGTAGGCAAAGTCAGTCATTTTAGTACCTAATTGATTTGATTAATCTATTAAGTTGTAAACTAACATTTAAAATAAAAAACACTTTTTTTTACTTATTATAATATCCGCTTTTTAATTTTTATTTAAATTTCCGCGATAAAAAAATCAATAGGTATTATTATAATATTAATTTATTAGATCATTCTTCATTGAAATGTAACTTTTATTAAAGTTCTAGGAAATAACTTAAACAATATGTTTATTGTACAATATATACCTACTTACATATTATATTTGTCAAGGACCCAATTTCGACACGATAACAATTCTTAATCAACCTGGACAGATTTCAACGGCTTATAACAATTCATTTGCCTGAAAACATGGAATTGGTTAAACCTCGATTGTCTTCGAACCAATTCAATGAGGTCCACCGCGTATCAGAAATCCGCTAGATGCGCTAGTGTAGAATGAGGTCTAGCTGTCATGTTCCACCAATGAGAGGCAAGCTACTGGCCTGTGATTGGTGGTACATGACAGCTGGACCTCATTCTACACTAGCGCATCTAGCGGATTTCTGACACGCGGTGGCCCTCATTGACTTGACTGAAGTCGATAGCAATGCTAAAGTAAGCTTATTAACGTCTTGTACCATACCAATTGGGATCGCTTTTTGGTTACACGATCTCGCGGCTGGTCTTTTTCCATAGATTTTTTTAAAAATACGAGAATTTTTAATCGATGGTAGGCTATAAGACATTTTGAGATGTAAATCTTCAGTTTTTTTTTACAAATTGTGACTATTTTAGCGCATGCTAAGCCAGTTGACTGTGAAATGTCTACTGCCACAATTATAATTTCCTCTTTTGTTAAATAATATACAAACATATACTTACTTAAACTCTCTCCTAACCTAACTCCGTCCTCGCTGGCGCTGTGTCAACTTTTCGATGGTTTTACTCTAAACATTTTGTATCGGTGATTTGTATTGATGTTTTCAAACGACCGTTTATGCAGCCGAAGATGCGACGTATGTTTGAAATTGCCGACATAACGATTTTACATATATACAATTTACACTTATGTTTAGGGCTACGTAAGGTTGACGTCGCGCTACAAAGCATGTGGCCCTCGCTCTTTGGCTCATTGTAAAAGTGTGACAGTGACAGACACTTTGTCGCGCGACAAAAATCTTACGTCCATCTTCTGGTTTCTTGTGGTGAATAAATTCGCACTTTGAATGCGTGTCGGATATTTTTTTTATAAGAGATTATGCAATCTTCAATTCAGTTTTATCGTTATTTACTGTTATGTGCTCTATTGTATAATAAAACAGCAGCATTTCTGCAAGCCTATGTCGTCATTTTGTCATGTCGATATGGACAAAATGTCCAAATATGTCGCCTTTAAACGTCAGAAAAGGGACAAGGTATCCAAGTCGATTTTTATTAGATAACATAATGCCGTCAATGTGGATATTTGACGTTTAATAGAGTAGACGACAACTTATTATATTTTTCTGTCCTCCGGCCGGAAAGCGCCAACTTTCTGGCCGCTGCGCTAAATGAAATTGCCGCTTTCTGGCTTCGTCGAACAGAAAAACAGTATACTGACCTCGGCCAGTAAAATAAAAAAGCCTCAGATCACATTTTTGTCAACCTCGGCTTCGCCTCGGACGACAATTACATGTGATCTGAGACATTTTTTATTTTACTGGCCTAGGTGCGTAATGTACTATTTATTGTGTATGTTCTTCAAGGAACGTGTAACGAAATACATATTATTATTACACTAGACAATATGATAGTAACACCAATAGCGTAATATAATTCTAAAAATAGACCTTTAGACTCTCACTTAGAAATTAACTTGAGTTAAATGTACTATTGGATAACTTACAAAGGCGAATCTTGTGGTGGTGGATTGGGATAGGGGAGGGTCGGCTATATCATGACCCCCTCTTCCCTACCGGTCAATGGGATAGCATTTATATTTGTATGAAGTTTAGAAGAATATCTACTGCTGTCCCACGACCACAGTGCAGTGTTGCCAACTCCTAGAAATTCGAGTCGCTAAACTCAAAGTCAAAAGTCGCCAGAAAGTCGCTAAAACTAAAACATAACCATAAAAAGTTCGGGGACCCCCCCCCCCATAATGATATACAAATAGAACTTCAATTAAATAAATTTTGAATTTGGTGCGCTATCGCGTTTGTCGTTTTCCATATTAAGTATCTCTTGGCATGAAATAATTATGTGCTGATTTGATAAAAAAAATATCTATTATTGGCTCTAGAACTGTTTTAATTTGTACTCCAAAAGTCGCCAGATAAGTCGCTAAACTATTTTTGTCGTCAAAACTTTTTTTTGGTCGCTAAGCCTTAAGCAAAAGTCGCTAGTTCTAGCGACAATATCGCTAAATTGGCTACACTGCCACAGTGGGGTCATGGACCCACCCAGGACCCCTCTCCTGGATCCCCCCTTGACCTTACTTGTCGTCGAGTCACGTGATTCCTTTTTTGCCAACATCATTTGTAACGATCTAAAATAACGGGCCCGTATGACGTAATAACTATGAGAACCTTATTATAATAATATATCGATATATGAACGAGTAATTAAAATTGTACTAGACAGTATTAATATATATATATATTTGAAAATTATACTTTGCGATATAATTTGTGATGCTTTCGCAATTACACATTGGAATGAAACAACTATAACTGAGAATTTGGTGTTAGGTCACTCACCGGTCGGTTATGAATATGGGAATTGTTAAGTTTTCGATACACCTAGTTGTTTCCTTTGATAATTTAGGCGATATAATTTTATCGTTCCGATAATTCATTTTAGTTTAAATTAATTCTATTTTTTTTATATTGTGACTTAAAGTAGAAGTGTTCTTCTGTTTGATTAAGGCCTGATTTCGTCGTTTCCAAGTAAAGCTACTTGCAACTTACCCAGCACTTATTTCTATGATATATAAACACGTTAATTTATTAATAATAAGAAATACACGTGTTAATTGTAAACTTTACTCGGACATTGTGAAACAGGGCCCAGTGCAGCTACATTTATAACACTTTTTATACGAATAGTATTTAAAATGTAACATTAAATATAATGTTTATTCCATATATATATCACGGTATGTTTGTTAATCTTTTGCATTGCCAACCCATATGTCAGATATATAGTCTATATTCAGGACTAGCTGTCCGCCCCGGCTACGCACGGATCATCTTTTTTTATAGCCTATGTCACTCGGGAATAGTGTAGCTTCCCAACAGTGAAAGAATTTTTTAAATCGGTCCAGGCGAATGAGGGCCACCGCGTCTCAGAAATCCGCAAGATGCGCTAGTGTAGAATGAGGTCTAGCTGTCATGTTCCACAAATGAGAGGCAAGCTACTGGCCTGTGATAGGTGGTACATGACAGCTAGACCTCATTCTACACTAGCGCATCTAGCGGATTTCTGACACGCGGTGGCCCTCATTGGCGACACCAGTTGGCGGCATCTTCGTTCTGCTTGGTCCCTACAACAGTAGTTTTGGCTTGAAAGACTAACAAACATACTCAAAGATCTACAATGCAAATATATCGCATAATTTAACCTAATAATTTACTATACTATGCAAATCACGACTTTACATATAAGTATAACTTACCCACTAAGTTGATAGATTGTGTATAATATGACTTTGGGTCTAGTGAAGGTATAAGAGAAGCCCCTTTTTCACTAGAAATCCAGAGTTATAACCTTCTTCTAGTTAGATACCTATAAATATATACTTACTTTACATATAGTATATATTTGATATACATTTTTTGTAATGGCTACCCTCAGCATGATCTTGGGATGTATACTGTAATATCGCAATGTACCTATATTATGTTAAATTAGAGGTAATTATAGCAAGTACTTATATTTATATTACTACTTTTACGTACAGGCTACTAGTTGTCGTAAATATACCATAATGTTTTCATTATTTGTTTGTTTCATTTTGTAACCATTTTTAAACCTGCGTTGGTATTGAAATTTGGTGAAGTTGACATTCATGATTCCTCTAGATTTGTTAAGGTGCCTAGTTCTATGATGATTTGTTCTAGTCTTCTTATATATAAAAATGAATCGCAAAATGTGTTGGTAAGCGCATAACTCGACAACGCCTGGACCAATTTGGCCAATTTTTTTTTTAAATGTTCGTTGAAGTCCAAGGATGGTTCTTACGGCGAGAAGAAATCGAATAATTGCCGGGAAAACCCTAAAAACAGCCCTTTTCTTTTCCCATACAAACGTTGTCTAACTAAAGTTACCTAATTTGATTTTCGAACGGGCAGGATGACGTCTGCCGCGACCGCTAGTAGGTAATAAGTATGACTGTGCTTAGTTTGAAATTTAGTAAACATTCGTTCTTAAGATTGAATCCTTATGACATACCTTCATGAATGTGTAAATGTACCTAGCTAACTACAAATCCCTACTAATATTATAAATGCGAAAGTAATGGTCCAAGATCCCAGAGCGATCTGACGTAACTTATTTTCTGACGAATGAAACCTTAAGATTTCAGTAGCGTCTAGAGTGCCTTGAATATCTACGGGCTTGTGAAAACTGTCAGAGTGACACCAGGGCTGGTACCAGGTGAGAAAGGTGACTAAAAATAAGAGTTATCTTACTTATTTTCTCATGGCTCATTTTTATATATATCATGTAGAATATTATTTTAAAGTAATGGATATAAGTGTCAGACACTTGAGATTGACCAGAACTTTTGTCAGACACTTTTAAGCTACCCAAAAAATGGATCTCAAAGATGGATGAACATAAGCATATCATGTTTAGGCTCATTCGACTCGGTATGACGAGCACTTTCTAAACAGAATATGATGATGGTAGTGTTGATGATGAATCCTGAAGACTACTATGGATCTCTAAGTTGGATGATCATAGGCATACCGTGTTTGGGCTTATTCGACTCGGTATGACGAACTCTTTCTAAACACATGATGGTGGTAGTGCTGATGATGAATCCTGAAGACTACTCCGGATCTCGAAGTTGGATGATCATAGGCATATCATGTTTAGGCTCATTCGACTCGGTATGACGAGCACTTTCTAAACAGAATATGATGATGGTAGTGTTGATGATGAATCCTGAAGACTACTATGGATCTCGAAGTTGGATGATCATAGGCATATCGTGTTTGGGCTTATTCGACTCGCTATGACGAGCATTATCTGTTTCAATCAGTGTTGGCGTCAATTGATTACAAATGTAATCCAATTACTAATTTGATTACTCAGTAACCGATTACTCAAGTAATCGGGTACTCTAGTCACAGCCAGTTTATTCCGAAACTATAAGAGCTACATTATTAAAATTTGGTGCGTAGATGTATTCTGTAAACCGCATTAAGATTTTAAAATAAAATCAGAAAAAAAAACAAAATTTTGGGGTTCCCCATACATTGAACTGAAACTCAGCATTTTTTTTTCATCAGACCTTTACATGTGGGGTATCTATCATCATGTGTTTAGAAAGTGTTCGTCATACCGAGTCGAATAAGCCCAAACACGGTATGCCTATGATCATCCAACTTCGAGATCCGGAGTAGTCTTCAGGATTCATCATCAGCACTACCACCATCATGTGTTTAGAAAGAGTTCGTCATACCGAGTCGAATAAGCCCAAACACGGTATGCCTATGATCATCCAACTTAGAGATCCATAGTAGTCTTCAGGATTCATCATCAACACTACCATCATCATATTCTGTTTAGAAAGTGCTCGTCATACCGAGTCGAATGAGCCTAAACATGATATGCTTATGTTCATCCATCTTTGAGATCCATTTTTTGGGTAGCTTAAAAGTGTCTGACAAAAGTTCTGGTCAATCTCAAGTGTCTGACACTTATATCCATTACTTTAAAATAATATTCTACATGATATATATAAAAATGAGCCATGAGAAAATAAGTAAGATAACTCTTATTTTTAGTCACCTTTCTCACCTGGTACCAGCCCTGGTGTCACTCTGACAGTTTTCACAAGCCCGTAGATATTCAAGACACTCTAGACGCTACTGAAATCTTAAGGTTTCATTCGTCAGAAAATAAGTTACGTCAGATCGCTCTGGGATCTTACTCTATAACTCTGTCTATCTTTCTGTCTGTTACGCTTTCACGCTCAAACTACTGGATTTAAATGAAATTTGGTACAAAGAAATTCTGGAGCCTGAGAAAGGACATAGGCTACTTTTTAACCGACTGCAAAAAAGAAGTTCCACGCGGACGAAGTCGCGGGCAGTAGCTAGTATATTATATAAGAGATAGAACACTATAAAATAAGAGATAGGTAAATATGTCTAAGCTATAAATCGGTTATCTTGAGATCATAATCATAGTAAATTATTCCTAGCTTACTCACAGTAATGATTAATAATTAAAACAATTTTATACTTCCTTTTAATAATACCCTGATTGCCTTAGATAATTAGCTACCTATATTACCTATATACGCTAATTAAAATATTGCAAACGCTTAATTACCATCAGGTTAGTGACGCGGGTCAATAGATTTTTTTTTTCATGGATTTTTGCGTCCCTTCCATCACAATCACATCCCTACTAATATTATAAACTAGCGGCTCCGGCAGACGTCGTCCTGCCCGTCCGATTGTTTCGTCAAAGATCTGTCAAAGTCTTCTGTCACTTCTTCATAAGGCTTCATATTTTCCCCGTTTTTTACACATTTTCCACTGTTTCTTCGCTCCTATTGGTCGCAGCGTGATGTTATATAGCCTAAAGCCTTCCTCGATAAATGGGCTATCCAACAAAAAAAAAAAAATTGAATTCGTGCCAGTAGTTCCTGAGATTAGCGCGTTCAAACAAACAAACAAACAAACAAACTCTTCAGCTTTATAATATTAGTATAGATGCGAAAGTAACTCTTGTCTGTCTGTTACGCCTTCACGGTAAAACTACTGGACCGATTTAAATGACATTTGGTACTAAGAAAGTCTGGAGCCTGATATTGGACATAGGCTACTTTTTAACCGACTGCAAAAAATGAGTTGCACGCGGACGAAGTCGCGGGCAGAAGCTAGTAGCTAATAAATATGTAAGCCTGGAAACGTGCAAACATCTAATCAATAGCATGAATGAAAAAAAAAAGGTAGAAATTTATCGCCACAAAACCTACAATATCAAGTCATTGTTTTGAAACAATAGAAACAGGTGTTCTTTAATTTCACACAATTACTCCCATTTATCCGATGAGTCGTACCGATGGATTTTCCTCTGATACTCCTTTCATTAATAATGTGTTCTGAAGCACATTTCTGTGACAAAGCAAAAATACCTTTGGAAATCGGCGAGTGGCGGAGTTACTTGAAACGGTTGGATTCGGCCACGATTGAAAACAACGCTGTATCTATAAGTGAAGGGCAGGTGTACGTATATGAGAATCAGTTTCCTGGTCACGTTATAAAGTATATAAATGTTGATAATCTCGCCGTGAAGACTTGTGGTGCCAAGGCTTCCATTAAGAGAGGCGGTGTAGACACCTCCACCGTATTGATTGTTCTACAAGCGGACTCGAACCAGGAGATAAGAACTGTCATTGATATTTGGGGTAGTGCGTTGGAAGTGAAGAGTAAAAAGAAAGTTAAGGATGATAGGTTGAATATGAAATCCTTGTATTTGTTTAAAGATATGCGCGCTGTAAACCATAACCAATGGTTTACGGCCGAGACGTAGGAATATATTTGTAGTAACTAAATATCCCATCAAAAACATTCTGTAAAAAACTGGCCAAGTCTTGACAAAGCAGTTTGTTTATCTCTAAAAGTAATGAAATCTAGACAAGGTCGTGCCAAGTCTAAGGTTCCTTATTACGATTTCTTTAGTATTATAGTTGATGTTTGTGTTCGGTAAATAAGTTTTTCTGTCCTCCGCCGCTGCGCTAAATGAAATTGCCGCTTTCTGGCTTCGTCGAACAGAAAAATAGTATACTGACCTCGGCCAGTAAAATAAAAAATGTCTCAGATCACATTTTTGTCAACCTCGGCTTCGCCTCGGACGACAATAACATGTGATGTGAGACATTTTTTATTTTACTGGCCTAGGTGCGTAATCTACTATTTCAGTCCTCCGGCCGGAAAGCGCCAACTTTGTGGCCGCTGCGCTAAATGAAATTGCCGCTTTCTGGCTTCGTCGAACAGAAAAATAGTATACTGACCTCGGCCAGTAAAATAAAAAGCCTCAGATCACATTTTTGTCAACCTCGGCTTTGCCTCGGACGACAATTACATGTGATCTGAGACATTTTTTATTTTACTGACCTAGGTGCGTAATCTACTATTAATTAAGATAGTTATTTGGACGAGTAAATAAAATGCAAATATGATATTTATTTATTTAATAAAGTACCATAAACAAATATATCCGTCTATTATTACGTCGTAGTCTTAAAACTAACAAAAATATGACTTGGATCTTAAAATTAATTATTAAAATACGTTAAAATGGTCACATTTATGATTTTTTTATATTTAAGCACACAAATAACATGACTAGATATTAGAACATTTGGCCTGAAAAGATTGATTTACATTCATTCATTTTAACATTCAATTCCGATGACACTTAAAGCATTACTTATTGCATTAAACCAAACATCAAGCAAGTTATTTTTTACAAAACATGAAAATAACGGCCATATATTTAACCTTCCATAATGATTACATTCATAAAAGCATTTTACATTAGTATCCCTAAAGGAATCAGATTTAAACTTTTAGAGTGAGAGCCCAGTCATCCCAGACTTTATCTATACTAATATAATAAAGAGGAAAGGTTTGTTTGTTTGTTTGGATTCAATTATCTCCAAAACCGGACCGATTTAAAAAATTCTTTCACTGTTGTGAAGCTACGTTCACCCTGAGTAACATAGGCTATAGAATATTTTGAAAAAAAAAAATGGATCCGTGTGAACCACTAGTTTAATAGATAAACTAACGGTTCGTCCCGGCTTCGCCCGGATTTCTTTTTTTATAGCCTTAGTCACTCGGGAACAGTGTAGCTTTCCAACAGTGAAATATTTTTTCAAATCGTCCAGTCGTTTAGGAGTACATATTAAATATTCAATCCAAACAAACAAACCTTTCCTCTTTATTATATTAGTACCTATAGACTACCTCAAAAAAACATAGACTACCTAAAATCACGTGCGTCTGAGGCGACTAGAATCTTAGTCCTTTTAGCCATAATGCAAGTCTTGTTCTATTGGCTTACATTTTTAACTGTCGTAAATACGTCCTTGGGGCCTAAACAAGTGCCCAACGTTCAACGTTAGCACCAAAATGTATGGGATTTAACATCCGCGAACGACTGTCACGTACGTCACAAACGTTCGCGGATGTCAAATCCCATACATTTTGGTGCTAACGTTTGACGTTAACGTGGAACGTTGGCACCTTGTCTAGGCCCCCTTGTATGGCTTTCCATTGAATTTCTTTAATTGACCATATGGAAGTTTACAGAGCTGGTGCTACTATGACAGCTAAATGCTATTAAACAACACAATATAATAATATACTAGATGAGAACCCGGCTTCGCTCGGGTGCAATGTGACTCATAATATACATGTAGATATTTGTCAGTGTTAATGTATAAATTCTATGATTATGTTATGGCAATCGACCAATTTCAGATTTTAAGAAATAAGTACCTAACACAAAACAGAGTTTAACCAATAAAAATGTTACCAAAACAAAAAGTTTGCAAAATTACAGAAATAAAAAAAATACGAATATATGTTGTCAACTGTAAATATTTTTTCAGTCCTCCGGCCAGAAAGCGCCAACTTTGTGGCCGCTTTGCTAAATGAAATTTCCGCTTTATGGCTTCGTCGAACAGAAAAATAGTATACTGACCTCGGCCAGTAAATAAAAAAGCCTCAGATCACATTTTTGTCAACCTCGGCTTCGCCTCGGACGACAATTACATGTGATCTGAGACATGTTTTATTTTACTGGCCTTGGTGCGTAATGTACTATTTTACTTCTGTTTTATTATTCAGGTAAGGTTTCGAAATTATTAATATAGATATTAAAACCGATTAAGCACATTTAATGACTTTCAACGTAAAACGTATTTTATTAATCTTAGTATTACGTATTGCGTCACTTAAAATGTAGATTTGCACATAATCGACGTTTACAGTACATAAAAATACAAATATAATGAATATACGATTAAATTGGATATTATACCATTATAATTATAATGGAAATTATTTAATGATAAACATACAGGTCGAATATAGATAACGTTGCACTGTAGTTCATTTTAAGTAGAATTGTTAAATATAGTATATGATATAGTTAAGTATTTATAGTATATGCTTTTTGCTCTATTAAAAAATATATATTATCACTACATTTAAGACTGCCTGATTGATTTATCTTAGTTTAAAACAATTTTGAAATACACAAAAACAAAGGAACTTTATGGCTAATAATAATTATGGGTGCCGTGTGTCGAATGAGGTCCAGCTGTCATTTTGTCTCTCATCACAGGCCAGTAGCTTGTCTCTCATCTCAGGCCAGTAACTTGTCTCTCATCACAGGCCAGTAGCTTGTCTCTCATCACAGGCCAGTAGCTTGTCTCTCATCACAGGCCAGTAGCTCGTCTCTCATCACAGGCCAGTACCTTGTCTCTGATTGATGGAACATGACAACTGGACCTCATTCTACACGACGCGCTTCTAGCAGATTATTTTCTGGCTAGCAGTTTCCGATTGGTAGAAAACACTGTTAGGCTTGAAACTAGCGATATGCAGAAAACGTAATTTATACACCTACATTGTTATATAAAAAATAGGTCAGTGTATCATGTATTTACATATATAATAATATTTATACATAATATCGATTCTTTTGAATGATATTGGACGGTGAATATAGTATGACAAGGGCTATTTTACGTTAACTAAAAAGCCGATGACCTAGCTCAGACGTATTCTCAAAATACATATACACATTTAGACCTAACCCATTAGGAATTGTTTACTTATTAAATAAGGAATCGCAAGTTAAGAAAAGTTATATAATTCACCAAAAGTTTTCAAGTTTGAATTTTATAGCGAAATTACCTTTTAACTTAAATAGAAACTAATTATGTACATATTTTTCGAGAATAGTTCAAAATATAAATATCTTGGGACACGTATAAAGGAAGGTCTCGGAGCTCAGCGAAAAACGGACGTTGCCCTTTTTCTATCTGTCTCTGTCGCACGCGTGTAGTAATAGTGCCCTCACGCTCATCGCATTGTCCGTTTTTCGCTGTGCTCCGCGACCGTCCTTTAGAAGAGGCAATGCTACGGAAAAAATCGGCTTGACGTCAAAAATCTCTTAGATCCCAACTGAGGTACAACTGTCAGCTCCATCAATGATGACAATGACTAACGTACCTCAGTTGACATTTGCGTCTCAAGCTAGCTCATTTTAAACACCGAGTTGCCTTCTTTGATATGTGTCCAAATTTCAACACTTCGGTTAGTATATAATTTTCCTAACCTAACCCTTTTATTAGGTATAGATTTTCTCAAATGTTTGTCAAAAAATCTTTAAGCATAAATGTCACAGTGACTGAACTATTGAAGCGATATAATCTCATTTTCGTTTCTCAAAATATTTCAAGATTTATTAAGATGTTAATGCAATTAGAAAAAATATTGCCATTGTTAATAAAAACATATACTACAACTAATTAGTTTAAGTTATAAAAGGCTTTATATCGTTTTAGATCGGTTACTTAAGGATATGAAAAGTGTTATTTGAATCGTTTTTTTTTGGCCAAAATTCAGGATTAATAAAAATTACAACTAAGTTTGTGCACGTGAACACAATTCAATAAAACCATATAATGGAAGGTTTAGTAACTATTACAAAGATTTGTTAGCACTTCTGAAAAAACCTTTAGTATTTATCATTGATTCACGATATTTTGCAAACATCAACGGCGATGGACCACTAAGCCCCTAAACTACTAAAATTAAATTTCGTTGCAATTTTGTAGTACCTTCCACGACCGAAGATTAATTAATATTTAGTTAATAATTTCGTTTTGAGAAACATGAAGTTTCAAATTTCGTCATTATTAGGCGAATTTAACATTTATCGTTCATATCAAAAATACCGAAAAACTATCTATAGACAAAGATTGTTAGAATTCGTTTCTACAATGAGGGCCACCGCGTGTCAGAAATCCGCTAGATGCGCTAGTGTAGAATGAGGTCCAGCTGTCATGTACCACCAATCACAGGCCAGTAGCTTGTCTCTCATCGGTGGAACATGACAGCTAGACCTCATTCTACACTAGCGCATCTAGCGGATTTCTGACACGCGGTGGCCCTCATTATGCAGATTTACATAAACTTCATAATTTTCAAACTAAATTGCCGTTTTTCGATATTTTTTATAAAAAAATACTATTAAAAACTTTCATAAAACACCATCTAATTTTATAAAATGGATATGGCAACTCACAATAACGTTTACTGGTTTCATATACTATTTTTTTTTATTACTATAAAAGTGAACGCGTATATAAAATACACTTGTATTGTCATGAATCAGCCGAGATGTGGTTCCTATGTTTATCGGAGAAATTATTGGATATCAAGGCTTACCTAAAATCTATTTTGGGATATGTCAATAGAAGATATCAGTAACTGTTATCATCTCTAGACCATCAGCTAGTCTAACACGGGCCTAACTCTTTAGGCGAATAATTATAATTGATTTAATAATTTCTGATGCCTTCGCGGTTATTATACATTGGAATCAAACAAATGTGTACGAATTTAACTAGAGTATTTTATTTTATTGACTGAAGTTTCGGAGCCTTCACAGATTCCATAATCAGCTCAGTCGTGCTACGATTATGAAATCTGTACTCCGAAACGTCAGCCAAATAAAATAAAATACGCGAGATAAATTCGTCCACATTTGTTTCATTCCAAATTCCAATGTGAAATTTCTTGAAAATTATACCTTTTAACAGTATTTAAGAGGACACAAATGTCACCGCCGAACCGAATTAATAAACAGGCCCTAACATTCTTTTTTCGCTATTCTTTGTTTTAGATAAAAATCCATATCGATGTTTATTAACATTTGTCCTTGTTTGGATTCGAACTCAAAACCTCCAGCTACTAGGACAACGCTCATATTTTTGGGCACTTCACGAGTAGGCGCGTGCAGTGGGGGGAGAGTATGTATGGCGACAGGGTAGGCACTTAAGGGCGTGCATTCTATACAGGCACAATTTCAATGAACGGTGTGCCTACCCTGGCGACATACTTACGGTGCTCCCAGTGCACGCGCCTGTAGGCACTCCGTACATTAGTGACACCTATAGGAAATGCACGCCCTTATTCACGAGTACAGTCGGCATTAATAAGATCATCAGCCAGGGTAGTCAAATTTAACATAACGTCCCAATGACCTTGACTGTACATAATAATATTTAATTAAATAGATGATATATTAATTTGATGAATGACGTCATCGCCTTATCTAATGTCAAGTGTCATGTTGCATTCATTTAATTGCATTATGCAATGTTGCATTTTCATAGATAAGAGAACGCATCCGGTTAGGATTTCAAAAAAAAATCACACACGTTATCCGATTTGTTCATAAGCAATTAGGCATATTTTAAATAACTTTGTCACTGCAAATTATGCTTTTTAATAATGCACTAGTGTTACTTGTTAAAAACGACAACTGTCAAGTGACAGGTATAATGTTAGTTGAGATTACTCAGTAGCAAATTGTCAAAATTCTTATATTAAGTTTTTTTTTATCTTATTCCAATTGAGAAACATTTAAGACCAACAATAGTCTAACAATTAACAATAAAACTATATAAAAAGTCGCCAATGAATTGGATATTAAATCCCGTTTTATGGTTCCGTATAATTAAGGAACCCTAAAATTCCAATAGTAATACATTTTTGTCTCGAAATGAGAAGTCCCGTTGTAAATTTCGACTAGACTAAATAATATAATTTCTAACCATGACTTCTCACTCTTCGGAATAATACATAAGGGGCCGTCCATTAATCACGTGATCTTTTTTTAAGCATTTTCATTTTAACCCCCCCCCCCCCCTCTTGGTGAGGTTTAAGACTACCCCCCCATCCCCCACTCAACATCACGTGTATTGTTAGTATCTACAAAAAATCTTAATTCTTTTAGAATATTATCTTAAATACATGTATAAATTATAATCTTATTTTATTCTGAAACTAGTGGGCCCGGCAGACTTCGTCTCGCCCGGCAAAGAAGCAATGTACCGGCATTAATCAATCGATTTGACAGCTGTCATTGTTGCGTTTTGTTATACCTACTATTTTTAACAAATGAGCTAATTTTTTTTTTTTTACTGGATCGGGATGAAAAGTATCCTATGTTCTTTTCCTGGGTCTAAGTTACCTCCCCGTCAATTTTCAGGCAAATCAGTTCAGCCGTTCTCGAGTTATAAGTGTTGTAACAAACCCGACTTTCTTTTATATATATAGATTAAGGACCATGATAAAAATGTCTAGACAGAAAGGTTGCAGGTTGTTTTTGATTATCATAAAAATAATAATAAACAAAAAACTAAATACACGTGATATCTTACTGCACCCCCCCTCCCCCCTCGTGACATTTCGTGATTTTTGTCAAACCCCTCCCCATTTCAAGCCTCACGTGATTAATGGATGGCCCCTAATATTAAAAATTACATTATTAGTCGCGTAACATAAAAATTTACCAAATATCATGACTCCTTTCAATAAAGCAATTTATTCAACATTATGGAATTTAAGTATAGCGCGCCCCTTGATTTCGGAGTTGCATAGTTTTCTCACCACTTCCTGGGCCTCTTCCGCCGGAAACACCGAGTGGGGGGGAGGCTCAATCTGAAAAGAAAAAAAACACTAAAATTCCTGCAACATAAATTTATTTAACAAATTTACTTGACGACTAAAGAGAAAAATTATGATAATTTCATTTCTAAAATAGTTTTAATTTTATTTGTTTGTTTTTCTTATAATATACAATTTTGACGATCTCACTACGGGTGCATAATTATATTGTGACATAAAATTTGTAATTATAATGAATATAAAAATGATAAATAAATCTATCTATCTATGTTTCATACGAAAAATACGTCATTTTTTAAGTAAGTAACTTGTAAATTGGAATGAAACAACTTTAACGGATTTAATTTGCGTATTTTATTTTATTAACAGACGTTTCGGAGGCTTTATAATTTCCATAATCGTAGCACGACCGAGCTCCTGCTCAGTCAGCCAATAAAATAAAATACGCGAGTTAAATCCGTTTTAAGTTGTTTCATTCCAAAATAAAATTTAGTCTTACCTCGCCCTTAGCGACTAGCGTCACTAAATCTCGTAGCTGCTCTATGGTGCCATTGGGAACTATCACTATGTGAACGTTAAGATCTTCAGCCTTTTTCGCGAACTTCGGCAGAAGTTTCTCACCAACGTCCTCCGTCACCAGAACCACACCACCCTGCAAGAGAAATAGCGTCACTAATAAGTTGTCACACAGCTTTACTTACAAATAAGTTGTCACACAGTTTTAGTTACAATTACGTTGATACGGGTTGCATCACAAATAAGTTGTCACACAGCTTTCGTTACAAATAAGTTGACACACAGCTTGCGTCACGAATAAGTTGTAACACAGCTTTTGTTACAAATAAGTTGTCACACCATTTGCGTCACAAATAAGTTGTCACACAAACCGTGCGAAGCCGAGACGGTCCGCTAGTAATATGAAATGATTATTGCAGAGAATTCCTTCTTAAAACTTCGTAAAGTTCGTTGGGTCAACTTTGTAAGAACGTTATAAGTAATTCCAGACTCGTATTTTATTTTAAAGGACTACTTTGCTTTTCCGGGATGGTGACAAACCTGAATTAGCTAGTCTATAGTATCTAGTATATAGTACACACTAGCTGTGCACGCGACTTCGTCCCCGTGGAATAGTAATTCTACATAAGGCTTTATATTTTTCCCGTTTTTTACACATTTTCCACTGTTTCTTCGCTCCTATTAATCGCAGCGTGATGTTATATAGACTAAAGCCTTCCTCGATAAATGGTCTATCCAACTAAAAAATAATTTTTCAATTCGAACCAGTAGTTCCTGAGATTAGCGCGATCAAACAAACAAACAAACAAACTCTTCAGCTTTATAATATTAGTATAGATTCCAGACTTGTATTTTATTTTAAAGGACTACTTTGCTTTTCCGGGATGGTGACAAACCTGAGTTAGCTAGTATATAGTATCTAGTATATAGTACACATAAAAGAAATATAAGCATATTCACCGGCGCGAGACACTGCAGGGAGCGATGCAGCGAGCGGGAGGTGGTGCCAAAGTTCATGACGAGGTCGACCGGCCCGCCGCACGCGTCTGCTGTGCGCTCGATCAGCTGACGCTCGTAGCAGTCCTCGTTCCATTGCACCACGTTGATCCTGGAAACAGCATGGCTTAGACCGGGGACCTTCCAGGTCACGTGGGCTCTATAGGGGTCAAATGGGATATATGGGGGGTCGCATTAGCTCTATAAGGGGGCCACGTGGGATTAAATATAGGGGGGTCGCATGGGCACTATAGGGGGGGTCGTATCCGTACTAATATTATAAATGCGAAAGTAACTCTGTCTGTCTGTCTGTTACGCTTTCACGCTAAAACTACTGGACCGATTTTAATGAAATTTGGTATAAAGAATGTCTGGAGCCTGAGAAAGGACATAGGCTACTTTTTAACCGACTGCAAAAAAGGAGGAGTTCCATGCGGACGAAGTCGCGGGCAGAAGCTAGTAGGCTATATAGGAGGGCCGCATGGGCTCTAAAGTGGGGCCACGTGGGGTATAGTGGGTTGCGTGGGCTCTATAGGAGGGTTGCGTGGGCTCTATAGGAGGGATGCGTGGGCTCTACAGGGGGGCCGCATGGGCTCTAAGGGGGGGCCACGTGGGGTATAGGGGGGTCGCATTAGCTCTATAAGGGGGCCACGTGGGATATGATATAGGGGGGTCGCATGGACACTATAGGGGAGGTCTTATGGGCTCTATAGGGGGGTCGCATAGGCACTATAGAGGCCCCTTGAATTTTCGCTAAAGCAATATATTAAACATCTGCTTAACGCAACCATTATGAGTACAAGTAAACTGATAAAATTATTGAGTATAAAACAGCTTTTTTAAAAACAATAAACAGGAAAATCATGATTTTCCTGCGTACGTTACAAACAATAACAAAATTATGCAATTTTTTTTAATCCATTATTATGCCTACACCTAACTCTCCGTATTACATTTTTATATCATACTAGCTGACCCAGCGAACTTCGAACCGCGTATACAGTTTTTTTTTTCTATTTTTTTCCAAGTTTTCTCACCTTTTAAACCTTCCCTGGAGCTCCACAAACAGTTTAAAACTAAAATCAGCCAAATCGGTTTAGCCGTTTTCAAGTTTTAGCCAGACTAACGAACATCAATTCATTTTTATTTATATAGATAGATTACATAAAAAATATATACTTAATACACATATATCATATTCCCTTACTTTTTTACTACATAAATCGTCTTTAAGTACAGACGTATATAAAAACACGGGGTCAATGACACTTGAGACAGATAAAGCATACTCACTCCTCATTATCCTTCGCCAAGATGAATCCCTCGTCCTTCAAGGTGGCAACAGTGATGCCAACACTGTTCTTATACGAGCTGTGCTGAAACAGATGCGTGGCGATACGGAGCGCCCATAGCGCCAGACCACCCGTCCCAACTATCAACACGGTAGCTTTATCTTTATGATTCGGACCTTCAAACACGCGCTTCAAGCACTCTATAGCCGTAGTCACAGTGTTCATAGCCAACAGCGCCCCAGTAGGCAACATGGCCGCCACACTCAGCGGCAACTCAGCCGGGATCGGAACTAAGCATTTGAAATCGGGTACAACTATATAGTCCGCGTAGCCGTGCGGGACTCCCTCGTAGGGATACAGCACGATTCTGGCACCTTCTTTGATTCCCTCGCACTCCGCCGCTTTGCCGATCGCGTCGACTACTCCCGCGACTTCGTAGCCGGGGAATAGGGCGCCGTCGCGGAGTCCTATGTGTGCGGGGGTCGAGGTGTGAATGCCGAAGTTCTCCATCTCACCGGAGAGACTGCCGATGGATGAGACGGAGGATGTGCTGCAGACTGATGCTGAGCGGGTCCGGTTGGCTCTGTAGCAGGCGCCGGCGTAGGCTACTCGGATCCTGGCGCCGTACATGGGGACCTCCGGCACGGGTACGTCGAAACTGAACACGCATTCCTTCAGAGTCGGTCCGGGTGACTCTATGGACACCTGCCTGCATAACTTGCTCATGGTTGCTGCTTATCTGGAAGAGAGGTTTTTGATTAATGTGTGAAACCATTGATTAGCTTAGCTCCTAATGGATATAGATTATGCCGTCATACGGATTAAAATGTCTTTGAAGATAATTGTAGAACGACTTAACACTTCTTCATTATAGGTAATTTTACTATTCATAATTTAAACTAAACAATAAACACCAAAATAATGTAGGTATATGGCAGATGCGTCTTATTACCACTTATTTATATTTTATTGCAAAATTAGCTCCTTCAAGTGGGAAGTCATAAAAACAACATATTATTATCTCACTTTAGTAAATCACAAGCACAAGATTTGAATAAAACAACTATAACGTACTTACATAACTAAAGCTAAAGCGTTAGACTATCGTCTGTTGTGCTGCGAATATGTGAACTGTAAATTCAAAACGTCAACAAACAAAATAAAACACGCGAGTTAAATCCGTATTAGTTATTCCAACGTGTAATAACCGCGAAGGCATCAGAAATTATTAATCACAAGATCAATCTTGATTATATGTTGAACTAGCGGCCCGCCCCGGCTTCGCTTGGATCCCTTTTTTTTATAATCTATGTCACTAGGGAATAGTGTAGCTTTCCAACAGTGAAAGAATTTTTCAAATCGGACCAGTAATTTACTAGCCAATTCAAACAAACAAACCTTTCCTCTTTATAATATTAGTATACATAGACAATCACGAATGCCAGTATACTCCTATTTCTTACACGTATTCTCAGTTAGAGACACTTCACATTTATGGCCTAGTCATTGTGGGAGCAATGGACATAGTAATTATATTTAGTCTGCTCTGTTGACTAACATGTTCACGTATTCGCCACGGCCGGTCAACAAAGCCACGCCTGATATCACGCTCGAGTCACAGTACACACGCGTGTATTAACCAGGTGTTTATTATGTATACAAAACAAATTCATTCAAGTTGTTTACTTTGTTATGTTGAATATAATAACAATGTGAATCGATCGAATTAACAATTCTTTTCTCAAGTAAAGAATCTTGGCGTATTCTACAGGAATTGGAAAACTCTCTAAAAAAGAAATTAGGGTCAAGTCTTTTGTAAATGAAAAATGATATTTCTTCTCAAGTGAGGTTTTATTGAAAACGGTATCTTCTGACCTTCATAAGAGCTTGTAAGCTTAAACTGAATAGTACATTACGTACCAAGGCCACTAAAATGAAAAATGTCTCAGATCACATGTAATTGTCGTCCGAGGCGAGGCCGAGGTTGACAAAAATGTGATCTGAGGCTTTTTTATTGTACTGGCCGAGGTCAGTATACTATTTTTCTGTTCGACGAAGCCAGAAAGCGGAAATTTCATTAGCGAAGCGGCCACAAAGTTGGCGCTTTCTGGCCGGAGGACGGAAAAATATATTTTTGATTTAGATTCGGCAAAATTCTCCCGACTTTTACAACTCCCGACAAAATAAACAATCTCAATAAGCAAGTTCCATTTCATAAAACTAACAATTTCAAGTTTAAATTTTTCTTGAAGCAAAAGTTGCGGATTTATTTCTCACGAACCAAATCCCAAAGTATCACTTTTTTTCTTCCGACAATAGGAAGCGATTTGTCTACAATATTTCTCAGCATCGATCACAAGAACTCGTCACTAAGGCCTAGCGCGCACCACGATTTTTTGTCGCGCGATAATTTTATCGCAGAAATGCAACGTATGGGTTTCTATGGCCTAGCGCGCACCACGATTTATAGAAACCCATAGGCCGAGCGCTAGGCCTAACTGAATCCTTAGGTACTAATATTATAAATGCGAAAGTAACTCTGTCTGTTACGCATTCACGCTAAAACTAATGGACCGATTTAAATGAAATTTGGTACAAAGAAAGTCTGAAGCCTGAGAAAGGACATAGGCTACTTTTTAACCGACTGCAAAAAAGGAGGAGTTCCACGCGGACGAAGTCGCGGGCAGAAGCTAGTTGACTATAATCTTAAAATACTCGCTTATCAATGTTCGATTACAAAATTGGTACAAGAAAATAAAAAAGTATATTTATAGGCGAGATAATGTTTTATATATAAACGGAAGGATAATATTGTAAACAAAGATACAAACGGGCAGATAACGGGCGAAAATAACATGAGTTCAATGATAACATACTGATAAAAATATGTAAACAAATAACTTTTTTGTAATGTGATATTAAGAGACGCTCGGATATGGCCTATGGGTGATTCCACGGGCGTTTCAACCGCCGTCAGTCCGTTGTCCTGAATATTGAAGAAATGAGCTACAACAAGAATTACGTTTTGATGCGACGACATACTGCGCTCGCACTTGTCGTCAAAATTAATAGAGTTTAAATCTTATTGTAGCTTAATTCTTCAATATTTATGGCAAGGGACAGACGGCGGTTGAAACGCCCGTGCTCCTATTGGTCACTACCAATACGAGCGGAGCAGTAACTATTCCACGCGGACAAAGTCGCAGGCAGAAACTATCTATACTGTCTATACTAATATAATAAAGAGGAAAGATTTGTTTGTTTGGATTGAATAGGCTCCAAAACGACTGGAACACTTCACTATTGGGAAATTACGTTCATCCTGAGTAACATAGGCTATAAAATATTTTGAAAAATAAATTAGGGATCCAGTGCAAAGCCGGGGCGGGCCGCTAGTCTATAACATGCAAAGCACGGCACTACTCCTTTAATTAAAAAAAGTATGAAGCCCAAATAACAAATAACCAATTGGTCGTTCCGAAAATAGATACTAGCGTAATGAAACCGTTACGTCCATCAATTTGTTGATAAATTCTAATGAATGAATGTGACTGTACATTCTTCACTTGCCAAACTTCGATAGGTACTTGTTATAATATCCTTACTAATATAAAAAACGCGATTGTAAGAAATGGATGTCTGGATGTGGGTATCAGAATATATGGATATGTTTGTTACTCATTCACTCAAAAACTACTAAATGGATAATAATTTCTGATGCCTTCGCGGTTATTACAGATTGGAATGAAATAACTATTAACTTTAGCGTTAGACTATTGTCAGCTCAGTCGTGCTCCGATTATGGAAACTAAAGAATCCGCAACGTCAGCAAATAAAATAAAAATACGCGAGTTAAATCCTTTAATAGTTGTTTCATTCCAATACTAAATGGATTTTGATGTAACTTTACAATTATATAGCTTATACATCAGAATAACATATATAGTGTATACTTTATATATCGCACATCTAGATCTAAAGGAAGCTAACTCAAAAATCTGAAGATTTAAATTAAACACACGCTAAAAAAAAGGATCCGATTCCTTCCAACAATTTCGCCTCTCCCATTTCGCACCCCTAGATCTAAAGGGAGCTACCTCAAAAAAAGTAACTTTTTCGGGAGACGCGAAATTGTTGTAAGGAATCGGATCCTTTTTTTTAGCGTGTGTTTAATTTAATAATCTTCAGATTTTTAAGTTAGCTCCCTTTAGATCTAGGTGTGCGATTTATTATGTGGAAATGATAAAAGGATGATTTTCCATGTTAGTGACGTCTTTCTTAAAGGCGGCATCAGCCTATTATGCTTGATAACATTTTAAAACTAGCATAAATATATATTTTTGTTAGACAAGGCAAAACAATAATAATTAAGTAGGTAACAGGTTGTCAACTGGTATTCGTAATAATTTTGTTTATCAGAACACAAGTAATAAAAGATATTTACATATAAATAGGTAATAAGATGAATAAACATATTATTTCTACATGTAATCTTATGTTTGTCAATTTATATATATACTCATATTATTATATACCCACACCCACACCATACCTATATATATATATATAATATATATAATATATATATATAATATATATATATATATATAATAATTATATTTGGTGCTTTTGCAGTTAATATAACATATTGGAATGAGACAAATATAACAGATTTAACAATTCTATTTTCTAATTTAACTATTTTATTTTCCTTTCAGACATTTAGACCAAAAATAATATGGGACCACAATTTTTTTTTAAAGTTCCGTTACAGTTGTTTTTTTCCAAAATATTTACATCTAACAGGTATGCATTTCATCATCAAAATCAAATAATAAACATCAAAATACAGAATCATTTTGGTTAAATTGAATGAGAAATTATGATCTTATTTTCTGAGTATGAGTAGAAATAATAATTAAACACTTCCACATTTTCAATTTAATAAAAAAATACATAGGAACACAAAGCCCTTCATAATAAAACTTTTTATAAAACGCAAAGCATTAGCAAAACGAAATTAAATAAAAACAATCAACTATGTATCAGAAACAGGTCCTAATTAAAAAGTAAATATTACAAAATGCTTAAATTCATTTTTAAGATGACACTACGTACCTTACCAACCCAGTCCGATCACAAGACACTACTGCCGTTAAACTGATGAAGAGTAATGGTTGCTTAAATAGGAACTACTCCCATGCAAATGATAACAACAAAATAAACACTCTTCTCTCACTATCAGAAGGCATCAGATATTAATTGCAAATACAAGGACAGATAGAGGGCGTATATCTCAAACACTAGCATGAAAACAAAGAGAGCATATTTTGAATTACAAAACACAAATTCAAGTCTTCAAATCCACAAGTCACATAGGAAAATTTTGTACAGTTATACTTTGAAAATGGAATGAGGTCATTGCGTGTTTTAATTTTTTTTGTTGGTAGTACGTGTTCACACTCAGAGACAAACTATATAAATATCTTTATGTTTTTTTTTTTAAAAAAAAGTCACGCGCAACTCTTACGATCACACTTCGATCACACCTCAGTCACGTCGACTCCGAATGCAAAAACAAAGTATGCAAAGAAATTATATAAACAGTATAATGACCTTTCATCCCTTGAAGGTCACTCCGAAAAGCCAATTGACTATTTGGATGCTCTTATCACATAAAACAGATAAAAATGCTAAACAAACCACCAAAATATATACAAAATCAAACAGTCACTATACCTAACTCTCCAAATAAAAACAATTACATAAAGAACCTCTCTGTCGATAGTGATAACGCCTGCTCTTATATTTTTGAATGTATAGCCTAAATGCTGTTTTTAAGTAGGTGTAATCATAATATAGTTTACCTGGTTAGCGACGATTAATCACTTTTGTTAGAACTGCGTAAAAACCTTTTTTTATTTACCGACTTCAATCAGGTATATTTACAAGGACAAAGACTCCCAACAGATAAAGTAGTACCTATATATAAATACAGTACTATTTAAAATATGGCTAGACAGCTGACAGCTTTTGACAACAGATGATTCTTAGTACGCAATATTTTAGTCTAGTTATCTTGAATGTAATGGAAGTTTATGGAAGTCATTGATAAAGTCAAATGCATATAATGGAATACTATTTGCCAATGTTACTATAATAATTAATAAATATATTTCATCGGAATTTAAATTTAAGACGCTACATAAGTTTTATACATTTATCTTAAAAATAATACTTTTGCAATATTTCTACTTATAATATAGGGTAAATACTAAAATTGTTTTTGAAATCCCACTCTTATGAAGACACGTGGATTGGGTTGTTTATTCTAAAAAGGCATAGAGTTAGTAGTATATTAAAATTATAGGTTTCTTCGTTTAAAAATAATACTTTTTTTAAAGGATATAAAATATGCACCATTCTTTTAAATTCTAATCGTGTTTCTAACTAATAGGTAAGAAAGATAAAGTACTAGATACCTACATACTTAACAGAATGTATTAGGATCCTGAAAGAGACAAGGTTATTGATTTAGGGCAAATAGAGTATGTTAAATATTGTTAACCGTGGTCAAATCAAACAATAAAAGAACGCCAACACAAAACTCGACTTACATCGATAAATATTAGTTACCCAAGTTATTTGGCCGCATAATATGTGCAGCATATCCATTAATTATTAATAGACTTTACTATCTATTTTAATTTCAAAAATAAAAAATAAATTGCTTTCCAAAATTAAGAAAATTCTCTGAAAAGAGCGGGTTTACGGAGAACTATTTTCAGACGTTGCTCGAAACTAATTTTACCAGAACGCATCCGAAGCGCTAAATACATCTGGCAACATTAATATCTAGTATTTTCCTAAATTCCTATTGTGTTTTCTTTACTGGCAATACTCGTCGGCGTGGGTTCTGGCTGTTGGCGTGGGTTGGCTTATTTGTGTCCGAATAACTTTTATTTCATAAATTATTTAATCTAAATTGATGCGTTTGATTATATGGGTGAGTAATTAAATATTTACTTTAGATTCTGCGTTATATAAACGAGTGCATTGTTATTGATTGATGTCATCTCCCTGGGTGGCCTCACGTTTGTATGAGTTATTTTTTTATTTAATTTTGTGGAGATGCGTTGTTAGTAGTTTTCTTTCTTGATTTACATCGCATATCGCTGAGCCGTGATTTGATTGCGAAGTTATTATCGAAGGTTTTGATTATTTAGCGGTGTGTTTATGAGGGTATGTGTATGTTACTGGCCAACATCAAGGTCTAATTTGTCGATTGTCCTGTGAAGTTACAGGTATTTACAATGTATATATCTTGATCAGTTGGCGTTATGCACTAACTTATTTAGTTATTAAGCTAGGGATGGACCTAGAAAGACATTGTCCAATTTTAACTGTTAATATCAATCTACCTACTTTTTGTATTTTAGCAATGCATGCTTTTGCAAGTACTGGATATATAAGTGTTTTGTGGTAAGTGGAATGACGGCTCAACCATCAAGCATTGTGTTATTTTCAACTAAAATCATTGATTAACATGAAGTGAACAAGTTTGAATGTGAAATATTCAGTGTAAATATTTGTTAGTGTATTTTTTTATGTGGTCTCATTATCAACCTAATCTGAAAAGAAAGCAATTACAATAAAAAATGCGTGAGATTTATTCTATTTACAGTAGATGGTGTATGTGGAAAGTAAATTTAAAGAAACAACTGGAATATTTTGTACAAATTTTTACAATAAACTCTTTTATCTTAATCCTTGTAAGTCAATTGTTGTACTCAATTTATCATTTAATAATTGGTGTGATGTTAGGTTATTGTGACAGTATAAAGCTTCGGTCAGCAATAGTGATACTGACGAGTGCATACTCACATTTCAGTGTACCTCATGCTTTACATTATAGCCTTTTAAAAAGTTTCACTGTGAATCATAATAATACTTTAGATCACCTTTCCGTAACCAGTTTTTAAGTATCAAAATAACTTAAGTTCAAAAGGAGTAAATTTATTAAATACAGTTTAAAGTTATTCATGTTTTTATCTTGCTATATTTAAAATTATATATGTACAAAAAATCAGAGCTGTGATAAAGTAGTACACATGCAGCTAAGCCTAGAAATTTAATGGAAATAAGGTGGACACTGCGGCAGACTTCAACACAATCGCTGGACAATGTAAATTGCAAAATGGTATGGATACAAGAATAGAGAAGAATGGGTTGTCCCGCAAAGTCTGATGGACTAATAACAAGGGTGTGCATTCCATATAGGCACAATGGTGTAAATGTAAGGAGTGCCTACCCTGATGTTGTACATGCACAACCCTCACTGACTGGAATGAAGCAAGAACTAGCAGAAGATCCCACCAGAAAGAGATTACTATAAAATCTTATTTAAATGTTACTGAAATTGTAAAATTTTGCAGAAAATAAAGATTTATATTTATCAATACAATATGTATATTTTTTTTAATCCTGAAATGTTTGCTGGGTTTGAATTCCTTATTCCATCAAAGTGAGTTTGTGCAAATATTTTATTTGTATGTTTTTGTTTATTGTCTAGTACAAAAATGAGTAAATCGACTTATATATGTAGCATTTTTTTTTACTAACTAGAGATAAATGTGGTTTGATGATGCTCTCACAAGATTAGTATTTGGTGAAGTATTTAGTAACAAATAACACATATTTTTTTTAAGTCGATGTATCGAGTTCACTACATAGCAGAGGATAGTCACTCTGCCATTTTAAATATGCCTTGTTTTTAAAAATCCTTTCTTATACCTTATTTTTGTTTTGAGATACAAGATAAAACTGGTTGAACGAACTTTTAATAAATAAGTGTGGTTTAATCACAAAATCAATTTTATAAAATTACTAGCTGACCCAGCGAACTTCGTACCACGTTTACCGTTTTTTCACCATACAAACCTTCCCTGGAGTTCCACGAACATTTCAAGACTAAAATCAGCCAAATCGGTTCAGCCGTTCTCGAGTTTTAGCCAGACTAACGAACATCAATTCATTTTTATTTATATATATATATATATATAGATTATGAGTGAAATTTATACAGTTGCTTAGTGATATTATATAATCTTTTCAGATATTATACATAATAATAATAACTTTTTTTAACATTAGAATGAGACTTAACAGATTTAACTCGCGTGTTTTATTTTATTTGCTGACGCTTCGACTACAGTTTCCATATTCGTAGCATGACTGAGGTGACGATTCTCTAACACTGAAGCGTCTCCTCAGGCAGTTAAATCCGTTAGTGTATCATTCCAATGTGGAATAGTGACGAAGACATTAGAAATTATTAACTTATTTTAATATACGAAAATAATAGTCTGCATAGCGAAATAGATAAATTGGGAATATTAGTTATTCCAATATATATTATGCAAAGCGATGTTTTGTTAGTTTATTTATGTTTGCATTATTCAAATATACCTGCGTCTTTTGCATTCATATCCGCCAAATCTTGATGATCTTTCACCTAAGACTTTGTAACACATTTATCTAGAATTTTCCTATTTAAAATAGAATTGTGTTCTTGTTACAGGTGTACTGCCGTCTAAATTAAATAGGTAGGTGATTTTTTTTTTAACTTTTAACCCCTCTGCCGCTCATTGTACAAAGTAGCATAGATGCTTATGGGTGATTCCACGGGCGTTTCAACCGCCGTCAGTCCGTTGTCCTGAATATTGAAGAAATGAGCTACAACAAGAATTACGTTTTGATGCGACGACATACTGCGCTGCACTTGTCGTCAAAATTAATAGAGTTTAAATCTTATTGTAGCTTAATTCTTCAATATTTATGGCAAGGGACTGACGGCGGTTGAAACACAACTGGAATCACCCTTATATACCTACTTAAAAAAAATACAGAACTCCGTGTAGGTATAATATTATTGTGACCATTGAAATTGGCTTTTATAATTCACATTGCTTTAGTTTTAAAGTTATAAGTTTATCATTGGCATCAGAAATGTTTACCAATTTAAGTTAAATGTTTGGCTTCATTATTTTTCTAGTAGTTATAATTTAGCATTCATTTTCAACAATTCAACTGATGGAGTAAGTTTAATTTTGCTTTCTTTAGAGTAACGCAGAGAGTGAATGTTTGTATGTAATTTTTAATTCTTCAATGGGTACGTTCCACTTAACGCTCGCAATGCCGTCGACCACGACCGCTGAAATAGCCGTTCCACTAACGAGAAAACACCGCGGGCGTTGTAAGCGAATGTTTATAGGTGGAACGCACATCGTGAGCGACGAAAGCCCACTCTGACCCACCAATATTTTGTGGGCGAAGTGGGCGCGATGTGGTCGCGAACAGTGACGTCATCTATGACGTCGAGCCATCGCTCGCTACGACCAAAGGCGTTAAGTGGAACGATACAGAGGGTGTCACGAGCGTTGCGGGAGCTTAGTGGAACGCACCCAATGCTTGTTTCGTTGTTTCGAGAATTCATCCCTGATCAAGTTAATCTCACATTTTAATCATTTCATCACAATGAAAAAGATTTATTTCCAAGAAGGGTTAGAAGGGCTAAAAACAAATTTTCTATAGGTACTATGATAGAACTAAGTTACTTTTATTTCCAAAAATTCCCTATGGCATATTCAATAAAATTACTTATATACCCGTTTTCTCTTTAACAGATTCACATCAAACATTATAATATAAGGATAGGACATATTCGTTGGATACAATATCAGGTAAATATTACATCAAATGCATATTGCTTCATACTGCCATATTCTGTTATTCTATTCATATTCTGTAAGTTATATGCGTACATAAAAATATGTTTTTTTTTTGTAGATATGTCTCAACAGTATAGTTTGAGGTGGAACAACCACCAACCAAATTTTATATCAATGTTCACTACTCTACTAAATACTAAAACTTTGGTGGATGTGACTCTGGCAGCGGAAGGCAAGCAACTGCAAGCACACAAGGTAGTGCTGTCTGCCTGCAGCACATACTTCCAGGTAAGGCTACTCAACTTGCTAGTAAGCATCCACTAAGACTGTGGTTCCAAGGGCGCGCATTCCATATAGGCACAATGTCACTAATGTATGGAGTGCCTACCCTGGCGCCATATTTTCGCTCCCCCCACAACACGCGCCTGAGTGATTCTCAACCTTTTAGGCCCTTATGACCCAACTAGTCACTGATTTTACCCCTCCTACCAACTTGAGTGTAGGGATGTGACATTGTAGATAAAAATCGATTTTTAATTAATCGTTTTTTTTTCTACGTATGAAAAATCGATTCATAAATAATCGACTTTTCTTCAGAAAAAAATCGATTAATTAAAAATCGATTTTTATCTACAATTAGGGCAATATTTACATTTAGCATTGCCAGATTTATTGTCAACATGAAAATATTGACAACTACTTGTCGTTCTTTTAGTCGTAGACATTATAAAAACGGGACTTTTAAAACACTAAAAAATTTTGTCACGAGAACCTTTCAAATTTGAATTGTTGGAAAAATGAAGTTTCAGCAACGAATAATAAATAACATATCAAACGAATTTCGGTAAAGTAGTACAGTTCATCGTCTAACTCCATCTAGTGAATGTTTTATTAAAAATGAATCAAATCAACTGTTCGGGGTGCATTTATTTCATGATTATAAAAAATCGATTATTAATTTTAAAAAAATCACGTTTTAAAATCGATTTTTACTTTAAAACAATTGATTGTGAAAAAATAATCGATAATCAAAATAATCGATTATTTTTTCACATTCCTACTTGAGTGCTACTCGGCGCTACCCTGAGCTCAGACTTGTCATACAACTACCAGATTGTTTCCACCCGCGAAATGCGAGGTTTACCACCACGGGGGTAATGACCCCCAGGTTAAGAACCCAGGCAGTATTCTAATGTGTAAGCTATATTATTGTAAAAAAATATTAAAATCCATTCTGTAGTTTTTGCGTGAAGAAGTAACAAACATGACTGAACTTGGGGCGTAGACAAGGTGCCTGACGTCCGCGAACGACTGTCACGTACCTACGTCACAAACGTTCGCAAATGTCAAATCCCATACGTTTTGGTTGTTTCGCGTAAAGTTAACGTTGAACGTTGGCACCCTGTCTACGCCCCCTTATATACAAAACTTCAGCTCAATCGGTTAAAGATATCTGCTTCAAAATTGAGTTAAAAGATTTCACCCACACATATCTATACTATCTATACTAATATAATAAAGAGAAGATTGAATAGGCTCCAAAACTACTGGACCTATTTGAAAAATTATTTCACTGTTGGGAAGCTACACTACTCCCGTGATATAGGCTATAAAAAAGAGATCCGTGCGAAGCTTGGGCGGACAGCTAGTATAACATACTTAAAATGTAAATTAAACAAAAGCTTGCGTAAATTAAATACAAAAGCCTTGATGAAATAAATGCCCTCTAATAGAACTTTATATTTCCAGGCTCTATTTGTGGACAACCCGTCACGTCATCCAATTGTCATATTGAAGGATGTGACATATGCAGATCTCAGAACCATGGTAGACTTTATGTACTATGGTGAAGTGAACGTCACCGAGGAACAACTTCCGCAGGTGAGTAAACGACTAATTTAATAATTTCTGATGCCTTCGCGGTTATTACACATTGGAATGAAACAACTATTAACGGATTTAACTCGCGTATTTTTATTTTATTTTATTTGCTGACGTTTCGGATTCTTTACAGTTTCCATAATCGTAGCATGACTGAGCTGACAAAAGTCTAACGCTAAAGTGATTTATACAGTTATGCAAACTACCTTATATTTAAATTACAAATTTTGAAAAACTACCCTATTCTGAATTATGAAATACTATTGTTACATTTTACGCAAAAAATTTACTTTTATACATTACAATTAAAACCTAATAGGGGGCGTTACTAGCGCTTCGGAAAGACCATCATTACTGAGAAGAAACGCCGCAAGAAACTCAGTAGAAAGTCATTTTTTAGGACACTTATATATTTACAATTAAAAAATATTATGACATTAAAATTAAAATTATACAAAACCAAAAAATTCAAAAAATTCAATTAAATTAAAAATGAAAACTAAGTCTATGCAGTCTTCTGTCCGCTTAGGATTTGATGAGGTGGACTACTGGATCCCAAGCTGCTGGAACGGAGAAACCATCTTCCCTATTGAAATTCGGGTGTTTTTGAATTTCAATTGCCTCGCGAAGCATCCTAGGTAAGTAACGGACTTCCTTCGCAAGGACCTGGGCTTTATCAAATTGGATAGAGTGGTTGGGTTTATCCATGACATGTTCACAGACTGCAGACTTCCGGAAACGCTAGTAACGCCCCCTATTAGGTTTTAATTGTAATGTATAAAAGTAAATTTTTTGCGTAAAATGTAACAATAGTATTTCATAATTCAGAATAGGGTAGTTTTTCAAAATTTGTAATTTAAATATAAGGTAGTTTGCATAACTGTATAAATCACTTTAGCGTTAGACTTTTGTCAGCTCAGTCATGCTACGATTATGGAAACTGTAAAGAATCCGAAACGTCAGCAAATAAAATAAAATAAAAATACGCGAGTTAAATCCGTTAATAGTTGTTTCATTCCAAAACGACTAATTGTCACCTCCGGAGATTTTTTTTTATTCTCGTACCTTCCTGTACCGCTCATAAGTTATGGCATAGCGCTCAGAGTTATTTTATGATGTAGTAACAGCCTTTAATTTCACATGTTTTTTGCATGGGCATGTACTCGTAGTCTATAACCAGTCTAATATAGACTAGCCGGGCTGGTTTAGTTTCTGACGCGCGACAAAATCTGTCAACGTCATTCTGCTTAGGCGCATCCAACGTGACTGATGACCGTGGTTGGTTTTGTTCGGGCACGAACATACTCTAGCCATCTATTGCTTTTCTTTACCTCGTGAAATTTCTGATTTTGATTACATGTTTAATGGTGTATTGGAATTCATTCCTTTTTTTGCGTGGGTGGAGGAAATACTATATTGATTCCCTTAGGGAGCAATCCCTACTATCGCTATTAATATTATAAATGCGAAAGTAACTCTGACTGTCTGCCTGTCTGTTACGCTTTCACGCTAAAACTACTGGACCGATTTAAATGAAATTTGGTACAAAGAAAGTCTGGAGCCTGAGAAAGGACGAAGGCTACTTTTTAATCGACTGCAAAAAAGGAGGAGTTCCACGCGGACGAAGTCGCGGGCAGTATCTTGTATAGTTATAAATTTTCGACTTCTCCAACTTACCAACGACTATGTCTTCGATATAAGATAGTAGAGCGGTCCCGGCAGACGTCACGCCCGGAAAAGCAGCGCTACATTAATAAATCGATCTGTCCAGAAACTTACTAAACGTGTTAGTTGCTAAACTGAGTTCCCTTTCTATCCCACAGGTGTTAGATACAGCTAAGCTATTGAAAATAAAAGGCTTAACAGAAATGCCGGACTCGACCTCCCTGACGCGGTCGCAAGGCACGTCGGCCGATTTCCAGACGCAAGGAGAGTCGCTAGATTCGCATAGACATTGCCAGTCGCCCGCCACGTCGCCATCAAATAAACGTAAAAGGTATGGAATATTGTATCCAGGAGCATACTATACAGATAAAGGGCGTGCATTCCATATAGGCACAAAGGTATAAATGTATGGAGTGCCTACCCTGACGTAGTACATGCGCGACCCTCAGTGCACGCGCCTGATACAGATATTTTAAAATGGGACTTCAACGTACCCGTAATTAATAAACTTTACAGTAACATATTTATTGGTAAATGGAACTTAAAATGTGCTTTTTCCGTCCTCCGGCCAGAAAGCGCCAACTTTGTGGCCGCTTCGCTAAATGAAATTTCCGCTTTCTGGCTTCGTCGAACAGAAAAATAGTATACTGACCTCGGCCAGTAAAATATAAAAGCCTCAGATCACATTTTTGTCAACCTCGGCTTCGCCTCGGACGACAATTACATGTGATCTGAGACATTTTTTATATTAATGGCCTTGGTGCGTAATGTACTATTACACGTCAGAATGTACTAGCGCTTCGGAAAGACATCGTTGCAGGAGAAACGCCGCAAAAACTCGGCAGTGTGTCTTTTTTTAAGTCAATTTATGCACTCAATACAAACAAGACAAATAATATAGCATAAGAGACTATGATGTCTCCAGTCGGATTTCGTCTTAAAGCGAAAGCATGTCGTTATCACTAAAGTCCCACGTTCCTAAACAGACCGGGCCCCACTAACAGCACCCGTTCACGAGTATGACGTGTATCCGCTATTATTCTTAACATCTTTTTTGGAATAAAACAATTTTGAACGGATTTAACTCGCGCGTATTTTATTTTATTGGCTGACGTTTCGGAGCCTTAATAGATTCCATAAAGTGCATGCACTTGTGCCATTCCAATGTATAATAACCGCGAAGGTATCAGATTTTTTTATAGAAATATGCTGGTTAAATCCGTTCATAGTTGTCTCATTCCAATGTGTAATAAATAACCGCGATGTAATAAGAAAAAGAATAGTACATTACGCACCAAGGCCAGTAAAATAAAAAATGTCTCAGATTATATGTAATTGTCGTCCGAGGCGAAGCCGAGGTTGACAAAAATGTGATTTGAGGCTTTTTTATTTTACAGTATACTATTTTTCTGTTCGACGAAGCCAGAATGCGGAAATTTCATTTAGCGCAGCGGCCACAAAGTTGGTACTTCCTGGCCGGAGGACAGAAAATATCTTTTAATGAATCTGTTATTTTATGAAAACAGGCGGCGAAAAAGCTCAACGGGGTCAACTTCATTGTGCATGGTGCCCGAGGAACCCAGGGGGGACGACCCCAACCAGATGGACATGCAACGCGACGCGCTGGCCGAGACAGTCACACTGAGCAAAAGGGACTACGGGGAAATGTCACATACAGTATGCATCGCTTTAATACATTCGTTTTTATAAATTACTAGCTGTTCGCACCCAAAAGAAAAGAGATGATCCTTCGCATGGATCATCTTTTTTTATAGACTACTAGCTTCTGCCCGCGACTTCGTCCGCGTGGAACTCCTTTTTGCAGTCGGTTAAAAAGTAGCCTATGTCCTTTCTCAGGCTCTAGACTTTCTTTGTACCAAATTTCATTTAAATCGGTCCAGTAGTTTTAGCGTGAAAGCGTAACAGACAGACAGACAGACAGACAGACAGAGTTACTTTCGCATTTATAATATATAGACTATTCAATCCAAACAAACAAACAAACCTTTCCTCTTTATAATATTAGTATAAAGTATAGATGATGGCCTGTTGGTTTAGTGGTCAGAGCCCCTGACTACGAAACCGAAGGTTGCGGGTTCGAATCCTGCTAGGGGCAGATGTCAGTGTGACAAGCGATGGCATCTGTACCTGTCTTGGATGTCTTATATGTATTTATGTATGTTTATTTGTTGTGTAGTACCCATAGTATAAGCTTTGCTTAGTTTGGGACTAGATTAATTGGTGTGAATTGTCCAAAGATATTATTGTTATAAAAAAATTACATGATCAGATCTTTCGTTTGTAACGCCGTCATCGACGTCTTAAGACTATATCTTAGAACTGAATCAATAGGTAAAACTGCAAGTATCTCCTGATATTAGTGCAAATACTGTATCAATTGATATGTAATAGATTTTTTTACGTATTTGCAAGAGCCGAAAACGACGGCGTCTCAAACGCTCGAAGATCCGCGCACATACATAATAATATATATAACATATAATATATAATATACATATACATGGCGCGTGCATTGGGCACCAGAGTAGGTACTGGGTAGGCAATTCATTAATTTTTGACATTATGACTGTATGGAATGCATGTCATTTAGTTATAGCTTATTTGTGACTCGGGGTGCGTTCCACTAAGCGCCCGCAACGCTCGTGACACCCTCTGTATCGTTCCACTTAACGCCCGTGGTCGTTGCGAGCGATGGCTCGACGTCATAGATGACGTCACTGTTCGCGCCCACTTCGCCCACAAAATATTGGTGGGTCAGAGTGGGCTTTCGTCGTTCACGATGTGCGTTCCACCTATAAACATTCGTTTACAACGCCCGCGGTGTTTTCTCGTTAGTGGCAATTTCAGCGGTCGTGGTCGACGGCGTTGCGAGCGTTAAGTGGAACGTACCCTCGGTGAGACGTTGTGAAATCCTTTAATATTGCATAACTGACAGATCAATGTTTATTTCAGAACGCAGATACCGATCCACAGTTAAACGTGGAGTCCATTCCCATTGATGGAAATCCAGCGAACATAACGCAAGGTAAGAATTTACCAATACATAATTTGTTTGTAGGCAACTTTCCCTAAGAACAGTATAAACCAGTGTTTATTTTTTGCATTTTGATATAATGCAGATGAATCCTGATGAATGAATCTCCATCTCCAAAATATAAAACAGATATATATCTGCCGTATAGAAATAATATTGTGTACATAAGAACAATGCAACATCAACGTAGTAACAACCAATGTGTAACGTCAACTGAAGTGTTTTAAGAGCGTGCGGGCTATATAATTATTTAAAAATGGAGTATGACGTCAAAAAAACAGACAAAGAAAAAATTTGTATTATTAGTTCTTTTCCTTATATTAAAAAAAATACTGTTCCGTTTTTGTGTATTTGGGGCGAATAAAGGATCCGTCGAAGGCGTCTAGTGTTCACTGAGGTTAGCTGTCAAGTTCTACCAATTACCAGTCAAGCTACTGGCCTGCTACCGGTGGAACACCTTATAACACACTGTTACAAATGTTACACAACTCTTATTCATTGTTAGGATTTCCGTGAAATCTGGTCGCGCAAGATAGCTTCAGTACACGTTCAGGTGTATTGGCATTAACTCCAATAAGCCCGCGTATACTGACGCAACATGGTGTCGCATCATTTTTTCCAGGGAAGGGAGATCAATGACTAGCTAGACGCAAGCTTCATTTATATAATTAACGATTTGTATTACAAAATCATTTATCTCTCTTCCCAGGGCAATGGATGATGGAGCACAATCAATATCCTCGCTACACGAACGCGTGTCTCGGCGCGTTACAACACACCGACGCCGGCATGTACATGGGCAACGTTATCAATCAGCACCTAGAGGGGAACTTACAATACAACCACGCCGTCGGAGTCACCGGCCCCTCCCCCGGGCCCTCGTGCGTGCCCGAGCCGCAGGCGCCGCAGGAGACGAACGCGCAGCCGCAGCCGCGCCGCAGGCGCACCACCAACCCCCAGTCCGAGGAGAACTTCCAACGCGCCCTAGAGGCGGTCCGCTTCGGCGGCATAGGGTTCTGTAAAGCGGCGCGAATGTTCGGCGTCAACAACCGGACGCTGTGGCTGGAGTACAAGAAGCGCGGCTACCCGAACAACAGGCCCAGTATCAAGTCCCGGATCAAGCGCGAGCACCGGACGCCCCCGCCGGAGCACAAGGAGGAGGTGGGGCCGGGGGCCGGCGGGGGCCAGCAGATGGCGCTGCTGTGCGCCCCTCACTCGGTGCCGGTCGGGTTCATCGACCCGCGCCCGCTCGAGTTCCCCGTGCAGGGCGTGCAGGGCGTGCCGCCGCACACGTCGCCCCTGAACATCCTCGGCGTAAACTTCAATAATATTCAATAGAACGCGGCTTGCGGGACTCTCATCGACGACTCGTACTCCTTGTGACAGGAGTGGGCGGGAGAGCAGACCGCCGCCCCGCCGAGAGTTCCGCGCTACGATCTCTACACGCATATGTTGATGTAAATACTGCGTGGGACCGATGGGACGGTATGTGCTTATATTTACACGAGTCACGTTATATATTCGCTAACTTCATAGACTTAATGGTTGGTGTGAGCTAACGAAAATTCGCGTAGGTCATTTTTCGTTGGCTTGCGTTGATTGCAGAGAATACTGTATGGCGTTATCGAATGTGTGGTGTCAGTTGTGTAGAGGGTAGGTGTTAGTCTAGATAACCAGCCTACGTGTGAAAGATTTTTCGATTCGATAATACCACATAAATAGTACTTACAAGAAAAAGGTACCTATACCTTTGATATCAATATTGTGTACACGGTCTGGGAGTCGGGATTGTTTTTTTGTCCAGGTATGGTGTATGGTTAAGTAGTACAACATTTTTACACCAATTCTCTTATGGATCGCGTATCATGTGACCTCTCTCCTCTTTTGTTGGCCAGTTTGGGTCACTCGATCTGATTTTCCATATTTGCATCTGTTTTCGAACCGATTTGTAACCTCCGTCGAATTAAAATTTCAAATAAAACATGTACCCGAGTTTAATGCGTTATAGTTTTGTTCCATTTTTTTTTTGTTCTACGTGGTTTTTAGGAACCGTTGTCTATATCTTAATTTAGTATTGCACATACCGTTCCATGGGGGTTGTCCACTTTGTGTATTATTATGTACCTTGTTACCCATAAGTCCAGTATTAAGTCGGCCAGTTGGTGTGCATCGGGTCCCAGATGTATATATATAATGTATATTAAATAATGTAATACGATATCGGTTTTCGTATAACTTTTTATATGGTAATATATTTTCAGTTGATGGCAGGCAATGTGCTGAACGAGTCTCAAATATTATATCTGGACCCGAAAGCAAAGTCTTAATTACCACAAGTGTTTGCCATAATCTATAAAATTAAGTAGATCTCAATAATATTAAATAATTTACTATGACGAGCTAATTTTTTTTATACGATAATTTGCTTGTACATGTAGGTGCATTAGTTAAGCGGAAAATGTGATAGTGATTTTTAATACGTACTTAAAAAAAAACGGACCTCGTCTGTGAGGGATGTATTGTAAGAAATACTCGGTTATCTCGCTATAATTATCTATAAACATAGTTAATTTGTAGACTGACAGAGCAGCTAATATGCATTCATGGGTAAGTACGTAAAAAAATTACCTTTGAATAATTTCAGAGAAACACAATTTTATCCTCGTAAAATGTGCTTAATATAGTACATTACGAACCTAGGCCAGTAAAATAGAAAATGTCTTAGATCACATGAAATTGTCGTCCGAGGCGAGGCCGAGGTTGACAAAAATGTGATCTGAGGCTTTTTTATTTACTGGCCGAGGTCAGTATACTATTTTTCTGTTCGGCGAAGCCAGAGAGCGGCAATTTCATTTAGCGCAGCGGCCACAAAGTTAGCGCTTTCTGGCCGGAGAACAGAAAAATATATTGTCATTATTTTTTATCAGAATACGAAGTATATCATTAACATTTAGCACTCATCGGATTTAAGTAGAAAAAAAATATCGTCGAATTTGCAACTAAATTTAGCCTCCATACAAAAAAAATGTCTGTTTTCTTACTTACTGTTTTTTTTTTATTTGGGCCACTACAATAAATCTGGCGGGTGCAAATAGTTAAGGTTATAATTACCGCATTCTGATAAAAAATAATGACAATTCATTTATTAAATACATTTTATGAGGATAAAATTATGTGTCTCTGAAATTATTCAAAGGTACATTCTTTATGACCTCATCCATTCTCGCTAACATTTTGGTAGCCTGTTTTCGTGGGGATATCATCTGTCATTCATGTCGCAATGAAAGAACGTCTGACAGGTGCTTTATCGTGGCCCGAAATACTTCACATAAGTTTTTCTAATCTTTAATGAACATCTATTATTAAAATTCACATTTAACGATATTCATAATTTAATTCAAGCAAAGCGATATGGCCTAGTTGTTTTACGTCTCCAACCCAGTGTTTTATATTGGCATCTCTCATAGCCAGGTCTATGGCACCAGTAACGGCAGCATAAGTCGATGGGTCCTACGTATATCGATTTTTCATTAAAAAGTACTTAAGAAAAAGACCCACTAATTGTGTAACGGTTTCAAAACGAAATAACTTGGTATACTTCAAAACGCTAATATTACACTTTCCAAAATCGTATTGTCTTCAAATCAATTTATTTAAGTGAGTTTAGCGTCTCGAAGAGAGATTTCACCAATGTCCAAGTATATTTTTGCGTATCGAAGAACGGGGCTTTTAAACCAAGTACGTTATGTACGTTAGACAATCAGAGGGTTTTTTGTGAGTGACTACGTCACGCTAATGCGCGTAAGTTGTAAAATTTTAAGGTCGACCATCTAAGTTGTATCTCTGTTCAGTCAATATAACAAAAATTTGATAAATTTGTTGGTTACCCGGCACTAGCCAATGTTGGTTATGCTGATTTGTAGTAACGCTAACGATTTGTTCTCCACTTAGTAAAGTTAAATTCAATTTCCAGTGTCAATAACACGGTTCTTTACAGATAAATAATATCAGTTTATTTTCATATATGTTGGACCCAACGATATATATTTTCATCAATCTACCTCCACGAGTATTTTGATTTATATTATACAATTATTTTTATAATAAGCCTTTTATAGGGCAACCAAACTGGTATCTGTTTATAAACATTTATGCATTATTTGAAAATTAGCATCTGAAATATTTTTGTATTTCATGTGCTAGTAATAATATGCCGACTGAAAATATTATCTATTCAGAAACGCAATTTTAATCCATTGTTTGCTTAGTGTAGTGGTACTAAAAGCAATAATAAATTATGTTAAGCGTGTATATATAAAATAGTACTTTCTTATTTTTGTCTAAAGAGTAAGTGTAGTGAAAAATAATCGCAAAGTTACACAAGAGTACCGCTTTCTTCTACTTCTTTTGGGAGGGCAAAGTGATAGAAGATGGTATCTTTTACAACTGCACTCCTTACACATATACACATGTGTGTAATGAGTGCAGTAGTGGACTCCCTAGCCTGTGTATTTACACATTCTAGGGAGGCGGGGGAACAGTTACTACTGTGCCCCCGGACAAAGATCTTTTTATTGCAGTAGTTGAAGATACTATCTTCTATCACTTTACCCTCCCAAAAGAAGTTCCCTGTGTACATACACAGGCTAGGCAGGATACAGTTGTACTTCTCTTACACACATGTACAGGTTAGGTAGGGGTTTCAATAGCAGCAAAGTCAGGGTGAATAGTTAGTATTCCGTTAATATGCGATTATTTTACACAATATCTGAGGAGCAGACCAGCTGTCACCCTAGTTCGGGGTTTACATATCGTTTGGTATATAATATATATATATCGCTGCTTTTCTAGAATAGTGTCACAACTCGAAATAATTTGTTACTCCATTTAAGATTGTGAACCGTCACATATAAATTTCAATTCAGAAAAGTGACACATTTCGAGTTGTGACACTATTCCATAAAAGCAGCGATATATGGTCAATCGGTTTGTGGTTATGTTGTGACAATGCGACAATGAACAAGTGTCACTCACGGTGGACTTGTACGAACCATCACTGGAGATCTCGATTATGTATTTTTTTTTATTTATATATACTGAACTCGGTCTGCTAATTTTTGATATTTTTGCTAAAGTTATATTTCGAAGATGCATTTATAGATTTTCTTTACGTTTGGAGGTAACAAAATCCTATCATTTGACAGAGATCTTATAATGGAATGCTTATAAAAAAAAACGTAGCACATTAAACAACTACCGATCTCTCGTTATAAAATCTGTCGAATGGTAAGCCTGTTTGTTGCGTTTTCAGTATTTCTATAAGACACCGCATTTATAGTTTTTTATTTAGGTTATTATTTTCGTGATGTTACACGAGCGGCGCCAGTTTATTTTCCGCTTGTTATATTCACTAATAATTATTTAAGCATTTTGTTGAGACTTAAATTTACACTCTTATACATGTCCTTAAGTATTATTTTTTATTCATTTCTATTAAGGAACTTATATTTTTTCGATTAATCTTTATTTAAGGCCACTTAGGTTTTACGTTGCTCCGATCTCTAGATTTTCGACTGATTTTTTTTTTACACTGAATCGAATGTAATTAGGCGCGCTATAAAAAGTCGCGCGTTTTTATCGAAACGGACTAGGTATTTGGAATTGATCATAATTATTCCTGTACCTTTTTAAATTTATGTACGTTTGTCGATTTTATTCTTTGACCAAGAATTCCTATGAATTTACTACTTACTAGTAATATAAATGCAAAACACTACTGATTCATATGCCACGTTCATTCAGAACAGATTACTAACCTGTCATTGGCGGTACAAGACAGACTCCAGTTGCATATGCTTTTTGCATTTATTTTTATTAAAGTAATAATTTCATTTTTATAATTTTAAGTAAATATATTCCGTCATCTTTAGTATAACCTGCCGTTACTTAAACTAGGTTAACGATGAGTCAGGCCTATTAAATAACTAAGCACTACTTACTCAGTATTTGATTTAGGTACTTAAGTACAGGGCGTTCAGAATTTTTCTTTTAATTATTCGCATGTAGATAAACGCGTTACGCCCAATGATTGTATATATAATGTAAATAAATAATGGAGTGATTAAGGAACAAATATCACACATAATACATGGAAGACTGCTGTTTATCTGAACAATTATATGTAATAATTTAAATGCAATAATTTATGTGATTGTAATTAAATGTTCTGTGTTGTTTTCATTGATATTGTATGCGTGGTACACGTACAAGTCGGTGTTGCAGTTCTAGTGGAAAAGGGTGTATAACTGTATGGCATGTTGATTTACTTATGCCCTTTTTAACTAAGACCGTTTGCAGTTGCACCCTTTCATCACTAGGACCCCAACCGGTGAATTGTGTAACGCGTTTGGTTTGAAAAGCGATTTCAATTGGTATGCTTCCATAACATTACCAAAAACGTGTCATTTTTCTTTTCTCCATAAAACAATAAATAATCATAAGCACTTTAAAATATCGAGAGTGGGGGCTTGCGACGTCACGTTAACGTATAAATTTTACCGTAACATTACGTCATATGCCCCGCTAGGTACTTTTAGAAGCGTTTATCGTCGTCATTTCTTGTAGTGCGTTTGACTTATGAAGCATACCGTTTGGAAACGCTATCAAACAAACTGCTTTTACACGATATCGGGTTTAATTTGTATACACTTGACTGTATATATTGGAGTCTAGCCTCTCGCTATGTCACGGCCTAATCATCTCCATACTGACTCCAATGTACAAGTAAGCGTCGATTATCCGAACTAATTGGTTGACGTAGGTGTTCGGAAAATCGGTATTTTCGGATACATACCTACATACATATTTACGTGCAGGTAAATGAAAACCATGTTTACATTTACATATATAATAATTTCTGATGCCTTCGCGGTTATTACACATTGGAATGAAACAACTATTAACGGATTTAACTCGCGTATTTTTATTTTATTTTATTAGCTGACGTTTCGGATTCTTTACAGTTTCCATAATCGTAGCACGACTGAGCACTTTAGCGTTAGACTATTGTCAGCTCAGTCGTGCTACGATTATGGAAACTGTAAAGAATCCGAAACGTCAGCTAATAAAATAAAATAAAAATACGCGAGTTAAATCCGTTAATAGTTGTTTCATTCCAATTTACATATATATTTAATGACGAATAGGAGATAAACAAAAAAGTGCAGATATCTTATAGTAAAACATGTATGTACTAGGTACAATTAATAGGGTAGGGTCGGGCGGGGGAGCGTTGACCCCGCGCGTTACTACTGTTCGGATAAGCGGTCGTTCGGATAATCGACACTCCACTGTACAACTGCATACATTATCAATGAAAAGCATTGGCGATATCCGCATTTAATTAATTTATCAATAATATTACTTCGCTAATCGTTATTAGTGAGTTGTAATTAATATATGTATAATGTTGGTATGTAATGTTACCAAGAATATGCACGATTCGAAAGCAGTATATATATTGTATAATAAGATGTGTGCCAGTGTTTTAACCAGATTAAAACGATATCACAAATTGAAATACGTGCTTAGCACTAAATAATGAATTGTTCTATACCAAAATAGATAATAAAACTTTTGGTTATTTTGTATTTTTATGTTTTAATTATTCCTTTATGCCCAACCAGCGGTTCGACCCGGCTTCGCACGGATCCTTGTTTTTGTAGCCTATGTCAGTCGGGAATAGTGTAGCTTCCCAACAGTGAAATAATTTTTCAAATCGGTCCATTTGTTCTGGAGCCTATTCAATCCAAACAAACAAACCTTTCCTCTTCATTATATTAGCAGATTATTGTTGGAAGTGTGCGATCTTATTCTAATTCGAATAGCTGGTGTAACTCAGTATTTATTTTCATGGAAAAATATATTATAGGTACTCGTAATAATATGAAATGTGTTTCATTCTACGAATAAATTTAATATTTTACAATACAATTACATAAAATGCGGTCTAAATAACGCCACGTGTTATATAGGAAGGTAGTTATTAACTAATAATAATAATAGATATCTTTCGCATATCATTTTTTTTAACATTAATTTAAGCTAAAACTAACTATTCACATTCTCTCAGCTTCACACAAATAAGTATCTAAACGGAAAACTCCTGCGAGCCTATTATGAACTGTCGACAAGCAAAAGGTTCGTCGTTACGATATTATTTTGTTATCGACGTTGATTTTTGACAGATCATCGCGAGAATAAGACGATATCGACATGACGAGATGTCGCGGTCGACTCGACAATTATATTGATTGATCAGTTTTTCGCTTCTCCTGAAAAGAAAACCTTTTTGAATTGGCTCCCTTTAGATCAGTGGTTATTAACCTTTTTAAGTCCGTTACCCTTATGACCTAACTAGGGTCACTAATTTTACCCCTCATCCCAACGACGAACTCGCGCGCTAGTCGGCGCTACGCTGTGCTCAGACTTGTCACTTTAAAAATCGGCGTAGACAACTACCAGCTGACGGTTACCCCGCGAAATATAAGTTTTACTCCCGCGGGGGTAATTACCCCCAGGTTAAGACCATGTTAAGACTTAAGATCCCATGCCTTAAGTCATCTAGGTGTGCGATATGTCATTTCAATGTTGGTTGTAGAGGAGGCGATCCGGTTGCGTCGCTCTAAGTACTTGAAGCGGCAGAGCCGGGTGGCCGGCGAGGACCGGGAGCTCCGCAAGCAGGCCTCGGAGCCCCTGCCGGCGGCCGCCGCGCCCGCGCTCAAGAAACACGAGTCATACCCACAGTATTCCGGGCCCAAGGTCAGTACTTCATTCGACACAGGCAATATTCGAACAACAAATAACGTTTGGCGAGTAAAAAGCATTCGCGAATAACGAATAGCTTGGAATGAAACAACTTTAAACGGATTTAACTCACGGAATTATATTTTACTAGCTGTGCCCGCGACTTTGTTCCTGTGGAATAGTAATTCTTCATAAGGCTTCATATTTTCCCCGTTTTTTTACACATTTTCCACTGTTTCTTCGCTCCTATTGGTCGCAGCGTGGTGTTATATAGCCTAAAGCCTTCCTCTATAAATGGTCTATCCAACAAAAAAGAATTTTTGAATTCGAACCAGTAGTTGCTGAGATTAGCGCGTTCAAACAAACAAACAAACAAACTCTTCAGCTTTATAATATTAGTATAGATTTTATTTGCTGACGTTTCGGATTCTTCACAGTTTCCATAATTGTAGCACGACTAAGCTGACACGCTAAATTGCATATTTTGTTTCATTCCAAAAAAAACTGAGATTACCTGCGGAAAATTACAAAATGACCCATTCATAATGATCGATTGCATTTCAGAGTCGTCCTCGGCAGCTGGACCACGAGATCGGATCGCTGTTGATCCGCGCGGTGACGTACATAGACAGACAGACGAACCCCGCCGCCGCCGCCTCCGCCTCCACCTCCTTCGATACGGACGCGGCGCACACGCAGCGCGCCAGCCACACGCCCGCCGTCAGGTATTGTACTAACCACAGACAGCAAAATAGTCCTATAAGATTTTATTAGTCTTATAAAGGTGCTACCTTCGCACGGATCCCTTGTTTCATAGCCTATGTCACTCGGGAATAGTGTAGCTTTCCAACAGTGAAAGAATTTTTCAAATCGATCGAGACGTTTTGGAGCCTATTCAATCCAAACAAACAAACCTTTCTTCTTTATAATGTTAGTATAGATTAGCTGACAAAGTGAACTAAGTGACGATTTTTTTGTTTCTTTTTTTGTTAATAGGGGTTGACGGTAGAAGAGTGAACATTTAAGGTGGTTTTTCAATGCCGAATTATAAAAAATGACCAAAAATTAAAATAGAAATCTTTGGGGTGGTGGTACCCTAAACTTTTAAGTGTATGATAAATAGATGTTGGTCGATTCTGAGACCTATCCGATATGCACAGAAAACTTCATCTTCTCTGGTATAATAAACAATCTAACGCATTGCCAGGTCGGGGCCGCCTCTCAGCTGCAACTTCTGCTGGAACACAGTGGACGAGTGCGGCAGGATCCTCAGGCGGAAGACGCAGTACCACTGCCCCGAGTGCAGGACCAACCTCTGCATCGTACCCTGCTTCCACGAGTACCACGAGGGGCCGGAGACGGAGGCCTCCGCCAGCGCCAGGTGAACTAACTAAGCCAGAACACACCCAGGAGCAATGTAATGTAGTTCAAAAACTACTTCGTCACCGTGACGCGTCGCGGCGTCATGTCCTAATAGTACTAATTTTTGGATGTCTGTAGTGACACAAGTTTAAGAGCAATTTAATGTAGATTAAAACTACTTCGTCACCGTGACTCGTCGCGGCGTCATGTCCTAAAAGTACTAATTTTTGGATGTCTGTAGTGACACGAGTTTAATGTAGTTCAAAAACTACTTCGTCACCGTGACGCGTCGCGGCGTCACGTCCTAATAATACTAATTTTTGGATGTGTGTTGTGACACAAGTTTAATTAAGAAAGGCTGCGGTGGCTGCATTTGAACATATTGAATATATACATATTTAGGCGTGAATAAGATTTTAAGAAAATTCAAAAACATAAGTATGTTTGAGTAAATTGTTAACTTTCGCAAAACATAAATATTATTTGGTACTTTTTTCAAAATGTTGTCCTATAATTTGAGAATATTATTAAAACTAAATATAAATAACTAACTATAGGTAAGTATTGAAAATTTAGAAATACAATACACATCTTATTGTATTTATAACTTCTAAAATATAGAATTCTCGATTCTCGGGGTGGTGTCAAAAATAGTGACACGAACATGTTTACTGTCAATTTAAATGTGAAATATCCATAATTGTTGAATCGCTAAGCCACGTCGACTTACACAGCCCCCCTCTGCAAGTGACATTCTATATACGCTAACGCTATAGAATATAATAAAATGTATATAAAATTATGGAAGTGATATAAGCCTACGTCAGCTTGTAACGACAAAAGGGGACCGCCGCGTGTCTTTGATTCGCTAGATGCGCGTCGTGTAGAACGAGGTCTAGTTTTCATGTTCCACCAATGAGAGTGTAGTTACTGGCCCGTTATGTAAGACAATCTACTGGCCTGTGATGAGAGACAAGCTACCGGCCTGTGATGAGACACCAGCTTCTGGCCTGTGATGAGAGACAAGCTACTGACCTGTTATGTAAGACAATCTACTGGCCTGTGATGAGAGACAAGCTACTGGCCTGTGATGAGAGACAAGCTACTGGCCTGTGATGAGAGACAAGCTACTGGCCTGTTATGTAAGACAATCTACTGGCCTGTGATGAGAGACAAGCTACTGGCCTGTGATGAGAGACAAGCTACTGGCCTGTGATGAGAGACAAGCTACTGGCCTGTTATGTAAGACAATCTACTGGCCTGTGATGAGAGACAATCTACTGGCCTGGAATGAGAGACGAGCTACTGGCCTGTGATTACTGGAACATGACAGCTGGACCTCATTCTATACGACGCGCATCTAGCGGACTAAACAAACGCGACAGCACCCATTCCGTACATATTTCGTTTAATTGTATTGCGCTAGTGAATAATTGCAAGTGTGTCAAGTTGGTTGGGAATTTAAAACGAACGTGCTGTGGTTTATATTGTGAAAAGTCCAGGACACGTTGTTAATTTGAAAAGCTTATAAAAATTTACAGATAATACCTGTGTAGACAAACCACTACTAAAACAGATAATTGTAAGTAAGTGTTGTATTCCATTAAAAATGTGGGAGAGTCTATCTTTAATATTAAAATTGTTGGCAATGTGTTTGAGAGATATACAAATATATGTGTATTTAAATCTGTGTTACAACTTAATGTTTAGATAACTTTTCTATATATTTTGGATACAATTATGCGCTTCGGAAATGTCTCAGGATGAGTTTTTCATGTTTCATTTGACAGATGTCAGATACGTAACAGGTGTGTCTCAGTTGAGTTCAATTTGATAGATGTACCTCAGTTGAAACGTTAGTGGTATTTGATACCTTAGCTGAGGTCTCATTAGTCCGATTTTAGATGTACTTACCTTAGTGACGATTGTTTTTTTAAAAGACTACGAAATGCCTTCACTGTTATTATGCATTGGAATTGAACAATTACAACGGATTAAACTCGCGTATGTTTAATAAAGTTCGCATATTCGTAGCCAAGGGCGTGCATTCCATATAGGCACAATGGTATAAATGTATGGAGTGCCTACCCTGACGCAGTACATGCGCGACCCTCACTGCACGCGCCTGTAATCGTAGCTGACTGTATGAAATCAAATATATAAAAATTTAGTGTCACTTTGTTTGTGGGCGTACTCCTCCGAAATGGCTCGAAGATTTTCACCAAATATTTTATGTATATTTGGTAGGTATGAGAATAGGTTAAGTATATTTCATACCTGTAGGTGTGGTTGAGACAGAACGTTTACCTGGACAGCCAGTAAGAAATATAAAATTATAACTTTCAAGGCGCATAATTGAAATACCAAAATGTTGTAAATATAACGGTCCTATAAGGACATTGCGTTAGTAAAATGAGTGGCTGGTCGCTACGTGTATCAGACAGCGTTTCTTCACTACTAGGCTAATAAAAGAAAGTTACTTGTTATTTAGAACGTACGTATTTTAAAGGACGGTCGCGAGCACAGCGGAAAACGGACGTTGACCTTTTTCTATTTGTCTCTAATAGTGCCCTCACGCTCGCACAGTAACCCTGAACTTGTACTGTGCAAGCGTGAGGGCACTATTACTACTCGCGTGCGACAAAGACAAATAGAAAAAGGGCAATATACGTTTTTCGCTGTGCTCCGCGACCGTCTTTTATATAAATGAGCTGACCACGTCTTTTGATGTTGCTTTTATTTTTTCTAATTAGGTCCTTTTTAACTCCCGGCTTTAAAACCACGGGGTGTTATTTACCAAGCTGTATTTAACCACTCAATTTATCGCAATTGACTATAAAACGGCCAATATTTAGTAAAATTCGGAATTCACTATAAAGTGATTTTTTAATTAAGTACCTATTACAGTCTTTTCGTTCGATAACTACCTATCATTCATATTCATCAATTATTATTTAAGTATACCTATTGCCGATGTCTTTGCCTAAATTATTGATTTCTCTCAATTTTCTCTAATATATGCCTAATTTATTTCCTTTTCTTTCATACTTTCTACGTACTAAATTTATAATTAAGTTATTTTAGACTTTATTTTTTTAAGATATATAATGACTTTTTGACAACGTATGCAGTCGTTAGCTTTTATTTAATATTACACCTGTTTATAAGCAATATTAATGTAAATAATTATTTGTTAAATTGTGTTTGTTATATGCGACAGTATAATCCCATGATCACATTACGGCTAGCCGTTTTACAAAACAAGGCAGTTTTGGTATATTTAGCCGGATTGTTATTGAAATAAGTTCTTCAATAATCAATGAGAAAATAACAAAAGGAAAGAAGGTTAAGACTCATGAAATTAGAATTGCTACCAGAACACTAAGGCGTGCATTCCATACAGGCACAGTGTCACTATTGTATGTAGTGCCTACCCCGGCGCCATACTTACGCTCCCCCACTGCACGCGCTTGCAGAACAGTAGGTTAGAACCGCGACACTTTATGACAATCCGGCTAATCGTAGTAACCGTTCTTTTAAAATGACTCAGTTTTGTAAAACGGCGGATTATACGATTTGGCTGCAAAATATATAAATGATTTATGATACAACGAAATAAGCTTGTCTTATATATTTTGTGTGAATGTGTACATGCAAGAGTGATAGGAACAATATTAGAGTTACTAAGCCAGAGCTTATACGAGCAATATATTTTTAATGAAATTATAAGATCTACTTAGTGTTAAGTATGTCTTATTTTTATACTGTATCTCAGTATTTACTTTAGAAAGTGTAAATATTAATTCAACTGTGACTACCTTTTTGTCTACATATTTTTGTTATAGGTATTGTAAATTTGTTAAGAGACAAAATATTTGCACAAATATTATTTGTTATTGAAACAAATATTTATGATGTATCATTTGCTTTTTATTATTATATTGATAAATGCGTATAGTGAAGTTCTTCTGTGATGTTACTAGAATTAACAATTATATGAGGACGTGTACAGGTCTTGTGTATATAGTAAATTATTCATATTTTTTATAAAAAGACATTGTAATATATATATTTTTTATGTTGTTTGTATGTTTATATTCGCCATTTAAGATTTCGTACTCGTTTGCTGTTAGTTCTCTTAACAATATAGTATATTTTTTTTCAATACGTAGATATGGTACCAAAAAATATTAAGTTATTCCTTCGTTAATACGTAAAGTGAGCATATTCGTATTTTTTTCGGTGCTTTATATATATAAACTGAACTTAAACTGAGAATTGTAGGTACTATATTTAATATATTTATAAAATCGTAATTTCACGATCGTTTCTACCGCTGTCTGACCCTAGTTCTAAATATAGTACCTACGCAACAACGTCATTTATACAGTTTTTGACAATATTTATCTGAGTTTGAGGAAAAATTATATACATTATCTAGTTTCGTAATCTATATCTATTCTAATATTACAAAGAGGAAAGGTAACCAATTTGAAAAAATCTTTCACAGTTAGAAAGCTACACTATTCCCAAGTGACATAGGCTATGAAAAAGGGGATCCGGGCGAAGCCGTGGCGGGCCGTTAGTACTCAGAAAAATTTGACGAAATTTGTATAAGTGACGTTGTTGCACCGTAGGTACGATATTATAGAAATGAGCTACATCAAGAATTGCGTTTTAATTCAACAATACATGTCAGAATTCATCGGTAATAAACCTTATTGCAGCTTATTCCTTAAGTCGAGGGCGTGCATTCCATATAGGCTCAATGGTATGAATGTATGCAGTGCCTACCCTGACGTAGTACATGCGCGACCCTCACTGCACGCGCCTGGGTTAAGTTGTAGACAGCACGCGAATTGTCCGTTTAATTTATTTTTTTAGTCAAGTACGAAATGTAACATATACCTATTACCTAATGGTGCTTTTACGTTGCAATTTAAACTGTGGCCATGACGGAAAAGTTATTTCAACAAGTAATGATCATCCTATCACTATCTTTAAATATATGTTTAAAATAGGCGAGCTTATTTTATAATAATTAAATTAAATAGTACATTACGCACCAAGGCCGGTAAAATAAAAAATGTCTCAGATCACATGTAATTGTCGTCCGAGGCGAAGCCGAGGTTGACAAAAATGTGATCTGAGGCTTTTTTATTTACTGGCCGAGGTCAGTATACTATTTTTCTGTTCGACGAAGCCAGAAAGCGGCAACTTGATTTAGCGCAGCGGCCAGAAAGTTGGTGCTTTCTGGTCGGAGGACAGAAAAACCTATTTCACTCTACCCGGGGTTAAGAGGCGAAGTCTTGTAGGTATTTTTTTTTTAAATATTATTTCTTTATGATTTTAAATAAATATGTAATTTCAAAATATGAATACAAGCTATAACCAAAAATTTGTAAATTGTGTATTTAGGTTGTATTTTTTGAAATTGTGTATTTTTAAATGATTATGCCCTGATGTATAGCTGATTAAAATGATTAATATATAAGTATTGAATTAGTGAAATGTTCGTACAAATATGCTCGATGCTATGTATACCTCTAAAATAACCTTATTTTATTAATATTTTTTAATACAATTATCTGTTTATATAATTGTATTAAAAATATTATATGTGATAACTTATTCATAGATATAGTATTCTTATAACGCGTTTAAAACGGATGGTTGCTCTGAGAAATGCAATATTTTTTTGCAATTTAAAAGTAAATGGTATTTTTTAAGAGTTTTCAAATCGAAGGGTAGTAGTTGGTTGATCGTTTGTCTAGATACTATGTATTAAATACATGTTAGATACTTATAATATTACTATTTGTAAGATATTCTGTAAAGTTAACAAAAATATATAAAAAATAAACTGTTATATTTTATGGATTATAATCAACATATACATATCATTAAGTATATGAGAAACGTAATGTGGAATTGTGGAAAAAAAATAATATTTTTTAATTATATTGCACGACGATAAATGTAACAATTCAGAAATGTTGAATATAAATTTGATATAATGCTGCAAGCAATATAAAGTAGCGCAGTGTATTGTATTTTTTTTTTTATTATCGAGTAAAATTGTAGTATTTTATGACATTCCTATGTAATATAACTTAATGTTTTTTTTTGTAAATTTCTAAATGTTGTATAATTTATTTCTCAGAATAGTAAAGCTTATATATCATATAATATATGCGAATTGATTGTGCTTCTGTGTAGAAGATATGACAAATACGAGATGATAATGTGAAAAACTAAATTTTTTATAGATTAAAAAAAAATATAACCATTTATGACTCCTTCGTGGTTATTACACATTGGAATGAAAACATAACGGATTTAACACGCATATTTTATTTTATAATGTAAATTTTATTTAGACTATCGTCAGTTCAGTCGTGCTACAAATATGGGAACTGTAGTTTTCGTAACATCTGCAAATAAAATACACGAGTTAATTCCGTTAGGTAGAGCTGTTTCATTTTAAAATATTTATTTTCTATCACGTTTTTCAACATTTGAGTTTATTTTAGACTATCGGTAGGCTCTAAATAATATTTTTACACACTGGCTTTGTAATAAAAAAATACCTAATTATATATAAAAATCGATAATGCATTTTTATAGGTATCTAGTTATGTTGCTCTATTGTGATGTTGTATTAGTTATCATATGAGAATAAAATTCATCATCCATCATAAAGTTCAATCCATTTATAACCAAGAAGTTAAAATAAATATTATCTCCTATTTATTTTAACTTCTTGGTTATAAATGGAATAATATATGACAAATATGGTTCAGACACGCGTAGTATTTATTGGCATTTTTTAAATTTTGCGCAGGTAAACTTATCTTGAAACATTTTAATTTCTGATGCTTGTTTTTATGGCTTATTACACATTGGAATGAAACAACTATTAACGGATTTAACTCGCGTATTTTCATTTTATTTTATTAGCTGACGTTTCGGATTCTTTACAGTTTCCATAATCGTAGCACGACTGAGCTGACAATAGTCTAACGCTAAAGATTATGGAAACTAAAGAATCCGAAACGTCAGCTAATAAAATAAAATAAAAATACGCGAGTTAACTCTGTTAACAGTTGTTTCATTCCAAAATTGAAACATTTTTTTATTTTTTATGGCGTCACGTTCAAACAGATTTTAAATGGGATTCATAGTGCATAGTAGGTATCCATTCATTGATAGAAGAAGGTACTTAGTATTATAACGGGAGATAACCACAATGTTACTATTAAGAAGGAAGGGTCAATACTAGATCTGTATTTTCATGGATGTATGTATACTTCTATACTAATATAATAAAGAGGAAAGGTTTGTTTGGATTAAATAGGATCCAAAACGACTGGATTTGAAATATTCTTTCATTGTTGGGAAGCTACACTATTTTCAAGTGACATAGGCTATATTAAAATTTGAAAAAAATTAGGGATCCGAGCGAGGCCGGGACGAACCGTTCGTATACTATATCGCTTTTCTAGAATAGTGTCACAACTCGAAATAATTTGTTACTCCATTTAAGATTGTAAACCGTTACATTCAAATCCATTCAGTAGTTTTTACGTGAAAGAGTAACAAACATCCATACATCCATACTTACAAACTTTCGCCTTTATAATAGTATTAGGATTGGGTTTGCGATGTATTATGTTTTGGTTATAGATTTTTTATGGTGTAGTTAATAACAAATTATCGAATTTTTAAATGCGCAAAATTTTAAAATGACCCTTACATGTTTGATTGTTTGCATTTTATAACTTTTTTGACTATCGTTTATTTTCTCTCAGTTCTGTTGTTTGTTCGTAAGTGTGATATTCGGATTCTTGTGCCATGAGGCCCTTGAGGTGGCGGTTTCAAAATGCCATATTGTTAAAGCTGTTTCTGTGTCTAAAAATATAATAAAGATGTTATTTATATTTATGTGTTTTTATTATTAGACTCCATGTTTTCTATACTAATATAATACAGAGGAAAAGTTTGTTTGGATTGAATAGGCTCCTAAAATAATGGACGGATTGGAAAAATTCTTTCACTGTTGGAAAGCTACACTATTCCAGAGTGACAGGCTATAAAAAAAGGGATCCGGTCGAATCCGGGTCGGGTCGCTAGTCTATACTAATATTATAAAGCTGAAGAGTTTGTTTGTTTGAACGCGCTAATCTCAGGAACTACTGGTTCGAATTGAAAAAATATTTTTTTGTTGGATAGACCATTTATCGAGGAAGGCTTTAGGCTATATAACATCACGCTGCGACCAATAGGAGCGAAGAAACAGTGGAAAATGTGTAAAAAACAGGGAAAATAACTATTCTACGCGGACGAAGTTGCTGGCAGAAGCTAGTCTTATATATGCCTACAATGGCCTACATTCAAAGTATTACATTCAAGAAATATTTATAAAGTAACTGCTGGGTCGACGAGAATTTAGCCTTGAGACTGGGCCTGTTTCACAACGTCGAATTAAGTCCACGGGAAATTTTTAACAGACAATTTACATTGCATAGTTATTAATCCAAGTATTTGGAGCTATTGGAGCGCTTCTATCTATCAGACAGGCGCGTGCAGTAAGTATAGCGGTAGGGTAGGCACTCTATACATTAGTGACACTGTGCCTGTATGGAATACACGCCCTTGCTACAGTGTAGTAGTAGTAGTAGTAGGTAGCTCGGACACTGTACAGCAGGTGCACTAGGTCCAGGAATAAAACAAGAATTATTTCAACAGCACAATTTATTTCAAGGATATCAGTAAAACGGGACCCTTAAAAATAAATCTGAATATAAAAAAGTAAATATGTCGACATCATTCCGTCAAATTGCACCTTACAAATTACAGCAGCCAAACAATCGTTTCAAAGAGAAAAGAGAAATCAATTTACAGATTTTACAAGATCTTTGGTGTTAAAATCCATTTGTAAAACACCGGATTCGAGAAAATTTTAATTTGGAATATCCCATATAAAATATTAAGTAACGTTAAGATTATATATTATACACGTAATATCACTCTAATATCCATTAATATTATAATACCTAAACTACACCAAACGGCTAACATTCAAATGTTAATTATTGGTCCGCCGCGCCCCTCCGTCACAACAATTCAACTTGTATTCGAAATGTGAGTGAACGGTTAAAATTGACGTTATTGTTCCCATTTATATTGAGATTCCCTATCTTACGTAATATACATACCACAAACATTCCAGGACATACATAAAACTACACTGCCACAGCAGAATAGTACATTACGCACCGAGGCCGGTAAAATAAAAAATGTCTCAGATCACATGTAATTGTCGTGAGGCGAGGCCGAGGTTGACAAAAATGTGATCTGAGGCTTTTTTATTTTACTGGCCGAGGTCAGTATACTATTTTTCTGTTCGACGAAGCCAGAAAACGGCAATTTCATTTAGCGCAGCGGCCAGAAAGTTGGCGCTTTCCGGCCGGAGGATAGAAAATAAGGTTTGTGTACATATTAGAAGCATTGTGGTATGTAGGTACATTTTAAAGATCTTGACTGTACATTTAATGTTATTAACACGAGCTATATATAAAAGATTCGAGACATCGAGTTTCAATTGGAAAAAAACGACCAATGAAGCAAAAGGACCGGAATATCCACTGAGGTCTTTTCATCATTCACAGGTCAGTTCATCGACACTGGGACATGACGGACAGACCTCAGCGGCGTTTCAGACAGATTCCTCATCGTCTTTAAGCTCTTAAGTAGACATTAGGAGCAAACTCATCGACTGAGGTCTATTCATCATTCACAGGTCAGTTCATCGACTCCCACTGGGACATGACGGAGAGACCTCAGCGGCGTTTCTGACAGATTCCTCATCCCGTCCCGTCTTTAAACTCTTAAGTAGACATTAGAAGCAAGCTCGGGTGAAAGCGTCGACCGTGTTACAGTGGAATGTTACGATAAACGGAACTTGCAAGGCACTGTGGTGTCGGTAAAATATATCAAATTGTATAATAGCTACACCGGATCACTGCGTATACGACCAAACCGGGACCAGACATTTTAATAGTCAAACCAGAGACGTTACGTAGACAGAAATATATTTCCGAACGTCCAGCACGCGCGTGCAGTGCGCATATATGGCGCCAGGGTAGGCACTCCATACATTTATGACAATGTGCCTATATGGAATGCACGCCCTTGGCGTCCAGTGGCGCTATTGGCGGAGAAACAAGGCAATAATACGCCAGAAAATATCTATACTCTGGCAGTTTGACAATTATAAAATTGTTACAATATTAATCTTATTATGTTTTAAAACTATTATCAAGGCACTAGGTCCGCGGCCCCGGATCGTCCGCATTTTTCCTACATCTCGCCAATACATGGATCACATCCTAGTCATACTTAAAGCTAAATTAAATCTATAGTGAATAATGCAGACATGATTACCAACAATTATTAAAGAAAATCTAAAAGAGAAAATATTTATTACATTTCATGTGCTGTCAATCGATGCTAGCCTAGAAACATTGATGAAAACAAGTCACAATTATAAACATAACATCTTTGTCGCGCCAGAAACCACCTATCACTGTCACCTTTGCAACGAGTGAGACACAGTGACAGATGTCACTCTCACGACAAAATCCTTACGTTGCTACACCCCTTGAGTGTTACCGCGTGAGTTTTTGTCGTGCGAGAAAGCATCTGTCACCAGGTGCGTGCAGTGAGCGCGCATATAGGTAGGCACTCTTTTCATATTCATAAGCCTTGTTTGTCACCGTAATACGAATGCTATTGAGTAGTGAAAGAGCGACAGTGGCCTTAATTTCTCGCGCAACAATTTCCGCGTAGATTCGTGTAAATATGTAAGTATATAATATTATATTGTAAGGCACACATTTAGTAATCATAATACGCTGCTTTTCTGGAATAGTGTCACAACTCGAAATGTGTCACCATTCTTTTTTTTTTTTTTTTTTTTTCGAACTGAATACTGAAGCGCAGTTGGCCAGCTAATGGGCCTTCACTGCAAAACCGGACGGGTGGTGAGACTCCTGAAAGGAGACTCTTAAGCCTTTTGGGTTGGGTTTAGGGTTTTTAGCCCTGACCGACCCGAGGGCCCCCCAAGGTGGGGGTCGCACCTCGGCTCGGGCCGTCAGGAGGTGTGTTGACACGACTATTTTGTTGCGAGGGAACGGAAGGTCCCTGCGGATAAGTCCGACGCGCGCCGGGTGTATGTGGACGTCTTCGACCCCGCCGGCGGGATCACCATTCTGAATTGAAATTTATATGTGACGGTTTACAGTCTTAAATGGAGTAACAAATTATTTCGAGTTGTGACACTATTCTAGAAAAGCAGCGATATATACTTGTATTAATAGATGCCATGCTCTTAGAAAAGTTTATAAAATGTAATGATGCTATAAAACCCGGCACAGAAGTAGATGCCGTATTGCGTAGAGCACGGGTAGTTCGTAAGGTTTTTGTCGCGCGACAAAGCTACTGTCACAGTCACTTTCTAATGTCACTGAATGAGCAAAAGTGACAAATTCTCTTGCGCCAAAAAACCTGACGCGTTATAAATTACATAGCATAGAGACACATTTTGGTAAAAAAAAAATAGTAGGTATACTAATATCTCAAGCTCTTTTCGGAACAAACAAAACTTTTTATTTTGGAATATTTCGTTATATTTTTATATTTAATTTATTTATATTATAATATGTTAATTTAAAAATGACATATTTTTAATTGTGTCAGTACAATATGGAAGAAATGTTATGACTGATAGTTTTTGGTTACTCTAAAATATATACATAATAATATATATAATAGCTACCTATATGTCTTATTTTATTGCCGGATTTTATGCTTCGATATGATGACAAACAAACAGATGTAAATATGTAGATATTGCATATACATAGAAGAGCTACCTCGCTTCTGTTTATTTATACTATAATACAATTTATCAAAATAAAATACTGCCATATCTTGTTTAAGATTATCTGTTACGTTATTTTTTTTAAAATATTGTATGTCATTTAAAATTATTACGTCATATAAAAAACGTAATATAAGTAGGTGTTGTATATATTAAAAAAAAACTATTTCAAGCACTGGCATTGTACATAATACATATTTCTTAATTTTATACAAAATACAATTATTAAAAATCTCATCTCCAATTCATATTTATGTAAATAAACGTAAAATATTGATTAAATTTTGATTTTTCTAAAATATTTTTGTAAATATCCAATAAGTACGCCTAATAAGTATCATAAAATCTTGGAACGTGTAAAAAAAAATACTTTTCAAATTTCATTTAAAATAAAAAAAATATTATAAAATCCCTACAAATGCACCATTTTAATCATTGCTGAAGTATGTTGATTACAATCACTTGCGTCTGTCACTGTCAAACTTTGACAGGAGCTTTCTCGCATCACATATAAAAACCTGTTCAAGGAATAACTATTATATTTTAATATATTTCTTTTAAATAGACGCGAAGTAGCTCTGGAATAATATAAATGGAGATTTTTAAATTATCTGCAATCACTTTCCAAGCCAAAGCGAAAGTAAGACAGTGGAAAGGACAAAGTCAAAGTCACTAGGACACAGTCAAAGTCATAAGAAGTCTATAGGAGATCTCTTATGACTTTGTCCTTTTTCATCGTTCAGAAATTTCCGAAAAATTCAACGGAAAGTCAGTAATTTCTTCATAATATTTTAACAACCTTGAAACTTACCTGCAGACAAACCACTAGTTTAAATAGAAAAAAACCACTTTGGTGTCTGTGTGTAGTGGTTACATTTACTCGTGTGCAGAAATACACGTTATCGTTTTCAATAATAAAAACAACGTAACTCGTATGACGTATAATTTGTAGTCCGCGTTGATTACTATTAAGGAATAAACGATGACAGTAGAATATTTCAAAAATACATTTTAAATTTTATGCTAAGTTACAAATTACAATTTAGTGTTCATTTTAAAATTTTGATTTAAATATTGTTTATAGATAAAAAGATCTAAATATTCAAACCGCGACAAAGTCACTGTCATTCGGAAATAAGTAAAAGAGATAGACAAATTGCCTTCTCGCGCGAAAATACATACAAAATTCATTTTTAAATAGAAATTTTAGTTTCTGACGTGTCTATTCCTTAATATTAGTGGTGCGGTGTGTGTGTCTGTCTACATGTGTATTGTGGCGGCGGTGTAGCGAGCCTCGCCGCGGCGCCAGCTCCACTGAGACGGACGATACTGGAAAATAAATATAAACATATTCATTACTAGCGGTCCCGGCAGACGTCATCCTGCCCGTTCGAAATTCAAATTAGGTAACTTTAATAATTTCTGATGCCTTCGCGGTTATTACACATTGGAATGAAACAACTATTAACGGATTTAACTCGCGTATTTTTATTTTATTATTTTTTTTTTAATTTAATTTTCTGATTTGTTTTTGTATAATTTTTAATTGCCACAATATTTTTTCATTGTAAACATAGAAATGTCCTAAAAAAGCGACTTCCGACTGAGTTTCTTGCGGCGTTTCTTCTCAGTTGATGGTCTTTCCGAAGCGCTAGTAACGCCCCCTATTAGGTTTTAATTGTAATGTATAATAGTAAAATATTTTGCGTAAAATGTAACATTAATATTTCATAATTTAGAAAAGGGTAGTTTTTCAAAATTTGTAATTTAAATATAAGGTAGTTTGCATAACTGTATAATTCACTTTAGCGTTAGACTATTGTCAGCTCAGTCGTGCTACGATTATGGAAACTGTAAAGAATCCGAAACGTCAGCTAATAAAATAAAATAAAAATACGCGAGTTAAATCCGTTAATAGTTGTTTCATTCCAATAGGTAACTTTAGTAAGACAACGTTTGTATGGGAAAAGAAAAGGGCTGTTTTTAGGGTTTCCCCGGCAATTGTTCGATTTTTTTCTCGTCGTAAGAACCATCCTTGGACTTCAACGAACATTTAAAAAAAAAATTGGCCAAATTGGTCCAGGCGTTGTCGAGTTATGCGCTTACCAACACATTTTGCGATTCATTTTTATATATAAGAAAGAGAAAGAAGAAGAAGAAGATTATTTGAAACACATAGTATAAAACAAATTCGCTTTTTCTGTCCCTATATCCCTATGTACGCTTAAATCTTGAAAACTACGCAACGGATTTTGATGCGGTTTTTTTTTATAGATAGAGTGATTCAAGAAGAAGGTTTATAGCATCACATGTAAAGCCGGGCGGGCCGCTAGTTTGAAATAAAAAAAAAACAAAAATCGATTTCGATTTTCAACAAAAAAAAAGTACAAAGACAATAGAAGCAGTAGAAATATTAATTAGCAAGTAAAATAAAAACACGCCGGTTAATAATTTGTGATACTTTTACGCGTAAGTGACAAATAGAACAAGGGCAACGTCCGTTTTTCGCTGTGCTCCGCGACCGTCCTTTATATCAACGAGCACGACCACGCCGTTTAATATTTTTTTTCTAATAATTTTTTTTTCTGATGCCTTCGCGGTTATTACACATTGGAATGAAACAACTATTAACGGATTTAACTCGCGTATGACTTTAGCGTTAGACTATTGTCAGCTCAGTCGTGCTACGATTATGGAAACTGTAAATAATCCGAAACGTCAGCTAATAAAATAAAATAAAAATACGCGAGTTAAATCCGTTAATAGTTGTTTCATTCCAATTTTTTTTCTATTTTTTTTTTAATTACTTTCCCATCAGTAATCACCTTGATGAGGAACTGTCCGCTCCTGGTGTGCGGGTTCTTGAAGGCGTACAGCATCCAGGCGGCGAGACTGGCGACGAGCGCGACCAGGATGAACGCGGAGAGCACCAGCCCGATGGCGGAGCCCGAGGCCCGCGCCGGAGCCGTCGCCGACACCGCGGACTCCGCGCGGGGGACCACGTCTGGAAACATTGCTGTACTTATAATAGGCTTTTTGACAATGCGAAAAATAAAGTGTAAATTACTGTTAACAGTATAAATTAAGAGTTAAAAAATGATTATTCATTAACGTAAGTTGAAAATAATGATTGATTTATTTAAAAATCCTTAAATAAAAATTACATTTTTTAAACGTTTGTCACGTGACACAAAACGCTCCTGCTGGGCCGAGTTTTTCGTGACGTCACATGCCCGTAAACTTTGTTTACCTAGTTGTGTTGCGCCTAGTTGTCAAACAGGCATGTGACGTCACGGACCTCATTGCGGCGCCATATTGTCAAAGTAGCGTTTTGGCACACTATTTAAATATTGAATTTTTAATTCGATGTTTTTCAGCTAATACATACCAGATTTAAAAAAAACAACTTTTGCTGGGTTCCTTAGACTCTACTACATAATATAAAATGGATTTTAAAAACATGTCAAATACCCTATTGTTGGCTATTTTGATCTTTACTCTATACTAATATACTAATGACGGCCTGTTGGTCTAGTGGTCAGAGGCCCTGACTACGAAACCGGAGGTTGCGGGTTGGAATCCTGATAGGGGCAGATGTCAATGTGATGAGCACTGGCATCTGTACCTGAGTCTTGGATGTCTTATATGTATTTATGTATATTTATCCGTTGTCTAGTACCCATAACACAAGCTTTGCTTAAAATGGGACTAGATAATTGGTGTGAATTGTCCAAAAGATATTTATAATAAAGAGGAAAGGTTTGTTTGTTCGGATTGAATAGGCTCCGAAACTATTCCCGAGTGACTTAGGGTATAGAAAATTTAGATAAAAAAAGAACAGTGATCCGTGGGAAGCCTGGGCAGGCCGCTGTATTGTTAGTTAGTTAGCGTTAATTGTTGTTATAGGGGAAACAGAAATACACAAGGGCGGATCTAGTTTTGTAAGATGGTGACTTTATCAAAAGTTTAGATAAATAGCTATCCCAGGGGGGGAGGGCGTGACCTCTATAACCCCCGCCTTTCAAAAGACATAATACACTGATTTTCAACCGACGAAAAAAACGGAGGAGGTTCTCAATTCGACGCGTATATATTTTTTTTTTTTTTTTTTATGTATGACCACGCATATCTTTACAGGGTGGTTCGATTTTGATAATTCTTTTTTTATTGGAAAGGGTATACTTCGAAATTGGTCCCATTTTAATTTGGAAAAAAAATTCCGTCTCTAAGGGTAGAAAAATAGGGGATGATTAAACTTTCACGCACCGATTGTATCGTTTGACCATGGGTAACTTTTTAAAGGGTAGTCCGATTTTGAGGACCAGCTGCACCAGCTGGCACCAACTTCAAAAATAACAGACATTACAACCAAAATAATACTCGTTATAAAAGACAAAATTATTGTTTTTTGTTGCTTTTTATTTTTTTTCGGCGGTTAATTTTTTTCGAATGGGCGTTCACTGCAAAACCGGACGGGTGGCGAGCCTCCTGAGAGGAGGCTTTCAAGCCTTCATTGTTTTGCTTAGTTGGACATACCTTGTTGTGTCTTGACCACGGTGGCGTGTCGCGTGTCGTCGCGCGTGTCCGTCACGTATCCGTCGCCGGAAGCGGACCCGTTCACGCGCGCCGCCGGACACGACGTCTCGTTCACAATCTGACGGCGGTCGCAGCCTGACAGACAGACAGATAGACATTAATGTATTGGATTGAAACAACTATTAACAGATTTAACTCGCGTATTTTTATTTTATTGGTTCACGTTTCGGATAATTTACAGCTTCCAAAATCGTAGCACGACTGAGCTGACAATAGACTAACGCTAAAAAGCCTCTTTTCAGCAAATAAAATAAAAATACGGGAGTTAAATCCGTTAACAGTTGTTTCATTCCAATGTGTAATAACCGCGAAAGCATCAGAAATTATTAGACATTAATGTAACTAAAACGACATAATTCTATAGATATCTAAAAAAAACCTTTTTTTTATTTTAATAGTACATTACGCACCAAGGCCAGTAAAATAAAAAATGTATCAGAACACATGTAATTGTCGTCCGAGGCAAAGCCGAGGTTGACAAAAATGTAATCTGAGGCTTTTTTATTTTACAGGCCGAGGTCAGTATACTATTTTTCTGTTCGACGAAGCCAGAAAGCGGCAATTTCATTGAGCAATTTCATCGCAGCGGCCACAAAGTTGGCGCTTCCTGGCCGGAGGACAGAAAATAATATTACCTCTAACCACCCAGTCTTGCTTGTTCCTATCGGTGCCGCTGGAACACTTCTGGATTTCCTCGCACCATGAACACTAAAATTAAAAAAAAAGTTAAAATCCCTACTAATATTATAAATGCGAAAGTAACTCTGTCTGTCTGTCTGTCTGTTACGCTTTCACGCTAAAACTACTGGACCGATTTAAATGAAAGGTACAAAGAAAGTCTGGAGCCTGAGAAAGGACATAGGCTACTTTTTAACCGACTACAAAAAAGGAGAAGTTCCACGCGGACGAAGTCGCGGTCAGAAGCTATGTAAATATATTGTTAACTTGTGGGTCCGTACAAGTAATTTTTATTTAGCAATTAGTACATTTATTGATTTATTATAAAAATCGACGTGCTCCTTGTGTCGGAGCAGGATGGCGAGTGTTGCCAGTACAAGGAGCTTAAATTACATAGACAAATATTTTGTTGTCTATTGTAAACATATATATTATACTCCTAGTTAATTTCTAATCTCGTCTTGATACAAATATCATTATCATTTAACTAAACTATAGATAGATCCTATTTCGATTGATACATCTTGAATATTAATCAAAAGCACAACACACAGATGGCGCTGAAGCGATATTTGGTTTGTAAACAAGTACACCAGGGGGCGTAGACAAGGTGCCAACGTTCAACGTTAACGTTAAACGAAACGACCAAAATGTATGGGATTTGACATCCGCGAACGTTTGTGACTCACGTGACAGTCGTTCTCAAATGTCAAATCCCATACATTTTGGTTCCAACGTTCAGCGTTAACGTTGAACGTTGGCGCCTTGTCTAGTCCCCCTTGTCTATGTAGGGTAAATTTTCATCAAAAAATACAAAATCAGCCTTCGTGCGTATTGCTCGTCCCGTGCTGAATTACTCACGTTGAACCTGGTGAAGCCAGGGAGTGAGGTTTCACGATGTCACGTTTCAGTACAATTTGCGTATAAGTTGTACCTAGACGTGACGTCACGCCCCCCACTCCCAAACTTTAGAAGCGGATATCTTTGTCATTTATTGTCCGATTTCGAAAAGAAAAATATAAATAAATATAATATAAATATCTTTGGACAATTCACACCAATTATCTAGTCCCATTTTAAGCAAAGCTTGTGTTATGGATACTAGACAACGGATAAATATACATAAATACATAGGTATAAGACATCCAAGACTCAGGTACAGATGCCAGTGCTCATCACATTGACATCTGCCCCTAGCGGGATTCGAACCAGCAACCTCCGGTTTCGTAGTCAGGGCCTCTAACCACTAGACCAACAGGCCGTCAAAAAGACGTATCCAATAATTTTTTGGTGCTCTACAAGATGGACAAAGACAAATCAGTCTTAATGATAATTGCTCGTCCCGCGCCGAATTACTCACGTTGAACCCGGTGTCGTGATTCGCGCACTCCTGGCAGGTGTGGTACTGGAGGCAGGTGGGCAGCGCCGTCATGCGCAGTATGGTGTTGCTTGTGATGTTGTGGTTCTTGTACGTGATGCGGTGGTATTCGTATATTGTCTTCCTGCGCACGTCTGTATTGGGGACATAATAAATTATTTAATAATTTCTGATGCCTACATTGGAATTAAACAACTTTAACGGATTTAACTCGCATATTTTATTTTTATTAGCTGATGTTGGTGGTACATGACAGCTAGACCTCATTCTACACTAGCGCATCTAGCGGATTTCTGACACGCGGTGGCCCTCATTGGAGAGGCCTATGTCCAGCAGTGGACAGCGATAGGCTGATGATGGTAGTCCGTTCACGTTAAGAAAATGGTGAGTCATCGTTGACAGCCTAATTGGCCCCCTAGCCAATTAGAATGCTAGAAATTATAAAGTCGAGTTCACAGTGACCAGTTGAAGTCAGACCTTCGAACAAGATGTTCAAAATGTTTTACATTTTGTCAAAAAAAAAAAACGTTAAACTATTAGACCACGTGATACGCGAAGAAAATGAGTCATTAAAAGTCTTTCATAATAAATGTAACTGGAAATTCGAGCAATAGTGATTGTTGATTTACGTAATTTTGCAACAATATGTTTCCAATAAACTTAATTAAATACATTTTCTTTAACTATTGAACTTTCACACCACTGTGAATACGCCCTAGCCTGCAGCTATCACTATTTTCTTAACGCGAACGGACTATTAGTACGCAATAAATTTATTTCGATAAGTGTTAACCATTATTTATCAAAACAGCTTTTTCGCCGTTTCAATATAAAACGCAAATGAGGTTTTAGACCTCGCGGTCTTCAAAATAACCGGTTTTCGAGTTAAACAAGAAAAACAAGGAAGCTTGTGTCACGAGACAGAAAAAAAAATATATACAGCGAAAGGTCTCTTATTTGGGTAAAGTTTGGATGACATTTGTATCTGATAGACATCAGTTCATTCCAGACTTTGTGAAATAGGTCCGTAAAGAAAAATAATAAACTACATACATCAATAATTATATTTTAATCCTGCGCTTTATTATACTATGTTTAGGAAAATATTTTAAGTCTATTCCCATCTAATCTAGTCCCAAACTAAGCCAAACGGAAGTGGGAACGGGAATAGTAGAAACGTTAAATTTTCTAAACAGTGAAAAATTCTTTCACTGTTGGAAAGCTACACTGTTCGTGAGTGACATAGGCTACATTCAATTTTGAAAAAAAAAATAGGGATCCGAGCGAAACCGGGGCTAGTTTATACTTCTATATAATAAAGAGGAATGGGCTGTTTGGACTGAACAGGCTCCAAAACGACTGGACCGAATTGAAAAATTCTTTCACTGTTGGGAAGCTAAACTATTCCCTAGTGACATAGGCTATAAAAAAAGGGATCCGTGCGAAGCCGGGGGCGGACAGCTACTTATATAATAAGCAATCAATTATAAAAATAATAAGGATCCGTGCGAAGCCGGGACAGACAGCTAGCTATATAATATACTAGCTGTGCCCGCGACTTCGTCCCCGTGGAAAAGTAATTCTACATAAGGCTTCATATTTTCCCCGTTTTTTATACATTTTCCACTGTTTCTTCGCTCCTATTGGTCGCGGCGTGATGTTATATAGCCTAAAGCCTTCGATAAATGGTCTATCCAACAAAAAAAATTTGAATTCGAACCACTAGTTCCTGAGATTAGCGCGTTCAAATAAACAAACAAACTCTTCAGCTTTATAATCCTACTAATACTATAAATGCGAAAGTAACTCTGTCTGTCTGTCTGTCTGTTACGCTTTCACGCTAAAACTACTAGACCGATTTAAATGAAATTTGGTACAAAGCAAGTCTGGAGTCTGAGAAAGGACATAGGCCACTTTTTAACCGACTGCAAAAAAGGAGGAGTTCCACGCGGACGAAGTCGCGGGCAGAAGCTAGTCAATTATATAAAAATAAGTCGGGTTTTCCTTCCTGACGCTTTAACTACAGAACGCACGAACCGATTTGGCAAATTTTGGTCTTGAATCATTCGTTGAAGTCCAGGGAAGGTTTGTAAGTAGGGAAAATTTAAAAAACATCTTGAAAAAGTGTAAAATCAACATCGTTCCATACTCGCATATTGACGGTAAGTGACAGAAGACTTTGACAGATCTTTGACGAAACAATCGGACGGGCAGGACGACGTCTGCCGGGGCCGCTAGTATTAGTATAGATATACTTACAGAACAGCATCCTGTCTGTGAGGTAGGCGTCGCTGATGCCCACCTTCACCGGGTGATCATTGTCGTTGATCACTTGCACCGGCATCGGCACGTCCTTGTACGCGAACACGATGTCGCCGTTCTGGTACAGCGTGACGGCGAACGTGAAGTTCTTTGAGCGGTCTTCACGCAGATTCACGTTCTCCCACAAAGCGGTGAACTGTTCACCTGTGTAATAGAAACATATATAAAAAAACTAGCTTCTGCCCGCGACTTCGTCTGCGCACGATGAGTACTTTACGCGTCGTTACAAAACATAGCCTATATGTTATTCTGATGTATAAGCTATATTGTGGTAAAGTTTCATTCAAATCCATTCAGTAGTTTTTACGTGAAAGAGTAACAAACATCCATACATCCATACTTACAAACTTTCGCCTTTATAATAGTAGTAGGATTCAGATGCCTTCACGGTTATTATACATTGGAATGAAACAAGTATTAACGAAATTAACACGCGTATTTTTTTTATGGTGACGTTTCAGATTCTTTACAGTTTAGCTCAGTCGTGCTACGATTATGGAATCTGTAAAGACTCCGAAACGTAAGCCAATAAATAAAATACGCGTGTTTAAATCCGTCTTATTTAAATCCAATATCGCACCCCTAGATCTAAAGAGAGCTAACTCAAAAAAAGTAACTTTTTCGGGAGAGGCGAAATTGTTGTAAGGAATCGGATCCTTTTTTTTAGCGTGTGTTTAATTTAAATCTTCAGATTTTTGAGTTAGCTCCCTTTAGATCTAGGTGTGCGATATATATATATAATACTAGTTGACCACTGACGCATTTTCGTAGTAGATTTTGAGTTTATTAATTACAAACATACACACATTTTTTTTTTCTATATAACAGTAAGTAGTCAGATCCTATTCGTTTTAATATTACAAGCCCGAAAGTGTTTAAGAATGTACGGATGGACATATGTTTGTTAATCTTTTACGTAAAAAAATACTGAATGGAATTTAATAAAACTACCATATAGCTTACTAGCTTCTGCCCGCGACTTCGTCCGCGTGGAACTCCTCCTTTTTTGCAGTCGGTTAAAAAGTAGCCTATGCTCTTTCTCAGGCTCCAGACTCTCTTTGTACCAAATTTCATTTAAATTGGTCCAGTAGTTTTAGCGTGAAAGCGTAACAGACAGACAGACAGACAGAGTTACTTTCGCATTTATAATATTAGTTAGGATACATCAGAATAACATATAGGGTACATTTCATAACTATATTGTGTAAAATAATCATCGTGCGTATACAAAGATGCGGGCAGAAGGTGGTAATCTACACTGTTAACAGGCGCGTGCAGTGGGGGGAGCGTAAGTATGTCGCTAGGGTAGGCACTTCATACATTAGCGGTACTGTGCCTGTATGCAATGCACGCCCTTGTCTACACACACACCTACATACCAATAAAACGGAATTAAGCTTACTCTTCTAGCTTCAAATTGCTTGCACATGGTTTTGATTGGTTTTTGGCGTATACGCGACTAACGTAATGTTTTGCAGTGGTATATATCGCACACCTAGATCTAAAGGGATCTAACTCAAAAACAGGAAGATTTGAGTTATGCACATCATCGGATTCCAGCAAAACCCACCTACACTAAAACAGATTTAAGCTAATATAACTCTGCCAGCTTTATTATAAAAAGTAAAAATTTATACAGAAACCTCATACGTGCATATGGACATATTAATCAGTTTCTCGCCTCTCCTGAAAAAGTACCTTTTTTGAGTTAGCCCTCTTTAGATCTAGGTGTGCGATATATTGAAACCTTAGCTAGTCAAAAGCATGAACATATCTCACCATTATCATACAGTATGACATTGCTCTCGTTGGTAAGCGTTGTGTCGAAGTTGGCCATCAACGGCGCGATGTACTGCGTGGCGGCTAACCAGTTGTGTACGTGCTCGCCAGTGTATATGAACCCGCCGGTCGCCACAGTGATATTCTCCAGTAGGTGTCCGTAAAACGGGAACTTGAAGCTTAGCGTGAATTGCTGGAAATATTTTAACATAAATATTTAGGTATTAAATTACTATATACGGATTCAACTGGCGTATTTTATTTTTAACTAGCTTCTGCCCGCGACTTCGTCCACGTGGACGACTGCAAAAAAGTAGCCTATGTTCTTTCTCAGGCTCCAGACTTTCTTTTTACCAAATTTCATATAAATCGGTCCAGTAGTTTTAGCGTGAAAGCGTAACAGACAGACAGACAGACAGACAGACAGAGTTACTTTCGCATTTATAATATTAGTTAGGAAGTTAGGATGCATTTCGCCAAGACGGCTAGTTAACCAAACAGATCCATCGGTTAAACGAAACACAAAAGCACATACAAAACATAACTTATTTGCAAAATAGCAAGCATCTTACTCAGCAACTGTTTGGAGATTTATAAATACGTGACGATAAGAACTTTAAACAGGTAGGTACCAGAGATAGCGTATGGCTATTCGTATTTTACGCTCGCGTCATAGTCGACGTGTTCACAACAATAAGCGGGAAAACACGGAACGATGTAAACAAGTGTCTTCAGACGATGACAATTATTTTTTCTGTCCTCCGGCCGGAAAGTGCCAACTTTCTGGCCGCTGCGCTAAATGAAATTGCCGCTTTCTGGCTTCGTCGAACAGAAAAATAGTATACTGACCTCGGCCAGTAAAATATAAAAGCTTCAGATCACATTTTTGTCAACCTCGGCTTCGCCTCGGACGACAATTGCATGTGATCTGAGACATTTTTTATTTTACTGGCCTTGGTGCGTAATGTACTATTGCATCTCACGCCTAAAGTGAGATTACAAGAGAGATGCGAGCGCCATTTTGTTGATAAATAAGACAACGAAGCGTTTCACGTGTATTAACAAGGGCGTGCATTCCATATAGGCATAATGGTATACATTTTTGGAGTGCCTACCCTGACGTGGTACTCGCGCGATAATAACTGCACGCGCCTGTGTATTAATGTAGTAAAAAAAACCGGCGCGAGTCGGACTCGCGTACGAAGGGTACTGTATTATCTATATTAATATAATAAAGAGGTTTGTTTGTTTGGATTGAGTAGGCTCCCAAACTACTGGACCGATTTGAAGAATTCTTTCACTATTAAGGAGCTACACTATTCGATGTTATTTACTTTTGACATAAATGGCAATTCATACATTGTCTATGCTTGAAGAAGAAACACATTTTTTTTTAATTTTTACGTGATATTTTGGGCACCCTAACAAGGTGTTAGCGATGCACGCCACTGTAACCTTTTTAAATAGTGTGATATGTATACTTTTCGAGTGTATATTGTTAATGCTGTTTCTCATCTGTCAAAATTGTAAGGAACAACTTTCAAAAATATCTTGTCCTTGACTTCGTGACCGAACTAGACAAAAGCAATTGTCAAAAATCGTATCAGTCGTTTGAAATTTTGAACAATACAAAATGGCGCCGAGACGTACTTACTTTTGCATAGACTACGGATTTCTTACAAAGTGCTATCTTCTAGTTATTGTCACCTGACTCGAAATATATCACTAAGCGAAATTAAATTTTAATCTTTAAACGGGTTGGAATGGAACAACTATAGACGAAACTTATTTCACCTTAGTATAAGACTATTTACAGCTCAGTGCTACGATTATGGAATCTGTAAACGAAACGCAAGCCAATAAAATAAAATATAAGAGTTAAATCCGTCTATAGCAGGCGCGTGCAGTGAGGGTCGCGCATGTACTACGTCAGGGTGGGCACTCCATACATTTATACCATTGTGCCTATATGGAATGCACGCCCTTGCTCCTTACCGACAATGTCTCGTGAAATAGTAACCAGTTGGTGCTGTACAAATTTCATTCAACTTTTTTTTTTAGTACACGGTGTACAAAATGTTGAATAAAATTAGTCGTTCGTTTGTTTTCCAGCTAGTTGCGTGTTATATGGTTTGTGAACTCACCGTGGCCCGCCGGTGCGAGTTACTGAGCACTTTGTGTTTATTCGGCTTCGGTTTGGTGATGTTGGCCCAGTGCTCTTGGAAGTACGTCAGGTTGCCTATGAACGTGCTGTTGTAGAAAATGTGGTGGTCCTGAAACAAATGTTAATAATTAAAATTATATTAGAATCGATTTAAAAATCGATCTATATTTTTAACAGGGTTGATAAATATCATGGTCTTTTTGTAAAGTCGGATTTTTTTGATATCTGAATTTTTTTAGCTATTTTAATTAATGAAATAGTCAGTTCAGTTATAAAGTAAAATAAAAAAAAAAATGTATTTTAATTTATTTTTTAAAAACAACAATTTAAAAACAGTATTTTTTGAAAAATAGCAACAAAATTCAAATTTAACTTAAACATATCATTGCATTTAGTTAAAAAAAGGAAGGTGGAACCGAACCCGTGTCCTCTTATGTAACATGCAACAATTTATCCTCTCGGCTAGACATAGAATCCGACATTTTCCCCTTATCTATTTGTTGATTAAAATCATTGATTTTTTTATTTAAAACATATCAACCCTGTATGTATATTTTCAACAATTACGAGGTCTTATACGCGACAGACAAAAAACAAAAGTTACTGATGCTCTAAGTCACTCAAAAAAACTCAAATGGCGCTGGGCTGGACATATAGCTAGACTAACGGACAACCGATGGACCCAAAAATTAACATCATGGGACGGACCACCAGGTAACAGAATGAGAGGTAGACCAGCTGCCCGGTGGACAGATGATATAATTCGAGTGGCTGGCAAACAGTGGATGGAAAAAGCGAGGAATAGAGACACTTGGAAATCTCTGGAGGAGGCCTTCACCTTCGAGTAAGAGGGGTTCTTACAAACCTAAAAGTTAAAAATACATTCATAGATTATTTATATCATCCTAGTTAATTAGAAATAAGTTAAAGTAAATTGTATGTAAATATTGTATTAGTAAGAAATATAAGGATTTTTTATTTTTATTTTTTATTTATTTATTTATACGCGACAGATTTATTTACTCACTTCTCTGAGATCAGTCAAGTTGTGTTGGGCTGTTATCATTTCCAATTGCTCTTCGAAATTGGCCGTAGTTATATCTGAAACAATATTAAATAACTTAAAAAAATAATAATATATTACTATCATCTCCATAAGATATATGGACACTGTCGCAAACATATGAAGTGCCTACCCAGCGCTCATACATTTACCACTCACTGCACGCACCTGCATACAGTACTAACGAATTAATAAAACAAATACATAAACATATATTAAAATAAAATCTATAGCTCCGCTTTGTAAACAACCAGGGTTTACACACTCACACAGAAAAACACGGCGTATATACGCGACGCACATAGTAAATACATAACGGATGATATCTACCAATCAGATGTAACTTTTGTATATAAGTCGGGCTAGACCGCCCACAGGAACTAGGTCATTCGTTTATGTAGTAGTGAGCGTGGACACTGCGCCGGGAACATGCACACAACGCATATAACTCCCAGCTTTTATACCTGTGTGCGTATCTGCATATCTCATAGAGAAATCAATTTGTTTGTGTTCATGTACTGTTTTATTTCATACATGTATTCGAACTTTGTTATGTGCTCTGTAAAAGGGTAGTAAATTTAGTTTAAAAGCTTTATATAATATGTCAATGACTACTTTCAAACGGACGGGAGGTTACTTTTGAGTTTTTTTTTTATTTAGTGTTAGTTAAATTTATATAAATTGACTTTGAAAAAAATGGATTTCTGTTAGGTTTTGCGGCGCTTCTTCTTGGCGATGATGGTCCTTATTTTTGAAATATCCATTCCCGATTTCAGGTAGTTTATTAAATGTCAACTTACTGTCATCAGCTGAAATAGGCTCGCTGACTTTCGGCATATTTTCCGTGTTGTTTCCCTTGTAGATGCCGGAGCCGTTGACCCCGAGCAGTGGCGTCTGTGTCACTGACACAGCAGGCACCGCCGTTGCACCTGAAAAATTACATATCATTAGCGTGCATTCCATAAAGGCATAATTGTGTAATGTCCCTATCCTGTGTGCCTACATGTGCACCATACACTGTACGCCACTGTTACATATTAATTTATAATTAATGTGCCGTTTTTTATTAGGTTATTTTTTATTGTCTATAGCTTTATAAATGTTTTCTATTGCTCTATTTTAGCTGTCAGTTTTGAATGTGTTCATGTAATGTTATGAATGTATCCGTATGTATTAATCTATATTAAAACTAGCTTCTGCCCGCGACTACGTCCGCGTGGGACTCCTCCTTTTTTGCAGTCGGTTAAAAAGTAGTCTATGTCCTTTCTCAGGCTCCAGACTTTCTTTGTACCAAATTTATTGTAAATCGGTCCAGTAGTTTTAGCGTGAAAGCGTAACAGACAGACAGACAGACAGAGTTACTTTCGCATTTATAATATTAGTAAGGATAAGGTTTCAACACTCCACTCTTCACTAACGGCCATCGTCCCATTGCTGGACAGAAGCATCTCATTAAACATACACAGGATTAGACTTAGTTAATATGGTGCATAGAATTTTTTTATGGCCAATAGGATTAGAAGCTGCATCCGTTCTTTTATAACCTAACCTAGTAACTATTTTTTTAAATATGATTTACGCGCAGATGGACAGTGAAATTGACGAATGTTCCGGGCGGACTGCCAAACAATCGTGTGTGAATTATTTAAGCCAATAAGTGGCATACAATGAGGGCCACCGCGTGTCAGAAATCCGCTAGATGCGCTAGTGTAAATTGAGGTCTAGCTGTCATGTACCACCAATGAGAGGCAAGCTACTGGCCTGTGATTGGTGGTACATGACATCTGGACTTCATTCTACACTAGCGCATCTAGCGGATTTCTGACACGCGGTGGCCCTCATTGAGCGAAGCGCCGACAGATATAAATCAAATGTGATATGAGAATATCGCAAGCCTTAACACATTCACAATTAGTTTTAAAAAAAATCCCTTTTACTCAGTTTGACTCCACTTACATAAGCTTGTAAGCGGTAAAAGACCCTTAAAACATTTTTTGTGTCTGTTAAGCCCAAATATAACTATTATAAAAAATATATTTTTATATAAAGTTTGCCCCCTGAAATCAAAATATTAACCACTCGCGAGAACGACCCTTACATTTTTATTATTTTAATATATACTACGATTATTACAACTTGACACATGGGCCATTCTCATTTCTGTGATTTTTTTTTGTGCATGAGCATTAAAAATACAAATGTTAGTATTATTTATTTTATTTCCACTGCATACATAGTGCAGTAGTTTAAAATCTTAAGATTTTTAGTAAATACTGGTGTGTAATTTGAGAAAGGCCCATATTTTATATCGTTTTGTTATAGATTTCGCTTAGCGTAGTATCATAAATATTTAAAAAAATACATAGGTACACAAAACGGAAATATAATAAATAATAATCAATTCTACAATCGCTTATATTATACTAGCTTCTGCCCTCGACTTCGTCCGCGTGGAACTCCTCCTTTTTTGCAGTCGGTTGAAAAGTAGCCTATGTCCTTACTCAGGCTCCAGACTTTCTTTGTACCAAATTTCATTTAAATCGGTCCAGTAGTTTTAGCGTGAAAGCGTAACAGACAGACAGACAGAGTTACTTTCGCATTTATAATATTAGTAAGGTTTTTATTATTCGAGAATCAACAAACGGAAAGCTTAGCAAATAAAAAGCAGGATATAAAATACATGGAAACATACACAACTTGAAATTTGCTATTAATATTATTAATATGTAAACATTTGTAAATTAGCATTGCAGCAATTAATTAATTTGTTGTTTTTTTCGCGATATTGTATAAATTTGTATACAAAACACGTCGTCATAAATACAAAAGAATACAACGTGAATAAAAAGATAAAGGGCAAAACACAAAGTAAAGACATTATATGTCATATTAATACAGCAATGTATATTATAACACACACACACTTTTAAGACTGTTTTTTTTTAAATTGATCTTACTAAAAAAAAACTTGCGTAATAAACGTGGATTTTATTTAAAAAAAAATCGCATTAGCTAGAAAAAAAAATCGCACTGCAGATTTCTAATAACGTCATTACACATTTAACATAAAAAAAAATTGCATCAAAATTTAAATTCTCGTGTCGCGGTGTTTGTGGCCAGACCCAGGCTGGACCGATTTTTATTAAATGTTGTATTGGACAACTTCTATTTTCATACCCCTAAATGTCGAACTAAGGAAGAATTTTCAAAAATGAACCCTTTAACGGATTAAAAGGAGTTAAACGGGTGTGCGCAGACGAAATAAAAGAAAAGTGTTTAAAACATTTTATAATACTTAATGAACAAAAACAAAAACAATCATGTTTTTTTATATGTTTCTAGAATTATCTATAACTAGCGATTCGCCCAGGCTTCACACGGATCCAACTATTTTTTTTTATCAGGATGAAAGTAGCTTCCCAACAATGAAAGAATTTTTCAAATAGGCCCAGCCGTTTTGGAGCCTATTCAATCTAAACAAACAGACCTTTTCTCTTTAATAGATTAGTATAGAAAATCGTGATACCTACGAAACTTGGCGGTTGTTGTCATACAAAAAATCTTTAAAAATCTATACTAATATTATAAAGCTGAAGAGTTTGTTTGTTTGTTTGAACGCGCTAATCTCAGGAACTACTGGTTCGAATTCAAAAATTCTTTTTTTGTTGGATAGACCATTTATCGAGGAAGGCTTTAGGCTATATAACACCACGCTGCGACCAATAGGAGCGAAGAAACAGTGGAAAATGTGTAAAAAACGGGGAAAATATGAAGCCTTATGGAGAATTACTATTCCACGGGGACGAGGTCGCGGGCACAGCTAGTAAGTAAGTATATAAAATCCGGAAACGTCCAGTAGGATATCAATTAAATTAACTATTACCGATAACAATTAATCTATAGAAATTACGGTGCATTCACGGCCATAAAGAATTGATCACAGAATTAGAAAAAAGTGAAACCCTATTGTACAACCGATGGAATAATCTGTAGACAATAGAAAATCAATTGGTCATGAGCGGTGACGGTGAAGAGGCAACGACAAAGTTTTCAAATTTATTTTGGCAAAAAAAAAATAACGGTTTTATGATTTGAGTACCGTTCCAATATTCACTTAGTGAGCGTGGACACGGTAACTTATGTGTACCCAAATATTAACTTCGATCTATCAATTTGAATTCGATCGATATTTTTTGAGAAGAGAGAGAATTTCGAGATCAGTAGTTCTTAACCTTTTAAGGTCCGTTACCCTTATGACCTAACTAGGGTCACTGATGCTACGCTGTGCTTAGACTTGTCACTTTGAAATATGGTTATCGAGACAAATACGAGCTGATTATTACAAATAGCGTGCATTCCATATAAACAGTATTACTAATGTATGTAGTGCCTACCCTCGCACCATACCTACGCTCCCTCCACTGCACGCGCCATTTTTACCCTGATGACATACTAGTTTTACCCCTGCGATAATTATTCCCAGGTTAAGAACCTAGGTCCTAGATCTATCAGTTTCGATTGCATGTGGCCAGTCAGTGTACAAAATACTTGTAGCGTATTACGTTTAAAATAAGCTGTAATAAAACGTATTTGCCAGTGATGTGTTTCTGTACGTATCGATCGTAGTTTGTTTGTCCAGGTGCAAACACCACTGGGCGTTGTTTTCAATATTTCATTTAGTGCTAGTTTGTGAAGAGCACAAAACGTTAGCCACAGTATAATAAGGGCTTATACAAGTTCGCGAACGGAACTTAACGAAAAAAAAATCGTATGGAATCGACACACGCAAACGAAGCTGTGACGTATATATTGTAGACTAGCTGTCCGTCCCGGCTATGTCACTCGGGAATAGTGTAGTTTCCCAACAGTGAAAGAATTTTTCAAATCGGTTCATTCGTTTTGGAGCATATTCAATCCAAACAAACAAACCTTTCCACTTTATTATATTAGTTGGATATTGTAATGCCTAATTTGACATTATGTGACATTATATTTCTGTTTCTCTACAATCTTGACCTTAGTGAATTAATTTGTGAATCCGCAGTCCACACAATGCATGTAATAACTTGACTGTAATATAGATATGTATAATTGAATAATTAATAAATAATTATATTGCAACGCCCTCAAACGGGTACATGTGAAACTAACCACTGTAAAAACACCTGTCCCCAAGGGCGTGCATTCCATAAAGGCACAATGGTATAAATGTTTAAAATGCCTACCCTGACACAGTACATACGCAACTCTCACTGCACGCGCCTGCTGAATTACCATGTGTGCAATCCCTACTAATATTATAAATGCGTAAGTAACTCTCTCTGTCTGTTACGCTTTCACGCTAAAAACTACTGGATCGATTTAAATGAAATTTGGTACAGAGAAAGTCTGGAGCCTGAGAAAGGACATAGGCTACTTTTTAACCGACCGGCAGAAGCTAGTAAATACAGTGAAACTTGTTTAAGAGGGACCTGGATAAGTGAAAAACCTCCATATCTGGATCACATGCTGAGGTCCCGGCACCTTGGCTATGAATTACCTCTGTTAGTAAGACAAAAGCAACCTCTATATCTGGGATAAGTTATTTCTATTTTCTTGTCATAATTACCTCTATAATTGAGAAGTCGCGTGTATTTATCTCTGTAACTGGGATAAAGTCAGTAGGTACACATAGGCTACCTCGGACCTCGGATGTCTCCTCTCTCTTTTACCTACTCGAACTTCTCTAAATCGGCCATTATATAACTTAGTTTTAATGCGGTTTCTCTATTAATCGGGTATTTATTTAAAAAAGACCGAAACGAGGACAAAGTCTTTATTATTACGAAAAAAAACTAAAATTAACGTCAGTGCCCGAATCAGTAAAATAATCTGCCTCCAACTTTTAATAATTTTGTAAACGTCAACAACGAATTATTAGTTTCAGGAGAACTGTCTTTAAACCTCATTTTTGATATTTTTTATGGAAAATAGTGAATTGTTACAAAATAAATACGTTGCTTTATTGAATACACCTCTATAACAGAGATTACCTCTTTTCTTACCTCTGTTAATGAAACCCTCTGTAAATGAGACAGGTATTTTTTTATACCTAGATATCTGGGACACTGTGTAAGTGGAATACCTCTTTAAGTGAGACAAATTTACAGGTCCCTTGGAAGACCCAGTTAACCAGGTTTCACTGTATATAAAAAATACGTTGTATTAAATGTTACAATACTGCGTGTTACGTGTATTACGGCACACGTGAGCGGTGACCTTGCCGGGCCAGTTTTGTAATTGTCAACGCTGGCTGAAATACCGTTTTTCTTTAATTGTTCGGCTTAGTTACTCTTTACTATACTGTATACGTTAGTTTAGTTTACTCTGAGTGTCTAATCTATACTTTTATACTAATATTAGCTGCCCGCCCCGGCTTCGCCCGGATCCCTTTTTTTTTAGGAAGCTACACTATTCGTGCGTGACATAGTCTATATTACATTTTGAAAAATTAGGGGTTCATGCGAAGCCGACCGCTAGTATTATATAAAGTTCTCTTGTCGCAGTGTTTGTTGCGAAGTTTCTTCGAAGTAGTGGGGGCTGGTGATGTCACGTTGAGGTATAATAGTGTAATAGTGACGTCACGAGCAATCACTGCCGAATTTTGGAATCATATGGGTGGATCTTCGAGCGTTTGAGACGCCGTCATTGTCCTCTACATCTATATCTATAATGTTTGCAAATAATATTATTTAGTATCGATTGAAATAGTATTTGTAACAGTACCGGGGGATAATATTGACTCTGTTCTTAAATACAGATGTAGAGGACAAAGACGGCGTCTGAAGATCCACCCATATAATATCTTTGTCATTTTAAGTTTGCTTGGGAATAGAAAAAATACGTGTTTTGTATTTTTTGATAATCGTCTTGATGGGCAAAGAAAAAAACAATCGTCAAGACTATGATAAAATATAGAAAAAAGAAAAAAGAACAGTCATTGAGTTTATTATAAAATATGCAAACATCGGACAAATATCCTTCGATGAGCTCGTGATGTAAACGAAAGGACATTTAATATAAATAAAACGAGTATTGATTCCTTCAAGATTTTTCCTACTTACAAAACAACGCAGGTATTTGTGAAATGACGCGTTTACACACACACAGACATAAGTGAAGTACAATAAAACAATGCCACACAAACATAAACACAACAATAACGCACGTTATCTAAATCAAGAGAATTATTTCTCATTGAAACCAGTTGATCGATTTGCTTCAGCCGCGCTACATATATAACTAATACTAGCTTCTGCCCGCGACTTCGTCCGCGTGGAACTCCTCCTTTTTTGCAGTCGGTTAAAAAGTAGCCTAGATGTTCTTTCTCAGGTTCCAGAGTTTCTTTAAAATCGGCCCAGTGAAAGCGTAACAGACAGACAGAGTTACTTTCGCATTTATAATATTAGTAGGGATTATAAAGAGGAAAGACTTGTACCTATTTTTGTATGTTTGTAATGAATAGGCTCAAAACTACTGGACCGATTTTAATAATTCTTTCACTGTTGGGAAGCTACGTTCACCCTGAGTAACATAGGCTATAGAATATTTTGAAAAAAAATAGGGATCCGTGCGAAGCCGGGGCGAACCGCTAGTATATAATATATCATAAGCACATACAAAAACATATATACTACCGTACTTCGAGAACATTGAATGTGAATTTCATTATTTACCAAAGATACTCTAGCATTCATAGTAAATCCTCTATTTATTAGCAAGAAAAAAAATGTGTAATTTTGTAATTTTTCCGGTCGTCCTCCCTAAAAATTCGGGGAAACCCGGACGGTTGGCAACCCTAGACTAGCGAGCCTATGAACTGTCGAGTCGACATTCTGTCAATATAATATTGGGAACCTTATCGACAAGGAGAAGGTTTGTCGTGTCGATATTGTTTCGTTGTCGACATGAACAAATAAGAGACGACATCGACATGACAATATTTCTCGTTGTCGACAACGTTACCGATTTCTCGTCACCGTCACGACAAGATGTCGATTCAACAATTAAGACATATAATTAAAAATAGTCTCTTCAAGATTTCTAATATACTCAATTTATTATAAAACTAGTGGTTCGCCACGGCTTTGAACGGATCCCTATTTTTTTCAAAATATTCTTTAGCCTATGTAACTCAGGGTGAAACTAGCTTCCGAACAGTGAAATAATTTCAAATCAACGAATTTTCCAGACGCTTTGAATCCTATTTAATCTAAACAAACAAACCTCTCCTCTTTATTATATTAGTATAGATACATTTCAATCTATTATCTCGGCGAAGATCAACGTAGGTTCGTATCTCAGTCTAAGCTTGCATATCAACTTTTAAAAAGTAAAAACGTACGCATCTTTTAGTTCCCGCAGGTGTCGATTGCAATGGCGTAATGACATTAGGTTGTCGTTCGCAATAATTCCCACGGTCGGTTTACAAAATGCACGCCGGCATCGACTGTTGACTGAACTGCATAAGTCAACAGAGTTGCATCTTCGATTTCGCATCGCATACAGTTTCGAATGGCACTAAGTAAATGCGATACGACAATGCAAAACGAGATGAACTCATCCTGGGAAACAAACGTGTAATCCTACACCTTAATTTAATACTCTATTGTTTATTATTTTATGCACATGAGAGTAAATTTATTGGTAAATAAGAATGTTTACGTCAATATTTACTAGTAGCTGTGCCCGCGACTTCGTGGAATAGTAATTCTTCATAAGGCTTCATATTTTCCCCGTTTTTTACACATTTTCCACTTTTTCTTCGCTCCTATTGGTCGCAGCGTGATGTTATATAGCCTAAAGCCTTCCTCGATAAATGGTCTATCCAACAAAATCGATCGCTAATCTCAGGAAATACTGGTTCGAATTCAAAAAATCTTTTTTTGTTGGATAGACCATTTATCGAGGAGGCTTTAGGCTATACAAAATCACGCTGCGACCAATAGGAGCGAAAAAACAGTGGAAAAGTGTAAAAAACGGGGAAAATATGAAGCCTTATGAAGAAGTGACAGAAGACTTTGACAGATCTTTGACGAAACAATCGGACGGGCAGGACGACGTCTGCCGGGGCCGCTAGTTAGTTATACATAGGTACCTACTAGACGCTACGTTATTCTATTTAGATTAACGCAACGGACGCAAACATCTGTCGACCATCACACACCGTGTAACTTACTCGGTCTATCATAACACAAGCAATGAGAGTTAGACAAAAGGTAATAAAATACGTACAGTCGTCAACAATTATACGTTAGAGAAGTTTCTTAGGTATATCGAAACATAATCTTGATAATGGATCACGCCTTGTTTGTCAACGTTGCGTCCTTGTCTATACTAATATAATAAAGAGGAAAGGTGTGTTTGTTTGGATTGAATAGGCTCCAAAACTAGTGGACCGATTTGAAAAATTCTTTCACTGTTGGGAAGCTGCACTATACCCAAGTAACATAGGCTATAAAAAAAGATGATCCGTGCGAAGCCGGGACGGACAGCTAGTACCTATAATAAACAGGAAAGGTTTGTTTGTTTGGATTGAATAGGCTTCAAAACTTCTCTTTCACTTTTGGGAAGCTACACAATTCCCGAGTGACATAGGCCATATAATATTAAAAAAAAAATAGGGACCCGTGCGAAGCCGGGGCGGGCCGCTAGTATATAGTAGCTTCCCAACGATGGAAAAAAATTTCAACACGGTCCTGTCTTCTTGAAGCCTATTTAATCCAAACAAGCAAACATTTCCTCCTTATTATATTAGTATAGTTTACTGCAAATAAGTTTAAAACAATAACCACGATGTTTTAGCGACTTCCTGACTAGATGCACCTGGTCATTAAGGTCACCTCCCGGCTAACTAAAAACTAGCCTAATAATCTTCAAGGCTAATTCACAAACCACATACGCGAATCTACTACAATTAGCTTCCCATTAAACAAGAAAAGATAATACAACCAATACGCGATTGTATTCGAATTGTGAAGCATTTGTAGACGAGTAGAAACATAATACAAGCAAGTTATTGTCACTTGTCAGCTTTGTAACTACTCCATGGATGCAATTAATACGTAGGGACCTTGAATTGGCCTCCTCGAAACCATGCGCGTGCATTTGCAATGGACACTATTCACTGCCTACCCATTGACACCACCGCTAACGCTGTCACGCTTACAACGCGCAATGTACATCGCGCTATCTGTCACAACCGTTGCGAGATCATACGTTTCTGATGCTGGTAGTGTTAATATACAAATTGAAACGACATAAACTAAAAAGGCGATGTTTATCTTTATACTTATAACGGTTCGAGTGAGGGCAACGTCTTCATGTTATTCTAACTTTATCAAGTTTTTAATTAACGTTAAAATGACCTAGCCAAAACATACAATCTGAGTACTGTTGTTTACTGACTTTGTAATAATAAGCCGTATGCAAATACGCAATATCATCGGCAAGGTAAGGTAATTTCGACAGACGTTTTCTATTAAAATTACTCTATCTTACGGTTTAAGATATTTATTTTTTTCCTCTTCAGAATATAACATTCGCTTACAGAGAAAAATAGAAATTAAAATTTAAAATTAACATTAAATATCTATTTAATCTTAGAAATTTCATCACAGAGGCGGGCATATCTACCCCGCCAGGGTAGGCAGTTCATTTAAGACAATTTGCCTATGTATGCACGCTCTTGAAGATTATAATCAGCTTATAGAACTAAAATTTAAAATGTAGACGCACGCGATCAAATACGACGAAGCTGTCAAGTAATTTTCCTACTGTTTAATTAACGAAACAAACAAAATAAAATAAAATATGGACCGATTAAAATTCAGCAAATTAGTGGAATTTTCGAAGCAAGTCCATTAAACATTTATACAACGTCAGAAATCCAATCACGGCATTGTTTCTCGGTAAATACACCGTATGAAAATACGAAACTGTTTAAAACGAATTATATAAAATTGTACGCGATTACATTTATTACGCGAATTTATGTTCATATCAATTAATTATACTAAGATATTGTGCAATAACTTCAATTATAACTGCGGCAATAAATGTAAAGATTTATTGGTACTAACTGTATAAAGAGGCACAGTTTAATAAAATTACGAGTATAAAGAAGAAAGTCTTCGTAAATCCTTACTAATATTATAAATGCGAAAGTAACTCTGTCTGTCTGTCTGTTACGCTTTCACGCTAAAACTACTGAACCGATTTAAATGAAATTTGGTACAAAGAAAGTCTGGAGCCTGAGAAAGAACATAGGCTACTTTTTAACCGACTGCAAAAAGGAGGAGTTCCACGCGGACGAAGTCGCGGGCAGAAGCTAGTGTACTATAAAGTTTTATAAGGGTCCGTGTACACTAGGACTTTCTACCACCCTGTTATTCCAGGACCTGTGCTACTTTTTGGGGTATCCTGGGTGGCCTGGATATACAAGACTCCTGGGTTTTTCATGTAGTTATGTTGATTTATATATGTAAATTATCTCTGACCCTTCTTAAAAATGACGGGTTGTTATATAAGTGTGGTTTTGACTGGTTCTCTAAATGTATGGAGTGCCTACCCTGACGCTACCGCTCACTGCACGCGCCTGGGGGCAACATACCGCAAATACAAATATACCTCAAAGATCTTTATTCTCGCTGGTTATCCGAACTGAATAATGCAGCGTTTATCATGATATCAGACGCCAGGTCTAAGGTCTACCGATAACCCGACTATCAAGAACATAGGTACATCTCGACATAATTCGGCAATACGTTATTATTACCTAGTTCAGTAGTTCTTAACCTCTAGGTCCGTTACCCTTATGACCTAACTAGTGTCTCTCTCAACGACTAGTAACTCCTATCAACGACGAACTTGTTCGCTAGTCGGCGCTACGCTATGCTCAGACTTGGCACTTTGAAATTCGGCGTTCGAGACTACCAGCTGATGGTTACCCCCGCGGGGGTAATGACCCCCAGGAAACTAGTCTTATTGCAGTTTATTCCTTAAATATTCTAGGTAGGTGATTTAAGGTGGTTGAAACGCCCTAAAAATCACCCTTAATTAAGTAGCAGTGTGGGGACTGATCACCCGACCGTTACAGCGCGGTTGTCCCCAACTAGAAATAATAATAATAATAAAAGTAGCAGTGTATAATAAAATCCTTACTTCCTTACTAATATTATAAAGCTGAAGAGTTTGTTTGTTTGTTTGAACGCGCTAATCTCAGGAACTACTGGTTCGAATTCAAAAAAATTTTTTTGTTGGATAGACCATTTACCGAGGAAGGCTTTGGGCTATATAACATCACGGTGCGACCAACAGGAACGAAGAAACAGTGGAAAATGTGTAAAAAACGGGAAAAATATGAAGCCTTATGAAGAAGTGACAGTTATAAGACTTTGACAGATCTTTGACGAAACAATCGGACGGGCAGGACGACGTCTGCCGGGGCCGCTAGTTGTATGATAAAATGGTTATATATATCTGTGTTTACTTTTTTAATTGAACAAACCTTTAGCGGTATTCAATATTCCGCGCATTAATTTAATTCGCTCGGCAATTTCGGTGAATTCTAACCGATAATACGGCGTCATGTTTTCGGTATAAATATGCGAAAACAGATTATACTTCAGTTATTTCTGCCTAAATTCCATGAAATGTAAAACAAATATATTTCGGAACGATAATTAAGTTTCACGTTTAATTGATGAAATCAATACGTCAGCAATATTCGGAATATCATAATTAGAGGATAGCAAAATTCATTATAAATTCATTTCGATAATATGTGAGCATAAATTTTTAAACCTTGGTACAGTCAACATCGATCGTCTGGATGGATGCAAGCAGCTGGATGCAAGCAGCCCAAAATAGAGCAAAGTGGCGTGAAATTGGAGAGGCCTATGGCCAGCAGTGGACTGCGACGGGCTGATGATGATGATGATGACAGTCAACATCAAATATACCTATCCGAGCACACCTCAACATCATTGAAAAGCAACGTGTACATATTGATACGAGTATTTAATCACCTTAGCGTATCACACCTGGGTGGATCTTCGAGCGTTTGAGACGCCGTCATTGTCCTCTACATCTATATTTAACAACAGAGGCAGTAAGTAACAAACATTTGAGTGATATTATCCCCCGGTACTGTTACAAATACTATTTCAATCCATACTTAATAATATTATTTGCAAACATTATAGATATAGATGTAGAGGACAATGACGGCGTCTCAAACGCTCGAAGATCCACCCACCTGGTCTTTCACTAATTTTTGATGACATCTCGTTTACAATGATTATTGTACCAAAGCTAGTGTACCAAAATGGAGACCCCTGTGGGACTTGAATAGAAAATATATGTGTACGTGGGACACATATACCTTAGTATAATAGTGTGTCGGTAAGAGCTGCATAGTACCTACTACAAACAGGTGCCAATGAAGCGACAAGATTTCGTCGATTTGATCAGTGACGCCCATAGTGTACCTGATTGGAAACGACACCTAACGTTAAAGTGTAGAGTATAACCGGCCAGGTGCCAGTGACGTTTTACTACTCTTGTTTACAGGCGCGTGCACTGTGGGCACCGTAAGTGGGTGATTCCACGGGCGTTTCAACCGCCGTCAGTCCGTTGTCCTGAATATTGAAGAAATGAGCTACAACAAGAATTACGTTTTGATGCGACGACATACTGCGCTCGCACTTGTGGTCAAAATTAATAGAGTTTAAATCTTATTGTAGCTTAATTCTCAATATTTATGGCAAGAGACTGACGGCGGTTGAAACGCCCGTGGAATCACCCAAGTATGGCGTCAGGGTAGGCACTTTGTACAATACTGACATTGTGCCTGTATGGAATGCACGCCCTTGCTTGTCTACAATTACCATTAATAGTATTAAACCATATCGATCGAACGATTGTTATATTCGACTATGATTGCAAAAAATCATCATAAAGTGGATTTAATACAAAAAGCAGTCTTACTTGTAACATTTGTCGTTCTATTGGCGTCATCGGTCTGGCTTGCAGACGAGGCGGCGGGGGAGGGGGACGGGGCGGCAGGCGTCGGCGCATCCCGTCGGTGGCGGGCGTGGTCCAAACTGACGAAATCCGGGCCGCCGGCGACGACCACAGAGTATTCTGTATCTGTCAGCCATGCTGAAAAAAAAACAATTGCTTAATGACAACGTGTATAGCGCTTTAGAAAAATATTTCTGACTAGCTTCTGCCCGCGACTTCGTCCGCGTGGAACTCCTCCTTTTTTGCAGTCGGTTAAAAAGTAGCCTATGTCCTTTCTCAGGCTCCAGACTTTCTTTGTACCAAATTTCATTTAAATCGGTCCAGTAGTTTTAGCGTGAAAGCGTAACAGACAGACAGACAGAGTTACTTTCGCATTTATAATATTAGTAAGGATGGCACTGAAGCGACATTTCGCTTTTAAACAGAACAAGTACTAAAAAATAATGGAAAATTTGGTCAATGAGAGGCAAGCTACTGGCCTGTGATTGGTGGTACATGACAGCTGGACCTCATTCTACACTAGCGCATCTAGCGGATTTCTGACACGCGGTGGCCCTCATTGTGCAGTGACGCCTATGGTGTAATTGAAATAACGCATCGAGTAAGGTTTAGATGGGTTCAAATCCCGCTGAGGTTTAAATTTTTTCTACATTTGACTGGTACAAATTTATAGGTAAATCAATTATTATTTTAGAAAGTATATGCAAATTTAGAGACATCTTTTACTTCCCGTCGTCAGTCTAAAAGGGGTGACCTTCTAAACGAGATCTTAAAAACTAGTTTTGTATCGCTCAAAAGAAGCTTAGGTACACGACTTATAAAAAAGGTCATTAATTTAAAGACAATAATTCTACCGTCCAAATAGTAAAGTTTTTACGATGCAATATTTTTAAATAGCTTAGTCTATTCCAATATGTATTTCTTTTTAAACAAAATTCGAAACTGTTTATTAACGACTAGCCCGGCTTCCCGGCTTCGCACGGATCATCTTTTTTTCTATAGCCTATGTCACTCGGGAATAGTGTAGCTTCCCAACAGTGAAAGAATTTTTGAAATATGTCCAACCGTTCTGGAGCCTATTCAATCCAAACAAACAAACCTTTCCTCTTTATAATCTATACTAATATTATAAAGCTGAAGAGTTTGTTTGTTTGTTTGAACGCGCTAATCTCAAGAACTACTGGTACGAATTCAAAAATTCTTTTTTTGTTGGATAGACCATTTATCGAGGAAGGCTTTAGGCTATATAACATCACGCTGCGACCAATAGGAGCGAAGAAACAGTGGAAAATGTGTAAAAAACGGGGAAAATATGAAGCCTTATTAAGAAGTGACAGAAGACTTTGACAGATCTTTGACGAAACAATCGGACGGGCAGGACGACGTCTGCCGGAGCCGCTAGTATTAGTATACATACAAAATTTAACGGTTTTAGTGACGGGCACACAACGACCTCTGATTCTTCTATGACAATGTAAGAGTTAGAATACAAATTAATTATTTAATTGAAAGCCCCCGCTGCAATGAATGCGTTGACCCCAGAACGAATAATTGTACAAATTAGACCGTCGAATACATTTCGTTGTATGATATTTTAAACACGCAACATATAGTATACTAGCGGCCCGCCCGGCTTCGCTTCGATCCCTTTATTATAGCCTACTAGCTTCTGCCCGCGACTTCGTCCGCGTGGAACTCCTCCTTTTTTGCAGTCGGTTAAAAAGTAGCCTATGTCCTTTCTCAGGCTCCAGACTTTCTTTGTACCAAATTTCATTTAAATCGGTCCAGTAGTTTTAGCATGAAAGCGTAACAGACAGACAGACAGAGTTACTTTCGCATTTATAATATTAGTAGGGATGTCACTCGGGAATAGTGTAGCTTTCCAACAGTGAAAGAATTTTTCAAATCGGCCAGCCGTTTTGGAGCCTATACAATCCAAACAAATAAACCTTTCCTCTATAATATTAGTATAGAGTATAGATGTATTAGTAAGGTAACTATCGAAGACACGTGACTCGACTATAAATACCAGGGCATGTCCCGAACTAATAAATCATTGTTTATATTTCGGGCCGTTGCCTCCGTCTCGTCCCAGTCCCCGCACAATTGAATTACCATGACGCCATCAGGCCACTGTATGGTTATATACTATACTTGCTGTGGTACTATATCCAGTGACTAGCGGTATACGAGACAGATCAACATACTAATTTGACAAATTAACCTTGCCTACGTAATCCTAAAATATGAGAAGTATACGGGCACGTGCAAAAAATACTAGTACAGAGTAAGTATATTATTTCAAGTTTTGTTTCTGTATAAATATTAATTATCATTAACGTACGTCATCGACTGCGTACACGTGAGAGTAAATTTCAAAACATTGTCAAATTAACATAATGAAAAATAATTTGATTTTCCAGATTTACGTCACTTCTTATGACATTGGTTATAGGGCTCGTGCAGAACGAAGATGCCGCCAACTGGTATCGCCTGGTGACGGAAGAAGTGACAGTTAGGAGACTTTGACAGATCTTTGACGAAATAATCGGACGGGCAGGACGACGTCTGCCGGGGCCGCTAGTTCTTCATAAGGCTTCATATTTTCCCCGTTTTTTAAACATTTTCCACTGTTTCTTCGCTCCTATTGGTCGCAGCGTGATGTTATATAGCCTAAAGCCTTCCTCGATAAATGGTCCATCCAACAAAAAAAGAATTTTTGAATTCGAACCAGTAGTTCCTGAGATTAGCGCGTTCAAACAAACAAACAAACAAACTCTTCAGCTATATAATATTAGTATAGAAGTATAGATAAACCGCATTAATTATATTAGGTACCTACTGAAAATAATTATGGTAGCGATAATTATTGATAGATTGGAAACCTAATTTAATAACTTTTAAAATAATATACTTGATTGTAGGGATAATTTGATAAATACAGTAAAACACGCAAGTTAAATTTCGTTAGACTATTGTCAGCGCAGTCGTGCTACGATCATGGAAACTGTAAAGAATCCGAAACGTCAGCAAATAAAATAAAATGCGCGAGTTAAATCCGTTCATAGTTGTTTCATTTAAATCTATACTATTATTATAAAGCTGAATAGTTTGTTTGTTTGTTTGAACGCGCTAATCTCAGGAACTACTGGTTCGAATTCAAAAAATATTTTTTTGTTGGATAGACCATTTATCGAGGAAGGCTTTAGGCTATATAACATCACGCTGCGACCAATAGGAGCGAAGAAACAGTGGAAAATGTGTAAAAAACGGGAAAAATATGAAGTCTTATAAAGAAGTGACAGCTAGAAGACTTTGACAGATCTTTGACGAAACAATCGGACGGGCAGGACGACGTGTGTAATAACCGCCAAGGCATCAGAATTTTTTATTTATAACAATTTAACTCATCTACACCTTCTACAGTCATTTTTAATCCAAGCTCAATTAGCGATGATAGTAAAAAAACTATAATTACAAACTAGAGATAGGGCGTTTAAGGAAAAAAGCTATTTTTCTTATGGTTTTCCTCTTGAGACGGGTTTGCCCAACTAGGCATCAAGCGAGTCATTGCGATGCTCTCGTGATTACAACACACACTTTGCCGAGTATCTTGCGGCGTTTCTCAGCATTGATGGTCTTTCCGAAGCAAAGAAAAAAAAAATGTGACAGTTATGTAGGTAAAAAGGTGAAGAAATAACCATTCAAAACAATACTAATTGTAATTGTAAAATAGTCGATTTATAAGTACAATGAAATAATATTTGTATTTTAAAACATTATCTGAATTTTGCATAATTGCATAAGGTAGTTGTAAAATATAGTATATATATATAGCAAATAAAATAAAATACGCGGGTTAAATCCGTTACAGTTGGTTTATTCTAATATTCTATATTATTAAACTAGCATTTGTATAACAGTCCCGCTGCTGGGTACAGGGGCCCCACCTGATATGCAGACAAAATTAATAAAAATCGGTTCAGGAGTTTGGCAACTAACACCACGACAGAATTGTAGATATATATTAGAAGTTAGTACCTTTAGTGTGCGAGCCTAACTCGCACTTGACCGATTTTTTTATTATTTCGTCAGCTAATGCAAGTATTGATGACGTGTAAGCGTCATTTCTGTTTACCATCAACTCTCACACCGAGGCGACTGCCAAAATATTTTTAAAGTAGGTAACACAAATTTAAAGATAAAAATATTGTAAATATATATTTTTAGCGCACATAAACACGCAATCGTTTGCATTGAGATATAAATTAACATTAATTAATTCACGTATTAAACACGAACGTGTATTTTAGCCTAGATTTATCTTACAAAGAATTATATTCAATAAATATGAATAATAACTTCAGATAATTTTATGATTATTATAGATAGAACAGATTTATTGTCTGTTTATAGCTGTTAAAAGTTTTTATTGGGACCTTCGCATAAAAGCAATTTATAAAATGATTGTAATGAATCGGTATGAGGCTATAATGGAATTAACTCGCGTACATATTTAATTTTCTGACGTTACGGTAACTTTACAGTTCCCATTTTCGTGTAGCCGACTGAGTTGACTATAGTCTAACAATAAAGTGATATTATATTTTGTTTCATTCCAATGTGTAATAACCGCCAAAGCATCAGAAAATAAATGTCTTCTCGAAACTAAATTCTAGTGTAATTAGTGAATTTACATGCGTTTAGTTCACGAATTTACCACTAAAGCATTTTAGTAACATATTACGGCAATTAGCAAGAGATATACGAGACATTTGCAATAATATAAGTGTGAAGCCATTGCATTATTTTCCTAACAGGGGCGTGCAGTGCTCGCATTGACATAAGTAGGACGTTCCCGGGCCTGTTGATGTAGGACTTTAGTCCTTCGAGAATTCTGAATTTGTGAAGGATTTTTTGTTGGAATAAAACATATTTAAACGGATTTAACTCGCGTATTTTATTTTATTTTCTGACGTTTCGGAGCCATTATAGTTTTCTTAATAGTAGCACGACTGAGCTGACAATAGTCTTATGTTACGTCAGCCAATAAAATAAAATACGCGAGTTAAATCCGTTTAAAGTTGTTTTATTCCTATTCCTATGTATATTAACTGCGAAGGCATCAGAAATTATTAAGGTATTTATGGTTTAATACAATTATTTTTAAAAAGATTTACATAAATCACTTACTGAGAAAACAATCATTTGGCTTAAATCTAGAAAGAAGAGGGTAGTTTGCAAAAATAATCAACGACTAAAGTACAAAAGCGCTTGGTTCCAAAACACAATGTATTAATATGCGACTGTACGTAGAGGCCAGTTAGGCAGTTTTTAGGGCTTAAACCTAGATCCGAAAGTAGGCATAGATTAGATTAGTAAATTTAAATGCACTGCTTTCAAAAAGGCTGACAGGTGAGTATTTCAAATCGAATTTTTGGGTCATAAAGAATTTTGGAATTAAAGAATCGACGGATTTAACACACGTATATTATTGGAATGAAACAACTGTTATCGGATTTAACTCGCGTATTTTTATTTTATTTTATTAGCTGACGTTTCGGATTCTTTAGTTTCCATAATCGTAGCACGACTGAGCTGTATATTATTTTATTTATTCGAAGCAGACTGAATTAGTAAATTCCGTTACAGTTATTTAACTTCAAAACTATTATATGTATATATTTTACTAGCTCCCTTCGTGCCACCATACAGGGGTTTATCGTATAAGGGTGAAAATTTGGTATTGTATATATATTTCAATGCTTTATCATGAAAATAAAAACAAAACATTTAACATTTAGGGGTATGAAAAATCGATATCGGCCGATTCTCAGATCTACCCGATATACACGCATAATTTCATTAAATTCTTTAGAGGCGTTTCGGACGAATTTGGCAACAAACGCCGCGACAGAGCATCTCATATATTAGATTTCTTTCTATGCAAGCACAGTGCACTTGCAATAGTAATGCACAGGTACTAAATCAGTGCAACGGCAATCAATTCGCCGTGCGCAGGCGCAAATATCAATCAGAATTGAGGATGTGGGTCGTTACAGGGAATAAGATGCACCGACTGCGTAGGTTGTCGCGAAAAACGCACTTGGTGACATCCTCCGTCCTCTTCGCTCGTACCTCAGCCAGCGGGAGTGAATGAGACGCAACGGAAGAAGTCGTTTGTCATAGATTTCTTTATGCATTCTATTGATTAAGGACCATTGACTTCGCTAACTGTGGGATCTAAAAACAAAGCTGATATCTGTATCTGTAGTTTATATATATTTTATGATAGGACTATCATTAGCTACGATTATGAAAACTGTAAATTTTCCGAAACGTCAGCCAATAAAATAAAATATGCGAGTAAAATCCGTTTATAGTTGTTTCATTCCAATGTGTAATAGCCGATAGTGAAGGCATCAGAAATGATTAAATACTAACTTACTTTAAGCTTCGGGTTTTCTGGTTTTTTGTCGGTAAATCTCGTTTTCAATATTAAATGTAGCCGTGATTTATCAATCAACTGCGTCGAGGAAAATCCGAATATTCTTATGAAAGCTATGATGGGAGGGTGTCAAATCAAAGAGATCATTGGACAGCCTAAACCGCTGCTACGACATTATAATTTCGCATACCAGTCTTATCACTACATAGTTAGTGGAGTCATTGAAGCATTATGGGTCCGATTTTTTTTACTGTGAACCGAATTGCATACAATTTTGGAATTAGGTTCATCTTACCCTTAAGTTCAAAAGTGAAAATGATTTGAACTCCGCTACCACCCGGGGGGTGATTGCCACCTTCTTCGGGGGTGAATTATTTTTTTTTCAAAATAACCTCGGATATCGATAGAAGGGGCCTAATTTTAAGGAAAAAATAATCTATAAAGTTTTTCAAAAATCCAATACTTTTCAAGTTATTTGCAATTGAAAATTCGCAATTTTTTTCACCTTTTTCATCGGTTTTTGCAAAAAATCTCCAAAAATATACGTTTTATCGAAAATTTTATAAAGAACAAAATTGTAGCAGGCATATCAATGAACAATTTGGTTTTTTATACAGTATTCTAAGTGCAATATTAAGCTATAAATTAAAGATCAAAGCCGTTTTTATGTTGCCTGAAATTTAATCGATGTGGTCAATGCCATCTAGCGGCGAGCAGATGCATTTTATGCATTCTAATACAAAAGGGTTTTGTAGTGCTTGAAATAAGCTTTAAAATGAGCACTATTAAAAGTCTTTTGCACGTAAAATAAGAGAGCTGTATTTCAAATAAGGGAACAACTAATGTTTTTTCTTTAAAATCAATGGGTTTCATAAGTGCCATTTCCACCATAATTAAAATTAATCGTATTCCGCCTAGAATTAACTTCATTATGAAGAGTTTGATAGATAGTATCAGTTTGGCTGCTTCAGGACACATATATTTTCAAAAACTCACGATTAACTAAAAAAACAAAATTTCAAATTTTTAAAAATCCCACGTTTATTTCATAATATTTCAAGAATGACGACAGATAAGAATAAAAGTGTATGAATAAAAAATGTAGGTATTTTTCTGACAAACAATTTGGTTTTTTTGTTTTTTCTGACAAACAAAAATTGACGGAAATGTGATTGTTTAAAGAGCGCGTGGCAGCGCAATCACTGCCTCTCTTAAGCCCTTTAACCCTTCCCCGTTTTAGAAAAAGGTTTTTTACTATATATTGCAATACAGGATGTTGTAGCTCTCTTAATTACCTTTACAATGATTTTTTATAAATTGTGATAGCGTGAAAATTGAAGGAGCTATGGTCCAAAAACTTATCATATTTTTTTCTACTTAGTAACTGAAAATTTCGGAGTGTGAATAATTGGAGCAATGTGAAGGTACGCAGTATAATATAGACCCACAACTATTGTAATGTGTATATGTTAACGGAAATGTATATAATCCGTCATTGTATACAATTCCTAGGAAATGTATGTAATTCCTAAAATCGCAATCGGAAATGTAAAACATTTAAGACATAGGTTAGGTTAGGTTTCCGCGAGCCAGTATGAGTCTGGCAAACCTTTTGCATTCCCACGGGAATAATTTATCAATGAGGATTTCCCAAATAAAAAAAAAAAAAAAAAAGTTAGGTTAGGTTTTTTTTTTTAGGTTAGGTTAGGTTAGTTTAAAGGGTAGAAAAGCTTAAGAACATGATAATCGTTTGCGAGAGTGTGGAATAATATTTAAATCCTTTTCATTTTATCAAAAAAAAATATCAAGGGGTAGTATTCAAGGGTTGACAGTGGGTTAAAATTTTGTTAATTATTATAGAGAATATAAATTATTACTTTCTCTATACTTACATGTTTTTTATGTCATACCAAAGTATTTTTTTCAGATTTTTTCAATTTGGGGGTTGTAAGATTTTCAAGGGGTTGAAAATAATTTTAATATGAGGTAATTATGTTAGAAAATACTTTACCATTTCACCACTTACTATTAGACATGTTTTCTAGCGATAAAATGGCTCAATTACAATTTTTCCATTAAGGGGTTGTTTACACCCCTTAAAAATAATAGGCGGAGTTCAGATCATTTTCACTTTTGAAGTGAAGGTTAAGATGTGCCTAATTCCAAAAATTTCATGCAAATCGGTTCACAGTAAAAAAATTCGGAGGTAAGGCCGTATTTTTCGCTTCAATGACTGCACTAAGTATAAAACAAACTCGCTTTCTGTCCCTCTATGTGTACTTAGATTTTTAAAACTAGGCAACGGATTTCGATGCGGTTTTTTGGGTGACATAATATATATGACTATCATTACAATTTTTTATTGTAATGATAGTCATAATTCTTCCAAAAGCCGCACTAAAAAGCGGCGCTAAAACTTTGGGCTTCCTACGTATTGTGACATTACGCTGAGTCCTCTGTATTCTTGTTTTTCTATACTAAGTTTTAGGTAGGGGCGGATATAGTCCTCAAAAAAGGTTGTCCACACAGCGACCTGCTAATCGGCCAAGTGTGAGTCGGAGTACGAAGTCGCTCATGAACAAACATGACTCATGTGTCATGAACGACTTGAATTTTATTATTTACATATTTCCTTTTTCCCACGAGTAAGGAATTGGCATTAGGAATGAATATAACCACGGGTAGGTTATAGAGGCCAGACCGTCTTTCAACCAATTAAGTAAATAGTCAAACAGTTTTATTTAAATTCCAAATCAAACTGAATGAATATTTTTTTAGATCGAGTCACTAGTCGTATTAGGGCTTTGAGTATGCCCATCCTGCCCATATCGGTGGGCCCGCCCTTGGTTTTAGGTACCCAACCTAAAGGATTGTAAGCTTGCAGTAAAGGCAGGCAAAGTTCGGAAAGAAAAAAATGGTTTTAGGGTTAAGTTACGTCTTTATTTTCTTTTGTTTATTTTGATTCTTTTGTAGTGTAATCTATACTAATATTATAAAGCTGAAGAGTTTGTTTGTTTGTTTGAACGCGCTAATCTCAGGAACTACTGGTTCGAATTCAAAAATTCTTTTTTTGTCGGATAGACCATTTATTGAGGAAGGCTTTAGGCTATATAACATCACGCTGCGACCAATAGGAGCGAAGAAACAGTGGAAAATGTGTGAAAAACGGGGAAAATATGAAGCCTTATGAAGAAGTGACAGATCTTTGACGAAACAATCGGACGGGCAGGAAGACGTCTGCCGGGGCCGCTAGTCTGTACTAATATTATAAAGCTGAAGAGTTTGTTTGTTTGTTGGAACGCGCTAATCTCAGGAACTACTGGTTCGAATTCAAAAATTCTTTTTTTGTTGGATAGACCATTTATCGAGGAAGGCTTTAAGCTGCGACCAATAGGAGCGAAGAAACAGTGGAAAATGTGTAAAAAAACCGGGAAAATATGAAGCCTGTGTGAAGAATAAGTATTCGACGCGGACGAAGTCGCGGGCACAGCTAGTTTCATATATGCACCAAATAAATGAATAATTAATTAATATGCATACCTTCCATGCACGCGCTTGTTACCCAACAATTTTAAAATTTACAGCAATTATTTTATGAATCATTATCACTATTAACACTAACAATAACATGAGCAGAAAGATAACACCAAAAAGGTCAAAAAAGAGATACCTAACTTTTTATATTTTTATTACCTAATATATACTAGCTGGTAACAGGTTATAAATAGGAATGACGACTGGGTTGAGAAAACAATTCTACTTAGTCCGTCAGAGATAAAAAAAACTAGCTGTCCGCCCCGGCTTCGCACGGATCATCTTTTTATTATAGCCTATGTCACTCGGGAATAGTGTTGCTTCCCAACAGTGAAAGAATTTTTGAAATCGGTCCAGCCGTTCTGGAGCCTATTCAATCCAAACAAACCTTTCCTCTTTATAATATTAGATTACGGATTTTTTCTTTTATAAAAAAAAACATAGACAAAGACAGCTTTTTAAGTGGGGGCTCGTGAATTATTACCATAACGTGACAACTCTCGAACTTTTAAATCGCTTATCTTTGTTATTTATTGTTCAAATTAAAAAAGAAACAATATTTGTCTAATAACTTTTGGTAATCGACTAAGTGGAAAAAAAAAACATCAATTAAAAAACGTTGCATATAGTTTTGACTAAATCAGATAAGGCTTAAGAGTCTCCTTTCAGGAGTCTCGCCACCCGTCCGGTTTTGCAGTGAAGGCCCATTAGCTGGCCAACTGCGCTTCAGTATTCAGTTCGAAAAAAAAAAAAAAAAAACTAAATCAGATGGTTTTAAATATGGTTGTCATCTCTATATGACGGCCAAGGGTATGCATTCCATATAGGCACAATGGTATAAGTATATGGAGTGCCTACCCTGACGTAGTACATGCACGACCCTCACTTCACGCGCCTGACGGCTGGACCAATTTATATGAAACCTTTGTGCATTTCGGTTAGATCTGAGAATCCAACTAGTTTTTAATTTTTTAGCATTAAAAAATACATACAATCCTAAGTTTTTACACTTTTATCATCCTCTATCTTTAAAAAAAAATGTAGTACCAATTTCGCTGGCTCAGCGTGAGTAATATTTTTATGTAACTAATTTCAATATGTGAAAAAAAAAAACAAGCCTTATATGCTAAATTTTATTATCTTCTGTTAGTCATGTTATATCAGTTTCATGTTATAATAATAGTAGAATACCATTCAATGATCAACCAATAAGGTCTGATGATGTGCTAGTGTAGAATGAGGTCCAGCAGTTACGACCAATGAGAGGCCAGATACTCTGCCCTAGCAGGGAAGTTACGTAGACGATAAATGCAGTAAGTGCATATGAAACTCATATGTCGCACACCTAGATCTAAAGAGAGCTAACTCAAAAAAGGTACTTTTTCAGGAGAGGCGAGAAATTGATTAATGTCCATATGCACGCATGAGTTGTCTGTATAAATTTATACTTTTTATTATAAAGCTAGCAGAGTTATATTAGCTGCAATCTGTTTTAGTGTAGGTGGGTATTGCTGGAATCTGATGGTGTGCAACTCAAATCTTCCGGTTTTTGAGTTAGATCCCTTTAGATCTAGGTGTGCAATGTACTTGTTGCATATATATGCAATTGGCACGGTAGTACTGGCACTTGATTAGTGCCTCATGACATTTGGATATCATTCTACACAACATGCATCTAACAAATTAAACATCCAACCCCATTGACAATTACTTCGTAGATTATTTTATCAACACAATATCTCTAATGTATCTTATAAGCGTGAGAGTATTCTTGAATGCAAGTTGGTATACATTTGCCGGAATAACGTGACATATTGAAATGGTTTACCGAGTGAATTTAAGTTTAAATTTGCCTTAAAGTCTTAAACTGACTAACGTTCACATTGTTCCAGCAAATGTGCAATATTATTTGGACTGAAAATGCATTCCACGTCTCATGCCAACTAAAGATTAATTCGCAGCTTGCTCGCTATAGCTTATTATTACATGCAATATTCAAATAAGATTTACTTATATTACAAGTACAGGTATCTTTGAATATGATGGAAAATATTAAGTTAACAGTGTTAAAATTAGCATTAAATAGAAGTGGAGAATGTACATATTAGTGTATTTGGTAATTGTATAAATGGCTATATAACTGTTATTATATGATGAAAAAAGTTACATATCTTAAATTATCTGCTTCTTTGTATAGAGAAAAAAATAACTAAACAACATATATGTGCAGAAAGTATGTACTCATCTTGTATATTGAAAAATGACTCAACAATTGCAAGTTAAATGAACATGGTCATGCACATGAAAAACACAATAATTTTATTTAAGTTAGTAAAAACATAGCTAATGTACAAAGTTCTAAGCAAGTAGACAAAAAATACTTTATGCAACTGAGTTATGAGGCATCCCCAATCACCTACAACGACCATTTAAGTATTCCGCAATGACAAGCCCGTGACTCAACGGCTTTGCCATATTATTATTTCAATAAGTTTAGTCATAACATAAACATAACACGCATAAAACGCTAGCGCAAATTAATATTATAATATACGTAAACTAAATTCAACAAGTACATAAAACGCACTATTGTAGGTACTTCGACTGGCCGATGCTGCTACGTAAAGTGTCAAATTAGAACGACCTACTATTTTTCTAGTCATCACATGAATAGGTCCAACCTGTATTTATCAATGGCTAACGTCAAATTTGAATCGCCACTAATAAACAGGCGATTATTTACGTCACAATAGCTTACTACTCGCGAAACCTTCAACCCGGAACGTATAGAATAAAAAATAGAAGCAAAATTAAACGCAGGCTTTTTTCTTTGTTTACTCAAGTTACTGCCGTCAACTTACCGTTTGCGCTGTATCCAGAGCAGAGAGTCAGGAGAAGTAAAGCGGCAACTGTTCTTACACTCACTTTGTCGTATAAAAGTTCCATTTTCGCGAGAAATAAACGATTTGTTAACGGCAAAAAAGTTAAATCGTCTCACGCACTGACGTTATCCACGCTGGCGATACAAGGCGAGCGAACAGCGGAACGTAAAAATGGAAAGTGAAGTTAGTAAAGTGAAGGCGGGTGACGGGCGGTGTGGCCAGCTCGCGAGTTGCCAGTGCCAGTTCAAGTAGACGCTATTTTACATATCAAAATTAAAAAAATGTGTTTTTAAAATATGATTTAAACTATAATACATAAAAAGTAAATTTCATAGGGTTATTTATATCGAGATAGCAAAACATCGAAGCAAACATCGTGATGCCATCATGTGACGCTTGTAATGTTGCCCTTTCACCATAAAAACAAAACAGCGTTCCTTATATCATACCTAATAAGATTATTATAATAGGCTTTCAGTTAAGATTTTGCGATGATTAAATACTTAAATAAAAATAGAGTTTTGACAAAAAATTGATGCTTCTTAACAATAATTACATTCTTATGATTTAATACCCTTCTAGCTACTTAGGTAAGTAAATAATTAGTAGGTACTGATCCGACAGATGACGTCATGGTTAAGTGATTGGTAACTAAATAGGTAGATGTACTATTCACTTGTAGGTTTTATAATGTACCTAGTCTACACCTAACTACATCCTTCTTCATTCCTTGCCTATCTTATTTAAAATTCTCTCATTGCTTATACTAAATAGGTAGGTAATAAATAAAAGTTCTCGATTCCGAGGCTAACAGTAGGTAGTTAGGTACGTAAAACTTTTCCATACTTATAAGTATTCAAAACTTGAAATTAAGCTCTATTTTTGAAAGTAGCTTAAAGCTCGAACGTAAAGTTTCCAAGTCGATCGTTGAAATGTTTAGTAGCAGCGTGCCGTATTCAACGATTTGTCAGCTTATGTTACACCCAGCGGGTTCTATTCAACCTTTTGCCGTTTTCGCTAATAAATGTTCCTAATAGAACTATTATACATTGGAATGAGAGATAGATTTTAAATACCTACTTATTCTTGTAAACTTATTGACGTAAACTTTTACATTGTGTAGGTATTGGAAAAATGAAAATGAAAAATTTAATATTGGAATGAAACAACTATTAACGGATTTAACCCGCGTATTGTATTTAATTTTATTTCTGACGTATCGAATTCTATAAAGATTCCATAATAGCATGACTAAGCTGACAATAGTCTTACGCTAAAGTGAAGTAAGTATTACCTATAGTAAAATGGAAAATTAACTATGGATCAGATTTATAAAAATCAGTAAAACATATTTCTTATAATATATTATGTACAATATAAAAATGCTGTTCCATTGATTTTCAAACCAGCTTTGAACTTTTTAAAATGCCACTGCATTTTATTAAACAGTCAAACATTTGACCCAGTCTTAGTTATCGTCAACTCAGTCTGCTATGATGGGAACTGTAAAGTTTTCGAAGCGTCATAACAAATACGAGCATATTGAGAACTATCGTGAATATATTCGTAATCTGGGCACTTGAAATTTTTTTTTTCTGTTGAGTTGTGTTATAGTTGGTTGGCTTATTTCAATACTTAGGTACGTACACAATATTTGGGTTGACCTACAAACGATTTTTATTTTTAAAAGTCGCGTTTTAAGTAAAGCGCTTATTATTTATAATCTATGTCACCTCTTTTATAATACATAGCTCCTTCACTTTATGATTCGAAAGGCGAAGACTCAGTGATACTGATATAGGTATCTATCTACTTCGCAATGTTTCGCTAGGTACCTAACTAGGAGTATATTTATTACAATGAAACAACTATTAACGGATTTAACTCGCGTATTTTTTTTTATTTTATTTGCTGCCGTTTCGTATTGTTGACAGTTTCCATAATCGTAGCACGACTGAGCTGACAATAGTCTAACGCTAAAGTGATTTATACAGTTATGCAAACTACCTTACGAGTATATAATAGAATAGCACAAGTACCTACAGGACCTACTTATATTTCAATTACATTTTTTTAAATACTACCCTGTTCTAAAATATGAAATGTTAATGTTACATTCTACAATTAATTAATTACCTGTGTAATTACCGCGAAGGCATCAGAAATTATTAGAAGTATATTAAATTTAACACACTAGCTATACGTTTTAAATTTATAGCTTTAAATGGCAACACTGCACCAAGCTGTATCAATACTTTTAGTTGGTAATGTTGCCGTCTTGTAAAATTGTTTTATTTAATACGGCTTAAGTTTCACTTACAGCCTATTACGATGTTGGATAATCAACAAATATTTACGCAATAGCAATCGAGACGTGTATTAGCAGTAAACTTAGAAAGCTTGTGCGAACAAGAGCAACTTTGTAAGCTAGTATTTTCTAGACATTTTCACGCATCAGCCTAATATGCGTTACCATAAATTTAAGGTGCTGTTGCACATGCAAATTTACTACTTGTCTATTTAGTCACGTGTTTCAAGTGTTGCCAATTGAAAAAACAAGTTTAATGATTTAAATAAAGCCTGCTCGAAACTGTTAATGTGCTTGATTTGTTTTGTAAATTTTCATTCTGCTGTGTGGATATGAACGCCACTTCAAATTTGTGCAGTGTGCAATCACTTAACTAATTGCATTATTATATTGTTACAAAGATAAATGAAAACATAGAATGGCTACGTTTTTATTTACGTTGTTAGGGGGCAATAATTTTTAATGTATGAATTATCGATGTCTGACATTACTTAGAGTCTTGAGTCATCACAGACCTTTCAAACATTTTTGGTGGCATAATGTCAAAAGTCCAGAGAAGTGAGTGACCCAGTTCAGTAATTTGTTCCAAAAAAAATTGTGTTATTTTTTTCTTAAAGTAACACTAAATAATCCCAATTAGACGTGATTCAAAACGCGAAACACAGATAATATATACGCAATAAAATTAGTAAGAAACGAAAGCATAAAAAAAATTAAGCTTATAAATAGATACTAATACGTTCCTAGCATTCGTAAGGCTAATAATGTTCACGTCGGTACCTAACTATAAAAAGAGATAAGTAGGTAGGTACCTTTTGCACTAAAAACTACGCTAAAATTACCGCAAGCACTTTGAGTACAATCTGTTTCAAACTACCCAACTTTGATGTTAGTTAAAGGCAAGATTTCACAAGTTTTAAGTGCATTCAACCGACGAATAGTAGGCAAAGTTGCCAGGCAATTTTCGCGTCAATTATTACGGGGAAGTTATTGGGAGCGTGTAAACCATAGAGTAGCGGAAGCGATCGAATTATCCAAAGTTAATTTAGGAGGTTAGAAGTGTAGACAGAAATGTTTTTTAATCTGTGGATTTAAACTGTCACTTTATGACAGAGTGACGGTAGGTATATGTCTGAGTTTGAATTTTAGTACCAATCAAGATAATATTATATTAATTATATTGTAACAGCAGTAGGTATAGTACTATCGGATGCTTTCGGGGTACGCCATTTTAGAAAAAAATTGCTTGCACTCGTTGCTTCACACACAGCCGCCAGGTACCAGGGTCGTTCAAGCGATTATTGCCTTAAAGGTGTAACATCGCCAGCACAGTTGATAGTACGCATTAAATACATAGGTATTATTAGGTATACATTTTATCATTATGATTGATTTAATCCCAAACTAAGCAAAGCTTGTATCTACTAATAAGCTTAACTTAATTTTAAGTGGTATTAGACAACGGATAAACATAAATACATATATTCAAGACACCCGAGACACAGAACATGCATTCTGCTTGACAGTTGTCAGTGTCATCACGACATCTGCCCCTAACAAGATTTGAATCGGCAAACTTGTGTTTCGTAGACTAGACCATAAGGCGGTCAAATGTAATCTCTACTTCAACTCTCACTGGATATGCGGTGTTTTGTAATCAATATTCCCACTAGCGTGCTTTCTGCTCCCAAATAATCTATATACTCGTTTATGATCATTAATTATGCGCCATATCAAGTGGTAAATTGAAGCATGGCGATGCTCGCTAACAGACTCTTAGCTGTATTATAAGTTAAACGTCACAAAAACGTCACGTTTACGTGATTTTTATAATGTCACGTATCTGATTTGCAGTATGTAATAATTTCTGATGCCTTCGCGGTTATTACACGTTGGAATGAAACTATAAACGGATTTACAGTTTCCATAATAGTCTAACGCTACTTCTGACTAGCGTTAGCTATCTTCAGTTCAGTCGTGCTACGATTATGAAAACTGTAAAGGTTCCGAAACGTCAGCTAATCATAAAATACGCGAAATCCGTTTATAGTTGTTTCATTCCAAAATTGCAGTATTTCAAGAGAAAATTAAAATAGAATTTCTGATCATATTGATGCATTTGTTAGTAAGATTTTAAAAATACAAAAATTGCTTATGAACCGATTCATAAATTAAAGAACGACCATAAACAACCGAGGTAACGATCATAAACAAATACAATTGAACTGAGAACCGGAAAGAGGTCTGTGGTAGCTGTCGGAGTCTGCCCACAGACCCGACCGGGGTGTTGCGGTGTTAGTGGTCCCGCACTGTCACTCGCATGCCTACTAGCTCTGTGCACTGTGTGACGTCACTTTGCGGTGAAGTGTAGGGTGTGACGTCAACGGAACTTTAACTGGCTATATCTTTATCATTTTATTTGGAGATGAAAATCTAACGTATTTTTTTAAATATTTAATGAAGAAATTAAAAATCACTGTAAAGCGACGATAAAGTGATTTTGCATAATGTATGATCACGTTAGCAAATACAATAAAATACGCGAGTTTAATAAAAAATAGTTGTTTCATTCCAATCTATACTAATATGAAGCTGAAGAGTTTGTTTGTTTGTTTGTTTGAACGCGCTAATCTCAAGAACTACCTACTGGTTCGAATTAAACAATTCTTTTTTTGTTGGATAGACCATTTATCGAGGAAGGCTTTAGGCTATATAACATCACGCTGCTACCAATAGGAGCCAAGAAACAGTGGAAAATGTGTAAAAAACGGGGAAAATATGTAGCCTTATGAAGAAGTGACAGAAGACTTTGACAGATTTTTGACGAAACAATCGGACGGGCAGGACGACGTCTGCCGGGGCCGCTAGTGTGTAATAACCGCGCATCAGAAATAATTAAACCACTTACAATTAAGTATTTCGTGTAAGTCTAATCAACTAACAGTCTGAATTCTCTAATTATTAACAGACTAACCATAATCTTGTTACAGGAACTCAGGTTCAAAGTTCACCTGCGAACTTAAGCTTTTAGATGCATTTAGGTATTAAAGTGGAGAGTGGTTTCTAGTGTTCAAAGTGAACTAGGTTTCTAGTATAGACCTAAGGAATACACGCTATTCGCATATTAAGGAGTTGCCAGAACTCGTAAGGTTAATGTAAATAAAGCAAATGAATTTGGTTGTTAGAAAAAGGTTGGATCAAATTTTTACAACATCAACTGTAAAATCGTGCTGGCAGGTTGTACTTTGTCTATGGAAAAAACGGTACGACACGGCGCCATTTTGAAGTACCGAATGATATTTCCAAATTTAAATTAATTACCTATTGACGAATTATGAGAAAAACCTACTTGAGTTTTCTATACTAATATTATAAAGAGGAAAGGTTTGTTTGTTTGTTTGAATTCAATAGGCTCCTAAACGACCAGACCGATTTGAAAAATTCTTTCACTGTTGGAAAGCTACACTATTCCCGAGTGACATAGGCTATAAAAAAAGGGATCCTGGCGAAGCCGGGGCGGGACGCTAGTTTTCTTATACTATTGGAATGAAACAACTGTTAACGGATTTAACTCACAACATTAGCTGACGTTTCGGATTCTTTACAGTTTCCATAATCGTAGCACGACTGAGCTGACAATAGTAAATAAATAAATATCTTTGGACAATTCACACCAATTATCTAGTCCCATTTTAAGCAAAGCTTGTGTTATGGGTACTAGACAACGGATAAATATACATAAATACATATAAGACATCCAAGACTCAGGTACAGATGCCAGTGCTCATCACATTGACATCTGCCCCTAGCGGGATTCGAACCCGTAACCTCTGGTTTCGTAATCAGGGCCTCTGACCACCAGACCAACAGGCCGTCAAAGTCTAACGCTAAAGTGATTTATACAGTTATGCAAACTCAAGGCATCAGAAATTATTTTCTTATACTATTTCGGCAATTAGACCAAAAGTTTTAAAGTCCTTATATATAGGGCTTAGGGTTACACGTTCTAAAATGGAATCACGGTTTAACGCCGAACGTGTGGAAGTGTCTCTATCTTAGATTACCGAATAATCCTCGCAAAGTGTATGCTAGTCTCCGAGGAAAATGATGAAAGGTTAAAAAAGGTCAAACGGGTCACGTATAGGAATAATACAACCAAGGGCGTGCATTCCATTTAGGCACAGTGTCACTAATGTATGGAGTGCCTACCCTGCCGCCATACTTACGCTCCCCACTGCACGCGCCTGCAAGGGCGTGCATTCCATACAGGCACAGTGTCACTAATGTATGGAGTGCCTACCCTGCCGCCATACTTACGCTCCCCTCACTGCACGCGCCTGCAAGGGCGTGCATTCCATATAGGCACAGTGTCACTAATGTATGGAGTGCCTACCCTGCCGCCATACTTACACTCCCTCCACTGCACGCGCCTGCAAGGGCGTGCATTCCATATAGGCACAGTGTCACTAATGTATGGAGTGCCTACCCTGCCGCCATACTTACGCTCCTCCACTGCACGCGCCTGTTACAACCTGTTGGTTAGGTTATAGACTACGAGAGACTGCGTTCGAATCCTATTAGTAGTAGACATATTATTGTAGGTATACCTAGTTTTTTATCTCATTACACTGATTCTAAGGTCTTAAGGAAACGGTTTAGGATAATTTTAGTAAGTTTTTAGGATTCTGTACCCAAATAGAATTAAGTAGCTTAAAAATCGAGCCATTCTTAAATAAGAAATTTATCTCTTAAAAAGGTTACAATATTTTAAAAGTTGACAACCTTAAGAAAAAATGCTGGTCGGTTATAATTAAAAAATAAGATTCGGCACGACGCCATCTTGTATTGTACCTACTTAACGATATATTCAAATTCCAGTGAATTATTTCGTACAAGTATATTTAATAGGTATTAAGTAACCAATTATTGCATATATAAATATATATCGAAATTTACTATACATTTGATATAAATTAAGATATCGCTATAATATACTATATTTCGTTGTGCTCTTTAGACTTGATCCTCTGGCATACATAGAGGTATGTATGCTAGGCCGTGCATTCCATACAGGCACAGTGTCACTAGTGTATGGAGTGCCTACCTTGGCACTGCACGCGCCTATGTATATCAATTTATATACATACCTACATGAAATTCTCGTATTAGGTAATATTTGAAGATGAAATTTTGGTATTTGTTTGAAGAATACATATAATTTTTATAATAATCTATACTTCTATACTAATATTATAAAGCTGAAGAGTTTGTTTGTTTGTTTGTTTGAACGCGCTAATCTCAGGAACTAATTCAAAAATTCTTTTTTTGTTGGATAGACCGTTTATCGAGGAAGGCTTTAGGCTATATAACATCACGCTGCGACCAATAGGAGCGAAGAAACAGTGGAAAATGAGTAAAAAACGGGGAAAATATGAAGTCTTATGAAGAAGTGACAGAAGACTTTGACAGATCTTTGACGAAACAATCGTACGGGCAGGACGACGTCTACCGGGGCCGCTAGTTAAGTATATGGCTACTGCCAGGAATTGATCCTGTGACCTCACGGTCGCCAGTTAGTTTAAAAAAACACAAATAGTACTGCTTTAGTTCACTGCAATACCATAATCACTGTCAGGACATTTGGTGGCACGACGCGACTACAGAAACACGTGGAGTCGTTTAAAAGTTAATTTTGAAGTATATAAAAATAGGTTATTTAATATATCTATATATATGGTTATCAATGTATATAAATCAAGTACCTATTTGCTATCGCCATTGCAATTACATAATTTTTATTTTATATTAATTAATCCTATTGGAATGAAACAACTATTAACGGATTTAACTCGCGTATTTTAATTTTATTTTATTTGCTGACGTTTCGGATTCTTTACAGTTTCCATAATCGTAGCACGACTGAGCTGACAATAGTCTAACGCAAAAGTTTCATTCCAATGTGTAATAACCGCAGAGGCATCAGAAATTATTAATTACCTAATCCTAATTATTTTTTCATGTGTGTGTGTGTGTACATGTTACTTACATATAGCTACACGTATGTATTATAAATCTCCTTGAAATCCTTAGAGATGTTATCAAGTATAATTTACACATTTATAAGCCAATTAACGACATGCCAATTTTAAATTAATCGTAAAAGCTTCTAAGTGAGCTTACAACATTTACCGCATAAACAAATTATAAGTTAAATAAATAATTTTAAACGAAAGCTACTCTATGACACTCTTAGTCACAACGTGTTCCGATGCCCTAGTCACAATAATGACTTTTGCATAAAAAGTAGACTCGAACACACAAAAGCTTAACCAACATCCGTACATAATATACCTACAATATACATCCACATTGAAATGTACGTGTAAATCTCCTCCTATTTAAAATACATATTTATTTTAATACCTAACGTTATAACAACACGCCCTACAAAATCAAGCCTGAATTAACAGCGTCCATTAATTAATATTTAATATACATCATAAAAGCCCAACACATAAAGGAATTTCCTGGAAACGGCAATGCGAGAGCCCGCCTATCGAATGGGAGGAGTGCAGCGGGCGTTACGATTGCGCCCACTACTACGCTTCTACGTAAATAATGCAATCAATTCCCAATCAGATTCTCGGGCATACCTAGAACGCCTATTGACCTATATATGTACGGAACATCCCAGCTTAGCGTACGAGATCGATGGAAGAGCGTAAAACACGAAAGCAAGGGTCGAAACACGAGGGCAGACGGCTTGGGTCTATGTGACGTCGGTGTGGGTACGTCATCACGGGCGCCTTGTGTGCCACCACAGAAGGCGCGGCGCACGCCCCGCGCTATCGATCCGGTCTCCGAAACCCGGGAGAACGGTTTTTCCTGTAGTCATGCGCGAGTCGGCTCGCAAGTCCCATCGACCAGAGACAGATTAACCGCGAGATTCCGCGGGCGGCTCGGACGCACGACGCGGCGCCGATGGGATATCCCCACGCTTCATGATGTGCAGCTGAACGGAGCTCCCTGGCCATCGATCGAGACTCGAGCAGGTCAGTGACTAGCGTGCCGCAGCGACCGCCGGCCCGGCGACCCCAGCTCCCGTCTCCTCGTAACGCGCTCCTGTTATGCATCACGACACTGCAGTGCTCGGATACGAGGTTTATGTAAGTCGCGGTATTAACATAACGGATCGTAAATAACGCGCGGAGCGTTAACGGGTCGGCGGACGTTGCAGATAGCTTTCAATTATTCAACGATGGCCAGTGATGCCCCCTGATTGTTTACTCGGATGTGCTAGTGTGGGGCGTCATCGAACGCTTTCTTGACCTGGTACCTCTTTTGTTTAATTCTTTAATTCATCATTTTTGGTTTGACGGTCCCACCCGCTTTGCGTATGTACGGCCGCTAGCGATTCTTTCGTTACTCTTTTCTTTATCAAAGCGAATGTGTTTAACGAGATGTCTATTGATTTTGTGACAGCGAATAAAATATGTAAATAATGTCGAAACGTTTTCAAAAGGCGACCAAAGGAAACTTCGGAAGGGAAAAAGTTACGACGAAAGGGGACGAAGTGAAACGAGTGAACACGTCGCTATGCGAAATATTTTCATTTAAATGGTGGATTATTCAAACTTAACATATTTTTAATGTTGTTTACACCTTAATTTAGAATCTTAAAACAGTACCTAATCGTAATCTCTAACTATCCAGACATTAGTTAACTTATTAACAGATTTAAATGAATAATCCATTGTTTTCTATTTCTCACCAACATCTTAATTTAGTTTCCGTTTTCATTTACTTTTTCTTTATTTTCATACGAATGTTTTTCAGAATCATTAGTATCCTGGGGTGTTGATTGATCACTAAAAGAGTACGATCATATTTGAAACTCACAGAGTTCTGGTTTACATGTCCAAGTTAACCTCGCAACTTATCTATACTAATACTAATATAATAAAGAGGAAAAGTTTGTTTGTTTGTATTGGATAGACTCCTAAACAACTTAACCGATTTGAAAAATTCTTTCACTGTTGGAAAGCTACACTATCCCCGAGTGACATAGGCTTTAAAAAAATCTTGGTGAAGCCAGGGCGAGCCGCTAGTATGGTAAATAAAGACATCTTATGCATTTCTCAAATGTCATAGGACTGGTATAGCAACCATTTTTCTGGCTATTCGGTAAAAGTAAGAAGGTATTGCAATGTTTACAACATACCAACATTGCTATTCAACATTTAAAAAAAAATTCAAATGTGACGATTGTGTTTCATACAAATCGTGATTGACTACAATTTTAACAGAAATGTAACCTTTTCTGGGGTCTTCATTATAAAAGACATTCGCGTCATTAAGTCCGGATAAAAATGGTATAAGTGTAATACTGCATAAGTATACATATATACTTTTACGACCGTTTGACACTTATGCCCTTTTCACTAGGACCTTAGAATTTTTGTCGATATTTGAAGATTTTGCTATATCGCAAAGGACTATGGATGACGGTTAATTTCGAGTAGCAAGTGATGTTTTATAATTTTTTTTTTATAAATATATTTTTGGATAGAAAAATATATAAATAATTCCCGATGCCTTCGCGGTTATTACCTACACATTAGAACGAAACTGTTACAACGGATTTAACTCGCGTATTTTATTTTTCATTTCTACTACGAATACGGGAATTGACAAGTTTTCAAAACGTCAGCTTATATATAATACGCGAGTTAAATCCGTTATACATAGTTGGTTCATTTCAATAAATAGGTATTTATTTAACTTTTATCTACATTCTTACAGCGATATGTACCTAGTTATTTTGAATCTAAGCCTTAAAAATGTTCCAAATGGATAATGAGGGCCACCGCGTGTCAGAAATCCGCTAGATGCGCTAGTGTAGAATGAGGTCCAGCTGTCATGTACCACCATTCACAGGCCAGTAGCTTGCCTCTCATTGGTGGAACATGACAGTTAGACCTCATTCTATACTAGCGCATCTAGCGGATTTCTGTCACGCAGTGGCCCTCATTAGGTAGGTAGGTATACATACATTTAAAGGTACATTACGTAAAATTTCCTACATTTCAAAACTTAAGTACCTACATTTTCAAATTTAACTTCCCGATAAATAAGGACTATGTCCTTTTTAAAGGTTTACCAAAATCGGTAAGATGGTCAAGGCGCGAAAGCGTAACAACCAAACTGACTTAATTGCATTATAATATAAATAAGGATATATATATATAGTATGTCAACTATGCCGTTATTGTATTAAAATTCAACGAGATCGCGAATTAATGTGAACACACCTATATTTAGCATTATTTACATACTACCTTCTGCCCGCGACTTCTTCCACGTAGACCTCCTCCTTTTTTGCAGTCGGTTAAAAAGTAGCGTATGTTCTTTCTCAGGCTCCAGACTTTCTTTGTACCAAATCTCATATAAATCGGTCCAGTAGTTTTAGCGTGAAAGCGTAACAGACAGACAGACAGAGTTACTTTCGCATTTATAATATTAGTTAGGATTTCATTATTTCATCAAAAGAGTTTGAAAGATTAGCCCTGGATATTCTCTAGAGCAGTGGTTCTGAACCAATTTAGGTCTTCTGCCTATTTTAGTGTCAGTGATATTACCCCTCCTCCCAACGACGAATTTACGCTACGCAGCTACGCTGTGTTCAGACTTGTCACTTTGTAATTCGACACAATTACCGCTACCCCCGCGTAATAACCACCACAAGTTTTACCCCCGCGGGGGTAGTTACCCCTAGGTTCTAGAGCGAATCTTTCACACATTTCATCTCATCTCGAACCGTTCAGTAATCAGTAGGTAGGTACTTACCTAAGTCACGAGTAAAAACGAGTTCTGTACCGTAGGTACAAAAAAACAATTTATACCGTAACGTACACTAATCAGCATCACACAAGATCGTTTCATCTCGATATAAGTTCGTAAAAAAAGATCCCGACGAATAGAGAACCTCCTCCTTTTTTTGAAGTCGGTTAAATAAATGAGGTGATACGCCAATCCGGGACACACAGACAGACAGGTCAAACTTATAAAACACCCCTTTTTTTGCGGCTGGGGTTAAATAATATTTTTTTAGCCACTGGGTCGCTAGTCTGTACTTGAGACAACGTAGGCCTTTCTTGTCACGTGTCTTCAACGTGCCGCCTTCAAACGAAGGCAATTGAATAGATTTGAAGACTTGATCACTTTGGAGCATTAAAACGTACCAATGTTTGCCGCTTCGTGCCCAAAATCTACTAGATGCGCGTCATGTAGAATGAAGTCCAACAGTCATGTTACACAAATCACAGTAGCTTGTCTCTCATCACAGGCCAGTAGCTCGTCTCTCATCACAGGCCAGTAGCTTGTCTCTCATCACAGGCCAGTAGCTTGTCTCTCATCACAGGCCAGTAGCTTGTCTCTCATCATAGGCCAGTAGCTTGTCTCTCATCACAGGCCAGTAGCTTGTCTCCCGTCACAGGCCACTGTAGCTTGTCTCTCATCACAGGCCAGTAGCTTGTCTCTCATCACAGGCCAGTAGCTTGTCTCTCATCACAGGCCAGTAGCTTGTCTCTCATCATAGGCCAATAGCTTGTCTCTCATCACAGGCCAGTAGCTTGTCTCTCATCATAGGCCAGTAGCTTGTCTCTCATCACAGGCCAGTAGCTTGTCTCTCATCACAGGCCACAGTAGCTTGTCTCTCATCACAGGCCAGTAGCTTGTCTCTCATCACAGGCCAGAAGCTTGACTCTCATCACAGGCCAGTAGCTTATCTCTCATCGCAGACCAGTAGCTTGTCTCTCATCGCAGGCCAGTAGCTTGTCTCTCATCACAGGCCAGTAGCTTGTCTCTCATCGCAGACCAGCAGCTTGTCTCTCTTTGGTGGAATATGACAGCTAAATCGCATCTAGATAATTAAAGACGATTGCAATACCTACCTTGAAAGTGCTTCTAAGTACAGTTAGTTTCTAACTCAGTTTCAACATTGATTAATAGCTGGAAACATTTCAAGATGCCCTACAAGCATTACTTTAGTGTAAGTTTCGATTAATGCATTTACTGAGTTTAGTTTAGTTTACGTTGTACATAAAGTTAGCTGGAATACCTACAAATAATTTAAGTTAAAAAGCTCTGCTGCTCGCCGGTTGTAATCTATGGCAAAAAGTACTATTTAAAAAAAATGTCAAGTAGAAAAAATCTATTGAAATTTAAGCGTGATATCGCGACAAACAAGATAAGTTAAATATCTTCCTTGATAAATTGATAAAGAATCGTTGAGTTGTTTTTGAGCTTGAATGTCTAAGTCAATGAATTAGTGACCCCACCTCTCCACATCTGCGTCTGCGCCTGAATCAATACTGAATATTCATTCATAGTAAACGTTTGTTTAAACTTGTTATTCTGAACTGCTGAACTATTCTTCAAACAAAGCTGCATCTAAAATTATGATGGACATGCCGTAAATATTCCAGCCAAGGGCAATGTCACGACCTTCCGCTGGCGAGAGCAAAAGTTAAATAAAAGGGCGCGTCAGTTCAAAACTATGAAGCTCGGTGCAGTGACATTCGTAATTAAAACAAGTTTGTAAACAACCGTCCTGCAGTTTCTCTGTGTGACAGACACACACACTAGACAGTTTATCAATAGTGTTGGAATATAGACCCGTTTGTGTAATGCACTTGGATCGAATCATGAGTATTCGTGTCTCAGAACAAGCTGGTAGCTTGTCTCTCATGTCAGGCTAGTAGCTTGTCCCAATCACAGGCCAGTAGCTTGTCTCTCATCGTCTCATCACAGGCCAGTAGTTTATCTCTCATAGCACCCCAGTAGCTTCTCTCATCGCAATCCAGTAGCTTGTCTCTCATCACAGGCCAGTAGCTTGTCTCTCATCACAGGCCAGTAGCTTATCTCTTATCACAAGCCATTAGCTTGTCTCTCATCACAGGCCAGTAGCTTGTCTCTCATCACAGGCCAGTAGCTTGTCTCTCATCACAGGCCAGTAGCTTGTCTCTCATCACAGGCCAGTAGCTTGTCTCTCATTGGTGGAATATGACAACTGGACCTTATTCTACACAACGCACATCTAGTAGATTTTTGACACGCGACGGGAACCACCGCTTGAGATTCCTTTTGCAATCCCAAATAACATGTGTAGTGTTACAAATGATTGGAAGTTACGTCATCTTGTTTTTGTAGAAAAGTCTACGCGACAAAGTACTATAGGATACCGTACTTGATATTTAATAATTTTATAAAACGTAAAGTTACAAATACTATTTCGGTACAACGAAATAGTACAAAAAAATGTTATGCCAAGTTAAGGTTGCCATTTTATTCTAAAGCAAGAATATGCTATAATACGTACATTATATTGCTACAAAAATAAAACTGGATGCTGTAATCGTTCTTCTACTTATATTACTTAAAACATCGAGTTAGTGCCAATAACAAAAACAAAGTACGTAAAAAAATCCAAAAACAAAGTACGTAAAAAATCGAATTTGGAATTTAACAAAGGATCCATTTTACGCTAATTAAAGTGACAATCACTTCCAAAAATGCCTTTAAAGCGGATCTCACAAAAAACCAACAAGTCTATTAGGTTGCCAACTGAAAATATAAAAGTCAAAATTTGAAGGCATAACAACTATCCGAAAACGCGCTGTATTTAGTAAATATTTATCAAGAGCTGTGAACGGCGTGAAAACTGAAGCCTTTTGGAGCGCACTTTGCAATGTTTTCAAACACTATTGACTTTAAAAGTGAGAGCCAGGAATGCGAATATAGATAGGTTTTAGTAAGCTCAACTTTTTATTAAAACCGGCCAAGTACGAATCGGGATCATACCATCCCTACTAATATTATAAATGCGAAAGTAACCCTGTCTGTCTGTCTGTTACGATATCACGTTAAAACTACTGGACCGATTTAAATGAAATTTGGTACAAAGAAAGTCTGGAGCCTGTGAAAGGACATAGGCTACTTTTTAACCGACTGCAAAAAAGGAGGAGTTCCACGCGGACGAAGTCGCGGGCAGAAGCTAGTTATCTATAAAATAAAATACAGTACCTATCAATCTATCTATATAAATAAAAATGAATTGCTGTTCGTTAGTCTGGCTAAAACTCGAGAACGGCTGAATCGATTTGGCTGATTTTAGTTTTTAAATGTTCGTGGAACTCCCGGGGTTGAAAAGGTAAGAAAATTTGGAAAAAAAAGTTCAGTTGTTGAAGTTCACTGGGTCAGCTAGTAAATAATAATTTCTGATGCCTCCGCGGTTACACATTGGAATGAAACAACTATTAACGGATTTCACTGGCGTAGGTATTTTATTTTTCATTCAATACAGTATAAATACTAATATTATAAACGTGAAAGTTTGTAAGAATGTAGTTGTGGCTAAATGTGAGGAAGGATATCTGGATGTATGTTTTTCCAATTTCACGCAAAAACGACTTACTGGATTTTGATGAAACTTTACAATAATATAGCTTATACATCAGAATAACATATCTATACTAATCTATACTAATATTATAAAGCTGAAGAGTTTGTTTGTTTGTTTGTTTGTTTGTTTGAACGCGCTAATCTCAGGAACTACAGGTTCGAATTCAAGAATTCTTTTTTTGTTGGATAGACCATTTATCGAGGAAGGCTTTAGGCTATATAACATCACGATGCGACCAATAGGAGCCAAGAAACAGTGGAAAATGTGTAAAAAACGGGAAAAATATGGAGCCTTATGAAGAATTACTATTCCACGGTGACGAAGTCGCGGGCACAGCTAGTAGGCTATATTTTGTAACCATATTCTGTAAAGTACTCATCGTGCGCAGACGAAGTAGCGAGCAAACGCTAGTCACTGTCACTACATAGTATAAAATAAAGTCGGTATCGCTGTCTGTTCGTTCCTATGTACGCTTTATTCTTTAAAACTACGCAACGGATTTTGATGCGGTTTTTTTGATAGATAGAGTGATCCAAGAGGATGGTCTTTGATAACTGTGTCAATCAAATGTAATAAGTACCTATAATAACAGCAAAGGTATCATAATAACCCTTTGTTTTATATTAAACTAGCGAAACGCCCAGGCTTCACACGGGTGCTATAAACCTTTTCGAATCACTCTATTAAAAAAGACCGCATCAAAATTCGTTGCGTTGTTTTAAAGATTAAAGCGTACATAGGGATATAGGGACAGAAAAAGCGACTTTGTTTTATACTATGTACCTAGTGATAAATTTTCAAAATGGCGGCCATGTTGCATGGATCCAATATATCAACAAAATTGCGAATTTCAGCGTCATCGAATATCGCTAAGTGCTCTAAAGCGAACTTGGACGTTTGACCCAAATCCATTACGTACAAGTAATGCAAATATATACCATAAGGCCTTCAACATAAGACACGCGCTAAAATAACATGATATATTATGTATACATATTCTTTTCATATACATATTTTTGATAATACACTACTAACTTATGATGCCTTCACGCTTATTATACACTAGCGGTCCACCCTGGGTTCATACGGATCTAATTTTTTTCAAAATTTAATATGGCCTATGTCACTCACTAATTGTGTAGCTTTTTAACAGTGGTTGAATTATTCAATTCGTTTTGGAGCCTATTCAATCCAAACAAACAAACAAACCTTTCCTCTTAATTATATTAGTATAGATTGGAATTAAACAGCTATTGACGGATTTAACTCGCGTATTTTATTTTATTGAAAAATTGCTTTAGCATAAGACTATTGTCAGCTCAGTCGTGCTACGATTATGGAATCTGTAGACTCCGAAACGTCAGCCAATAAAATATAATACGCGAGTTGAGTCCGTATATAGTTGTTTTATTCCACTAAACTAGTTTCTATTCGAAATACAAGGATATCATTAAAAGGGTCATTTAGAAATTGTTGGGTTTAATTTCAGATTTTTACTTTTTGTAGCGTCTCTGTTTTTGATAGATTTTTACATAAAATTCATAATGTATCCAATCCTTTTGAATGTAATGTTTACCCCCCTGTTACCATAAATAACCACAATGTTACCCAAGACCGCGAAAGCTAAGAAACGTCACAATTTTTTTTTTCAAAGTTAATTAATTTCAAAAACCGGCCAAGTGTGAGTCTGAGTCCTGAAGTACTTGGGTACACTTACTTTTACACTAGTGACAGACGGACAGAAAGCGGACTAAGCAATAGTCGTTTTTCCCTTTTTGTACCCCACTAGCTATCCGCCCCGGCTTCGCACGGATCTTTTTTTATAGCCGATGTCACTCGGGAATAGTGTAGCTTCCGAACAGTGACAGAATTTTTCAAATCGGCCCAGTTGTTTTGGAGCCTATTCAATCCAAAGAAACAAACAAACCTTTCCTCTTTATTATATTAGTATAGATAAAGACTCGAAATGCGATTCAAACAGTTAAGTTATCCAATAAAAATATTTATTTCCGTCCTCCGGCCAGAAAGCGCCACAGCACTTTATGGCCGCTGCGCTAAATGAACTTGCCGCTTTCTGGCTTCGTCGAACAGAAAAATAGTATACTGACCTCGGCCAGTAAAATATAAAAGCCTCAGATCACATTTCTGTCAACCTCGGCTTCGCCTCGGACGACAATTACATGTGATCTGAGACATTTTTTATTTTACTGGCCTCGGTGCGTAATGTACTATTTCATACTCGCAAGATAAACTAAACCCTAATTATAACTCATATGAACTAAATAACGCCACCGTAACTCCGGAAATAGAATACGCTGGTGACGTCACAACTTATAAACGTACCATCCTAGAACTGCATAGCGTATCACGTGGTGGGGGTGGGCGGGGATCAGTGTATATCCAACCTTATTACAGTTATGTAAGGTTGTTGTTGGCTCGTCGTGACGTCATACACTAGAGCTGTGTGAGTGAACTGTGTTGGCATGAATATGTGTTTGTGTATTGTTCGTGTTTAAACTTTGTGTATTTATTTTGATGCACATATTTATTTTTATATAAACGCACACATTTGTTTATAGTTATACCTACGTGTGAACTTAAACGTAACAAGTACCTAACGTTAGAAGGATTTCAATAAAAAACAAAAAACGTCTTCCATCAATGAGGGCCACCGCGTGTCAGAAATCCGCTAGATGCGCTAGTGTAGAATGAGGTCCAGTTGTCATGTTCCACCAGTAAGAGGCAAGCTACTGGCCTGTGATTGGTGGTACATGACAGCTAGACCTCATTCTACACTAGCGCATCTAGCGGATTTCTGACACGCGGTAGCCCTCATTCTTTAAAGATTGTTTATGTAAAATTTTTAATAGATTTTACTAAAGTTTTTTGGAATAAAACAACTAGACAGATTTAACTCGCGTATTTTACTTTATTGGCTGACGTTTCGGAGCCTTTACAGATTCCATAATCGTACGCGAGTTAAATCCGTCTACAGTTGTTTCATTCCAATGTATAATAACCGCGAAGACATCAGAAATTACTTAAGTTTTTTGTTTAGATTTATGCTATTTATATGAAGCTAGAATATTTAGCTTAAATCTGTTTTTAGTATATTTTGCTGTAAGATATTCGATGTGTATAACTTAAACAGGTTTTTGAGTTAGCACCCTTTAGATCTAGGTGTGCAATATTTACAGTAAAATTAAATTTGGTTTGGTAAAAGTTTTTATTCCGGAAACAATCCGTAAAGAAATATCATAGTGCAATAAATACGCACGAAGTCGCGGGCAAAAACTAGTCACTGTCTGTACATAGTATAAAACCAACTCAGTGTCATCTGTCCGTCTGTATAATTCTTTAAATATACGCAACGGATTTTTCATTTTTAATAGATAGAGTGATTCAAGAGGAAGGTTTGTAGTACCCGTGTGAATTTGATAATAACAATGTCCGCGACAGGTGCAGTCCGCCATTGCATCTAATCTCCAAAATGGTCGCCGATGCACGGAGACCTAATGCTAAGTTCAACAACGTGTCTATAAGTGTTTATTGGATACTAGCTGTCCGCCCCGGCTTCGCAGGGATCATCTTTTTTTTATAGCCTACTAGCTTCCGCCCGCGACTTCGTCCGCGTAGAACTCCTCCTTTTTTGCAGTCGGTTAAAAAGTAGTCTATGTTCTTTCTCAGGCTCCAGACTTTCTTTGTGCCAAACTTCATTAAAATCGGCCCAGTAGTTTTAGCGTGAAAGCGTAACAGACAGATGGACAGACAGACAGAGTTACTTTCGCATTTATAATATCAGTAGGGATATCACTAGGGAATCGTGTAGCTTTCTAACAGTGACATAATTTTCAAATCGGTCCAGCTGTTTTGGAGCCTATTTAATCCAAACAAACAAACCAATCCTATTTATTATATTAGTATAGATAGTATAGACTAGCGCCCTGGATTGCCACGGACCCCTATTTTTTTTCAAAATATTCTATAGCCCATGTTGCTCGGGAATAGTGTAGTTTACCACCAGTGAAAGAAAAGTTAAAATTCACGTCAATCATTTTCAATAATCTGGTTGACGGACTGAATATAATTTTGCTTCCTACTATTAAAGTAATGACTTTTGGCTCCCGAATAGCGACCCTTGTTCTTTACCACAACTTACGTGAGTTACCGTTAGTTTTTCACAACTTAACGTAGCTTTTCATAAACATTAAGCTTTAACTTGTTCCAAAAGTTAGTCTAGTTTGCTTAAGTCAGAGTATTTCAAGTCAAAGAATCGGCTACGAAGCGAAATACCGCTCGAACCGCTACGAGCGTAGCGCTAAGGTCTACGAAACGCTACGCTCGTAGCCGATCTCGTAGCTTACTAGCGTTAAAAGTTAAAGAAAATAAAAAGTACGTTAATAATTTCTGATGCCTTCGCGGTTATTATACACTAGCGGCCCCGGCAGACGTCGTCCTGCCCGTCCGATTGTTTCGTCAAAGATCTGTCAAAGTCTTCTGTCACTTCTTCATAAGGCTTCATATTTTCCCCGTTTTCCATTTTCAATTTTACATTTTCCACTGTTTCTTCGCTCCTATTGGTCGCAGCGTGATGTTATATAGCCTAAAGCCTTCCTCGATAAATGGTCTATCCAACAAAAAAAGAATTTTTGAATTCGAACCAGTAGTTCCTGAGATTAGCGCGTTCAAACAAACAAACAAACAAACTCTTCAGCTTTATAATATTAGTATAGATTGAAATGAACCAACTATAACGGATTTAACTCGCGTATTTATTTTATTTTCTGACGTTTAAAAAACTTTTAATTTCCCATATATGTAACACGACTGAGCTGTCGATAGTCTAACGCTCAAGTAAATATATTGTATTAAATAAAAATTGCATAAAATGAATCCACCAATTACAGCGAAATAATAATAATAATTAATAACGCATGACCACCGTTGGTATTTGAACCTGTGACCTTTGTTTGTGGCAAATGAAACCGCTCAACCATAAAACAATACGATAACTGGGGACCGACACTAGGGCTGCCAACTATATTTATCATTATAATTTCTGATGCCTTCGCGGTTATTACACATTGGAATGAAATAACTATTAACGGATTTAACTCGCGTATTTTATTTTATTGGCTGACGTTTCTTTCTTTACCGTTCATTTGGAATTCCTTACAATATTTCATCCCCCCTTTTAAACCCATACAAAACTTTTTTTTTAAATTTAATATAGCCTATGTCACTTACGGATAGTGTAGCTTCCCAACAGTGTTTTCAAATCGGTCCGGTCATATTGGACTCTATTCAATACAAACAAACAAACCTTACCTTTATTATATTAGTGTATGCATATGTATACTACATACGGTTGGCAACCCTGACCGACAAAGCCTGCAAATTCTCTTAACAAAGATGCAATAATTTACGAAAATACCCACAAAGCAAAATAAACCTTACTCACTTAAATGTAACGTTGAAATTTCATCGACGAGAGCCTTATAACGTCACATGATAGAGCCTCGGAAACTCGAATCGAAATTGGGGAATTGCGCCCGATTCAATTATAGCATTGGCAGCCTAATGTGTGTAGGGTAAGGTTCATATTCAATTGAAACGCTGGGGATGACGTCATTCAATAAGGCATACACGTAAAACAAAGTTAAGGTTTATTGAAATCACCTCTAAAATTGCCCGCTTGAATAAAGCTGGAGATTAAACAAAATATAGTAATACTAGCGGCTCGCCCCGGCTTCGCACGGATCCCTATTTTTTTCAAAATATTCTATAGCCTATGTTACTCAGGGTGAACGTAGCTTCCCAACAGTAAAGGATTCTTCAAATCGGTCCAGCCATTTAGAAGCCTATTCAATCAAAACTAACAAACCTTTCCTCTTTATTATATTAGTATAGATTAACTTATATAAGTACTGATTAAAACTTGGTACCTATATAAATTAGTGAAGAACACTACGTTTTAAGGACCATTTGATATTAAATATTTTTTTTGAAAATTTAAAAACGAAACAATATCTTAAAAAACAATAACTATTTTATAAATAGAAATATGTAGTTCAAAAAGGTTCACCGACAGTTAGATAAATGCAAGTTTTTTTCAAATTCATTTTTCATAATTATATCTTCACCTCTGGTTTTCGGTCCAACCTTACCACAAAACGAATAAAGACATATTTGCGGTTATTTTTTCATTTACAAAACACGTGAGTTAAATCCACTATAGTTGTTTCATTCCAAAGTGTAATAACCGCGAAGGCATCAGAAATTATTATGTTAGTCAATTATTCTTATATATAAAAATGAATCGCAAAACGTGTTGGTAAGCGCATAACTCGACAACGCCTACGCCAATTTGGCTATTTATTTTTTTTAAAGTTCGTTCAAGTCCAAGGATGGTTTTTACGACGAGAAAAAATCGAATAATTGCCGGGAAAACCCTAAAAACAGCCCTTTTCTTTTCCCATACAAACGTTGTCTAACTAAAGTTACCTAATTTGAATTTCGAACGGGCAGGATGACGTCTGCCGGGACCGCTAGTTATGTTATATATGTCTAGGAATTCGACTGTCTACAACATACAAGTACAATTCAACAGTATTTGAGAGAAAATTGGCAACCAATTGGTTGTATATTTGGTCCGTTTGTGATCAGACAACTAAACCAGTACGGAATGTTCGATTTCAATCAAGTATTTACCCCCTAGGGGAGTGATATTCTGTCGATCAGTTAGCTAGTGGCTTGTTTACCCAATACAGTAGCAAATATAGGTAGGTAAGTCTGTATTTTATCCAGCGCTAATCACGACACGTTGTCGTGAACGCAACGTCATCCAATCCTGATCACGACAACGTGTCGTTAATTATTTTTTGCTATTCAAATATACGTTTGTATTTAACATTAACTTTTTTCATTTTGTAGTAAAAGGTAAATTTTGTAACGTAGTAACTGGTGGGTGTTTTTAGATACCTACTGCGTAATGGGTTAAATAAAATTTATTAGTTATTTCTGATGCCTTCGCGGTTATTATACATTGGAATGAAACAACTATAGTCGGATTTAATCCGCGTATTTTATTTCATTGGCTGATATTTCGGAGTCTTTACAGATTCCATAATCGTAGCACGACTGAGCTGACAATAGTCTTGTGCTACAATTATGGATTTTTTAAAAGGCTCTGAAACCTCATGTACACTGAATGGGTTTTCTTTATAGATTAATGCTTTTTATATAAAGCTAGAAAAATTAGCTTAAATCTGTATTGGTAGGTAGGTTTTGTTGTAGAAATTCGACGGTGCGCATAACTCAATTTTACTGGTTTTTGAGTTAGCTCCCTTTAGCTTTAGGTGTGCGATATTTTCCTGTTTCCAGTAGAAATATGCCGAATCACGACGACAACAGCTGAGTCAAGTCAAGCCGACTCACTCACTTGTTCATCGTTAACAGCGATTTATAGACCAATAGCTTAGCAGATATTTTATGGCTATTTCAACAATGAATGATGCAATGAGGGCCACCGCGTGTCAGAAATCCGCTAGATGCGCTAGTGTAGAATGAGGTCCAGCTGTCATGTACCACCAATCACAGGCCAGTAGCTTGCCTCTCATTGGTGGTACATGACAGCTAGACCTCATTCTACACGGATGTCTGACACGCGGTGGCCCTTATTAGGATTCAACTAATGTTATTTTGTTTGTTGACGTTTTGAAAGCTTTACGGTTACCAAAATTCGAAGATTGAGGTGACGATTGCGGATTGTAGTGTAAATAAAATAAAGAGTTATTAGTTGTTATTATTTTATTCCAGTACCAGAATTTATTACTTCATTCTCAATAGGTATCTGCACAATCTTATTGTCTAAGTAATCTATCAAGGACTATAATCCAAAAATTAAATATTTAACTTCTACTGGCTACTAACAAAATAATATACGCAATACTTTAGCGTTAGACTATTGTTAGGTCAGTCGTGCTTGAAATACGGAAACTGTAAAGTTTTCGAAACGAATAAAATAAAATACGCGATTTAAATCCATCATAACTGTTTCAATCCAATGAATATAATCTTCTGATCGAAATAACGTTTATTTTGAAGGCCTTATCTGTGTATTTATTTATTCTGTACTAGCTGTCCGCCCCGGCTTCGCACGGATTTTTTTTATAGCCTATGTCACTCGGGAATAGTGTAGCTTCCCAACAGTGAAAGAATTTTTTAAAATCGTTCACCCGTTCTGGACCCTATTAAATCCAAACAAACAAACCTGTCCTTTTTATAATCGCTACTAATATTATTATTATAAATGCGAAAGTAACTCTGCCTGTCTGTTACGCTTTCACGCTAAAACTACCGGACCAAATAACAATTTAAATGAAATTTGGTACAAAGAAAGGCTGGAGCCTGAGAAAGAACATAGCCTACTATGACTACTTTTTTACCGACTCCAAAAAAGAAATTCCACGCGGACGAAGTCGCAAGAAGTTAGTATTACTATAGATAAGATAAGATATACATCGCAAGGGGTACGCAACACCTGTTTATTCTGTCCACGTAAGACATCTCTAATTGATCTCGCTGCTGCACTACGATCAGCGACGCGCAGTTTTAATTCCGAAGAGTGCAACGCATTTTTGCATCGCACAATAGTTTCGGAGGCAAAAATTTGTTCTGAATAATTTTCCGCCGCTTGCGCTATTTGTGAGATGAGGGCTCCATTTATGGAATTAAAAATGGGACGTGGAATCTTTTGTTTATGAAAGGAATGGATATATGAAAGCATCGATATATGCACTAAGATGTGTGGAAATGGATTGTGGATGAAAGTATAAATATAAGACAGTGTCTAACGAGCAGAATCTGTAGGTACGTATTGGAATAAAACAACTGTTAACGGAATAATTTCTGATGCCTTCGCGGTTATAACACATTGGAATGAAACAACTGTTAACGGAATAATTTCTGATGCCTTCGCGGCTATTACACATTGGAATGAAACAACTATTAACGGATTTTGCTGATGTTTCGGATTAAAAATTAATGTTACATTTATATTTCATAATTTAGAATAGGGTAGTTTTCATAATTTGTAATTTAGATATAAGGTAGTTTGCATAACTGTATAAATCACTTTAGCGTTAGACTATTATCAGCTCAGTTGTGCTACGATTATGGAAACTGTAAAGACTCCGAAACGTCAGCAAATAAAATTAAATTAAAAATACGCGAGTTAAATCCGTTAATAGTTGTTTCATTCCTACTATTAACGGATTTAACTAGCGTATTTTGATTTAATTTTATTTTATATGCCGTTAAGTTTATTTGAAACTGTTTAATAATTTACCAAGCCACAATGGTATGGAGTGAAGAGTGAGTTGGGTCAGAGACTTATTCGCAGACTTAAATATAAAGAAAGTTTATAAAAACCTAAAGAGTTAAGTTATGCAATCGAATTATTACAACAAAACCTACCTACCGAGACATTATTACTATACCTTGGAATGAAACAACTTTAGACTTCTATTGGCTGACGTTTCGGATTCTTTACAGTTTCCATAATCATATATTTTTACTAGCGGCCCCGGCAGACGTCGTCCTGCCCGTTCGATTGTTTCGTCAAAGATCTGTAAAAGTCTTCTGTCACTTCTTCATAAAGCTACATATTTTCCCCGCTTTTTACACTTTTTCCACTGTTTCTTCGCTCCTATTGGTCGCAGCGTGATGTTATATAGCCTAAAGCCTTCCTCGATAAATGGTCTATCCAGCAAAAAAAGATTTTTTGAATTCGACCAGTAGTTCCTGAGATTAGCGCGTTCAAACAAACAAACTCTTCAGCTTTATAATATTAGTATAGATTGCATAAACATAATAGTCTAAAGCTAAAGTTACAATTCCCATATTCGTTGCAGATAGAGCTGACGAAAGTCACTAAATCCGTTATAGTGGTTTCATTTCAATGTAATACGTAAAAGAATCAGAAATAATGTTTGTATTTATTATATTTTTCCAATAACTGTTATATTTAGACCGACTTACTACCCAATTTCAAAGGATTCAAAATAATTTATACCTATTTGAAATGTAAATGCCAAAATCAACATTTGTACAGATTACGTTGAAGATGGAGAAAAAATGGCGGTCTTACAATTATTTTTCCATGGTTTCTGCAGGAATAAAAAGTAATTTATACTATACGAAAACAGGACTAAAAAGAACAAATACTAATAACTTCTGATGCCTTAGCGGTTATTACACATTGGAATGAAACAACTATAGACGGATTGTTATTTCGTTTTAATTTATTTGCTGACGAAGCAAATCTCTTTGCATAAAAAAGAATCGCTTTAGTCGTTTTCGAATATGAGTAATATGAAGTTTTTGAAATGTGAATAAAATAAAATATGCTAGTTAGATAAATCCGTTAATTATTTTATTCCAGTGTATAGGTAATAACCGTGAAGGCATCAGAAATTGTTATTCCATTAATACTAATTTAGTCCAAATTTTAACAGTAAAAAGAAACACAAAACCAGTCCCCGTAATTACTAGAAAAGTAATTCTGTAATCCCAAACGTCATGAAAGGCTTAACTGCAAATTCTTCCATTTTTCATTTAACAATCCTATATAAAATTTCCGCTCTATACCAACGGCGATAAAGTCTATTTTTCCCTGTCGGAGTCAACAAATGATCCAAAGAGATCGGTATCGCTTTGATTGAAGTTGAAATGCAATCGAAACCCAGAACATTGTACGAGAGGAAATTACGAAAGGAACAAGATAATATGTATATTTTATATAGATACGAACCATAGATAATTTTCCTTCTTTTCTCGTTCGTGCGTTATGTTGGTACCGCTGAAAGTGGGCGTACAACTTCTATATTTGAAATAGTAAGTTAATAATTTCTGATGTTTTCGCGGTTATACACTGGAATGAAACAACTGTAGACGGATTTAACTCGCGTATATTTATTTTATTTGCTGAAGTTTCGGATTTTTTAGTTTCCATAATCGTAGCACGACTGAGCTGACAATAGTCTAACGCTAAAGTACGATTATGAAAACTCAGGAAACTGTAAAGAATCCGAAACGCCAGCAAATAAAATGGTAATCGAAATGAGGTGATTCGGCAGAGAACCAGAGTCATCGACATAGCCCACCGGATTAGCAGGCACGTGGCAGTGGGCTGGCCATATTAGTCGAAGAACCGATAACCGTTGGAGTAAACGTGTTCTGGAGTGGAGACCGCGTCTCGGCAAGCGTAGTGTAGGACGTCCTCAGGCAAGGTAGAGGGACGATTTGCGTAAGATGGCTGGCAGGAGCTGGATGCAAGCAGCCCAAGATCGAGCAAAGTGGCGTGCAATTGAAGAGGCCTATGTCCAGCAGTGGACTGCGATAGGCTAATGATGATGATGATGACATACCTATTGGTTTGAGCTGCAAAAAATAATCATGAAAAAAATCACTAATTAGTACTGTGCGAAATATAAAAACTTATAAATTTGTATTCGTTAAATTCTAACAATGGTTGGGAACAGAATTCGTCACCGCTTTATTTAAAGTTGCTCGATCAAGTAAATAATTGATACCTTATTAAGCACAATGCTTGAGTGCTTGTTTATATTTGCATATTTTATGTGGTAATTATCGTATTAGCCTTTTGATCTGTCAATATAATCATTGGGCGTATTTAAACGACTATTATAACAAACCGAAAAGAAAATAAACGAACTCAAAAAATATTGATGCGAAACTAATATAGGTACTTTACTGATCTAATTTGCGTACCTATATTATTTCTAATTTTAATGTTTCAAAAACGTACAGTTCCCATATTTGTAGCCAACCAAGCTAGCGATAGTCTAGCACTAAGGAATGACGTACTTAGTTATGTTTTTATATTATTATAGTATAGTATCTATATATATAAAAGAAAGTTGTGTTAGTTACTCCGTTTATAACTCAAGAACGGCTGAACTGATTTGGCTGAAAATTGGCGGGGAGGTAGCTTTGAGTCAGGAAAAGGACATAGGATACTTTTCATCCCGATCCAGTAAAAAAAAATATTTAGCTCATTTGTTAAAAATAGTATAACAAAACGCAACAATGACAGCTGTCAAATCGATTGATTAATGCCGCTACATTGCTTCTTTGCCGGGCGGGACGAAGTCTGCCGGGACCACTAGTTATAAATAAAAAAAATAAGCCCGAAACAGTTGTTTCATTCCAATGTGCAATAACCGGGAAGGTATCTGGAATGAATAACAAATAGTTTAATTTCTGATGCCTTCGCGGTTATAACACATTGGAATAAAATAACTGTAACGAAACGCTAAAACGTTAGTATACTCGGCTCAGTCGTGTTACGAAAATGAGAACCATACATTTTTGGTATAGTCAGCATCTAAAATAAAATACACGAGTTAAATCCGTTTATAGTTGTTTCATCAATTTCAAAGGATTCAAAATAATTTATACCTATTTGAAATGTAAATGCCAAAATCAACATTTGTACAGATTACATCGAAAATGGAGAAAAAATGGCGGCTGTCTTACAATTATTTTTCCATGATTTCTGTAGGAATAAAAAGTAATTTATACTATACGAAAACAGGACTAAATAGAATAAATACTAATAACTTCTGATGCCTTCGCGGTTATTACACATTGGAATGAAACAACTGTAGACGGATTGTTATTTCGTTTTAATTTATTTGCTGACGAAGCAAATCTCTTTGCATAAAAAAGAATCGCCTATGTCTTGGAATGAAACAACTATTAACGGATTTAACTCGCGTATTTTTATTTTATTTTATTATTTTATCATTAATCGCTTATGTCGTTTTCGAATATGAGTAATATGAAGTTTTTGAAATGTGAATAAAATAAAATAACTATGCGAGTTAAATCCGTTAATTAATTCATTCCAGTGTATAGGTAATAACCGTGAAGGCATCAAATTCCAATATAGTACATTACGCACCAAGGCCAGTAAAATAAAAAATGTCTCAGATCACATGTAATTGTCGTCCGAGGCGAGGCCGAAGTTGACAAAAATGTGATCTGAGGCTTTTTTATTTACTGGCTGAGGTCAGTACACTATTTTTCTGTTTGACGAAGCCAGAAAGCGGAAATTTCATTTAGCACAGCGGCCACAAAGTTGGCGCTTCCTGGCAGGAGGACAGAAAAATCCGTTATACTTGTTTCATTCCAACGATTAGTTCATTCGAGACTTATTCGGGGGTTATCGAACGAGCCCCTAAGCTTGCGAATCAGCTACTCAACCGCGAAGTTCGTAAAGGGACGACCAGTTGTACGAACTACGCATGCGTGACCTCCCCCTACCCCCTCTCCCCTGCGCCTCGGAATCAGGTATCCGCGAGCCTGATAATTCCATACAAGCCTTTTAGTGAATACAGTATAGCTCATTTGTAATGGACTGGCCAAGTGCGAGCCGGACTCGCGCACTACGTTCCGTATCGTCTTCTTTTTTATTATTATATAAAAATAAGTCGGGTTTTACTTCCTGACGCTATAACTCCAGAACGCACGAACCGATTTGGCTAATTTTGGTCTTGAATTATTCGTGGAAGGCCAGGGAAGGTTTGTAAATAGAGAAAATGTAAAAAACATCATCGAAAAAGTGTAAAATCAACATCTTTCTATACTCCCATATACAAAGTGATTGACGGTAAGTGACAGAAGACTTTGACAGATTTTTGACGAAACGATCGGACGGGCAGGACGACGTCTGCCGGGGCCGCTAGTTATACATAAGATCTTTGTTATAATAATATGGTAGCATATATTTTACACTACTTATTATTGCTAGACTACCGTACCGAATCGTAAAGTTTTCGAAACGTCATTAAAAAAATACATTAGTTAAATTAGTTGTTTTATTCTAATATTTAACTATTATCTAGTACCCAATCCATAAGTTTTCTTGAAAGTGTATTTGTAATATTTTTTTTTCTAAAATAAAAAAGCTATTTTTGTTTTTTAATATGATTTGGAATGAAACAACTTCTATTACCGGATTTAAGAAAACAAAGCTTTGGAACAAACTGAAATAAGTCACATACAAAAATACCTTAGGGTCTGTTAGAATTGATAAGAATACTCAATTATAGAACTCGCGTAACAAATAGCCTAATAATTGAAATAAAAATACGCTATTTAAATCCGTTAAAAGCTGTTTCATTCCAATGTGTAATAACTGCGAAGGCATCAGAAATTATTAAATAATATAATTTATATAAAGCCTGAGCAAACTACACTAATGAGGGGCACCGCGTGTCAGAAATCCGCTAGATGCGCTAGTGTAGAATGAGGTCCAGCTGTCATGTACCACCAATCACAGGCCAGTAGCTTGCCTCTCATTGGTGGTACATGACAGCTAGACCTCATTCTACACTAGCGCATCTAGCGGATTTCTGACACGCGGTGGCCCTTATTAATCCGTGTTATTCCAATCCATACTAATATTATAAATGCGAAAGTAACTCTGTCTGTCTGTCTGTCTGTCTGTTACGCTTTCACGCTAAAACTACTGGACCGATTTAAATGAAATTTGGTACAAAGAAAGTCTGGAGCCTGAGAAAGGACATAGGCTACTTTTTAACCGACTGCAAAAAAGGAGGAGTTCCACGCGGACGAAGTCGTGGGCAGAAGCTAGTGTGTAATAATTGCAAAAATAAACATTATACATAAAGCAGGGCTCTAACCCACATCCCATTCGTATTCCTAACCATCGGAGAACATTTTCAAGGAAACTGTAGAGAATATTCTCAGAAATAACTTACCAATATATTCCCAAGAGTAAGTAATGACCGAATTGCCTTTAACTGAGCCAATTCAACGGTCAACTTAATAATACACGTTGGGACTGCTACGGCTACGAAGTGCTACGAAGCGCTACGAGTTTATGCTCTACGAGATTTCAACAGAATTTCTAGTGGGATTGGAATGAAACAACTATCCCTACTAATATTATAAATGCGTTACTCTGTCTGTCTGTTACACTTTCCCGCTTAACCCTCTCAACCGATTTTGATGAAATTTGGCACAGACAATCTTTAGACCCCTAGAAAGGACATAGGCTACCTTTTATTAATAGGGATCGTGCGAAGTCGGGGCGGACCGCTAGGCAATAATTATTTAACTGGCGTGGTTGGCATTGTATGCATATTAATGTCAGTTATCAAATTTTATGTTAATTTTCAAATTGATTTTAAGTTTATTTCAGTCATTTCATAAAAAAAATACTAAAAAAAATTGGAATGAAACAACTATAACGGATTTAACTCGCGTATTTTATTATATTTGCGGACGTTTTGAAAAGTTTACAGTTCCCATATTCGTAGCGCGTCTGAGCTGACGATAGTCTAACGGTATAGTAATAATTTCTGATACCTTCGCGGTTATTATACATTGGAATGAAACAACTTTAGACGGATTTAATTCGTGTATTTTAATATATGAATTTAGCATAAGACTATTGTCAGCTCAGTCGTACGATTATGGAACCTGTAAAGGCTCCGAAACGTTAGCTAGTTAATTCCGTTTAAAGTTGTTTCATTCCGAGGTATAGTAATTACTTGGTAGGTAGTTTTTGCTGTAATAATTCGATTGCATAATATAACTTTACCTTTTTATAAACTCTCTTTAAATATAAGTGTGCGAATAAGTCTCTGACCCGACTCACACTTCACTCCATACCATTGTGGCTTGGTAAATTATTAAACAGTTTCAAAACAACTATCGGCATCAGAAGTTACTTAGTACATGACAGTTGCGTTCAGCCGACATGCATGAAGTTTGTTGCGGACACCAAAGCACCGTTTGAAGTGAAGTTGGTGCATGTTCGTGATTGTTGCGTAGTTCACATTGATCTATCGCTATGACGTTATTCAAAGTTCACTACGATATTAGGAATGGATTATTTGTATGCGTTATCGTTTTTAATACTTTTAGATATATGTAGGGAATAGGGCAGTAATGTCTTTACTTAATTTTAGTATTATTTAAATTATCATGTCCTTGTAATTTGTTATTTCAGCACTTTACAAAAACAGGCTCTCATCACAGGCCAGTAGCTTATCTCTCATCACAGGCCAGTAGCTTATCTCTCATCACAGGGCAGTAGCTTGTCTCTTATCACAGACCAATAGCTTGTCTCTCGTCACAGGGCAGTAGCTTGTCTCTCATCACAGGCTAGTAGCTTGTCTCTCATCACAGGGCAGTAGCTTGTCTATTATCACAGGGCAGTAGCTTGTCTCTCATCACAGGACAGTAGCTTGTCTCTCATCACAGGACAGTAGCTTGTCTCTCATCACAGGGCAGTAGCTTGTCTCTCATCACAGGGCAGTAGCTTGTCTCTCATCACAGGGCAGTAGCTCGTCTCTCAACACAGGGCAGTAGCTTGTCTCTCATCACAGGGCAGTAGCTCGTCTCCCAACACAGGCCAGTAGCTTGTCTCTCATCACAGGCCAGTAGCTTGTCTCTCATCACAGGCCAGTAGCTTGTCTCTCATCACAGGGCAGTAGCTTGTCTCTTATCACAGACCAATAGCTTGTCTCTCGTCACAGGGCAGTAGCTTGTCTCTCATCACAGGCTTGTAGCTTGTCTCTCATCACAGGGAAGTAGCTTGTCTCTCATCACAGGCTAGTAGCTTGTCTCTCATCACAGGGCAGTAGCTTGTCTCTTATCACAGACCAGTAGCTTATCTCTCATCACAGGCCAGTAGCTTGTCTCTCATCTCAGGGCAGTAGCTTGTCTCTCATGAAACGCCCGTAGCTAAAATGGGGGTGCATAGTTTGCAATTTAACTTTACCGTTTTTGAAGTAACCAATATGAGCGGAGCAATAACTATTCCAATAAGAAGTCTCGTGTTGAATCTAGTCAAAAGATAAACTTGCCTACATAATCCATCAAAACATGTTTTTAAGTCAATAAAATATAGAAAATACATTTCACGTGAAGTAGCGTATTGACGTTGAGAAATAAAAATACCCTTATATTCTTTTAAAAAGAAATAATTCCCTTGGAAAAGATATTATACGCGTATACAAGAGTATTAACACATTTTTCTGTTGCAAAATAGATTTTCTACCGCACAAGCAGCTTACGAACGTAAACAGACTCATGTTTTGAAAAATAAAATAAAATTCTCAGATACTAAACTACGTCATTTAAATCGTGTCTGTTAAATATCACAGACTAGCTTCTGCCCGCGACTTCGTCCTCACGATGAGTACCTACTTTACGCAATATAGTTATTTGGATGTATAAGCTATATTATTGTAAAAAATTATCAAAATCTATTCAGTACTTTTTACGTGAAAAAGTAACACACATTAAGTAGGATAATTTCTGATGCCTTCGCGGCTATTATACATTGGAATGAAACAATTTTAAACGGAATAACTCGGGTATTTTATATTATTGGTTAACGTTTCGGTGCCTTTAGAGATTCCATAATTTATGCTAAAGCACAAGACTATAAGCTCAGTTGTGCTACGATTATGGAATCCGTAAAGGCTCCGAAACGTCATCTAATAAAATAAAATAAAAATACGTGAGTTATCTAATAGTTTTTTCATTCCAAAGTGAAAGATTTTTTTAAATCAGTCCATCTCCAATCCAAACTAAAGTCAGGATCTGATCGATGGTATTGTAGGTTCATATCCCACAGGGGTCTAGAAATCGTGTCTTAGTACTAACATCGTCATCAAAAATACGCGTGTTAAATCCGTTTAAGGTTGTTTCATTCCAATTAAGTAGGATTTTCTGTAGGTAGGTACTTTAGAATTTTTAGGGTTACGTACCCAAAAGGCCCCGTTAAACACAGCTGCGTGAGGTAACGTTTGCCTAGCGATTGAAAGTACACAAACTTCAGCACAATTTTAATGGAAAGTTCTAATTTGTACGACTTCTTACTCAAAGCTACAATAAAAAAATAAAAATCTTGAACAATTATTGTATGTTTGTATGGTTTTACTTGGGTATAAGTTAAAAACGTGACTTTATATTTCTGAGTTGTTTTGAGATTTCAGCTTAGCCCGCGTGCTCTTTAGAAATGTGTGTAAGTATTTTAATTACTTCAAAAAAATATAAATTGTTAAGAAAAAATATATTTGTGTTTTGTTTTCGATTCCAAATTGTCAGTGGTTCAGTTGGTAATAAACAGTGATAGAAACCACTCGCTTTGTTTTAAATGTTTATAGTTAATTAGTTTACAGTCCACAGTTATGCCAACCACTTTTTCATTGCAACTTTCCTTATGGAAATTAAGTTTCATTTTCTTTCTTTTTATAAATGTCATTTTATTAATAACATCAGCTCAGTCAATACCTTGGAATGAAACAACTATTAACGGATTTAACTCGCGTATTTTTATTTTATTTTATTAGCTGACGTTTCGGATTCTTTACAGTTTCCATAATTTAGCGTTAGACTATTGTCAGCTCAGTCGTGCTACGATTATGGAAACTGTAAAGAATCCGAAACGTCAGCTAATAAAATAAAATAAAAATACGCGAGTTAAATCCGTTAACAGTTGTTTAATTCCAATGTGTAATAACCGCGAAGGCATCAGAAATTATTATGTAAATACCTTGTTTCATTCCAATTTAGTTAATTCAATTAAGTCTTGCACTAATTATATTACGTATCAATAATGTGCACTGTCACGTGTTTGAATGCATTATTCAATATTCCAAAGTGATTACTATACTGTAATAATTGGGTATAAACGCCTGAGAAACCAATTTCGAGCGAGACTGAGTAATAATCACATCTCTATAATGGAAAAGCGACACAACCGAAAACATTACGGTTTAAGGTTTTAATTGAACATACGAAACTGTTTATTAAAAATTGGAATGAAACTTTAACGGATTTAACTCGCGTATTTTATTTTTTATTTTTATTATCTGACGTTTCGGAGCACCTTGGAGTTTACTCACTTTAACATAAGACTATTGTCAGCTCAGTCGTGCTACGATTATGGAATCTGTATAGGCCCCGAAACGTCAGCCAATAAAAATAAAATACGCGAGTTAAATCCGTTAAAGTTGTTTCATTCCACTGTATGTACGGTCGGGCTGTGAACTCCGTTCTTCCCGATCCCTCACTCTTAGTATTCATCTTCACCATACTAACTTCATTTCCAACTCTTTCGCCCTTCAGGCAATCCGTCTCTGGAATTCTCTCCCTCTATCTATCAGGCAGGCACCGAGTAAGCTAGCATTCAAGCGTTTGCTACGTAAGCACTTTCTTGAACATTAGTTTTCATCATCCGTCATTGTGGTTATTTATGTAGTTTTGTGTATCTATATATATCATTAAGTACATATATAAATTTATGTATTTATTTATGTAGTGTTATATCTTCCTATTTTATATTGTATTTATCATATTAAGTGTATTATTCATTTCCGCCTACACATGCTCTCTGTTCATATCAAAGGTTGAATGGTAGAGAATGCCGTATGGCATTAAGTTTGCCTTTTGTACATTAATTAGTTTTTTTTGTGAAATTATTATGCTTATTAAAAAGTTAGGATAACATTCGACGGCCTGTTGGTCTAGTGGTCAGAGGCCCTGACTACGAAACCGGAGGTTACGAGTTATAACCCTGCTAGGGGCAGATGTCAATGTGATGAGCACTGGCATCTGTACCTGAGTCTTGGATGTCTTATATGTATTTATGTATGTTTATCCGTTGTCTAGTACCCATAGTACAAGCTTTGTTTAATTGGGACTAGATCAATTGGTGTGAATTTTCCAAAGATATTTATTTAATAGAGTGAGATTCTAGCCACACCAGACATACTGATTTAAGAAAAGTTTTTTTTTAATATTGGTAGTATAAAATACACTAATAATGGAATGGATACTGGCTAAGCTGAAGGCCGTTTTACAGTGAGCAGGTATGAAAGGTGGAAAAAAACTTGCTAACTTTTTATCTAACTGGAACGGGATAAAAAGTTAGCTTTTTTTTCATACCTGCTACCTGTAAAACGACCTTCAGCTTAGCGAGTATCCATTGCTTTCTACAGCTCCTAAGAATGTAATCATGCAAAATCACGCAAGTCTCAGCAGACAAGGATCCTGAACTATTACCAAACAGTACGTAATTGGAATGAAACAACTATTAACGGATTTAACTCGCGTTTTTTTATTTTATTTTATTAGCTGACGTTTCGGATTCTTAAAGATTACTTATTTAGAAAAAATACGCGAGTTAAATCGTTAATAGTTGTTTAATTTCAATGTGTAATAACCGCGAAGGCATCAGAAATTAGTACGTCATTGATTAAAATATACTTATTTTAACTAGCTTCATAAAAAAATTCAGCAGAAGATTATGCAACAAAAACGCATTTAACATTAAAATGGAACAACTATTAACGGATTTAACTCGTTAGGATTTAACTATCGACAGCTCAGTCCTGCGATTATGGAAACTAAGGTTCCGAAACGTCAGCCAAAATACGTAAATTAAACCCGTTTAGTTTCATTCCAATGTGTAATAACCGCGAAGGCATCAGATTACGCATTTAACATTGTCTTGTTTCGCTAAAATTAGTTTAATCATATAAATCGATGCTCCACTTTTACCTTAACGCCTTCGCTTCTCGAAGACGGTTAAATATAGTTTTCTACGTCCAATGTCGTAGTTCAAGATAAACTCCCGCCACGTGGGTATAAAAATAAACTCGGGGAAAGTTTTATAAAGTCGGATATCTGAGCCGGCGACGGTTCAACCCGCTCTGCCATTGTACGGATTTAAAAGGAATTTTTTGCACTGTTTACGGACAGATGCATTCATTTGTTTATCTGTGTTTTATTTAACACCTTTTGGAGTTAATGTTGTGTTTGTAGCTCTTTCGTAAAAATGAGAGTGTTGTAAGTCTGTGTGTCTGTCTGTGGTGTCGTAGCTCCTGAGAGATTTTGATTCTGTTTTTTTTTTGTTTGACTAAATAATGTTGACAATTTTGATGCAAAAAGATGTTAGTAAAATTTAGTGTTCGCATTATGCATAAAAATATCCTTAAATATTATATAACTATGAACGTTTACGAACCTAAAAATATCTGATAACAAAAATTCTAAAAAATTAGAAAGCGAAAATAAAAATACAAAATACAACTAAAACAGGCCAAGATTTCACCTCTCACAATCCAGAAATAGTATTGAATTTACTAACAAAGCAACTTCGACATTGTGACACTCAAAATAGAAACTGGAGAAATAGAAGTACAGAAGTGCAACGTAAAACGAAACGCCCCCGTAACGGAAATGAAAATTCCATTCACTTCAAACTTCAATAACATTCAACGCGAATGTCCTTAAGAGGTTTGTGAACCTGTTAATTTTCATACAATAGGCGATAACGTTTTACACCCAGTAAATATAGTTAGATTTTTATAATTTTTGGATATGTTGTAGAAATATTGCTTACGCTAGATCTAAATATAGATTTTTAGATCTATATACAGATTTTTAGATGCTAATAAATTTTAAAGCAATATTTCTTAAAAATCAAAACGTACGGACGTAGTTTCTCACTATATCTACAACATACCCAAAAATTATAAAAATCTAACTATATTTACTGGGTGTAAAACGTTATCGACTTTTGTATGAAAATTAACAGGTTCACAATCCTCTTAAGATATTAGTGTCCCACTTATATTTCTGCAAATGCATCATGTACTTGACAAGGTGCATCTATAAATACATTGAAAGGGCTTCGACGAACCGTTGAGCCACTTATCTTCAAAGCGTATTCCTTACTTTGACGGCGTTTCATTTAGTTTCTTTGATTAGACTCTATCTTATTAGAGTATGATTCCAGTTACTTCAGATTTTAGAATATGATTTTTTCGGATCGATAGTCTATACTATCTATACTAATATAATAAACTCAAACTCAAAAATAATGATTATTTATTACAAAACTTTTAGTCTTATTATTTGATCCGCAACTTACCAAACTCAAACTCAAATAATCATTTATTCAGGCTAGGCTCTTACAGGCACTCGTGAATGTCAACGTTAAAATTAATGTTATTTTTCGATTCAGCAAAAAAAAACCTCTTGAGAAGAATCGAGAAGAAACTCAATGAGGTATAATTTTTTCAATATAATAATATTACAATTTCACTTAAGTATAAATTATGTACAAATTACAATATGTATGTACCTAATCTAAAAACATTAAAAAAAAAAAATAATAGAATTTTTCAAATCGGTCCAAAACGACTGGACCGATTTGAAAAAATTCTTTCACTGTTGGGAAGCTACAACGGCTACACTATTCTCGAGTGATTTAGGCTATAATATAATAAAAAATAGGGATATACGATCCGCCCGGCTTCACACGTGCTATAAACCTTCCCCTTGAATCAATCTATCTATTAAAGAAACCGCATCAAAATCCGTTGCGTAGTTTTAAAGATTTAAGCGTAAATAGAGATATAGGGACAGAAAAAGCGACTTTATCTTATAGTATGTAGTGAATACCAATCTTAAAAAATATCTTCAAATTACGTAGGTAAGTCTGGGGTGACCGGGGTATTGGTCCATAACACTAGTTAACCGCTTTTGCTTGCCTTGCGATTGTACCAGCTTTTAAAAAGTGATCATTTTAGGAGTCTACCCACTACACCGTATCATACCATGACTGTGCTATGAACGTATCAAGCACGGAAGGTAATACGTAAGGCGGTACGAGTCGGTGACGGAACGGTCTAGTGGACATAGTATCATGCTTTTCTATACAAAGAATATTTTTTTGACGCGTTCATAGCATGGTCATGGTATGATACGGTGTAGTGGGCAGACTCCTTTTATACTGTAAAAGACAGGAGATACACACATGTTACGTACACAGATGCATTATTGGTTGATAGATAATTAAAAAATAAGTGTAATTAATTAATACATTATTTATGATATGTTAATTATTATTTAATCTTATTGTTCTTTGTTTTTGTTTTTCGACGATCTCCAATATGAATACATGTAATTTGACATAATAATAAATGTAATTATATTGTATGAATTTTGGGAAATAAATAAATCTGAATCTATCAAATATTTATGATATTTTTTTTGTTACAGACATGTTGTCCACACCAGAGTGCCAACGGCCATACTGAAATGACAATAAATAAAATAAAGGTAAGTTTGACTCATAACATAACAGACAGACAGGTTAAAGGAGTCTGCATACTACACCGTATCATACCATGACCGTGCTATGAACGCGTCAAAAAAATATTCTTTGTATAGAAAAGCATGATACTATGTCCACTAGACCGTTCCGTCACCGACTCGTACCGCCTTACGTATTACCTTCCGTGCTTGACACGTTCATAGCACGGTCATGGTATGATACGGTGTAGTGGACTGACTCCTTAGAATTCAATACTTAAATGTATGAGGCTGTCAGACAAGCTTAATAAATTTTAAATTCAGTTTGGCATGCGAGCTACAGTCAAAATTAAATCTTATCTAGTTGACATACAAGCTATAGTCAAAGTAAGAAATAGGGTAGTTTTGCTGACAGTTTAGAATTATAAAAATGGGTTAGTTTAATAATTTCTGATGCCTTCGTGGTTATTATACATTGGAATGAAAAATCAAGTTAAGACTTTAGCATAAGACTATTGTCAGCTCATTGGTAAAGTAATACAGTTATGCCAAATACCTGTAAAGGCTCCAAAAAGTCAGTCAATAAAATTAAATACGCGAGTTAAATCCGACTCTAGTTTTGGAATGAAACAACTTTAGACGTATTAAACTTGCATATTTAAAATATAAAATATAAATAAATAAATAAATATCTTTGGACAATTCACACCAATTATCTAGTCCCATTTTAAGCAAAGCTTTTGCTTGTGTTATGGGTACTAGACAACGGATAAATATACATAAATACATATAAGACATCCAAGACTCAGGTACAGAAGCCAGTGCTCATCACATTGACATCTGCCCCTAGCGGGATTCGAACCCGCGACCTCCGGTTTCGTAGTCAGGGCCTCTAACCACTAGACCAACAAGCCGTCAAATATATTTTTTATTGCATGACGTTTCGGAGCCTTTAGAGATTCCATAATCGTAACACGACTGACAAATTGCTGAGCCGTCTGTAGTTTCGTTTCTATAAAGCAAGGGCGTGCATAGTGTCACTAATGTATGATGTGCCTACCCCGGTGCCATACCCTCCCCTCGCTGCACGCGCCTGCTATAAAGTTCGTTTGTTTGTTGTCCAGTGTGGGGAGCGCCGATGAGACAGTCGTGCCACCGTCTGCTCGAACACCAGCAGACCGGAGGGGAGGAGCCCCCCCTTTATTCGCCCATAGATCAAATTTCAGGTAAGCTGAACTGTCATATCGCACACCTAGATCTAAAGGGATCTAACTCAAAAACCGAAAGATTTGAGTTATGCACACCATCGGATTCCAGCAAAACCCACCTACACTAAAACTGATTTCAGCTAATATAACTCTGCTAGCTTTATTATAAAAAGTATACATTTATACAGAAAACTCATGCGTGCATATCGCACACCTAGATCTAAAGGGATCTAACTCAAAAACCGAAAGATTTGAGTTATGCACACCATCGGATTCCAGCAAAACCCACCTACACTAAAACAGATTTCAGCTAATATAACTCTGCTAGCTTTATTATAAAAAGTATACATTTATACAGAAAACTCATGCGTGCATATGGACATATTAATCAGTTTCTCGCCTCTCCTGAAAAAGTACCTTTTATGAGTTAGCTCTCTTTAGATCCAGGTGTGCGATATATAGCGGTGACATTGAATTTTACAAAGTTTTCGTCCTATTGTTTCACATTTCGGAACTTAAATATAGTTCTGGTAAGATCTGACACGGGTTAAGAGGATTGTAAACCTGTTAATTTTCATACAAAAGGCGATAACGTTTTACACCCAGTAAATATAGTTAGATTTTTATAATTTTTGGATATGTTGTGTTGTTGATATAATGAGAAACTACGTCTGTACGTTTTGATTTTTAAGAAATATTGCTTACGCTAAAATTTATTAGCAAGCGTTTATCTATATATTATATATTTTTAGATGCTAATAAATACGTACAGACGTAGTTTCTCATTATATCTACAACATATCCAAAAATTATAAAAATCTAACTATATTTACTTGGGGTAAAACGTTATCGCCTTTTGTATGAAAATTAACAGGTTCACAATCCTCTTAACACGGTACGTGAATATACGACTAATCTGGGAGATTTTTTTAGTGCTGGCAACATAACATAACCACTCTATAGTGCTATGAAAATGTCTAAATTAATTAATTAATGGCGTAAATTCAAATGGTACGGTGTTAGCCCGTGTCTGATCTTACCTGAACTCACCCTCATTAATACTACTTTCGTAGTAAATAATTTATAGTAAAATATACGCCTGTTACAATTCTCATAATATGTACTAATAAAAATTCGTTTAATTACCATTGATTTATTCTAAACTAGCTGTGCCCGCGACTTCGTCCGCGTGGAATAGTTATTTTCCCCGTTTTTTCCACATTTTCACTGTTTCTTCGCTCCTATTGGTTGCAGCGTGATGTTTTATAACCTAAAGCCTTCCTCGATAAATTGTCTATCCAACAAAAAAAGTTTTTTCAATCCGTTCCTGTGATTAGCGCGTTCAAACAAACAAACAAACTCTTCAGCTTTATAATATTAGTATAGATGAAAAATTAAAAATAAAAGAAGAATCTTCCTTTTTTTAATTATTTCGTCATACACGAAAACATTACTACTATTAATTGCAAGAAGTTAAATTATTAAAACTCGCTAAATTCGTAGCTGAGCTACGAAATGCTACGCCGTAGGCCTCGTAGCAAAGAACTTCGTAGCCGATAGTTTCCTACGCTTAAAGGCCTTTATTATTACAATCATAATTTGATATGAACTTACTCGGGACTTCGGAGTTTATGCAACAGGCTCTCAAGTGCTCATATGCAAAATACGACATAACCTCCTTGTTTTAAAGTCCAATTTTGAATATTCGTAATGATTGCACAGTAAAATTCAATGTCAGTCGCTATCACTCCATAAACAAATAAGCCGTATCGAACTTTCCATTTATTAAGAGCCCCCGATAACTGAATGCAACACAATGACGTCACAGAGACGGAGCTAAATGAATAAAATTGAAATTGTTCTTCCGCTTGCAATCGCAGACCGATACGATCTACCGGTACAAATTGGACTTAACTGCTTTGCTATAAAGTTGAATTTTCCCTAACTAGAAGTAGTCTTAATATGTCGCACTTATTCGCAATTTGCTGTGATATTTTTTCCTCTATTTTTAGATGATTTTTTGAAGTTTCACAGCTATATGTCACGCGGTCTGCAACTAAATTAAGAGAAACTTAATATTTGCTGATATGAATTTTCTAAACAAGTTTATTTTAATAACTGCCCACTGTCATGAAATATTTAAAAGACATCTTTATTCTTGAAGCTGACCTGCAGGTGTGTGCATTGGATGATACATTAGGGTAGGCACTCCATGAACGCTATGAAAGCAAGGACTTTTTACCTGGAAGTTATCCTAATACAGTTTATTGGGGGCTCTTAATATTACCACCGTTATTTATTGTTGTTCAATACATAAAATATCATCATTTTCGGTGTCTCCTTTTTTGTGTAGTAAGTATCATCAATTAAGGTACAAAAGTTACTTTGTTGTGATATATTTCTTTAATACATGTATCTAAAATTAATAACATAGCGAATCTAAGCAAACGTTGATGGCGCGATCTTCAAGCGTTTGAGACGCCGTCATTGTCGTCTAGAGCTATATCAGCGAGGCTATGATGAATTGTCGAGTCGACATCTCGTCATGTCGATATCGTCTTATTCTCGCGATGATCTGTCAAAAATCAACGTTGTCGACAACGAGAAATCTTGTCATGTCGATGTCGTCTCTTATTTCTACATGTCGATAACAAAATAATATCGTAACGACGAACCTTTTGCTTCAGTTCATAATAGGCTCGCTGTAATGGTTATAAATAATATTAAGTATCAATTGAAGCAATATTTGCACTAGTACCATAAGATAATATTACAAAGTGTTTTTTTATATTGATCCTCTTCTTAAGTATAGTCTGTTGCGACAATGACAGCCTCTCAAACGCTCCAAGATCCATCCGAAACCAGCATAGTGGTTCAACTTTTGTACGCAAAGACGTGGACAAGAATATGTATATTTTTATACTAGTCCTCGCGTTACGATTTCAAGAGTATACATATTTCGCTCTTGACTGTAGTAGTGGCGGATTTGTAGTTTTAACCATATAGGCAGTTATAGTTAGCGCTTCTCAGCTCAATAATGTTTTTTTCCCACGATTGCTCTCGCAAATATATTGATCAGTCTACGCCCGGGCCTATTGGACCTTAAGGCAAATCCGCCACTGCTAGTGTGTACAGCTGTACGTACTAGAGTTGTACTATGCTGGCTTCAATAATTTATGTTTAATAACTTATTTTATCATGTCATAAATAGTGCCATATCAATTAGTAAAAATTTAATCCAAAGTATTTTGATGTTCATATTGAATAATTAATCGTTTTGTTGTATTAAACATTTTAATGCAATACGCATTAATGCAACATAATGAATAGGCACGATGACTGTATTTTTTTTTTCAAGTAGATATTTAAAAAAAAAACATTCTCCAAAAAATGACAAGACCGAGTCACGAGTCGCCAAAAATCGCTTATCTGTTTTTGTTTAATAGTATTTTTTTAACAACAACTGGCTAAATATATTTTCGTTTCATAGTCATCGTCCCTATTATATTTACAGCGAAGCGCTCAGTAAGGAATACTGTATCTCATTTTATTTAACAAAATACAACCTAGACATCTAGACATAAGACTCAAATTTAACTTTAACCTAAAACATCAAACGAATAAGGGAAAGTCTGCGAAATGTGTTAGATAGTTCGCTTCTATAGTTTTGATGTGACCTAATTAACTAGAAAAGTGTTGTAAAGTACTCCACTAAAGAGTGTAGAGTACAGTTTCCACACACAGCCGACTGCCAAAAAGCCAAATAACAAATTAGTGTTTATCGTCAGCTAGAGCAGTCACAGACAAGAAGGGGCCCTAGACTAGGTGCCAACGTTCAACGTTAACGTTAAACGAAACGACCAAAATGTATGGGATTTGACATCCGCGAACGTTTGTGACGTACGTGACAGTCGTTCGTGGATGTCAAATAACATACATTTTGTCTAGGCCCCAAGCAATGTTTGTTTGGAATAGTGGTATTTAAATATTCTTTTCTAAATGAAATCTCGACCCAACATATTATACGCGAGTTAAATCCGTTATTTTTGATATATTCTAAAATATTAAAAACGCGAAAACCATTAGGCATTTTAAATAAAAAATATTTGTGAATTTTTGATATTTTATTCAATAAAGCCCACCTTTCGCAACGAATTTTTTCGAATTTATTAGTTTCAATTTCTTTTCACGATTTCACTGGAAATATAACTGATGTATTTTAGCAAATTGTTATTAAAGTGTAACCTGAACATTTCACTGCGTAAAGTTTTTCTGATTCGTTTTTCAATATATCAAATAAATATGGTTAATCTGGGATCGTTCGACTATAAAATAGGACTTTGATAAAAAACATAGCTTTTAAAAAAATATGTTTTTCATTCGACGTCACGAAATTTCAGGTTTATAGTGAAACTGTGTCGACACTAGATGTTATAAAGCTGTTTATTTTACGAATCTCATACGGGCCGATATTAGTAATTATATAAACAACCTCATTCTGTAGGCAGTAAAGTTCACATTTGCAAATAATCTCCAAGTTAATTTTCAGTAAATTTATTAATTATAGTATGGATATAGTACACATACAGTGGTTAAATACAACGCAATTCGATGCTATTTTTTAATAGATAGAGTGATTTAAGATGACGAATTCTATAAATAATATATACATAATATAGTAGAGAAACACTCAAAATAAAAATCGAAAGTATATTAATACAATTTAGGCTTTTACAAGCCTTCTTGAAGGTTGCTGATAAGTGTCAGCATTGCATCTATGCACACGGCGAGGTCGCTAGTATAATTTTAAAATACAACTAGACAGAGTTACATTCAACTCCCAATTAACCCAGAAAGTTAAAATAGTCCCGTTAAGCCAAATATAAAATTGGAATGCATGTGAATATTTAATTCAATTGAAATTTCAAAGCGTAAATTAGGTATGGAGAAATGAGAACAGACAATGTCAGAGATTCGACACGCTGTCGGATAGATGGAAAAGTGTAAAGTCCTGTTTGTGTCTCAGTTCAACCAGGCGCGTGCAGTGGCGTACGGCGCCAAGGTAGGCACTTCATATATTATTTACTAGCGGTCCCGGCAGAGGTCGCCCTGCCCGTCCGATTGTTTCGTCAAAGATCTGTCAGTCTTCTAACTGTCACTTAATGAATAGTAATTCTTCATAAGGCTTCATATTTTCCCCGTTTTTTACACATTTTCCACTGTTTCTTCGCTCCTATTGGTCGCAGCGTGATGTTATATAGCCTAAAGCCTTCCTCGATAAGTGGTCTATCCAACAAAAAAATAAATCTGAGCTGACAATAGTCTTTAGCGTTAGACTATTGTCCCCTCAGTCGTGCTACGATTATGGAAACTGTAAAGAATCCGAAACGTCAGCTAATAAAATAAAATAAAAATACGCGAGTTAAATCCGTTAATAGTTGTTTCATTCCAACTTTTTAGTATATTTCTTTTGTTTAAATGCAAAATTCGTTTCAAAAATGACAAAAATTAGGTAATTCAAGAATCGAATTAATTTTCTCAGAGCTTAAGCGCCAAAAAAGCTCTAAGATCGCGCTTCCCAACGATATACTTAAAATAAGTCATTTTGCCCAAAATAGCTTAAGTATTTTTCGCTTTCCACTAACAATATACATAAATAAATGTCTGCTATTATTGATAATCTTCTTGGTTGAAAAATAAATTATAACAGCCATTCCTAGGGTACTAACTAAAAAATAAATCTCTACAACGCCTATAAAATAACTTAACATAAAATAACTTTTTAAACCTTTAGTTTTCATCATCTGTCATTGTAGTTATTTATGTATTTTTGTATATATATATTTTAGTATATTTATGTAGTGTAATATCTTCCTGTTATATATTGTATCTATTATATTATATGTATTATTCTTTTTGCGCCTACACATGCTCTCTGTTTGCTTTAAGGTTGTCTGGTAGAGAATGCCGTATGGCATTAAGTCCGCCTTTTGTACATTTGTTTTTTATTGTGCAATAAAGTGTAAATAAATAAATAAACAAAATAAATGAAGTTAAAAAATCATCTATACTCGCTCCCCACAACATAGCAAAACTAAATACATTGGAAAATACTCCCAAAGGACATGAAACAGGAGAGTAGTTTACGGGTCGCAATTGAAGCATAAAATGTCTTCGCTGTAATATACTTAATTACACTATTTAAACGTTCTATTGAACAAATCAATTTACCGGGAAACTACGCTTCGAGGAAATGAATATTATTTTACAAACAACAGAATGCAAAATGTTTCATGTAGGTCTGAGAAGGAAACGCTTGCACAAGTAATTGGCTCTAACGTAGTTCATTATGAATAAGGAACATTTTACTCGCATTTTACTCAAAGATACTGTTCTTTTATGGAAGGATTAATCGCAGAACTAGATCTAAAGGGTAATTCAAGAGTTTTTTCAGCGCGCATAACTAATTAATATGTCAATTTGCACTGAAGGAGTTTTCTGTATAGTTTTATGCTTTACTAGCGGTTCGCCCCGGCTTTGCACGGATCCCTTTTTTATAGTCTATGCTCGGGAATAGTGTAGCTTTCCAACAGTGAAAGAATTTTTCAAATCGGTTTAGCCGTTTTGGAGACAATTCAATCCAAACAAACAAACCTTTCCTCTTTATTTTATTATTATATTGTATTGTATTATCTTAGTATACTAGTATTAGTATATTAGTATAGAAAAGAAGCTAGATGAGTTAGTTTAAATCTGTTTTATTGGTAGGTTTTGCTGTTAGGAATACAAACTTTGTCCTAACAATAACAAACACAAAAATAGTACATTACGCACCAGGGCCAGTAAAATAAAAAATAAAAAAAGTAAAATAAAAAATGTCTCAGATCACACGTAATTGTCGTCCGAGGCGAAGCCGAGGTTGACAAAAATGCGAGCTGAGGCTTTTTTATTTTACTGGCCGAGGTCAGTATACTATTTTTCTGTCCGACGAAGCCAGGAAGCGGCAATTTCATTTAGCGCAGCGGCCAGAAAGTTGTCGCTTTCCGGCCGGAGGACAGAAAAAAGTATTATACAATTCGGTGCAGTCGATCGTAAGTCATTCGCGTATAGCTATATCATGCTGATATATCATTAATGATAATAAATCACTAAATAGTATAAAACAAAGTCACTTTTTATGTCCCCATCTCTATGTACGCTTAAATCTTTGGAACTACGCAACGAATTTTGATGCGGTTTGTTTTAATAGATAGATTGATTCAAGAGGAAGGTTTATAGCACCGTGTGAAGCCGGGGCGGGTCGCTAGTATAATATATATTTCAAAGTATTTTTTGACTAAAAGTGCATTTCGCAGATCTGTGCAAAAACTTTGTGCAATCAATCAATCAAACTTGACCTCCAATTTGGTTGTTAGCTTGTTACTAGTGGAAAACTAAAAACTGTTGTGTACAGTCTGAGTCAATACCGGGCATCGGTCAAGGTGCGCAAATATATCGAACTGTACAGCCGCTCTTGACAATAGATTTTATTATATTTCAGTATACATCAACAAGTAAGTCCTAAAAGTTATAGTGAAATAAAAAATAGAATGGTCCTAATTTAAAGGCGCATTTATTTTATTTATTTATTTTGCTTATGTAGGTATACAATGATAAAAAAAATAGGATTTGATTTAAAAACAAAATAAGATTTGACTAGTGGTGTCCGACTGAAAGGATTTTTTTGCCGAAGCAGAAACTGAAACCGAAGGTTCGGATTAATTTTGGTTTCGGCCGAAACTAAACCTTAAGTACCTATATATACTATATACTCGTGATTCAATGTTGAATAAGATGTTAATGGGCCGTTCTTATATAGTATGAATAACGTAATATCTCGCTGGTCTAATATAACAGGGTTTTACGTTTCTCTTTTATCGAATTGAAATTTCAAGATTGTCATAGTGGCACTGTTTCTAAATTTATGATAAAATATGATTTGTAGGCCGAAACCGTTCGGATACTAATAACCAGGCATGCTTACTAGCAATCTCCGGACACCTATTATACTTATCACGAAACCCAATTAGCCCAAACAAGAGATCGTACTTGCACTATGTCTATCCGTAACGTGGAAACCAAAACTATACTAATATTGTTGCGCAAATATTGAACTTGCGAACGTTGCAACGTTGGCTGGTATTGCATTAAACATAGTTTTATCGTATCAGCAGCAAATATATCGTAGCTGCTGCTAAAACCTGTAGTCCAACTCGAAAACCTGAAGTTTTGAGTTACAGCAAAACTTACCTGCAATACCTACTAATAAAACAGATTTAAGTTCTTCTAGCTTCATATAAAAAGCATAAATGTATACAGAAAACTCCTTCAATGCACAATAGTACATTACGCATCTAGGCCAGTAAAACAAAAAATATCTCAGATCACATGTAATTGTCGTCCGAGGCGAAGCCGAGGTTGACAAAAATGTGATCTGAGGCTTTTTTATTTTACTGGCTGAGGTCAGTATACTATTTTTCTGTTCGACGAAGCCAGAAAGCGGCAATTTCATTTAGCGCAGCGGCCAGAAAGATGGCGCTTTTTGGCCGGAGGACAGAAAAAACATATTAATCAGGTTTTCGCCTGAAAAATGCACTTCTTCAAGTTAATCCTATTTAGACGTAGGCCACATCAGAATACTCTAACAAGCTTCCTCAATGAACCTTATTAAAACGTATAAGTTAGATAGGAATCATTTATCTTGTAAATGCGCCCAAATCTTTATTTACCGCGCGTTACAAATTCCTTAAAAAAAGTCTCGAGAACGTAGTAAGTATTGGAATGAAACGCGTATTTTGATTTTATTTTATTAGCTGACGTTTCGGATTCTTTACAGACATTAGTCTAACGCTAAAATACGCGAGTTAAATCCGTTAATAATTGTTTCATTCCAATGTGTAATAACCGCGAAGGCATCAGACATTATAACGTAGTAAGTACTTTTTGTTGGAACATATGTTATACTAGCTCAGTCGATGCATGCCGTGACCGGTTAGGTTCAATAAATACACCTCACCAAAGCATCCCAGAAGCCTAAATGCATCATTGCACATTGCATATTCTAATTACTGTGCTGGTTCGACACGACCACAGATCGATATGCTGGACGTTGCTATAGCGATCCGTGAACGCATTCCGATTTGTGAACATTATAGAAGTCACAAGTCAAACGATACGTTAGACGTTCAAGCATCCGAAAACACTTCGCTTAGATAATAGGCTTCGGCTTACACGTCCATGGCTTGTTCTACTGGAACCGGCCGATTCGATCAAGACCGCTGTTGACGAAGGATAGACTGTAATGAAATGGTTTAAGAAATTTTTCAAATTAAATATGAACTACGATCTATCAATCGATAATTCGATTGATATTTTTGGTTCATTACCATTAGTTTTTAATTATGATATTTTTGTACAAAGACAAGAGTAGAAAAATTTTAGACCCCCAGTGGGATTCGAACCCACGCCTATGCCTTTACTAGCGGCAGCGTGCTGAACCATTACACCATAGAGACCACTGACAGGTCATCGAATTTATCTACTCCTTTCAATTCGGTCTTTGTACTTTAAAAGAATGTAAAGGTTCGAATCCCACTGGGGGTCTAAAATTTTTCTACTCTTGTCTTTGTACAAAAATATCATTATTATCAAATTTATACAACGCACACAATATTAAAAACGACACAACTAAACAACCAACTAATTGACAATTAGAAAACAGTAGATATTTAAAAAGGAGCCAATAAAAAGTGAAACTATATACAAAGCGCAAGGAGTACGCAATAACCGCCTTAGCAGCGACCCCCTACAGACATAATAATACCTATCCCATACACTGGCAGCTGCCCCTGCTCGCAGCTTGCGGCCTCACCCACACTTAGCAAACTCGATAGTGTTACAGCGGCCCCGCCGGCAGGGTAGAAGACGTGCACCCACACATGGAATAAGTCGGACCTATCCGCAGGAACCTTTTAATATAATGCAACATAATTCTTAATTAAAATCTTCTAAATTAATAAATATATTAGAAATACTAAATCATACTAGGGTGAGTTCTGTTAAGATCGGACACGGTTAACACCGTACGATGTGAATATACGCCTAATCTGGGATTTTTTTTTAGTGCTGGCAACATGACATTGTCATGGCACTATGGTATGGCGGGTTATGTTATGTTGCCAGCACTTAAAAAATCTCCCAGATTAGGCGTAAATTCACATCGTACCTACGGTTAACCGTGTCCGATCTTACCAGAACTCACCCTATTTAATTATTTCTCCGTAGTTCAGTCCTCATAGCACAAGCTTGGTTAATATACTACGTCAATTCACGTGAATAGTACAAGGACTTTATTTATTTTGTTTATGATAAAATTAACCAGAGTAAGTTTCTAAAAGCCTCTTTCTTGTCTCCTAGTGCCACAACAGCGCCCCTATGTACAGGGTTTATTATGAGCTTAGACCTAATAAAACCTAGGTACTAGTGTCGCAAAGACGTTGAACCTAAACTGGCTCTGTGAATTCTAGTGCGATTACATTTTTTTTTCACCTAGGAATTTAGGTCCAAAAGTAGGTTTTCTTGGCCCTGGTACATACTGTGTGTACGGTGATATGTAGTCGAACTAAGGGCGTGCATTCCATATAGGCACAATGTCTTAAATGTATGGAGTGCGTACCCTGGCGCCATTCATTTTGCACACCACTCTGCACGCGCCTGTAACCTAATAATATTAAGTTTGTTTTTGATGACAAAGAACTAGTTGTGCGACACTCCATCCATAGTTATTATGATTTTTTTGTGAGTTATTAACTACCGTTACGATCTATCAATCGAAATTGTCCCTATGGTGTAATGGTTCAGCACGCTGCCGCTAGTAAAGGCATAGGCGTGGGTTCGAATCCCACTGGGGGTCTAAAATTTTTCTACTCTTGTCTTAGTACAAAAATATCATTATATTTATGCGTTCTTAAACATATAAGAATAAGAATAAGAATAAGAATAAGAATTCGTTTATTCAGTAGACACAATTTACAGTGATTACAATATCTAATTTAGGTAATAACGATATCAAGGTTCATGTCGACTGAAAAGGCTTAAGCTCAGCATTATTGTTGCGACCGGGGGGTCACAACGCTGGTTTTCAGCTTAAACCTGAACGGATGACACGCGGAGAGAATAAAAATAAAAAATACAGAAAAGGCACAAACACAGACAACAAGATATTTTACATTACAATTTGTGATAACAAAGGCATTGCAGTGCAGTGATTTATAGTAAGTAGGATGAGAGTATCATTAAATTCTATCCAAAACAATATCTTCGACACAAAAATGAACGTCATATGATGATTGTGAATGATTATGAAAAGTATAGTCTAGGTAGTATTCAATTCACAAGATTTTTTTCGGGAATCCGGAACATCATACACTAGCCTTGAAAGCCTCCTCATAAGGCTCGCCACTCGTCCGGTTTTGCAGTAAAGTCCCATTAGCTGGCCAACTGCGCTTCAGTATTCAGTTCGAAAAAAAAATCATACACTATAAATTTGACATGTGTCGAGATGTCAGAAGAGATGTTGACACTTCTAACCAACAAGTAGTTGTAAATATACTACTGTTGGAATGAAACAACTATTAACGGATTTAACTCGCGTATTTTTATTTTATTTTATTAGCTGCCGTTTCGGATTCTTTACAGTTTCCATAATCGTAGCACGACTGAGCTGACAATAGTCTAACGCATGTTTCATTCCAATGTGTAATAACCGCGAAGGCATCAGAAATTATTATAATATACTACTGGTTAAGTATTTCTCATTAGAGTCTATTTGTAAAATTAAAATTATCAACGTTTAATAAATAATCCGGTTATTCGATATCCAATTGGTAAATAAGTAGGTAATGCGATAAAACAGATAACTTCGCTCGTTAAGCTTATTCATATGATTAAATAAGTAATGGAGCCAATCGCCAATGAATTCTAATTTAATTAATATCAAAAATATTGTTTCGTGCACACGATACTCGAATAATTTTATTGCCGAGTTAAAATATGAAATGCTCCATCGATCATAATTAATCCGTACCTAATTAATTTGGTGAAATAAAGTATGCATTTCAAATTTTCAGGTAGAAATAATGTGATAATTTAAAATGAAACAGAATATCGCGTTTCGCGTGAAGCTATTGGTACGTGAATTTTATTTATGATTGGAATTGTAATTCATTATTGTTAAAGCGGATCAGATGTCAAATTTAACGTAACGATAATACCTCCTGTAGCTCTTAATAATTGGAGTATTTGCCACTTATCTTGCAGTTACGACATCGTTGAAGATAACGACTGGGTAAAGAAAAGGATTCAATAAAGTCCGTTACTTAGATTATTAAAAAATATTGGACATGTATTTTTTCTTTTCTCAATCGAACAATCTATACTAATATTATAAAGCTGAAAAGTTTGTTTGTTTGTTTGTTTGAACGCGCTAATCTCAGGAACTACTGGTTCGAATTCAAAAATTCTTTTTTTGTTGGATAGACCATTTATCGAGGAAGGCTTTAGGCTATTTAACATCACGCTGCGACCAATAGGAGCAAAGAAACAGTGGAAAATGTGTAAAAAACGGGGAAAATATGAAGCCTCATGAAGAAGTGACAGAACACTTTGACAGATCTTTGACGAAACATTCGGACGGGCAGGACGACGTCTGCCGGGGCCGCTAGTAAATGATAAAAATCGCTTCAAAAGTTTGGGAGCGAAAGCTCGTAACGTCATGTTATTATACATTGGAATGAAAATGTATATTATTTACTAACTACCTAATTGTGTAGTTTTCGAATCGTCAGCAATATATAAAACTAGCCGTGCTACTTACTTCGTTCCCGTGGAATAGTAATTCTTCATAAGGCTTCATATTTTCCCCGTTTTTTACACATTTTCCACTGTTTCTTCGCTCCTATTGGTCGCAGCGTGATGTTATATAGCCTTAAGCCTTCTTCGATAAATGGTCTATCCAACAAAAAAATAATTTTTGAATTCGAACCAGTAGTTCTTGAGATTAGCGCGTTCAAACAAACAAACAAACAACCTCTTCAGCTTTATAATATTAGTATAGATGAGTTAAATCCGTTAACTAATGTTTTAAACAATGTATATCTGATAGCAAAATTGGTGTGACATTGCTTCACATATTGTCAGACACAAAATCAAAATTAAACCTGTCAATTTTGTGAATGAAATGCCGTTACCGAACCGACACTCGAACCGATTGGCAATTTCGCGCAAAAATCATTAACGTCAACTTTTTAGCACAAAAACTATACCAATATTTCCAGTGGATAATAGAATGCACAATTAAATAAATAAATAAATAAATAAATATCTTTGGACAATTCACACCAATTATCTAGTCCCATTTTAAGCAAAGCTTTGCTTGTGTTATGGGTACTAGACAACGGATAAATATACATAAATACATATAAGACATCCAAGACTCAGGTACAGATGCCAGTGCTCATCACATTGACATCTGCCCCTAGCGGGATTCGAACCCGCAACCTCCGGTTTCGTAGTCAGGGCCTCTGACCACTAGACCAACAGGCCGTCGAACAATTCAATATTACAATACGAACTGCTGCAGATATCCTATTGTCCGGTTAAATTTACCAAAGTTAGTATAACCAAAGTTAGCATAACTTTTGTTAGTTGATATCTAAACTATGGATACATAATTCGCTTGAGCGAATGCACCTCGATGTACCTATTATTCTAGAATTAATAAACATCTATAGGTATTTCATAACAAATGCTACATATTTCACTAGAATCTGCCCGTGACTTCGTCTTCTTTCATATCAAAAACTGCAAAGTTTCACGCTAACTTTGAACCCCCGCTATACCTAACTAGGAGGTGAATTTTCAAAAATCTTAGTGCTCCCCTATGTACGTTACAAAAGGACCACTGAGCAAAATTTCAAGGTTCTAACCCTTATAGTTTAGGCCCTGCGTTGATATGTCAGTCATTAAGTCAGCTTCTCCTTTTATATTATACTAGCTGTGCACGCGACTTCGTCCCCGTGGAATAGTAATTTTTCATAAGTCTTCTTATTTTCCCCGTTTTTTACACATTTTCCACTGTTTCTTCGCTCCTATTGGTCGCAGCGTGATGTTATATAGCCTAAAGCCTTCCTCGATAAATGGTCTATCCAACAAAAAAAGAATTTTTGAATTCGAACCAGTAGTTCCTGAGATTAGCGCGTTCAAACAAACAAACTCTTCAGCTTTATAATATTATAGTATACTTAGATAGACAGAAGATATGCCGACATATACCTATAACATTGTGCCGGGGGCCTATGTCAAAGATCGACACGACACAACGTCGAACATCTTGACTCTATTATAGTTATATAGGTAAAACATTATGTACTCATTGACATGGGCGTGCATTCCACATAGGCACTATGCTATGCCTACCCTGGTGCCTGCACGAGCTGCCCGCACTGCACGCACTGGCTTATGGAATGCAACTATGGACATAGAGTTTATTCACTTATTCCTTAAATGTAGAACTTTTATACATATCGTATCAAAGTGACATGTTCGACGTGTACATTTTACGGCTGCGAAAATTTATGCAATTGACATTACGCAACACGTGTCGTGTAAAATTTTTGAGCATTCGTTCCGTTACTTGCGAAAATTGGCACCTGTCTAGGGCCCCTAATTCTTTTTTCTTGCGACTCTTTACTTTGTGCTGGTAACACCAACATGAGTAAACCTTAAACATTTATAAAAAGCATTTATAGTTTTTAACTACTGAGTTAAAAACTATAAATGCTAAAAGTAACCTATTTTTTAGACGAAACGGCTGAACTATCAAATTATTTTCTGCTACAATCTAGTCCGAAATTAAGTTCAGAAACCCTTAGTAGTCGTAATTAAAAGTGAATTGGTACATTTGAAGTCACAGTTTTATTTAAGTATACTATACCAAACGTCTAGAATTGAAAATTATCCATAAATAATACAAATCGGAATTGCCTACGCCGAAACACCTTTTGCATTTTTAATAGATATTTTCCAAACATGTCGAAAAAAAGTTTAAATGTCACCTGCTTATAAACCAACACATGTCCTAACGCAATTAATCCTGGCTGAAAAGCAAAAACCGTGGTCCGGCTACAATAAACGAAATCTCGGGTCACCCCCCCAATGCACCGCGCTGCAACGTCAGTCCAGCCGCAGCATCCGCGCGATGCAGTCGTGTGTGAGCGAATAGCCATGGCAGAGAAGGATAGGCGAGCTGTTCTTCGGACTGGTACGTTGCGATATGCGGATTTTATTCTCTACATCGTAGGGTGCGGTTGGTTTTGAGATGTTATTACTTTTTAATTGTTTCACTGCCTCTGCGGACGAATTTTTTAGGTGTTATATTAGTAAGTGTTGAGTTATGCAAATAAATATAACGGAAGATGTTCCATTGGGATAATGATGTGGATTTTTAATTGTTTGTTAATTCGGCATTTTACGCAGCGAAGTGCTGATAATGTTTTTGCTAATTAAAATGATTTTTAGATTTTTATGCAAATGTTCTTTTAATAATTTACGTTTATGCGGTACTTTAAAGAAATTAACAAGTTTTTTTTTTATAAAAATAGGTCAGTTACAATTGCGATAAAAAAATCATCGCCTTCTTTTTGATAAAATAATAAAAATAAGCTTTTACTACCGACGCCATCCGATATTGAGTGGAATTAAAAAATTCAGTTCTCATATTAAAATATATTCATAAAATTTGGATACTTGAAATATTTTCGTAAAATTCATTATTACTTTTAAATAAACTGGTAAATTGCAGTGTTGAAAAACGTCGTAAGCAGCACCCATTTATCATAACACTTTCGGCTCTCTTAACGCACTTCTGCGGCGATTATAATACTTTCTCAAATGCAATCATGCATCTGTATCAAATATGTGCCATAAAATGTTTGTAAATAACTATAGTTAAAAATTGTGCAAAATAGAGGATGGATACAAAGACAACACATTTTTTTTTTAAATAACGTGTTTCATTTTATGATTAAAATAACGTGTTCGGTTTTGCGATGTGAACTTTCATTTATTTATCAATTGTCAAAGCATTCTTTACTCAGAGCGTATACCAAAGACATCCTTTTACATAATAAAACTTTATAGAAGTCAAGCGCTCCATTTTGTGCTCAAATTATCCAAAATAAAGTTTTTTTTGGTTGTAACTACTTGTTTTTTTAAAAGCTTTAATTAAAAATTGTTAATTCTGCTGCAAATTTTCGTTGGTTAATTGACTTTATTCGGAATCGTCGATTAGAAAAAAAAATCACACATTTTTAATGATGATGATTTCTCTGCTGACATTTTTCATTGTACTGTAATTTGTGTAGAATTATTTGTACTATCATAAGAAAGTTATTCAATACAAAAAAAGTTTCCTTAAGGACCGTTGTCCCATTTTTTTTTAATCAATTAATTAGGCTATACACACGCTTAGCAATGTAAAGTAGCCGACGGATGTACGAACTGTAACTAAACTACAAAAACATTTATTAAATTTTAATGACAATATAATTTTCACTGCATCTATTCAGAAAAAAGCTTTTGTTACATTTTCCAATAGACGGTTTGAAGTAGTTCATTTCTACTTCAGCTCCATAAATGGCGCTTTTTGTATATTAACTTTAAAATTTCTATATATAAAATTCACATATATTATGTAGGTATTTGAAATGTACTCACGTGATTTCAAAGACGTAAAACTAGACTAGACTATGTATAATAAAATCATTATAATTTTTGGAGATATGTCTTCACGAGAAAATCTTATAGACAATATTGAACAAAGTACATTTTCGAAATTTTCAAAAAAATACGGACAAAGTGGAACGCGTTCGATAGGCCGGAGGTCAAACCAGTAATGTATATATTACAAATGAATTGTCATTACTGCAATATTATTATGACTTATAATGATAAATTTATTTTCATAAGAACTGACCCGCTTTTTACTCTTAACCTTATTATCGTACTTGCTCTGCGAAATACCAACAACCAATTAGGCTTGTTATGACATTTGTCTCATTTTGACAATAAGTGAAAAAGAGACAGACATTTTTGGACTATTCTAGGAATGATATTTGAACCAAGCAGGCGCGTGCAGTGAGGGTCGCGCACGTCAGGGTAGGCACTCCATACATATTATTGAGCCTATATGGAATGCACGCCCTTGGTACCAAGACAAGATTAGAAAAAATTGAGACAACAATAGACACATGGTGTAACTGGAATGTAGTAGTGTCAATCGTAGAGGCGTAGACGTATGTTCGAATCCGACTGGGGTCTTTTTTCCTACTCTTGTCTTGTACAAATATCATTTGAAAAAATTATTGGTGTTAAGGAAACATTTAATTTTAGGGATATGAAGTACTCGGTGACTTTTAAATCGACTTAGTCGTAGCACTGGTAGAAGGTTTTCGAACCGCGACAAAGCATTTGTCAGTGTCATACTGTTGAAGTGGAAAGTGACAGATGCTTTTTCGCGCAAAAATCTTACATGCTAGCCTTGTCATAGTAAGAGGGAGTCAAAAACGTCATCCATTGTGTTTTCGTTTTTGAATTGCTAATGAAAATTTTAATAGTTGTTTCTTCTGCTATTCGTTATTGCATACAAATTGGAATGTAATAACAACACGATGGTGACGTTTTTGTGCAAGCCATTATAGCCTTTATTAATGCGAAATGCGTAAAACAAATAGAATGCATGGCGACTGTCTCTTGTTATCAAATATATAATACTAGCTGTGCACGCGACTTCGTCCCCGTGGAATATTAATTCTTCATAAAGCTTCATATTTTCCCCGTTTTCTACAAATTTTCCACTATTTCTTCGCTCCTATTGGTCGCAGCGTGATGTTATATAGCCTAAAGCCTTCCTCGATAAATGGTCTATCCAACAAAAATTTTTTGAATTAGAACCAGTAGTTCCTGAGATTAGCGCGTTCAAACAAACAAAAAACAAACTCTTCAGCTTTATAATATTAGTATAGATATATATTGTGTTAGTATTGAACTCTAAAGTTTACCTTACGCCGCGGTTTCATCCGTTTTCTTTTTTTTATGACCAATCCTTACTGTTATAAATGAAAACCTCTATCTTCGATTAACGGACTGTATTTGAAAACTAAATTTTACACGTTTTTCAAATCACTCTTTACCTAAAACTGTCAAATTTTAAATAGCATTAAAATGAAACAAGTAAATGGCTAATCGAACGAAATCCTTTTTTTATAAACGTGAATGGATGAAAAAGTATGACTCAAAAGGCTTAAGAGTCTCGCCACCCGTCCGGTTTTGCAGTGAAGGCCCATTAGCTGGCCAACTGCGCTTCAGTATTCAGTTCGGAAAAAAAAAAATATGACTGTAATCAGCTGTAATCACATTATCTAATCCTAAATTTATTAAATTGAATTTTCACAAAAGCTTCATTAAAACTTCTGCCTGCGACTTTACCTGCCTACTTTGACTACCCAACTTAATGTTATTCCAACCCCTACGGGTTTTTTTCCTAAAAGTAACCTAGCTACATCCTCCTAATTACCAAAATATACATACAGAATATTATGTAAAGAGTTATCTAACAAATATTAATACACACTAGCATTTCATATATTAGAGGGCACTTAAACAATATTGGAATGAAACAACGTTTCGGATATACTTTACAGTTTCCATAATCGTAGCACGACTGACCTGACAATAGTCTTATACTTTAGCCTTAGACTATTGTCAGCTCAGTCGTGCTACGATTATGGAAAGTTTCCGAAACGTCAGCTAATAAAATAAAATAAAAATACACGAGTTAATTCCGTTAATAGTTGTTTCATTCCAATGTGTAATAACCGCGAAGGCATCAGAAATTATTAAACAATATTCTCAATAATCTTTAGGGTTAGACTATGGAAACTAAAGAATCCGATCAGTAAATACTTTTCATTCCAATATTCAGTAGTCTTGTAAAAAGACTGTAATTACGAAATTGTCAATTAAAAGAACTCGCCAACCGAATTTTGAATACCCAATCAAATACCAAAGGTTCACAATCACAGATCTCTCAAACAAGAGGGCCACAAACGAATCCGTCCGTTAAATCGTACCCAAACATTTCGTCGAAACCACAAAGTCGAGGAGTGACATTCCAGCCAATAGCAAATGAGAACACTCTGAAATAATTTCTGATGCCTTCGCGGTTATTACACATTGTAATGAAACAACTGTTAACGGATTTAACTCGCGTATTTTTACAGCTGACAATAGTCTAACGCTAAAAAAGCGTGTCAGCTCAGTCGTGCTACGATTATGGAAACTGTAAAGAATCCGAAACGTCAGCTAATAAAATAAAATAAAAATACGCGAGTTAAATTCGTTAACAGTTGTTCCATTCCAACACTCTGAAAGTCAATTGTACTTTGAATGCAAAGTTATCAGCCTTAATATAGTTTTGACTTTATTCAATACTAGCTGTCCGCCCCGGCTTCGCACGGATCTCTTTTTTATATATATAATACAGCCCATGTCACTCGGGAATAGTGTAGCTTCTCAACAGTGAAAGAATTTTTCAAACCGATCCAGTCTTTCTGGAGACTATTTATTACAACCAAACAAAGTTTTCCTCTTTATTATATTACTAGCGGCCCATCCCGGCTTCGCCCGGATCCCCTTTTTTTATTAGCCTATGTCACTCGGGAATAGTGTAGCTTCTCAACAGTGAAAGAATTTTTCAAATCGTCCAGTAGTTTTTGGGCCTATTCATTACAACCAAACAAACAAAGTTTTCCTCTTTATAATATTAAGTATAGACTAGACGTTAGCCCCGGCTTCGCAAGGATCCCTTCGTTTTCCTTTTTTTCAAAATCTATAGCCAATGTTACTCGTGGATAATGTAGCTTTCTAACAGTGAAAGAATTTTTCAAATCGACCCAGTCGTTCTGGAGCCTATTCATTACAACCAAACAAAGTTTTCCTCTTTATAATATTAGTACCTATAGACGACAATAATTCCATATATACCTCACAACCGAAGCACATAAAATAAAAAAAATACAAAATTTATAATTAATGCGTATTATAGGTACATATTATACAAATTACACCCCGTTTCATTCCAATGTAAGGCATCAGAGTAATAGGAAATCTGCCAAATAAGAGCTATTCTGGCGTGAGCTGCAAAAACCTTTAGAGCTACACGTATATGTACTAAATGTATGTCCGTTATGTACTAAAACGTGCAGACGAAGTCGCGGGCAGAAGCTAGTAATATTAAAAAAGGCTTAAAGAGAACTGGATTATCATTTAAGACATAAATAGGTGTCTTACATGATAACATAAATGATAAGTAACTTTTGTCGTCACTCACTTACTCATTATACTAAATCAAAAAATACAATCTAAATATACCTAAGTACTACTTCAAATACAAACAGAAACATGATCTATTTACTAATTCAGTGTTTTCAACGTGCATACTATAATTAATAAATCCATTCAAATTCGCATTCAATTTAGTTCTAAAATTGTGTTTTCCACCTAAATAATTAGAACGGACCGAAAACCCCCTAACAGCCAGACCACTACAGTACCTAATCAGCTTTATATAAACTGCACTAGCTAATGTTTCTAAAATACACAATATACAGTTACCATCATTTTCCAACCTAATGTTTCAACAACTGAATCAAATATGCAAACTTTAAAAGTGCTTTCGACGTGTTTACTCGTTTACCTACTGGCCTCTGGAATGAAACAACTTTAAACAGATTTAACTCGCGTATTTTATTTGATTGGCTGACGTTTTGGAGCCTTTACGAATTCCATAATCTACGACCTGACAATAGTCTTGCTAAAGTCAAACGTCAGCCAATAAAATAAAATACGCGAGTCAAATCCGCTTAAAGTTGGAATGAAACAACTTTTAACGGATTTAACTCGCGTATTTTTATTTTATTTGCTGACGTTTCGGATTATTTACAGTTTCCATAATCGTAGCACGACTTAGCTGACAATAGTCTAACGCTAAATAGTCTTTAGTTAAATCCGTTAAAGTTGTTTCATTCCAATGTGTAATAACCGCGGAGGCATCAGAAATTATTCCGCTTAAAGTTGTTTCATTCCATTGTGTAATAACCGCGGAGGCATCAGAAATTATTCCGCTTAAAGTTGTTTCATTTCATTGTGTAATAACCGCGAAGGCATCAGAAATTATTCCGCTTAAAGTTGTTTCATTCCAATGTGTAATAACCGCGAAGGCATCAGAAATTATTCCGCTTAAAGTTGTTTCATTCCAATGTATAATAACCGCGAAGGCATCAGAAATTATTATACTAGCCTCTATTTGCAATTTCGTCTGCTCAGAATAGAATTCTAGTCTTTTTATTCTAAATATGTCTATGTATCTATCTTCTATATAAATAAAATTCTCCAAAATGTACGTACGCGCATAACTTCCGATCGACAGCTCCAAATTGGATAATTCTTTTTGTTTTGTGTTTGTTATTGCCAGGACGGAGTTTGTATGGAAAATGATATAGCGATTCTATAGGTTATAATTTATAAAGATATAGTGTGAATAGTTAAGTAACTAAAAAAAACTACCATCAGTGAGCTATTCCGCCGTGCGATTTAAAAATCGTAAAAGCTACACGTATTTACTGTAAAGTATCAATAATGCGCAGACAAAGTCGTGGGCAGAAGCTAGTATAGAATAAAAACTAGATGATTTCCTTCACCGCAATGGTAACTACCTCTATAACAAATTTCTAAATTGGTTCATTGGTTTTACCGTGCCTAAAAATTGATTGTTGTAGTTGTTTTATTTATTGACAACCGTTGAAGATAGCTAGAGATTAGCTTATAACCTAAACATACATACCACATATCAGCTTCGTAATAGCTTAAAGTACCAACTAGTAAGCCTTTGATTGGTACTTACAGCTTGAAAGCATTTAAGAGTGCTCTTTATTGTTTGTGCCAATAAAATCCACAATTCTCGACGTAGCTGCGTAGTTCGGAAAAGAGATGCCACGAATATACGGCTACTATTCGGTTTTCGGCCTATTCGGCCACTTTGTATGGTAATCGGTTTTTGGCCGAATAATACGTAACTACTATTCGGCCAAATACCGAATACCTAATCATGAAAAAATGGACGTTATGTTAATCAAAATTATATGTATTTATTACCAAATTACAATACTTTAGTAAGTAATATTGATTAGTGGTCAATTGTGTATACGCCAATGCAGCGTGGGAGACAAGTTGCAAGTTGTTTTTTTCTTGTCTCTCTCCCATTCGATAAGCATGTATTTTCCGTCCAATATTCGGCGGTTCGGCCGATAACTTTGCCGAATATTCGGTATCCAGCCAAATCACTATTCGTGGCTACTAGTTAACTAGAACGCATGGAATCCCACTTCATTCTGCTTTAGACTCGTTAATAAGGTTGAAATTACTCCGACATTATGGGCAATAGCTACCGTGAATTCGGTCTGCGGATCGGTTTGTTGCCAATCAGCTTTATCATAAAGTCTGCCTTAATTATTGGAAATTACGGCAACTAATGAAAGTCACTGCGTCAGTTTAGGCTCGTGTTTGGTTCGGGGCTTTTAGAATAAACTATTCATATTGCGAACTGTAAAGGTAATTGTGGAATATCATTTTAGTGATGCACTTTGTCAGTGAGTTCGTTGGTTGATTGAATTTTTGGGTTTACAGTTTTTATTTTTGATTATTTTGAAATTTGGACGGCGATGACATACTTTCTATACAAATAGTGGCCAGAGCTACTGACGCGGCGGTTCTAGGTTCGAATCCGGCTAGTATCAAATCGTACTTGAGTGTTAACATATATAATTATGTATGTAAATCCTTTGACTAGTACTCATAGTATGTGATCAATTGGTATAAATAGTCTAAAGATATTTATATTTTTACATAAGTACCTATATATAAAAAAAATCCATCACGTTTGAGCCTGATAATAAAGGTACACATTAACAAAAATACCAACGCATTTAATAGTATCCAATCCGATTCACGTTTTAACAATTCGTATGTATTTCGCGATACCAATTAAAAATAAATGACCCCTTTCCTGTAACTCGAGATATCGGTAAATTTGAGCGCAACTACTGCGCTGGTCATTAAAACTGGATTCACTGGTGACATCGTTTTTTTTACATAACCTTTAAACTGATGATAATGGTATGTTGCTATTGGGAAAGTGCGGACGGTAGATGGCAACACTCAGCCGTCAAAAGTGACGCTATGCGGCCAGTGAATTAACTATGCCTGTTTGTTGCCCTATTGAAATAAATGTATACCTTCAATTATATTATTTATAAAGTTATAAAATAGTAGCTTCTGCCCGCGACTTCGTCCGCGTGGAACTCCTTTTTTGCAGTCGGTTAAAAAGTAACCTATGTCCTTTCTCAGGCTCCAGACTTTCTTTGTACCAAATTTCATTTAAATCGGACCAGTAGTTTTAGCGTGAAAGCGTAACAGATAGATATACAGAGTTACTTTCGCATTTTTAATATTAGGGATAGATTCCGATTCATCAATAATCAAAATGATTTTTAATAAAATAGTAAATTCTGTTTATTCGTTATATAAATGTCAAGTAGTGAATGAGAGATTAGAATTGGCAACACCAGTGTCGCCATATTGGCAATGATTAAAATTTCCGTCCAATAACGGTCTATATTTGTCTATTGCTTTATCTATATTTGTCTATGGCTTAACTCGCCGCCATTTTGTTTTACACTTCTTTGAATTGCGATTTCAATATCAATCAACAGTTAAGTATAAAAGTAGCGTTACTGATTGATTTCGCGTATTTTTATACTGATTTTTCAAGGATCAATACTTGAATGGTGCGAATAGTAAATTTATGGCAAAATCGGCATTGAATAAGTGTGCTTATTATATATCGCGTAGTATAAACATAGTACATTACGCACCTAGGCCAGTAAAATAAAAAAAGTCTCAGATCACTTGTAATTGTCGTCCGAGGCGAAGCCGAGGTTGACAAAAATATGATCTGAGGCATTTTTATTTACTGGCCGAGGTCAGTATACTATTTTTCTGTTCGACGAAGCCAGAAACCGGCAACTTCATTTAGCACAGCGGCCCGAAAGTTGGCGCTTTCTGGCCGGAGGACAGAAAAATAATTTATTGTAGCGTTTTTGTAAAACTAGCTATTACCCGAAACTTCGTCTGCACACGATAAGCATCCCCATATTACCCCTTAGGGGTTTTTTCAAAAATCCTTTGGGCTACACTACGTCAGAAAAGGAATCTCTGCAAAATTTCAAGATTTTAACCCTCGTAGTCCTGAGTTGATGTGTCAGTCTTAATATCAGCTTCTTTTATAGGTACTTATATAATAATACTAGCTTCTGCCAGCGACTTCGTCCGCGTGGAATAGTTATTTTCCCCGTTTTTTACACATTTTCCACTGTTTCTTCGCTCCTATTGGTCGCAGCAGGATGTTATATAGCCTAAAGCATTCCTCGATAAATGGTCTATCCAACAAAAAAAGATTTTTTCAATTGGAACTAGTAGTTCCTGAGATTAGCGCGTTCAAACAAACAAACTCTTCAGCTTTATAATATTAGTATAGATATAGCATACATAACTATAAACAATTCAAAATTGTCACTTGGCTAAATAAAAACCAGATCTTACAGTGCCTTAAACCCTGTACAATACAATTTATGGCTATGAATTTACTTAAAATCGTGTCAATAAATATTTTTTAATAAAATGATTTTTTCCTCTAATAGGTTCCAGAAATAAATTCATTAAGATACGTTTTTAATTTTCTTACCGAAAAGTTCACCCTTCGAAAATTTTAATGATCATTTTCTTTTCCTCTAATTATTTCTTTTAGTTAAAATAATAAAGAGATTGACTCGTGTTCGCAATTGAGTGTCGTTAAACAATTAACGGGGATTTTGTGAAGTTCGTTTGTTTTTAATTTGAATTATGTAATAAATGCTACGTGTCATTCTTATCACAACCAAAAAATAACTACTACCTATTTTTTCATTCAAAATCTGCAGCGCCCACCTTATTTTTAACAAATAAATTTACTTTAATTGGATAAATAAATCCAAAATATTTTCATAAAGTGTATAAAAAAAAACTAGCTCAGTCGCATTCACACAATATTTTTACATACAAAACTTAAAATCATTAGCGTTCTTACCACTTCTCTATATCATTTTCATCTACTAACACATCTAAATTACAAATCTACAAATGAAATCCTCAAACACGCACACATACGTAAGCTACATTAAAACTACACAACCGTCTTACGTATGTGTGCGTTTAACAAAGGTATTTCCTCTATTGGGGTAACTGCATAAGACTCGCAAACACCGACAGCTCGCGTCATGTTTTAGAGTGAGGGTCAGACGAAGGCATGGGCGTAGCGTTGGGTTTTGATACCCTTGCGAGTGCCGAAAATAACCTAAATCAATTCTTAGTTTGTATACGCCTCCAAACAAAATAGCTACGCCCGTGGATGAAGGAATTAAAGGTATAGTTTTCACGCAGTGGTACCAGACCATGTGGGCCCGGATGGCAGTGCCAAGCTGACCAGGTATGCGCCAGCGGAAGACGATGAGGCCACTCTCAGGGAGCTCCTACTTAGGTACGTTCTCACCCTAGAATGAGCATAGAGCCTTCATTGCAATCACCGCGTCGTAAATATCTTAAAAACAGATGGACGATGCGTTATCAATTACGATTAGGGACCGAGTCTTTTAACTAGCAATCTCTGACATGTCTTGAGTTGAAGTCAGTTGAAGAGCAATCTTACAAGTCAGTTTTTATGAGAAAGTTCATATGTTTAAAATAGCCACTGTGTGGTTTGAAATCTGACAAGTCAGTTTTTATGACACATTTCACAAGTCAGTTTATACCAGCCACTGTGAAGCATTACTGACCTAACCAAAATAAAAGTACTTAGAAATCAGTATTGTAATTGTTCCCAAGCTGATGGCAGTAAAAATCAACCACTTAATTTGTATGAGTAACTTTACAAATCAGTTTAAACTAGCCACTGCAAGAATCGTTACTGACCTAACCAAAATTGAAATCAATTTAAATCAGTACCTACTTACAAGTCAGCATTTAAAAAAATTCAAGCTGACTGTAGTGAAAATAGACCAGTCAGTTTGTATGAGTAAGTTCATAAGTCATTTAAACTAGCCATTGTAAGAAGCATTACTGACCTAACCAAGACTGAAGTCAATAAAAATCAGTACTTACAAGTCAGTGAAGCAAATGTTCCGAAGCTGATTACAGTAAAAATAAATTAATCAGTTTGTATCAGTAATTTCACAAGTCAATTTAAAATAGTCAATCTAAGCATAGAGCTAGTGAAACAAAACTGTCACTAACGTGGGATTGAAATTTAAAAAGTCTAAGCTTATAGCTTTTACGGCGTTCAAAAATTTTAGTGCCTAAGTAGAAAAGTTTACAATACATATATCAATTAATTAGTTGGCATTATACTTTCCGAATTTATGAACAATCATGATGAAAAAAAGTATTTCAAATTAACATTCGGATTTAAGCCCTCTATTGAATTCAAATAAAGAGATCTATTGTCTGTCTTTTTTGACATTTGTCTCGGATGACATAACCCGATCTTACTCGGTAAAAATCCCTCAATCTAACACTTATCGGTCGACAAAGCTTGCATGTGTGTGAAGTGATGGTGGCATAGTTAATTTCTATCGTATAACTTCAATATATAACATAAAACCGCTTTGCTTACAAATGTTGTTTGACTACAGACCAGCTCTAGATCAACACCTCACCAATCCATCTTTCTTATGGTCATCACTAAATGCCTTTTACTTACGCTTCTCGTCTTTTCACAGCGAATATTAAGACTTTGCCGTCGAATTATACATAATCTTACTTCAAACATTCGAGTGCTTAATAATTAGAATTTTGAGACACCAGCTTCTGCTCGACTTCGATGATAAGCTCCTCCGGCTATCCCCTTATGGGGTGATTTCTCAAAAATTCTTTCTTTGGGCTCTCTTATGTTATGAAAGGTTTTTTTTTAATTCTAACAAATAGTTTAGGCCCTACGTTTCAATACATCAGTCATTATGTCAGCTTCTTTTTTAATATAATAATGTAATTTCCGATGTTACCAGTATAATAATGTTCAGTTGTCATGGCAACCCGCCACTTGATTTTGAGATGGTACCATAAAGTGGCAACATTATGCAAGTACATCTAATAAAGTGTTACAACCTAGGAATTCAAATAATTTAAATTAATAATCATACCTAATATAATACAGTTAAGTAGATATGTCACAGTCGACGCAATTCGTTATTTATTTATCTTTATAAATTAAAATTTATTTGGTCTATTTGATTTTATACAAACATCATGATAATCGGAAAAACTGATTGAACAAAAAACTAAAACATTTCCAAAATTTTAGTTCGATTGCATTTATAAATATTTGACGGTGTGTTTCAAATTACGTTTTGTACAATTAAGTAGGTACTTAGTATATTACCAAACCACAATCAATTTGACCAAGTACTATATCAATTCACAGTTAAATTTGTAATTATTGACTCTATTTTTAACTAATTAAGTTAATGATATGGAATATTGGCTTTCATTTTATGAAATGGGTTTTGGTTATTACCATTGGACCTTTCTATTGAAGAAAGTCAAACCTTTTTTTACTAGAAGTAATAATGTAATAAAAATTTCGGAAGATCAAGGAAAGGAAATAAGTTCAAGGAAGCGAATATTAGTATTTTTTAGTATTCGTTGTTATAGCAGCAACAGAAATATATCATCAGATGATACAGCCCGGTGACAGACAGACAGACAGCGGAGAATATCATTCGCACGGTGGCAGGTTGACTAAATTCTACGATCCGCATTTCTGAGATACGTTAGATAGGTCCTTTCGCACGGAGTTTACACCTAGAGGGCTGTTTCTGTCGCTCTCACTCATCGCAAATGACAGTGACAGATACTATTTAGGCGACAAAAGTAAGTGCTTTTCAAATGAACCTAGATCTGAAAGATTTGATACTATACAAAGACCTTGACAGTTAACTATTTAATTGTCATCAAAAAGCTCGTGTGTGACCATCAATCTGCGCGTAGGAACTAACTGAGCCACTATTCGGGAGCAAACAGTCATGAATCATGTAACTATGAATGTTTATTACCAAGTTGGTAGTAATATGACCGTAAGTCATGCTAGATCCATAATAATATGACTTAGATACCGTAATATGACTCTTAGAGTGCCAACAGTTATATAATATCTATACGACTGTTTGCTTTCTTACAGTCATAATACTACTAAGTTGCAAGTAATATGACCGTAAGTCATAATAATAAGACTTAAATTCATATTACTAGCAATTTTATGGTAATATGACTGTTAGCGTGCCAACAGTCATACAGTACCCAATACCCATATGACTGTTTGCTCTCTTATAGTCATAATACTACTAAGTTGGAAGTAATATGACAGTAACGATGACTTTAGCGTTAGACAATTGTCAGTACAGTCGTGCTACGATTATGGAAACTATAAAGAATCCGAATCATCAGCAAATAAAATAAAATACGCGAGTTAAATGCGTTAATAGTTGTTTCATTCCAATACCAAACCATAATAGTATAACTTAAAGTCATATTACGGCCAATTTTTTGGTAATATTACTAAGAGTGCCAACAGTCATTCAAGATACCTATGACTGTTTGCGGCCCTGAAAACCACCGCACAATTGCTTTCCAACTGCTATCAAACTCGGTACCTATACCTCGATATAACCGTGTAGCTTTTACAGTATAAAAGCTGTAATAATAAGAGACAAGACGGTCCCGCGCACAGAAATGTACATCATTAGAGAAGCCGTTTGTCTACCCACCTCCAGTACAACCCTCCGCCAATTACAGGAATCGGAATGTATTCGTCTATTATTAACATTGTACCGGATCCCACTGGTCGTTTGTTCTAAAATGTTAGATTTTTCTGTTTGATCACATTTTGAGACGTAATTAGGAATTGTTGTTGTTATGACCTTAAATTCTAAAACTTGATATAGGAATATCTATAATATATTATAATATTAATTAACTACCTGTATTAATATAATAGGATAGCGTTATGATAGTTGAATTTTGAATCAGGGAGCACTAAACATGAAATTAATTTATTTGGCCTAATTTATAAATCGAAGCTGGCTATGGTTCATAAAATTGCCACCTAAATAAAATACTCAAATATTTTTTTAACATTCAATACGTCAGTCAGGCATTACCGTATTAATTAATAATATTCTGCTCAATGTTACCAGCTTTTATCTTAAAATGTTTACGTTGTCTCAAAGATGTAGCAGGAAATATTCAGAAGTTACGCGTAGTACCACTGATTATTTATACTATAAAAAGTTCTACAGTAAAACAACCCGTCTGTGACAACCGGAAGTCACATAGACTATAAACAATTTATCAAGAATACCTTCTTTGTTCCACGCAAAATTATAACAATTTTTTTTAAACGCTTGCAACGACATATGGCAAACGTCACGTATTTTGCTACAGCCAAATGATAATAACTATTTAATTATACTTGTCAGTTCAATTAACCTTTGTAGTTCAGCCGCTAAGTGGTGTCTACAATATTAATTACTTCTTTGACAACAGCCTACAATTTAAACGTTTTTTCCTTGAAAACTTTTTAGCGAAAACTACACACAGTGGCGAATATTTAAAGTTAAATTTAACTAACAAAAAGCTTTATAATATTTAGTAAGTTTAAACTACGTTTTGTGAACAAAAATCTACAAAATGGCGAAGTGTTTGCGTTTTGAGTGTTTGTTAAACGTCACTCAGTGACCAATCACTGTCTACCATAGACTAACAAATTGCGTGTTGGCAGAATTGGAGGCGGGAGTCTGTTGTGTGCTTTAGTACCAAGGGCTGTTATCACAATTTTAGTTGCTTTATTTAGTATAGTTATGTACTATTTTTATATGACATTGATAACGTATGACTAAGATTTTAGCATTCAAATAGGTAATTTAGCCGTATTAGAAATAGGTAACTTTTTTCCGCATATCTAGTAAAAATGTTTTCATAATGAATGGTTACTAATATAGAATTATACCGCGAAAGAATATACAATGCAATTATACTTTAACGTTATCTTTATTCCGTATAAATATTTAAAATTTGATAACTGTAATGCGGTCATCTATCCATTGAAACATTACCTTCCAAGTAAACTTTCCCAATCTTAATAAAAATACGTACCTACTTAGTAAGAAATATTCCATATTAATTATGATTCACTTAGGCCATCTTAAGTCAATAAAAGAATATGTTTCACAAAACATAACCTATAAATTTTGTTTTCTATTATAAAATCACCAGTTTACATAACCAGTGATCTAACCCTACACAATTTGAACGATCCTGAAGATCAATTGCAAAAGCGTATCAATTTAGGTTATAACCATGCTCCGGTGGCTTCAAATCATCGCCTGAAATCGATATCAAGCCAAGCCAATAATTAACGAGCTGTACATAGACCGATATTCCAATTAGTTACTATCTAATATACCTAATATCTATTTGGAGAATAGAATAGGCCCGGCTTACGCCATCCTATTATTATAAACGTCACACGTAACGATTGGAGGCGGCCCGTGACATATCCAGGACAGGCTAATGACAGTTCCCATACGAGAATAAATATGACCTTAGGTCTTTTACCTTTTGCCGGACAAACCACGCCCTTTGCTGGATTTGTGTGCTAGGCGATTACGTCGTCACGCGTGTCAATCTTTATTAGGTAGAGATACAGACCTATATGATAAGTGCAAATAAAATTTTGTCAGACTTGCCTTTCTAAATCCTTAGAATTCTGTCGTTGCATTCCGCAATTGTTCCGTACAACATTCCGACTCAATAATTCCGATAAACTTCTTTTGATACCGGCACAATATAGGAGAATGACAATACATGAATTGCAGCCGTAAGGCTTAGCTCTTTAACTCCAGCATGAAGAGGGACAGATGTATCTGTTCAAAACGCTGACGTCAGAGCTGTCGAACTTAAACCCGCGTCCCATTGACAAAGGCAGACGGTGTGAGACCGCCTTATCGTGACGTAACAACGGCTGTACCGTTTCCAAGATTTCACACGTGCAGTGTTGCCATATCGATTTAACGCTCCATTTTCAAATGCGACGCGGGCCGCGCCGCTCGCCGCAACAGTGCTACCAACATGGAAGTTCACCCGCTACTGTTTAAATTCGGCCCAGGTGGCATAGTCCAAATGCAACTAATGAGGTTTGAACGCACTCACACACGCTTATCACCGCTTTAAATGTTTGTTTTTTTTTCCAAATTCTAAATTATACTCGGGTTCCGACGGCGCTCAATGATTCGACTAATTCGGCCAAACAATAAAAGTTTATGAGTCTTTGTTTTGTTTTACTGCTCTTCGAGATAAAGCACTGATGTTGCAGTGCCGATACTTCGAGTGCTTGCACTAGTTTTAAGGTCGTATAAAGTAGATCACGAGCATCAAACTTGTAGGTATTAAGTGAAAAATTTAAAACCAATCGAACTTCAACTAGGTCGGGCTGGAAACCAATGGAGTTGAAATTAACGCGTCATTGTGAAACAAGGTTAGGAAAAAATGAAATTGATTTTCATATGTTTTTTTAATTATAAATAAAATAATGATATTGACAAATTTGAAAAGTAGTCTTCTATCAATTATTTTGTAACAAGTCTCCATTGCACTCGTAATGTATCCAGTACGAAAATGATAGAAAACTGAAACAGGAAAGTTACAAATCTATTTCTGTATAGTTTTTGGGAAACCTTACTTCACGATGCGTTCATTAATTAAATAGTTCGATTGGTTTTTTTGTAATGTTACTTGGTTTTTCTCGTTGACTAAAACCCTTCCAACTCGGCGCTAAAGAATATTAAATGATATATTTTTAAATAAATAAAGAAGTACTTATTTTATTACATTTCACAATAAATCGTTAATTGAGTCTATTGCGATTGTGAGAACTAGAAAGTCCTCGAAAACTTAGCATAAAATCACGCATAAGCGAATTACAGTTGTTAAATACTAAACACAATTCGCAATCGCGATTGTTTATATTCAAAAAAATTACAAAACATGTGTGCAAATAAATAATATTTAAAAATAACATCGAACTTTACAAAAAGCATATAAAACTTACTATAACAAAACAAAATCTTAAAGACGAAGTAGCTAAAACCTAAAACTAACAAAATCAAAACAACCCTAACTCAAATATCGTTAAAGTAAAAATAGAAAAGCAGACCTCAAAATAGAAACGACGACCTTAGTTGAACTGAGCGCCTCGCGACCCGAGCCCTATCCCCGACTGACTGAGCTGACAACAGGTCTGGTCTCAGCCTCCAGAGACAGGTGGGCGTCATGAGCATGAACCTGTCAGCCAAGCTGGATGAGCTGCAGCGTGGGGACCGGCAGCTCGAGACGACGGTGGCGCTGTGCGAAATAAGAACACAGCTACAGGAGCTCACCAAAAGCGTCGAGTCATGCCAGAGCGAGGTTTCAGAGGTAAGTTCATTTCTTCACACGAATTCACTGAGGTCCAATTGCACGTTCTCGGGCCACTTACACGGGGTTAACCGAATAAATTTGATGTTGACTGTCAGATTTATTTGGCTAACCCCGTGTTAGTGGCTAACCCGAGAACGTGCAATTGGGGCTAAGTAACTTAGTATGTATACTAATACTAGTAATAACATACTTGGTTAAGTCCTGTTTTCTTATATTGTACTAGCTGCTGCCCGCGACTTCGTCCACGTAGAACTCCTCCTTTTTTGCAGTCGGTTAAAAAGTAGCCTATGTTCTTTCTCAGGCTCCAGACTTTCTTTGTTCCAAATTTCATATAAATCGGTCCAGTAGTTTTAGCGTGAAAGCGTAACAGACAGACAGAGTTACTTTTGCATTTATAATATTAGTTAGGATTAGCGTTTATCCGCGATTCCGTCCGCGTGGAATTATCAATTACAAATACGCGAGTTAAATCTGTATACAGTTGTATTACGTGCTGAAGGTAGGAATTTTTAGTGACTCTTCTACACTATATTATAAACTAGCTTCTGCCCGCGACTTCGTCCGCGTGGAACTCCTCCTTTTTTGAAGTCGGTTAAAAAGTAGCCTATGTTCTATCTCGGGCAGACTTTCTTTACCAAATTTCATTTAAATCGGTCCAGTAGTTTTAGCGTGAAAGCGTAACAGACAGACAGACAGACAGACAGAGTTACTTTCGCATTTATAATATTAGTTAGGATAGTTAGGATAAGAAATATTTGTATTTTTGTTTGTATTATTATATTTCAAAATTCCTTCACCATTTGAAAGCTACATTCGCCCAGCGTAACATAGGCTGTAGAATATTTTGAAAAAAAATAGTAAGAAATTTACCGCTAATAAAATATATAACAACAAACGAAATTATGAACCTGTTTTAATATGATATTGTTTGTTTCAAAATGCGATATATAAAGTGTATATTATTATAATTTATCGATATATAATTGCTATTATAACAGATGTCGATTTCCCTGACTGTTTATATGCGTCTTTGATGAATATTAAACCATGTAACAACATGATCGGTAAAATAAATCAATTAAATTTAAACTTGAAATTTTAGGTTCGTTTTTATACCTAACTAGCAGCTCGCCCCGGCTTCGCACGGATCCCTTTTTTATAGCCTATGTCACTCGGGAATAGTGTAGCTTCCCAGCAGTGAAAGAATTTTTAAATCGGTTTGTTTTGGAGCCTATTCAATCCAAACAAACAAACCTTTCCTCTTTATTATATTAGTATAGATAGGTTGGAGTGATACAATTATAACAGATTTAGCTCGCGTATTTTATTTTATTTCCTGAAGTTTCATAATGGAATGAATTTTCCCATATTCGTAGCAAAAATTTACGATAGGCCAACGCTAAAGTGCTACAAATATTGAAACTGTAATCTTTCCGAAACGTCAGCAAATAGAATAAAATACTCGAGTTAAATCCATTATTATTGTTTCATTTCAATGCGTAATAACCGCGAAGGCATTGGAAATTATGAATCCTAGGTTTCGACATGTCATGTTCATGTACTTCATAAACTTGACATGTCCTCTGTCAACTATATCTATGTAGCAAACTAAAGGTGCATAGATTTAGTATACCTATAGATTCCTAACAAAATGATACTAAATCTATGCAGTAAACCAGATGTACATAATAATTTCTGATGCTTTCGCGGTTATTACACATTGGAATGAAACAACTACTTATTAACGGATATAACTCGTATTTTTATTTTATTTTATTTGCTGAAGTTTTGGATTCTGTACAGTTTCCAAATCGTAGCACGATCATGATTGTCAGCTCAGTCATGCTACGATTATGGAAACTGTATAGAATCCGAAACGTTAGCAAATAAAAAAAAAAAAATACGCCAGTTAAATTCGTTAATAGTTTTCATTCCAGATACACATAGATGTAGTATACAATATTGGTATCAATATACTAAATCTATGCAGTAATTAGATAGGTTAGTTTTTAATAACGTCACAGCGACGGCTTAAACTAGCCCGATTAAGGCGGGTAAGCCGGGCACCTCATTAGTTTGCTCTTGTGGAGGAAACTTCGTTAACAGGGTGGATAATTAAAAAAAAGTAATAACCCGCCCGGGGCTGACAGGAGTACCTGAGCTTCGATACTTTATATCGACTTTATATTACATAGTCTAGAGGTAGGAAGTTTTTTTATAATTTACTAGCTGTCCGCCCCGGCTTCGCACAGATCCCTATTAATCGCAATAAAAGGTAGCCTATATCCTTTCTCAGGGTCTAAAGACTGTCTGTGCCAAATATCATCAAAATAGGTTGAGAGGTTTAAGCGGGAAAGCGTAACAGACAGACAGAGTTACTTTAGCATTTATAATATTAGTAGGGATTGGAACCTTGTATTCCATAGATTCTATTATCTACATTCGTATCTAGCAGATACTAAATCTGTACAGTGATGACCTACATAGATTTAGTATTATAAAGCTCCGAACATTCCTAAATCGTTGTTAAAGTGTCGTGTAAAAATGACTTAACGCTAAGGCTTTTTCTGTTACATTATAACTCTATGAGTCGCTCAGTTGCCGACCGGCGGGAGATTAAAGAATGAGGTCATCCTTCGGGACCCAGTAACAAGTTCGATCTGGAACATACTAGAAGATTGTAGAATTTTTATTTTAGCTCGTTAGAGAAAGATTCCGCGAGCTACGTACCGTTTGGTATTCTTTTTAATAACTTGGTTCAAAGTGACATTCTAGACGTGACGTTTTCGGTTTCGTTACTTCAACTGTCATTCTTGCGTTTCGTTTATTACAACATTATCAAATATGAAATATATGCTTCTATACTAATATTATAAAGAGGAAAAGTTTGTAGTTTGTAGGCTCCTAAGCGATTTGACCGATTTGGAAAATTCTTTCACTGTTGGAAAGCTACAGTATTCCCGAGTGACATAGGCAATAAAAATAGGGATCCGGGCGAAGCCGGGGCGGGCCGCTAGTTTGTTGATAAAAACATTATGAATCTATTTCTTCTATGAAAGTAAGTTTGTACAACCAACATTTAAGAAATTTTACTCAAAGTACAGTAATTAATTGCTTTTTAGAACTACAAATCAAAGAGATTTTTTCAAGAATACTAATTGTCTCTTAAATTCCTAAGAGAATTTCAAACAGTTCGTTTTTTATGATTATTTCGACACATCACAGTTTTAGGTCTTAGTGAAAAAGGGTATAAGTCCTAGACATTCAGCTTAGAATTTAGCCTTTTTTGACCTCAGAATTTACCCGTTATTCTCAAGAAATATGAAGGCCCGGTGTAGTGAGGCGAGTAGAACCTGAATGTTGTTATTTCTCTATTGAATTTCCCGTCGCAGGCCCTCGGTCTACTCCACTAGTAATTTTCCTTTAACGCTTTTAATCTATTTACTCTCGGGTGTAATGGAATAATAATTGAAACAACGCTGTTTTAAATGGTTGAATATACAAATACTTAGAACTTTGTACGGCGTTTGTTATTTTTTTATTAAAAACAGGGGTTGAGTAGGCGCGTGCAGTATACTAGGCACTCCATACATGACACTGTGCCTATATGGAATGCACGCCCTTGGGTTGATGGTAGAAAAGTGAAAATTTAGGGTAGGTTGTTTTTTCATTTTTTAATGCCACAATCCCTACTAATCCCTACTAATATTATAAATACGAAAGTAACTCTGTCTGTCTGTCTGTCTGTTACGCTTTCACGCTAAAACTACTGGACCGATTGACGTGAATTTTTACTTTTCTTTCACTGGTGGTAAACTGCACTATTCCCGAGCAACATAGGCTATAGAATATTTTGATAAAAATAGGGGTTCGTGGCAATCCAGGGCGCTAGTCTATACTATCTATACTAATATAATAAATAGGATTGGTTTGTTTGTTTGGATTAAATAGGCTCCAAAACAGCTGGACCGATTTGATAATTATTTCACTGTTGGAAAGCTACACGATTCCCTAGTGATATCCCTACTAATATTATAAATGCGAAAGTAACTCTGTCTGTTACGCTTTCACGCTAAAACTACTGGACCGATATAAATGAAAAATGTTAAATCCCCCGAAATACAAGTTTTACCCCCGCGGGGGTAATTACCCAGGTTAAGAACCTAACTACAAGCAATAGGTGCGAATTGACTATAAATATGTTTTATCTAAGTAGTGGCCGCCATTTGGGAGCAAAATTACAACTTACAAGATTCTTTATTAATTATTAATCAATACCAACTTGGTAATATAACTCTTAGGAAGCAAACAGACATACAAGATCAGTATTATAATAATTTCTGATGCCTTCGTGGTTATTATACATTGGAATGAAACTTTAAACGGATTTAACTCTCGAATTTTATTTTATTGGCTGACGTTTCGGAGCCTTTACAGATTTCATAATGGTAGCACGACTGAACTGACAATAGTCTTATGCTAAAGTGTCAGCCAATAAAATAAAATACGCGAGTTAAATCCGTTTAAAGTGGTTTCATTTCAAGGCAGTATTATTTCACTAAATCTTCCAGGTACAAAAACATCTTAATTTACGTGTTTATCCAGATTAGGAGTGAAACCACTTTACGGATTTAACTCGCGTATTTTATTTTATTGGCTCCGTTAAAGTTGTTTCATTCCAATGTATAACAACCGCGAAGGCATCAGAAATTATCATCCAGATTTGTTCACCGAATAATTCAATACCGTGTATACATATGTGTATAAACTAGTTTTCCAACTAACCCGCGATGTTGTCCAGGTGAAACGTGACATGGTCGCAATCAAACAAGAGCTCGACACCGTGCAGCAAGTCAAGGAAGAAATCGAAGAGTTGCGAGAGTACGTAGACCGCCTGGAAGAACACTCCCAGCGAAGGAAACTACGGCTTCTGGAACAGGTAAGCATTAAGATGGTTTTATAAGAAAGTGTTCCTATGTAGGTACTACTAGTTTCTACCCACGACTTGGTCGGTGAAAAGTTACTGCTCCGATCCTATTGGTCGTGGACGCACAAAAGCCCGACCTGCTGATCAAGTGCGGAAAAACCAAACACCACCAATACCTATTGCTCGTGGTGATATATTCTTGCCTTCTGAGATCAATTGACTATCAAAGACAACTCGTATTTCAAAAACGTTGCGTCGTCTGCCCCTGCTGATTTTTGCGTTAATAAAATTTTAAACAAGCGTAAAACGCGACACAAACACGCGTATGAAGCGCGTACAAAGGGGTTGTTGGGGATCGTCGCGATATACGAAAGATATACAGCTTACTCTGAAACTCGTTTATTGACAGTGAAAGGAAAAACTATAACAAAAGAACAATATACTAAAAAAGGTATAAATTATGCATAAAAGGTATATTATTAAAAAAAAGGTCGGTAGTGTTTCCTGTCGTCAACACTGGTGAAGGAGTGGAAAGCGTTTAAGTTGCTAAGCAGTGTACCTACCTAGTCTCAACTGACACCTTTGTACAAATGATCTGATCAAAACATAAGAGCTACGAGCGACTACAACGCGTCTGTTTCGCTGTAACCGCGTATACGCGCAGTAGGCGCGCGTTTCTCGATCACCACGCGTTTAGGGTTACAAGGGGGCCTAGACAAGGTACCAACGTTCAACGTTAACGACAACGACTGTCACGTACGTCACAAACGTTCGCGGATGTCAAATCCCATACATTTTGGTGCTAACGTTTGACGTTAACGTTGAACGTTGGGCACTTGTCTAGGCCCCAAGGTGCCAAAGTTCAACGTTAACATTAAACGTTGCCACTAAAATATATGGGATCTGACATCCGCAAAAGATTATCACGTACGTCATAAACGCGGTTGTCAAATACTATACATTTTGGTTCGTTTAACGATAACGTTGAACGTTGGCTCCTTGTATAGATTCCAAGGGGGGCTAGACAAGTGCCCAACGTTCAACGTTAACGTTAAACGTTAGCACCAAAATGTATGGGATTTGACATTTGTGACGTACGTGACAGTCGTTCGCGGATGTCAAATCCCATACATTTTGGTCGTTTCGTTTAACTTTAACGTTGGCTTCTTGTCTAGGCCCCAATTTTGCGTTCGAATCTAGATTGAACCGCGTATACGCTGTTTAAAATACATCGTTCTCAACACACGGCCTTACAGTTACACTGAAAGAATTTTTCAATACATAGTGAACACCAAAAAGGGAATAGTAACAATTTTCTTACTGATGTAAAATGACTCCAAATGTCAAAAAACTAATTTAAACAAGTATACAACACAAACAAAACGAAATACCTGAATCTAAGCAATATAAAACATTTAATAAACGTCGCAAGTATCCTTTGAGCTCTTTCCACTTAAAAGTGGAATACACCAAGTACCGATCTGATAATATGACGCGGAGATAAATTTTTATCCTGCGCGTTCTATTAATGGCGTCATATTTCATATTAACCTTTGCAAAAGCAAGCCTGAATGCGACACCTGCATCTACTTTCAGCAGATTAACATCGCACGTTTAGATCTAAAGCCTTTTGATGGATACTAAATTTATTCGTGTAAAGAATTTAAGACATTTTTAAGCTAGGGTTCATTAATTCCCAGATAACCTGTCTTGGACTAATATACCAGTGCGTCTAGTACTTAAGTTCTTGTTGTCTGTCACTGTCATGGGTCCATTTGCGTCAGTGAATGATGCTTTCTCGCGCTTCAAAAACCGTGCATTGCGCATCGTGTAGAATGAGGTTCACCTATCCAACGAGAGACTAGCTATCTTGTAATGAGAGACAAGCTACTGGCCTGTGATGACAGACAACCTACTGACCTGTGATGAGAGACAACCTACTGGCCTGTGATGAGAGATAAGCTACTGGCCTGTGATGAGAAACAACCTACTAGCCTGCGATGAGAGACAAGCTACTGGCCTGTGATAAGAGACAAGCTACTGGCCTGTGATGAGAGACAAGCTACTGGCCTGCGATGAGAGACAAGCTACTGGCCTGTGATGAGAGACAAGCTACTGGCCTGTGATGAGAGACAAGCTACTGGCCTGCGATGAGAGACAAGCTACTGGCCTGTGATGAGAGACAAGCTACTGGCCTGTGATGAGAGACAAGCTACTGGCCTGTGATGAGAGACAAGCTACTGGCCTGTGATGAGAGACAAGCTACTGGTCTGTGATGAGAGACAAGCTACAGGCCTGTGATAAGAGACAAGCTATTGGCCTGATATGTGAGACAATCTCCCGACCTGCGATGAGAAACAATCTACTGGCCTGTAATCAGAGACAAGCTACTGACCTGCGATGAGAGACAATCTACTGGCCTGTGATGAGAGACAAGCTACTGGCTTGCAATGAGAGACAATCTACTGGGATGTGATTGGTGGAACATGACAGCTGGACCTCATTCTACACGACGCGCATCTAGCGCACACCATGTAGTTGTATTAGTATTATAGATTATTTTGAACCTATACATACTTCGTGTATATATATTGTTTGTGTCTACATGTTAGTTTCTGTAGATTCATCTCAATACAAACATACATAGCTATTATAATCCCAGGTTTACTGTTGACCGGCCGAATCCAATTAGACACGGCACAGTAGACAGGTAACACTGTTGTGTTTGTGATTGGTGTCGCCAATTATTTACCCTACATACCTACCAGTTAGCTAATACTTGTAAGATAATCTTCTTATTGGCATGAAGCAACTGTTTTTATTCAACTAAGTATTTTAGTTTATTTGTTCGCATTAATATTTTGAATCAATATTTATAAAAATCACAAAAGAAGAGGTAATTACACTTTATAGTCGACTTCTATACTATAATAAAGAGGAAAGGTTTCTTTTTTTGTATTGAATAGGCTCCAAAACTGGACTGATTTGAAAAATTCTTTCACTGTTGGGAAGCTACACTATTCCCGAGTGACATAGGCTATAAAAAGACGGGATCCGGGCGAAGCCGGGCGGACAGCTAGTAATATAATAAAGAGGAAAGGTTACTTTGTTTGGATTGAATAGGCACCAAAACAACTGGACCGATTTGAAAAATTCTTTCACTGTTGGGAAGCTACACTATTCCCGAGTGACATCCCTACTAGTCCCTACTAATATTATAAATGCGAAAGTAACTCTGTCTGTCTGTCTGTCTGTTACGCTTTCACGCTAAAACTACTGGACCGATTTAAATGAAATTTGGTACAAAGATAGTCTGGAGCCTGAGAAAGGACATAGGCTACTTTTTAACCGACTGCAACAAAGGAGGAGTTCCACGCGGACGAAGTCGCGGGCAGAAGCTAGTAGGCTATAAAAAAGGGACCCGTGCAAAGCCGGGGCGGACAGCTGTATAAAAAGCTAATAGTGTCGATGGAATAGTCCTGCAGAATGCGCACCTAGATTTTCGCTGGATATAATCCGATTATATAAATCCATCGGCAGTTCGCTCGTGGGCTTTTAACGGAACCGGTGTTACGATTGTAAAGCTATGTATCCATCTACAGAGGCTGTATTTATCTGTGAACTTTGCTCTTTGATGGGATTAAACGGAAAATGCTTTTAAGTTTTTTTTTACATTGTGAAATAAGCCTCAATTAGGTTCCTGGAAGTTATTAATGATTATTAAATTGCTTATAAGTCCTAGAGACTAAATAGATAAATACGTTTCAATAACAATCGTGTAATCAATATTAGTTTAATAAGTTTTTTTATCCGTGACTCAAATGGTCTAAACGACGCCATGTTGCTAGTGACGTCATACCGCTATAAACAGTTGCTGTTGACTTGACCCTAGTGTCATTGAGTAATTATGTGACACTGTTGCCAATGATTTAGCCCTGCTGATTGCAAGGGTTAGTTTGTATATAGCGGTGTGACGTCACACAACCACTAGATCGCATTTAAGCGCGAAAATGAATCATAATTCGCTAAAAAAAATACAATGAAACTGATTTTTAAATGTATCCAATTAATTTACATGTAAATTGTTAGCAGAGGAAATAAACGCTTGTTGCTAAAGCTTACAATCGCTAAATTATCGAATGAATTATTTAGGAGACTAAAGTAATTTTCTATTTTGATCACAGATTATGTTTTTATCCACTTTTACAATTTAACAGTTACTCTTCAAAATAACCCGGTATCAGACAGTCTTCGTATTCTTTAACAAATAGGTATATTAATACAATTTACACACTGAATATTAATAAAAAGGTTGTATAAAAGGGTTTTATTAGATCAGCAATGAGTGCACCCCGTGTCAGAAATCCGCTAGATGCGCTAGTGTAGAATGAGGTCTAGCTGTCATGTACCACCAATCACAGGCCAGTAGCTTGCCTCTCATTGTTGGAACATTACAGCTAAACCTCATTCTACATTAGCGCATCTAGCGGATTTCTGACACGCGGTGGCCCTTATTGGATGCAAATCCCTGCCATAAACCTATGAGGGAAAAAAATATGTCAAATATTTTATGAACCTTCCATAAATAAGTTCTATTTAGATTTTTGATAACGCTTACGTAGGTAACGATTCTCAGAAAGAAACTTCAAACCCACAGGACTTGGGTAAGATTCCCTGGTCATACAAAGGAACCCTGAAAAATCAGTGCTTGAAGTAGCCGCTGTCATTATTCTAACCTAACCTAGTTTAGTAAAGTGAGCCAAGGTCATTCGAAACAAATTGGATTTAACCATTCCGACATGCAATGACCTTATATTACCAAAGTTGTAAAAAATAACATAAATTATATTCGACTGTATCGATTTTAATGACGGATTACAAAAAAAACACAATATAAAAATTTTTGAATTCGAACCAGTAGTTCCTGAGATTAGCGCGTTCAAACAAACAAACAAACAAACAAACTATTAGTAAAGATTGTTCGATTCAGATGACAAATAAATATGTATACAAAACAGCCAAGTAAGTATGAATCGTAACCACGTAACATAAATCACTTTAGTTGTGAGCCCCCTTAAATTTAATTCTATTTTTAGTATTTTTTGTTAATTACAACTGGATATCTTTCACGGTTCATGAGATACATCCTGGTTTTTTTTTTTTCGAACTGAATACTGAAGCGCAGTTGGCCAGCTAATGGGCCTTCACTGCAAAACCGGACGGGTGGCGAGACTCCTGAAAGGAGACTCTTAAGCCTTTACATCCTGGTGACTGATGGACGGATAGTAGAGTTCAGTAATACGGATCTTTGGGTTAGGAACCCAAAATTATTCTCAAATACAATTCAAATAAAAAAAGAAACTTTTTAAAACGAGGAACCTTTATTAAACCTCCATTACTCTTCAGTCTAACATCAACTTTGTCTTTCTAGCGAACAGCGACCAAAGAAAAGCCTCCGGCTCGAAATGTATGTAACGGCGGCATTACAATAACACAAATATATCAACCATGCCAAGTTGAAATGTCACATCTTCACAATCGTCTAAATGCGAAATTGAGACTAATGGATCAAGCATTAAGTTTATATTTCAAGTGGCAGACAAATGAGGTGCGTCTTTTTAACTTGGCTTGGAAGCACGAGGCCAAACACCCACCGCACTGCAACGTGTCTGTTTTGATTGTCTAGGGACGGCCAGCTCACTTTGTGTACGAAATGTCTTAATAACAGCACATTTTGTGCAATCTTCCGTTATAACATCCTTTAAAAAAACCAACATAGATAGCAAGATAGATTCCTTTTTATCTATAACGTACTTATCTTGAAGTGTTCTCTTTCTTCGCCAACGGCTTAGTTTTTTCACAATTAATAAGATCTGAGATTACATCTCGCATTTGTTCTATATGCCCCGAATCTTGTAAAAAAACTCAATTCCCTGTCAATTGCAAAATAATCTGCTGTTTTTAAATGGTCTCATTTTAGATGTAGCACTATAAACTCTTCAGAAATTCCATCTCGTGATGTCTCTCGCTACACGATAACACATCAATATTGCTATTTCACTCATCCGTACAAAAAAAGTACTGTAAAGACAAATGCTAACACGCGTCAAAACCCTTACGGTTAGTAGGATAAGCAGAGCGCCTAGAATTGAGACAAGATGACAGAGTTAGCTGGCTATCCAATCGCAATGTGTTAAAGCGAGACATACATAGTCCTGTTTGTTTCAGGGCCTCACCTTCTTCCTGTCATACGCTATCCTGGCGGCGGTCCTGGGCATGCTGCAGTTTGGGTACAACACTGGTGTCATCAACGCTCCGGGACAGGTGAGTGAGAATTCACACACACGTCCATCACAAGTGAGAGCAAATGCGGCGTTTGCTACTGCGCCATAGGTTTTAAATACTGCCACTGGCACACGGCTCGTGACAGACAATGCGAGTGTGGGCATATGCGGCGGGGTTTACACATGCTCTAAAATAGCATGCTAAAAAGCGTGTTATAAAGTTTGCTCAATGAGCACCAATTTACATTTACTAGCTATAGGCGTGCTAGTTTTTTTACGATACTAGCATGCTTAATAAGCCAACCTGTCTCCCTTGGGATGCCGAGGTTTGCTAGTATTTAGAAACTACGTTATTGTGTGTTATACTACTGTTACACATGCTGATTACTAGCACGAAAGCAAGCCCCTATTGAGCAATTGCTACTTAGTAGTAAGTGTGTCGAAACATTGCCAATAATGAGCATGCTCATTTTGAGTTTGCTCAAAAATAAACGGTCGTGCGATTTTTGGGCATGCTACCTGCAGCGCGGGTGGACGGGGGCGTGCTTTTAGCGCGTGTGAACAGGTTTTGCTTATTCAGCATGCTAGTATCGTATGAAACTAGCATACCTATTGCTAGCAAATGTAAACTGATCATAAGCATGCTCATTTCAGCATACTTAATATGAGCATATTTTAGAGCATATGTAACAGTAACATTATAGTTTCCAATGTGTTATAGTACAATTATTTCCGACCGTACCCAAGAATCGACACTTCATAAAAGTGACACGTGTCGTTGTAAACCAAACTACAGCGAAAGTAAACATCTTGTCGTAATAAAAACTTGGGAAAGTTTCATAAAACGAATTGGGGCGGGACGGGAGTCCTGTAGGTGAATCGGAAGTCTTCCCAAGTTTTTCCCTCTATTAATAAGAGCGTCCGAAGCGCTGAGTGCAACTAATAGTCGAGGGATGAGATATAACTTTCCGAACTTACAATTTTTTTTACCATAACTTTTTTCTTAGTTGGCTGGACTTCTAAGAAATTTTCCGGACTGCTTCGCTAGATTTTGTGTTCACTAAACTGTTAAAGAGGACGTCTTGGATCAAAGAACTCTTTTTATAACTAGATGGCTAGCTATATAAAGTTTATTTCATAACAACACTATTCAATGAGGGCCACCGCGTGTCAGAAATCCGCTAGATGCGCTAGTGTAGAATGAGGTCCAGCTGTCATGGTCCACCAATGAGAGGCAAGCTACTGGCCTGTGATTGGTGGTACATGACAGCTGGACCTCATTCTACACTAGCGCATCTAGCGGATTTCTGACACGCGGTGGCCCTCATTGAGGTAGGAAGCAACAGCTTTACAGCAATAGTAAACAAATTATAGGTACATTGGAATGAAACAACTTTAACGGATTTAACTCGCGTATTTTATTTGTATTGGCTGACGTTTCGAAGCCTTCACAGATTCCATAATTGTAACACGACTGAGCTGACAACAGTCTTATGCTTTAGCAGTAGCGAGTTAAATCCGTTAAAGTTGTTTCATTCCAATGTATAATAACCGCGAAGGCATCAGAAATTATTAAATTTAAGGTAATTAAATTCAACTTTAGGACACAACAGTCACATTATGTTAAGGAAAGGGTATCCCCTCAGCATTTGTTGTGCACAAGAGAGTGCCTCAACTCTGATATACAGTAGACCCCTTTTAAAACGAGAGGAGATATAATATAATCACAAAAAAAATAAGCACAAGACCCTGGCGTGGTGGACATATTTGTGTGTGTGTAAGAGAGAGAGAGAGCAAGTGTCACTCGTCGTACTCGCAATATGTTAAGATGACATTTGAAATGAAATAAAATGATGTTTAAGTTCATTTTTTAAAATCATTAAACACAAATTGATAGTTGGCCTTCAAATTAACAACACGAACCCTTGTCTTAGTACAAAAATATAATTATAATTAAAGACTAATGGTATTGAACCAAAAATATTGATCGGATTTCGATTGATAGATCGTATTAACCAACCCCTCGAATACAGTGTAATCTGATCCCTGGATACAAAATACATTGAATCAAGTATGAGTATAAAATAAGTGATATATAACGTCGGGACACCGCGCTATCCCCGGCTGTTACTGCAGAAACTGCAAGTGCAATGATCTGCGATACGTTACTGGTAGGACCTGCACCATGTCCTAAACGCATACAGCTAGTAAAGAACACCGTCTGCATTTCAAATTACATTTTCTGTTCTCCGGTCAGAAAGCGCCAACTTTCTGGCCGCTGCGATAAATGAAATTGCCGCTTTCTGGCTTCGTCGAACAGAAAAATAGTATACTGACCTCGGCCAGTAAATAAAAAAGCCTCAGATCACATTTTTGTTAACCTCGGCTTCGCCTCGGACGACAATTACGTGTGGTCTGAGACATTTTTTATTGTACTGGCCTAGGTGCGTAGTGACTAACGGTTCGCCCCGGCTTCGAGAGGATCCCTAATTTTTCAGAAATATTCTATAGCTTATGTTACTCAGGGTGAACATAGCTTCCCAACAGTGAAAGAATTTTTCAAATCGTTCCAGTCGTTTTAGAGCTATTCAATCCAAACCAACAAACAAACCTTACCTCTTTATTATATAAGCATAGAGTATAGAAGACTGATTTTTTTATTTCACAACTATAGGTGCAAACCGCCATTTTTGTAATTTTAGCTCTAACCGACTCTCTAGAGAAGTAACTTTTCAGCTCAGGGTAGCATTAATTCTTAAAAATATACTTATATATGTACAGAATGGGATCAAAAACTAAGTATGACATAAATTTGGCGTTACAATATGTGTTGATACCTTTTAACATAATAATTTCTGATGCCTTCGCGGTTATTACACATTGGAATGAAACAACTATTAACGGATTTAACTCGCGTATTTTTATTTTATTATATTTGCTGACGTTTCGGATTCTTTACAGTTTCCATAATCGCAGCACGACTGAGCTGACAATAGTCTAACGCTGCTGTAAAGAATCCGAAACGTCAGCAAATAAAATAAAATGAAAATACGCGAGTTAAATCAGTTAATAGTTGTTTCATTCCAACCATTTAACATGTTTATTATAACATAATTAGTACCTATTACACAATCCGAGTGACCCCTAACTACCGAAAATAGCGTGACACCTGACATATACCGGCAAATATCACAGCTTTTACGTTATTAGTGCCCCCGCACTGTCTATGAATAGAGGGAATCATCAAATAACATAACTAATACATCACTAGCGGTCCCGGCAGACGTCATCCTGCCCGTACGAAATTCAAATTAGGTAACATTAGTTAGACAACGTTTGTATGGGAAAAGAAAAGGGCTGTTTTTAGGGTTTTCCCGGCAATTATTCGATTTTTTCTCGCCGTAAGAACCATCCTTGGACTTTAACGAACATTTAAAAAAAAAATTGGCCAAATTGGTCCAGGCGTTGTCGAGTTATGCGCTTACCAACACATTTTGCGATTCATTTTTATATAAAAAAAAATTGGCCAAATTGGTCCACGCGTTGTCGAGTTATGCGCTTACCAACATATTTTGCGATTCATTTTTATATATAAGAAGAAGAAAGAAGATACGCTGGACCCACGGAATGAAGCACAGCCAATTTAAATGTAGCTGAAAATTCAACGTACAGAAACACTAATGAGTGCTTTTCAATATCCACGTGTAAAGAGACACCTTTGAAAAGCGTTGATTTAGTTCTAGATAATATTTTGGATTCATTAACGGAGCAAAATTTTGCAGACTAGCCTTTGTCCCTGACTTCGTCCGTGTACTTTTTAACCCCGTTAGTTGAATTTGAATCGTTGGAATACGTCTTCCATAGAATGTGTTAAAGAATGTTCATTCATACTAAATCACTACATAGTATAACCAAGTCGCTTTTTCTGTCCCTATATCCCTATGTACGCTTAAATCTTTAAAACTACGCAACGGATTTTGATGCGGTTTTTTTGATAGATAGAGTGATTCAGGAGGAAGGTTTATAGCACCCGTGTGAAGCCGGGGCGGGTCGCTACTTTTAAATATATTGGACCAAAGAATCACTTTGTCCTATACATACTTCGCCCCTCTTTTCACCCCCTTAGGGGTAGAATTTCGCTAAATCTTTACTAATCGATACCTACATCACGGCATCGTTCGAAAAATACGTTTTAGAGTTACCTCCCTTCATATCTAAGTGAGCGATTCTGTAAGACGTAAAATATAAAATACTAGCGGTTCGCCCCGGCTTCGCACGGATCCCTATTTTTAAAAATATTCTATAGTCTATGTTACTCTGGCTGAACGCAGAACGTAGCTTCCCAAAAGTGAAAGAATTTTTCAAACCGGACCAGTCGTTTTGGAGCCTATTTAATCCAAACAAACAAACGAACAAACCTTTCCTCTTAATAATATTAGTATAGAGTATATGATTGACTATCATGTTAAAACGTAATGCCTGTGAGTTTGAAAAAGCAATAAGTAAGTTAGAATAAAACAAATCAACGGATATAACTTACGTATTTTTATTATATTTTATTTGCTGACTTTAGCGTTACCTAGACTATTGTGAGATCAGTCATTCTACGATTACGGAAACTGTAAATAAACGTCAGCAAATAAAATTAAATAAAAATACTCCAGTTAAATCTGTTAAAGTTGTTTCATTCCAATGTGTAATAACCGCGAAGGCATCAGAAATTATTGACGTAACTAGCGGTCCCGGCAGACGTCATCCTGCCCGTTCGAAATTCAAATTAGGTAACTTCAGTTAGACAACGTTTGTATGGGAAAAGAAAAGGGCTGTTTTTAGGGTTTTCCCGGCAATTATTCGATTTTTTCTCGCCGTAAGAACCATCCTTGGACTTCAAAGAAGATTTAAAAAAAAAATTGGCCAAATTGGTCCAGGCGTTGTCGAGTTATGCGCTTACCAACACATTTTGCGTTTCATTTTTATATATAAAAAAGAAAGAAGATAAGTGTCGGACCTAGAATTCTATAAATGGATAAAGCATCAATTCCGTTTAATCCGTTTCCTTGAGAAGGCTGAAGCTAAATCTGGATCGTTTACCGGCTAGCAGCGGCATCGGATGCAGAAATAAAACGAGATAACCGGTGCAATTCCACAGGTAGCCTTGCACGGACTATTCTGCTTCCTTAACCCAAATGGCGATATCTCAATAGTACATTACGCACCTAGGCCAGTAAAATAAAAAATGTCTCAGACGATATGTAATTGTCGTACGAGGCGAAGCCGAGGCTGACAAAAATGTGATCTGAGGCTTTTTTATTTACTGGCCGAGGATAGTATACTATTTTTCTGTTCGACGAAGCCAGAAAGCGGCAATTTCATTTAGCGCAGCGGCCAGAAAGTTATCCCTTTCAGGCCGGACAACAGAAAAAACTATTATATCTATACTAATATAATAAAGAAGAAAAGTTTGTTGGTTTGGATAATAATTTCTGATGCCTTCGCGGTTATTATTGTTACGATTATGGAAACTGTAAAGAATCCGAAACGTCAGCTAATAAAATAAAATAAAAATACGCGAGTTAAATCCGTTAATAGTTGTTTCATTCCAATTTGTTGGTTTGGATTGAATAGGCTCCAAAACGACTGGTTTGAAAAATTCTTTCACTGTTGGGAAGCTACACTATTCTCGAGTGACATAGGCTATATTATATTTAAAAAAATCCGTTCGAAGTCGGTGCGAACCGCCAATTGAATTAATATCTATAGTAATCTATACTATAATATTATAAAGCTGAAGAGTTTGTTTGTTTGTTTGTTTGAACGCGCTAATCTCAGGAACTACTGGTTCGAATTCAAAAAATCTTTGTTGGATAGACCATATATCGAGGAAGGCTTTAGGCTATATAACATTACGCTGCGACCAATAGGAGCGAAGTAACAGTGGAAAATGTGTAAAAAACGGGGAAAATATGAAGCCTTATGAAGAATTACTATTCATTAAGTGACAGTTAGAAGACTTTGACAGATCTTTGACGAAACAATCGGACGGGCAGGACGACGTCTGCCGGGGCCGCTAGTATAAGTAATATATGCACGTTGAAATATGCCCTAATTTACGCTGTTGATTTTACCTCTGTACATAAATATAAACTGTGTGTTTATACTGGACAGGTATTTAATTTGCCTAGGGCCCCTAGACAAGGTTCCAACGTTCAACGTCAACGTTAAACGAAACGACCAAAATGTATGAGATTTGACATCCGCGAACGTTTGTGACGTATGTGACGTGACAATCGTCTAGTGGTTATCTAACATCTGCCCCTAGCAGGATTCGAATCTGCAACCTCCGGTTTCGTAGTCAGGGCCTCTGACCACTAGACTAACAAGCCTTTAAAATAATATCTATGGGTTTTAGCGCAACTAGCGATGCCAGTAACCACACGCGGCCCAAATGCACTCATATGCAGAAAGTAGAGCGAATCGATGATTTACGAGCTTAAAGCTTCGTATTTCTTAGTCGTTAGGCGTGGACTCTGGGATACTTTCAGCCATTCGTTATATTGCAATTCAAGTTTGTAGAAAGCTTAGTAATAAACTGATCAACTATCTGGTGGTAAAAAGCTCGATTAATGTAGTACATATTGGAATGAAACAACTATTAACGGATTTAACTCGCGTATTTTTATTTTATTTTCTGACGTTTCGGATTCTTTACAGCTTCCATAATCGTAGCACGACTGAGCTGACAATAGTCTAACGCTAAAGTGATTTATACAGTAAAGTTATGCAAACTACATTATATTTTTATTTTACTTATTGTATTAATAGTTGTTTCATTCCAATGTGTAATAACCGAGGAGGCATCAGAAATTATAATGTATATTTAAAAAAAAAACAGTTTTGAAAATTGGAACTATTTTTTTTATCTGGGACACGGTTATTTGGTTTCTGCATTTTGTATATTTAACGTCAGATTTATCTGAACATTATCAATTTGCGCATTCCTTGTGGGTTGATGATGATAACACTTTCCTCTTAAAACTGCACTTTTGATATATTTTTGTTCTTGTTTTATATTGGTTGATGATTAACGCGTGCGGCGCTTACGACGCCGGGTGGACAAGCGAGAGAGTGAGTGGGAGATTGAGATTGAATGGAATGTATAGATTGATTGAGAGGAATGAAATGGAATGAATTATTGAGGGATTTATTGAACGGAATAGGAAGCGAGAATATTTGAGTGTACACGAACACCTTGTTTAAGGTCATTAAATGGGGTCAGATATCTCTGAAGCTAATTGCACCTTTTCTAAATAAATATATTTAAAAATATCACTAAAACTCCTTCTATCGGCACAGTAGCGCCCCCGTGGAATAAAACAAGGAGGCACCCCCTTACAGTCCTTTTTGCCATTTAGGCCATTTTCAACATATTATATTCTAAACCGAACCGCTGCACTAAATATTGCTTTAGTGCAGCGGTTCTTAACCTTTTTAGATCCGATACCCTTATGACCTAACCATGGAAAGCTAACTAGGGTCATCGAATTTACCTCTCCTCCATATAAACTTACGCGCTAGTCGCTGTTCAGACTTATCACCTTGAACTTCGGCGTTCGAGACAATTACCAGCTGATTGTTACCCGCGAAATACTAGTTTCTAATACTTTACTCTCTGAATCTTACCCCGCGTTTATTACCCCCAGAAGAACCTAGGCTAAAAAGTCTGATTATTTCCTCAGAACATCGAAAATTTCATGAAGGACGTGTACAAGGATCGGTACGGGAAAGACATCCAGGAGGAGACAGTAAAGAGGCTGTATTCCATAGCTGTCAGCATCTTCGCCATCGGAGGGATGTTGGGAGGCTTCTCCGGGGGCATGATTGCGAACCGATTTGGGAGGTAAGAGGACTAATACCAAGGGCGTGCATTCCATATAGGCACAGTGTCACTAATGTATGGAGTGCCTACCCTGGCGTCATACTTCCGCTCCCCCTACTGCACGCGCCTGACTAATACTCTTGTAGTGTATGCCTTATTTCATAGTTTCACCGTAGCTTAAGTTGCGACATAACACATATTGCTGTCAGCAATAAGTTAAGCATTTTAAATTAAGAACGTTTTATGTAAATGGGTTATTATATTACGCCTTTGTTGTAAACACGAATCTACAATATGGTGTTTTATTGAACCATCCACGTCGCTCCTATTACTTCACTCTTAAGGCTGACTTCTATTGTATCTCAGGATATAACAAATAAGTTCCACTAAAGACGTCGAATTCGATCTGCTAAGATATGCTCTTACGAACAATGTCCACTGTTGGATATAAATTTCTCTCAAGGTTCTGTCCAAGCTAAATCTTTAAAAAAAATGCAGTAGAAAAAAATTAGGATGGGAAAAATCCCGCTGCCTTTGGGTTTAAAAAGTATATCTAAAACTGATATTTACGTACAGGAAAGGGGGTCTACTTCTCAACAACATCCTCGGCATCAGTGGCGCAAGCTTAATGGGTTTCACGAAAATATCTCACTGCTACGAAATGCTGTTTTTCGGACGGTTCATAATCGGAGTCAATTGCGGTAAGTTTCCCCTTGGTCCTCAGACAAGCACCAATCGATGATAGCAACCGAAACGAAAGCAAACTTTTTATGGAATCTACGTAGGTTTTTGCATTGGTTTTGATCACATTCCATCGGTGTTTCCTCAAGAAAATAAAAGACTGAAACAAACCAAAACAAAAAGAAAACACGCCCAAGATACCCTTTAAGTTTTGGATTACCAATAATTCCCTAAATTAACCTTTCGATAGAGATACTCCCCTATCCACCAATAGTAAAATTACATACGTACATCTTCCAAATTTCAAATGAAGGTTCCAAGACTCCTTTAAATACACACTTCTCATCACCTATGTATATATGCAGCCTAGCAACAAATATTTCAGATTCTAAGATAGCATTATACAACCTGGTTGCCCCTACTTCATCAACGCCACCATTGCCGTTCTCGAGTGACTAAAAACCCGACAAGAATTTACACCTTCATATTGACTATTGCATTCCTTGTCACCTGTCACCCGCATTGGTGATAACGGTCTTGTCTACAACTCTACACGGTCTTTTCATTTCAGGACTGAACACATCACTAGTGCCAATGTACATATCGGAAATAGCGCCGCTGAACCTGCGCGGTGGTCTCGGAACCGTCAACCAGCTGGCAGTGACCGTAGGCCTGCTGCTCTCGCAAGTCCTGGGTATTGAACAGATCCTGGGGACGGATGAGGGGTGGCCCATACTTCTTGGTAAGTTGTCTTCACGTGCTGACCTTATAATTTTTTTGCAGAGCATCCCTTCGGCACATTATATTGATCTCAATTGATTATTGAACCCGTTTGGTTATAGAATAAGAGTTCAAAATAATGTGTTTTTTGCTAAGCTTAAAGTGTACCATAAAACTTGGGGACATAGCAAAACTTCCTAAAGCAATCTGCTCGTCAAGTTTAACTTGTTTTCCAGGTTAATAGTGCCATTCCGAACTGACCTAGAACGTCTAAGCACCTTTATTTTTACAGATTTAATCCTCGATAATAAAATGACGTATGCACATTTTTATTTTATAATGCTCTAGGAGTATTTATAAAAGTATTTTCTATTTTATAAGCGACAAACCCCTTTTGACACGCAGTTCGCTTTATACGCCATCCTTTTACAGTGAGAAATATTTACAGGTACATAATATAAATAGCTGTCATTTACTTAGGTCCGGAGCATCGGAGCGCGTTTAGTCGACATTTTAATCGAGCTGACAGTATATATAACACGGAGGGGAACTGTCTGCAACAGTTGTTGGCTAGTTAATACGTAAGTTGTTGATCGACCCAATTCCGTTATCTCACGCTGCAGCGTGTGAGCCAACCACTTCCGGGCAGTGTGTTCCACTGAAAGCATAAATCTCTGAACCGATGGAAACTTTAATAGAGATGAGTTTTAGTCTCAAACGGACCGAGCGCCCATATTGCATGCAGTTAAACAAAATTAATGAACAGGTAGCGACGAGTTGACAATTCCACGAAATAGCTCGCGGGAACATTACGTCGTCGACGTAGATTCGCGTGAAAAATTCAGACCTCAAACCACGTACTCGCGAATTAACTTTGACTCGTATTTGTACGTACCTACACTGTTTTATTATCAGCCGTCATCGATTTCAACTACAAATGGCAAATACACGATTGTTTCCAGATTTGCTGTGTCGTCTCTCACGTACCGTTCGACGATATGGATTTTTAAAATCGTTCTATTTTAAAAGCGTAGCCTTGCTATTTTTCTGTTCTCTCGACGATTTTATGTTGCGGAATTTAGGTACATGTGAAATAAAACGTTGAAACCAAACACTGGTGCCATGCAAATATAAACAGCTCGAGTTCCGTTTCAAAACATGTATTTACATAGCTATCTCTGTTTCCCGTGACTCCGCGCGGCGCGACGAAAGGTTCTATCTGCACAGTTTCAAATATAAAAATGAAATTTTTCAGGTAAGAGAATGGTAAAATAATTATGTCTGTGAATGTGTTCCGGAGTAAAATGGGACAATATAAAGCCTGTATGGCGGCAGAGGATGTTTCTGAAAGCAATCATAACTTTTATGTCGTATAGTGAATTTAAGAATGCTAACTTAACATTATAAAATATCGGACACGTAGTTATATTTCGCAATCAAACTAACATAAAATAACTAGAAAATCGTTTAAACAGATCGGCACTTCTCGAAACAATTTATATTCGAAATACATCTTCTATGCTTAAGAGTCTCCTTTCAGAGGAGATTATGGATTAAGTCTCGCCACCCGTCCGGTTTTGCATTGAAGGCCCATTAGCTGGACAACTGCGCTTCAGTATTCAGTTCCAAAAAAAAAAAATACATTTTCTGATCATAACAGACAACAAAAAAGAATTGCTGAGATCTGTCGAGCCGTTTAACCGTGATGCCGTGACCAGGGGAAACAGGGACAAATTTCTATATACATAAATGTTTTACAAGTCGGACCATGCTGAAGTAAACAAAAGCATCTTGACCACGAGAAAACAATATCCACTCGCGGTCGCCGCAGTAAATTTACTACGATTCTAAATGAAGTAGTCGCTTCACTGAATCACGTGGCCGGACATGTGCGGGCAAATTGCTACCATAAAGGGACTTTAAACATAACCGCAGCGTGTATCAAGGCAATCTTGACCCGATTTACATTTTCACAGTTCACTATGAAGTCTTGTTCTACCTTTATCAATAATGCGTTTTCGATATTTACCTGAAAACTGGTATCTTTGGCCTTACTAAAAAATCATTCTTTGACTGAATATGATAAAATAACAGACATATCAGGATAACCTATTTACTTGGAATGTAGACAAATGATCTAAATTGGAATATTTTATAAAACACCGAATTTATTTCACTGCGTATTTCTATATTATATCAAAGGGACTTCTGCAATAAACTCTTGATATATATGCTTACTAGCTTCTGCCCGCGACTTCGTCCGCGTGGTACTCCTCCTTTTTTGCAGTCGGTTAAAAAGTAGCCTATGTCCTTTCTCAGGCTCCAGACTTTCTTTGTACCAAATTTCATTTAAATCGGTCCAGTAGTTTTCGCGTGAAAGCGTAACAGACAGATAGACAGACAGACAGAGTTACTTTCGCATTTATAATATTAGTTAGGATATATCGACCTGCCCCGCAAAGCAGCGCTCTCTTCCGGATCCAATTGTGTGTATGCAGATGATTCTGAGTGATGCCTTTAGGCTGTTTAGACTGATGTCTAGCCATATAAAAGAAATGACAAACACACGTTCAGAAGAATTATAGACATTAAGATATGTTGACGAGGTTACAGTAGTAGAATAAAAGGCACCATAAACTGAGTCATCTTATCTCCAACGGATTAAAACAGGAAAGGTTTGTTTGTTTGGATTAAATAGGCTCCAAAACTCGTTCACTGTTGGGAAGCTACAGTATTCCCGAGTGACATAGGCTATAAAAAGGATCCGTGCGAAGCCAGTTAGTCTCTTATAAAGATCCACTTTGCCACCAGGGTTGGCGATCTGCCCTGCTATCCTACAGCTGCTGCTGCTGCCAGCGTGTCCCGAATCTCCTCGATACTTGCTCATCACACGCCAGTGGGAAGAAGAGGCACGCCGGGCGCTTAGAAGGCTCCGAGCTAGCAACCAGGTTAGTCTCACCGATTCTTAATGTCCTAAGTGCATCTAAAATATAAAGCTCAATTTACATTGCCCTTCTGATGATACTGCAAATCACTACTCCTAGGACAGTCTTGGTAGGTTTTAGTTTTAATCCCCTTTGCTGCTCTACGCTGTGCAAATTAGAAAATCGGAACCTTTACTCTTTTAGCAACAAAGTTTCCCAGATTTCTGTTTTGATTATCCAACTGCAGCAAAGACATAAATCTCAATTTATGTCACTCTTTCGATTATACTTCGATTTGATCTCCTCCTAGCTTGGTAGGTCTCAGTTTTTTCCTTGCCTTGATAATCATAAAATCGGAATTATTCCTAACATACATCGTTTTGTTCAGGTTGAAGAGGACATCGAGGAAATGCGTGCGGAGGAGCGAGCTCAGCAGGCTGAGGCGTCGATCTCGATGCGCGAGTTGCTCTGCTCTCCCACGCTCCGGGCCCCCCTCCTCATCGGCGTCGTCATGCAACTGTCGCAACAGCTGAGCGGCATCAATGCGGTGAGTGGACCCTTCCAGAACATTCTAGACACTGATTTAAAACGCATCAAGAACTTGACAGAGAAAAAACAAACACTCGTGAATCTTGTGATGTGTCCAACCACCAAATTTACACTTCTAATCTTCCCTGTTGAATTTGACAGATAAATAACCCCTGATTCTTGCAGTGTGTCCAATACCCATAGTTTACACTTCCAAGCTTCCCAGTTTAAACTCAGGAATCTATTGATAATCAAACCTAAAATTATCCGGCATAAACAGGTGTTCTACTACTCTACATCCTTGTTCACGTCATCTGGTCTGACCGAAGAAGCGGCGAAATTCGCAACGATGGGTATTGGAGCTATCATGGTCGGGATGACGCTGGTATCATTGCCCCTGATGGACCGCACCGGGAGGAGGACGCTGCATCTGTACGGCCTCGGCGGGATGTTCATATTCTCCATCTTCATCACCATATCGTTCCTTATAAAGGTGTGTCTATACGAGGGTCGGAACGTCTGTGCTTATGGATATGGGAAGATTTTTATTGGTTACTTTGATATTTTCAAACGCGTAAAATTTAGCTCCTAAAGTGCTGGGAGAGCGCGTAAATAAAATGTCCCGTCAGTATTTCTGAACGCTTTCCATATCCAGTAAATCGCAGACATTTTCAACATTTCTGCATTATTGAAGTCGCTCGGTGAGATGGAAAGTAGCCGGTCACAGTGAAATCTAAATAGAGCTTCGAAAAATCCTCCATGAAATAAATGTAAAAAGTTTCAGGAAATAAAAATAAAGTCCTCCTAACTAAATAGGTAAAACGTCTCCAGTTTCTGTTTTTCAAGCAAAGTGTGGTTTGTAGATAACAAGCCCCTCAGCAAAAAGAACTTTAACAATGAGCCAATTGCAGACCTCACTTGTTGTGGAGCAAAACAGTGAACTATATCTCAGAGATGAAAAAACTTGCCTTTAATATTATGTTGTAGTAACGAACGAGTTGTTGTAGCCTTCGCGGTTTTTACACTCTAGAAAATACAATATTTAGATTTAACTCGCGTATTAAACAGATGTTTCGAGAACTTTAAAGCTACCTAATATTCTTAGCACTGAGTTTATGATAGGATGTTACTATCTGTCGTCAACTCAGACTGCAACGAATATGGGAACTTTAGTGTTCCCGAAACGTCAGCTTAAAATAAACATATTCGAGTTAAATCCGTAAACTGTTGTTTTTACGGATCGACTTAAAGAAACAACTCAACATTTAGTAGCAATAATAATGGTTTAACTTAAAGTTTTTCGTGAGTGCGTAGTAAGGTGAAATAAACTAATTTAAATATTATTTGCTGACGTTTCGGATTCTTTACAGTTTCCATAATCGTAGCACGACTGAGCTGACAATAGTCTAACGCTAAAGTGAAAATTAAATAAAATAAAAATACGCGAGTTAAATCCGTTAATAGTTGTTTCATTCCAATGTGTAATAACCGCGAAGGCATCAGAAATTATTAATTTAAATATTGTCAAATAGATCCTAAGACTATTGATCTGATGTTGAAGTTGATGACTAATGAGATGATGATAATGATGTTTGCGGATCAAATCTCATACATTTTGGTGTCAACGTTTAACGTTAACTTGGCTAGCCCCCCTGGATAGGCTACAGGTGCATTTCTGACATTAGGCTTGTATGTAAACAAGCCTAATGTTAGAAATGTACCAGCACGCCCCTGACTTGAAGACTTGTTAGGAATAATTTTAATAAAAGGACAAACTTAACCGAGCGACGTCAATGATTTGGCTAATTGTAAATACGTGGAAACCCTAAATACACAGAACTTATTGATCGTTTTAAATTGAGACATGTAAGTATCATAAGTATATCTTAATAAAATATATACTTAATATGATGTTTGATCTAAAATGATCTACTTAATAATGTGGTATTTTTTAATAAATCAAAGAATAAACTCTTGTACTCGTATGCTGATATAGAAGATTTTGTGACAAACTAGGAACTTTCTTCCGATAATAAGTCAAAATCCCTACTAATATTATAAATGCGGAAGTAACTCTGTCTGTCTGTCTGTTACGCTTTCACGATAAAACTACAGGACCGATTTAAATGAAATTTGGTACAAAGAAAGTCTGGAGCCTGAGAACGGCTACTTTTTAACCGACTGCAAAAAAGGAGGAGTTCCACGCGGACGAAGTCAGGGGCTGAAGCCATATTTAATACAGTAAAGTACAGTTCAATACGCTTGATTGCTAGCGAAGGTATACAAAACTTAATTAGTAATTTATTACTAAATAGTGCGTAATATTAAATTAAATTAGGTACAAAATATTAATTTTCCGTCCTCCGGCCAGAAAGCGGCTACTTTGTGGCCGCTTCGCTAAATGAAATTTCCGCTTTCTGGCTTCGTCGAACAGAAGAATAGTATACTGACCTCGGCCAGTAAAATATAAAAGCCTCAGATCACATTTTTGTCAACCTCGGCTTCGCCTCGGACGACAATTACATGTGATCTGAGACATTTTTTATTTTACTGGCCTAGGTGCGTAATGTACTATTTTTGAGCTCTCTTTATACCTAGGTGTGTGAAACGCTCAACTGTCCGATGAGTTCACTCAATATAAACTGGTTAAACTTCGCTCATTTAAAATGCAACCTACTTATAACTTTAATTGCGGGAAAATTACGAACAATACAATGGAGAGTGCATAAAAGTTTCTCCGCCAAGAACTGAAGGGCAGAGTTCTGATTCATTTCTGCCTTTGATGACTGTAACTCCACCTTATTAACAACTAGCTTCTGCCCGCGACTTCGTCCGCGTGGAACTCCTTTTTTGCAGTCGGTTAAAAAGTAGCCTATGTCCTTTCTCAGGCTCCTGACTTTCTTTGTACCAAATTTCATTTAAATCGGTCCAGTAGTTTTAGCGTGAAAGCGTAACAGACAGACAGACAGAGTTTCTTTCGCATTTATAATATTAAGTAGGGATTTGTATAACACTTCTAATTTACTTTGAAATTAAACCTTGTTTAGTGGTGTATTTTACAACCACTTAATATAACTATGATAAAGGATGAGGTACGAAAATGTTTTCATCAATATAGAATATTGGTAGTTATGATAATAGGTATAGTACATTACGTACCTAGGCCAGTAAAATAAAAAATGTCTCAGATCACATGTAATGATAATTGACAAAAATGTGATCTGAGGCTTTTTTATTGTACAGGCCGAGGTCAGTATACTATTTTTCTGTTCGACAAAGCCAAAAAGCGGCAATTTCATAAAGCGCAGCAGCCCGAAAGTTGGCGTTTTCTGACCGGAGGACAGAAAATGTATATTTCATACCTCTTTGTGATTAGGGTGGGAGCAGAACGTTTACCAGGTTAGGTAGCATCAATGTTTTCAACGTCAAATACCTAATGAATGCCTATTTATATTTGCAACCATGGTCTTTTAGGTAAATCCTGAAGATCAAACATCATAAGGTATCTGTTATATATATAATTATATATATTATATATAATCAAAACAATTCAAATGACATATCTCTGTTTATGATACCAAAGAGCTATAAATGAAACTAGTCTAATATCATATTTAATTTACTGTGTCATTTGTAGCTATAAACATTCTAGTTTTAATTATTAAATAAGTAGATTAATATATACCAATATTATAAACATTTAGGTCATGCTAAGTGACCTATTGTCAGTGATCCAGTTTAAAAGGGTACAAGAGATACGATCGAAGTGAAAAAGTTATGTCTTTCACATTCAGATACTCCCTTTTTTCACTAGGATCTAAAATAAATGTATGTATGACTCTAGGTGTTTAAAATAAGGGTTTAGTCGCTTCCGCACGCTTCTACATAGCTTCCTAACCATCAACCTCAGTCATTTCATCCTAAAATAATACCAGATCATTTTAAGCTTATGTTATACAATGCATGCACCGCCTTTTATCCTGTGACGATTACTGGAATTTTCTAGATCTTTAATGCCAACATTATATATCGCACACCTAGATCTAAAGAGAGCTAACTCAAAAAAGGTACTTTTTCAGGAGAGGCGAGAAACTGATTAATATGTCCATATGCACGCATGAGTTTTCTGTATACATTTATATTGTTTTATAATAAAGCTAGCAGAGTTATATCAGCTGAAATCTGTTTTAGTGTAGGTGGGTTTTGCTGGAATCCGATGGTGTGCATAACTCAAATCTTCCGGTTTTTGAGTTAGACCCCTTTAGATCTAGGTGTGCAATATGTGGACAGTGAATCTAGGCTAATAGCTAAAATATGGCGAGTACGTGAAAATTTTGCGACGCATACTCCAGTTATGCTTAGAAAAATCTGTCCCGATTTTTAATCGTCCAAGAATGAACACTAGTAATCGCCATTATTTACTTCACACTTTTAATTTGCTTCTGCTTAGCGCTAGTCCCCCCCCCTGGTGCGACTTTCCTGTCACCGATACCGGAATCTCGGTAGGAAAGCGTTGTACATTGTTACAAGAAAAAAGAAATTAATTCTCAAATGTAAAGACATCACAACACAGCACTGACACGTTTTTGTTAACACGAATATTGTGATTGGAGACGCTCTGGCGCACGCGAATTGAACACAAACTCTGCCTAAAAGCAGTTGTATTAGTCACTATCACGATAGCGAAGCAGTAAGGTGGCGATACTTCACCGTTATAACCAGGGTTGTTATGGTGTCCCTGCCCAAGATCCACACACCCGGATCTGCGCCATCCACATCCACTCCTTACTGCGGATGTACCATCTTTTTATCATAAATAGATATGTATTTCGTATCCTACTATCCTTGAAGCCGAACCCTTATCCTGGATCCTTAACAACCCGGATTATAATTTCACGAGCGAGGACAGGCTCTACACACGCGTGTCGTTTTGTTTCGAACCGGTCGGTAACGGGAAAGGATGTGTATTCTACCCCCTGATAGGAGTTCTTTGGGTATGTGCAGGAAATGATTGACTGGATGAGCTACCTGTCGGTGGTGTCTACGCTGAGCTTCGTGGTGTTCTTCGCCGTGGGACCGGGGTCTATTCCTTGGCTGATCACCGCTGAACTGTTCTCGCAGGGGCCTCGTCCTAGCGCCATGGCTATCGCCGTATTAGTTAATTGGATGGCCAATTTCGTCGTCGGAATTGGCTTCCCCAGCATGAAGGTCAGTTTGTTCAAAATGTTAGTCCAATATGAATATTTTGTTAGTACTTCTTAAGTGGTTTTATACTTTGGATGAGACTAGCGCCATCATAGGTCAGAAGATATATTTGAAATACTCCCTGTCAGTGTGGTGTCATCGAGATATCTCAATAAATTTATTTAAAATTAATTAAGTTAAGTAGGTAGAGTGACGGCACCAATTATGGACATTTTAAGCGCACTAAATTAGAATTTCATTTAAAAATGGGATGTTTTTTGGCAATACAAAAGTGGTGATTTTTTGTTCGGTACTCAAATACATGAGGAACATTTAAACAACACCAAAAATTCTGTATGAATAATACATAATTAATAAAAAATATATAAATTGAAATTTACGATATCACCAGTGATGGACATCGAAGATTCAGTGATGGACCCCCAGTAATGGACATGGACCCAGTCATGAACATCCATTAATGGACACTTTTGTATTGCACAGATAAATAAAACAAATGTCAAAAATCTACTTTTATTAACTCTATTTGAACTTTCAACGTGATCAGTCTTAGATTTCCAAGTTATACTATAAGGCTTTCAATCAACCATCTGGTTTCTAATCATTTATTAAACATTAATTGAGGCTTTGCCTCTTTGCCAGCAGCTGCAGCTAGAATTGGTAACATAATAAATCAATCAACTGAGATCTATCAGAAGGTGCGGTGCATATATATGCTATAGTGTAATCATGGGAAAGCATGCCACAGTATTTCAGGCAGAAACTTATGCTGCATGTGCACAAGAAAATATAGACAGGCACCTGAACGAAAAACCATCTATATTTTGAGTGACAGCCAGGCTGCGCTGAAGGCCCTTGCAGCCCATAAAGTGCAGTCGGGGTTGGTTTATAATGGCATCCAACACCTTTAACACAGGACTTCAGAAAAACGCAAGCAAGAGCCACACCGAGGAGTGGAAGGTATGCTTAGGTCTAAGGTCTTCACGGCAATTTATACAACACCTAAATCAAAACTGGACTAAAAAACTCTGGTTTCTAAACAGAAGACAAATCCGACTTATAACAGGAGTCTTCACTGGTCACCTAGGAGTCAACGAACTCCTATACAAGATGGGACTTACAAACAGCAGCGACTGCAGAATGTGTGGAGAGGAATGTGAAACTGTGGAACACTTGGTGTGCCACTGCGACGCCCTCACCAGATGTAGAATGAAGATATTTAGCTCCGGATACCTGGTGCCTAGAGAATTTTTTGCACGCTCTCTGTTAATAATCGTCAATTTATGTAAAAGTGCTTTTAACTCATTGCAACCAACCATTTCACCAAATTGCCCTCTTCCTCTGCCGTGAGAATAGTTTGAGGTCCCAGAGCACAAACTACAGGACTTTTTCCTGGACTTTGTTGTGCAAAGTTATTTAAGGGACCTTAAACCGGAGGGCGAATCCAACTGGGATGGGGAGATTTTGGTAAGCTCTCAGACGTCCTGAAAGGCAAACGTGTGCGCCTTTATACCTCAAGCGTCGCACATTTAATAAGTTACACATACATAGGGCTATGGAAAGAGCTATTTTAGGTATTTCTTCTTGCGACCGGGTCCGTAATACCGATATTCAGGAGAGAACCAGACTAATCGACATAGCAAAAACCATAGGTCCGACGGAAGAATCCTTTCTTCTCCACTCAAGCATTCTTGCTTGAGTGGAGACCGAGAACGGGACGGCGAAATGTCGGAAGACAGCCCGCGAGGTGGACCGATGATCTGGTGCAAGTGGCTGGGAATCATTGGATGTGGGAAACTCGGGATCGTGGGAAGTGGGCTGAAATGGAAGAGACCTTTACTCAGCATTGGGTAGAATAAAGTTGAAGAAGAAGAAACTGGAGGGCAGCTGTTATCATCATTTCTCCCATCCTCAGCAGCATCATGCAGCATCAGCATCAAATGCCCTCCCTATTTGTTGCGGGGTGTAATTTTTTATTGGCGCCATATAAGATAAAATAAAGAACCCAATGATGGACGACTAAAAATAGCCATTTATGGACATTGTCCATTATTGGAAAATAAAGAGCAATCACAAAATCAACTCAACCCAAATGTTTAGTGCAACAAATTAAATAATTTAATACAATAAACTAAAAAAATATTAAAAAACTTAAGAATGGACACTTGTCCATAATTGGAATTCGTATAAAATCGAATCCAGTGATGAACAAACCCCACAAAAAACTTATTATTGGGATTGGACATAAACAACTTAGCTTAATTTACTTGCAATATAGTATTATTCCGTAAAAATAACATAAAATCTCTTTACAACACAACACAAGATAATACCATGCACAAATATGTACTCACCTCCTTAACAATTTCAATAACAAAAACGGATTTTTATGACCACCGCGCGAAACGAGATTTCAATTCGCAACCATCTTCAAATAAAACGGGCGATTTTGATGAGGTGTATCAAAATGAAAGCCCAAACGTCTATTGCTTATGTTTTAGTGTCTCCAATTGAAAAATGTTGGGCCAGTTGCTTAATAAATTCGATCAACGAAAATAATGTCCATAATTGGTGCCATGTCCATTACTGGTTCCGTCACCCTACTGATCTTTAATTCTTCTTTATTTCAGGCACTACTGGAAAACTATACATTCCTGCCTTTTAGTGTATTCCTTGCAATTTTTTGGATATTTACGTATAAAAAAGTTCCTGAAACAAAAAATAAGACCTTCGAAGAAATATTGGCTTTGTTCCGAAATTCGAACGGAAGGTGAGTTTTCAATAATTTCCCTTATATACTTTTCCACAATATATCACTATATAAAATACTTACACATGGCACTTAGTCGACCATTGTTTTTAGAAACCTAATTGAGCTTTCCAACGATCGTAGTTCATATTGGCATATAAATAAAAATGAAGTAACCATGAGCGCACGAGTCGCTTTGCTTTCTCAGTACATTTTACCTTCAAATTACAAGACGTGAAATGTAGGAAAACGTTTTAACCACTTTTATCTAAAAGCAGTGGTCGACTACTTCATGGAAAGAACTGTCATTACCATTAGCACGCGGCGCACAACGAAGACTACCTGAGTAGAACAAGAGGTCTAATTATCCTATTAAACCCTTAGCTTAATTGGAAGGGACAACGCTATTTATAATTGCGACCTTTTCATCTCACTTAGCTACACTTGATACAGATGGACTTGTTGAAAGAGTCTAATACGACTAGGACTTTATATCAGGCAGGGACTTTTTAATTCTTTTGTTGAGTAAGTAAGTACTAGTTTTTGAGATGGTCACCATAGCAACAATTGTATTGTCAAATATCTCTGGCACTTTTACGTGATAAAATGAACACTGCCAATCGGTGTATTTAACCATAAGTCAGTATATTGGTAGACAGTTCCATCTGTAGGCACCTTGACCCGCAATTATAGGGTATAACTTACAGATTTTACTCTGGTGACTGCTAGTTTATAATGGACACAAACTGTGTAACACTGTCTATGTAGGATTTAATGTGCCTTGGCAGTCAGTCAGCACCGATAGGCCTCGACTAAATCAGCATAGGTTGATATGACGCGTAGAGTAGTGATACTTATGGCGACAGACCAAAGGGAGTACAATAAATATGTATATACATAGCGATTATATGCTATGGCAGACAAGTCAAAATTTTGGTAGTCAGAGTAGCGACTTGACTGCCGACATAGAGTGATATGACACGCACGGTTGTTTTCTATGTACAGACAAAAGGGAGTATGATAAAAATGTGTAACAATACAGGGGTAGATCTATGGTAGTCGAATCAATATCCCGGTAGTCACGTCAGAAAAGCAACAGGCTTGACTGCCGGCATAGAGTTATCACTCTATGAAGCACACGGTTGTTTCTATATACAGACATAAAGGAGCACGATAAAAATGTCTAACAATACATGGGTAGATCTATGGTAGTCGAATATCCCGGTAGTCAGGTCAGAATGTCGACAGACGTGACTGCCGGCACAGGGTGATATGACGTGTGGTGTACAGGGATAGCTTCCGCGACAGTCGGCTGTACGGGAGCATGATGAACTGTGTCAACGCTCTGGAACAGCAGCTGCCTCCGCCGCCGCCGCCCGCGCCCGTCGACGAGAAACACGACTCACGTGAGTGACAGTAGACTTAGCTCATAGACAGATCTCGGCACGTTTACTAGAGATATGACATTGCTTGTCAAAGTGACACATCGTGCTCAAGATTTGGTTATGAATATGGTCGTTAGGCACAGCTTGTACTGAACCTGCGCGTGAGTGGATGACACCGTAAAAGTGGACTAACTATTTATAAATTGTGCGTATTTGCTGTACCGGCAGCGGACTTATTTACAATTAGAATATATGGATCAGGCATGTGACACATACTACATTATTTATTTTTAATAAATCACATTTGAGCAAGATAAAGGTGAGATATTTCAAGTTAAGGGCTACACAGAACACCTTTCATTAGTTGAAATTATATAAAATTGTGCTTAAATGCTTGCAGTGTTGGTATTCGAGTCAGAAATGCGAACTATTGACGTAAAAACAAGGATCTTATACATATAAAGCGTCGTGTAGAATGAGTTCTAGCTGTCAATGAGAGATTAACTGCTAGGCTGTGATTGGTGGAACATGGCAGCTGCACCTCATTTTACACGACGCGCATCTATTGGATTTAAGACGCACGACAGTCACTACCATAACATTATGACAGCTAGGTACCCTTATTTTTAAAGTTCAACTACTTATTACCAAATTATATATTTTTTGTAGTTTTTATTACGTATGGAAATTGTGACATTTGAACAGTCACGAGACAAATGACATGTAATTTTGTATGTACACAATAGCTTCTACACTGTACTCATCTCCATTTTACGTACACTATTTAACATTTTATATGAGTGTTGTACGCTTTAATAACTTTACAAAACTCTAAAAAAAAAAGCTGATTGCTGATTGAGCTGACAATAGTCCATTGGATGATACCGGCTACCAGAACGGCCCCGCTTTCAGCTGAGCGAGCATCCATTCCTTTCTAAGTTTATGTTATACTACCAATCCTGTTTCATCTTTCCCAAAATCGCGTAGGTAAGTCTGGGGTGACTGGGATCTCACTTTACACGCACTACTTTAAGGAAGCGAGCACGCGTCACTTTCAAAAGTGACAGATGCTACCCCTGGTTTATAAGTCTATTGCACGATCCGTTGGCAAAGTAAAACCCTGGAGTCAGTCAGGCTCTCCGCGGGTACTTCAGGAATTAAGCTTTATATGACAATGTGTTTTTGTCATCGGGTCGTGTAAGGCTGTCGCGTGTCGCAGTGACGCATTGAGGCTGTAGTAACGCGTGTGTGTTGTGCGCAGTGTCGGAGCAGTCGTCGGGCGCGGGCGAGGCGGGCCGGCCGCCGCCGCCGCTGCCGCCGCCGCGGTTCCCGCCGCCCGGCAACGTCTGACAATGGGAGACCGCTGCCCGAGCGCCCCTCGTCGCTCCGATCAAAGCCGCCGCCAACTTCTTGTTTCATGGACTGAAGCGACAAACCGCAGGCCGCGCCTCTATCACTACCACACAACAAATGTTCTAAATCGATGTGATTAGGTTTAACGAAACTTAGTCTATAAGTCACGGCGTAAGTAAATAGTTCATTAGTCTGTCATTTTATGACGTAATTTATGCATAGGTACCTTGTAAAGTGCCATCGGTTTCTTGTACCCAGGCCTGGACATCGTGGCGACCGCCTCGGCTCGCGAAGAGCATCCGGTCGATTCATACAAAAACTTTACGGTCTACAGATTATAGCTTCTGATATTTATATTAAAAGTTATATGATAAGTATGTTCGACGGCGAGGGATATTCATTATAAAATAGTAGAGTTTTTATCGACTACTCGTACCGGGGCGGGGGCGGGGGCGGGTACTGGGGACCGGGGCGGGTAAAGGGGGCTTGTCTGGGCGGCGAGCCCGAGACACCTAAGTACTTGATTATTTCAAACGTCTGTTATATACTAACCTACGCACGGATTATATGCCAACTAATTCTATGTAGAGAAAATTAATATAAAAATGGGTACGATGACACACTGTGTTAACGATATTGAATATAAAACGACACTTACATGTATAAATAATACAATGTAAATACATGCTGTGACTTTATTGTATTGTTATTTTTTTTAACATATTTAACTATATAATTTTATGAAGTTTTTTATTATATTTTTACTCATTATTGTTATCATGATAAATTAATGTCATATCGAATGACGGAGATTGTCTATTAACGTGTATTAGTTACTGAGACAGCTGTGACGTTAGGCACAGTAGTTGCGGAATTGATTATTCGTATAGCGCGGGTGCGCGCGCGCACGCTAGCTCATCGACACGTTGCGTTTTACTTTATAGCGACAGATCGTTAATAAACGATGCGGTAAGTTTTACAATTTTGTGAAGACTTTTAAATTTAAAGCTTAATATACGCCCCTAGGTGACGAACTTTTAATTTTTAGTGTTCCGTAGTACGACAGGGTTGTAGTGAAAGTGTTCGTCCATGCATCAAACACTGCTCAATTCAATACTAAGATTAGATGTTCCATAGTCGGATCGTGTGTAGCTCGGCCTAATACGCGCGGCGACGCGCCATGTATCGAGTTTTGTTAGACACGGTGGATCGTATCGAGGACACCGGCGGTCTCTACTCGCGCGAGTCAACTCACGAGTAGACCCGGTATTAGAATCGCTTAAAAGATTTTAAATGTTTTATTTTTACTCTGTATTGTTCTGCAAGGGGCGTATTGTACAAAGAGTGGATGCCCGTGGATAGACTAGTTTATTGAATAAGTCCTTAATATCACTCTGTTCTGATCCTCTTGTCTGTCCCCACACTTGCCGACACGATGCTTTGCTGTTTAGCGTATTATTGTATTTTCTCGCCGACTAAGTTCAATAATTCTGACGCAAACTCGTTTCGAATTGCGCAGATCTCATCAAATTATTTAAAATCGTGTCCAAACCCGAGTCGTGTTCGATATTAACAAAATATTTCCTTATTAATAGCGAAATAACTTTAACATTTCAAAAGAGTAGCTCATATATTACGAATGTTCGATTCGGACCGAGTCACCCACTGCTACGGGCTGAACAATCACGCTGTTTCATTCCACACGTCTCCCTCGCACTTTTCTGTCTCCTCAAATAGAGACAAAACAAAACGGCAAAAAGCGATAATTCGACAATACACACCTACACCTAGCCGAGAAGTTCTCAATTTCAGTATTTTTTGTTTAAAAGTAAATATACACATTAAAATTGTGAAGTTCGCTCATAAAGACGCTTGTGAATTATAGGCTAAGTTGTTTCGTTTTTAATAAGGCACGTGCCTGGCTCATACCGAAGTAGGCACTTCCCTCCGCCGGTGTTGTACCGGACTGTATCTCTGCGCTGGGGGCCGGACGACCACTGACAATAAGCTTACATAGTTTCATGCAATATAATCGGTTCATTATCTAGTAATACGAATATACAAAATATAAATATATACCTAGTGGGGTACAGTTGCTCAATATTTATTGTATGAGACCCCGATGCCCGTAACCCCAGACCTAAACTTTTCAATTCACGGCCCCCTAAACTATACTAAAAACTAGAAAGTATCGTAAACGGTTCTCGATCTCATATTATACTTAATCCTATAACTTCTAAAGGTAGTATACCATGTTGAAAAAAAATCAACTCTAATCTCATATGATAACTTTGATAAAAATCGCTTGTATCCTTATAAACGTTTTAGTAGCTTCTAAATGGCACCGCTATTGTAACTTCTGTCACTGAAATATCCCTAGATGGCGCTGCCTCTTTGGGAACTCGTGAGGAGTGGGGGGGCGGTCTCCCCTCCACGTTCACGGCCTTGAATTGGCCAGTTGGATCGCAAGCGCCTTTGTCAGCGGACGTGTCGCAGGAAATAATTCGGGAGGTACAATCAGAGTGCTCCATCGAGCGCCGGCGCCGGCGCCGCCAGCCGCGCCGCCAACCGCGCCGGGGGTGGTCGGAGGACGAGTTACTGCCAAGGCTGTGCAAAACTTATCACTGTATTGATGGAAATCTTTTGACGTTTTACAATAAGAATGTATTTGATTGTAGAGTCGACACTGAAAGTCCATCCCCTGGCGGCGCGCGGTTCGTAGTTCTAAGTAGAATCGATTATCGTTTCCAACTGGAGATTAGCTCCGAATATTATTTTTTCGACCGCGTCCAGATAACTGCGTGGAATAATCCTTTCTTCCAAAAGTAGTTAGAGCCAACGCGTTAGATTATTGTATTTAAAAAGTTTAATTACGTACGCTTTCGTTAGCCACGGATCGGAGAGCGCACGTCGAGCACAAAACGACAGTACCGGCACAAACGATGGTTGTATGATACCCGAATGATACCTTAACCCGATATTAGTAAGGTCCAATATAGTGCAGTGCTTTTGCTAGAACATTCGCGGCCGAACCATGACACGTAGCAATAAATACCGGCCGCGGCGGGACCGCCCGCGCCGCTCCACGCTATAACAATTCTAAAATAGATAAACATAAGGTCGAAAATACAACGCACGGCGGCGCGGCCGGCCTCGCCGACGGCGTAATTGCATTTATAAAATAAAAAATAATTACAAATTAGTTTTTAGTGAGCACCGTGATTTCAAATTAAATATCATGAGACTAGGTGACGGTTACCTACGTAATGATACTGCCTAGTCTTATAACAATATTCTAAAATGAGTAATAATATTTTTAATATTAATGTAATGCAAAGATTGACTTAATAGGTTTCATAATTTTATTTATTTAAGTAATAATAGTTGAGATCTATTTTAGATTAGGCTAGCGGCGACAGGCGCGGCGCGGCGCGGCGGCGGCCGGCGCGGTCGTCGCGGCCGTCGCAGGCGCAGCGGCGCGCGCGCACCCGCCTGTCGCCGCGAGACTATTGACAATACTAAGTTTAAGTTGGTGGCAAATTCTCAAATAATTTTTAAACTAGGTATCGCGATTAAATTCGAACCTTCGGATAATGTAAATAGCGACTATTTTAAGCTGTAGACGATCAATGCAATTCGATAGCTGTCTAGGCGGGAGTTCACGCTTAGGCGTAGCGTAGCGCATATTTCCGCTAGTCGTAGCCGATGTCTCGAGCGCTACGCCGTAGCACTTGGCGAGTGATGGAATTTTGTAATAGTATATGCAAATAATATTTAATTTAATTGATATTATTATACTATTATTGTATTGCAGTCGTAGAGGAGGGAATGCTATTGTTGCATGGAATATTCAGCTCGAAAATTGCATTGCGTTCTCACGCTTAATTGAAGTTATATTAATAATAGTTATAATGCTTCAGAGCCCTCGCTATTGGCGAGACGGAGGCCACTCCCACTCCTGCGAGTAGGCGATCCGACATGCACCGTGACACAAAGACGATAGAGTCGTTTTTCATTTAATTACTGGAAAATGCATTGCGTAGAGTGAACGGAGGTGAATGCAAGTTTAGATTCCGATATCGTCGAAGCCTTAGAATAAACTAGCCATAGTATTAAGATATTTGTGACTATCCTTAGAACAAGGGAACAGTACTCGTGGCGTGTTTCGCCGCTTCTAAGTAAGTTAATTCTGCCGGATTATATAAATATTTGTATATAATATATATGTGTGTACGAAGTGTCGAAACATGTCTCTCGTGTGTTGGTGTTGTTCTGCCGACGGCGCAATCGCTAGAGTCTGTCTACACGGCCCCGCGGGAGGGTCGTTCGCTCCATATACACGTTTCCGATTAGTAGAAATTTCGCCGGACGCAGAATAATCCCGGACACACACAGCTCGGAAAAGATATCGACTCGTTAAGCGACAGTGTACAGAAATCAATAGCGTAAGCTGTAATAGTTCAGATAACACGCGACAGATGGCGTTCAACACAATATGCTAGATCACTTTTTGATATTGCTATTAGTCTAAGGTCCCAGTCACCCCAGGCCCCAGACTTACGTGATTTTAGGAAAGATGTTTTTTTTTAGATTGTTAGTACTTATAACATAAACTTTTGGCTGAAAATTGGTAAAGGACGGTTGCCAAGCACCGTTTTTCGCTGTGCTCGGCGACCGCCCTTTAGCTTAGATCCACGAGACGAAGATAGGATAATTTTTATCCAGTTCCTCCTACTCTCAGTTCACGAATATCCATTCCATTTTACGTTTACGTTATTCTACTAATCCTAAAAAACCACCTTTCCTAAAATCACCTAAGTCTGGGGTGACTGGGATCTCACTATAGGTATGTAAAAAAGCCGACACTTGTAAACACTCGTTGTCTTTTTCGAGCTAATAATAATTAAAATAGTAGTCTACATAATTCTAACTATACGAGGCAGCGCCTGTACAGCGCCCTAGTCACTATCAACTAGGCTGTGGCTTAGTCTGTGTTTTTTGACGCACATTACAAATTATTTTATAATTTTTAAAAATGCATTTTGTAAATTAATTATATAGGTACAACTCGCGAAGCATCGACAGGGCGCGCGCCGCTGCTAAGGAAAACTTCTTTTGAATGAAATTAGACTGTAATGCAATGCAATAGAAATGGTATTTGGACAGCGACAATACAGATTGATGGTACAAATTATTCGTATCTGAAAGGGTAGTCACAATTCGGGAAAAGAAGTATCCGTGTAATATATACTCAATAGATATTCCGAAAGTAAGTGGTAGGCTCATGACTGTGTTTCCAAAGGGGGTTGACAAAGGACTGATTGATAAATTGAGTCACTAGTCTATAAATAAATGTTATGTCTAAATAAAACGCCTTAAACTCCTTAGCTAACCAAACCGGCGTCCATTGCAACCGGCCATACAATGTACCTAACAGTTATAAGGTTAGCGCTTACGGTATTGTAGGCTGTAGCAATATTGACAATATTTTTTAAACAAATACATATTGTATTTATGTGAAATTGCCACGTTTCTGCCTTATGCACTAAATGTAGATAAAAATTAACCCGGTTGTAATGAACGCTGGTTACGAAATGAAAACAGCAACGAAAACCAATCGTGTTAAAATTAAGGTTAAAATAATGGCTTCATGGTGTGTGCAGAGTAGTCGTGTATTACTTGAGCAGTGCATTGTCCAGTAACTTACTCTGTGGTGCGGTCGTTCCTCTCATTTTCGAGAACAAACGAGGGAAACGGCGTCGCGCTGCAGAGCTGCCAACACAACGTTCATAATAGACGAGGGCTCGAGCGAAACATTTTTAGTGTGTACGCTTGTACGTGCCTGTGTTGCCAGTTTTGAAAATGATATGATACAGATCTAACAAATGGGACTATCGTTTAAATAATAATATAGTTATTTCGAGGATTTTTAAATGTTTTTTTAGCAAATTAAATTATTGATTAAGATACCACAGTAAATTATATTTATACATTGTTTTAAATTGCAAATGTTCTATGATAAGTTATAAATGTAAATTAATTAATATATCGTGTTTTCTCTATGGTGGAATAATGAATGCATAACTGTCTTTGTTTAATGGTGCTAGTCTCGCTAGTTACATCACATAGTACAATAGGAATTATCACAATTTAAATATACGCTTTGTCATAAAAGCAAAATGTTCAAGTACAAAAAAAAAGTAAAATAATCTATAGCCCGTTCGTTTTTTAAAAGTTGAACTACGCGGCAACAAGTAACCGCAGTGTTGCCGGGTAATAAATTTTGACAGGTTCGCTTCTGTTTTACAAATAAAGCATATTATGGCTTACATGGGTTCTAACTTCAAAAGGGGGTGTAAAGACAGATTACCTATTCCCACTGTGCTTCAAGGAAGCGGCCATTTTACCGTTGTATATTTTTAAAACTGGCATGCAGATACATTTCCAAATCGTTCACGTGGCCGCGGGTCAGACCGAAGTTGGTGTCCGATTGCTAGAACCACAATCACACCGTTATGCCACGATATCTGAATTTTCGTTAATATAACACGGAGGTTACTCCAGTCTTGTACAAATGAAACTTGTAAAATTTTATTGGAACTACTTGTTATAAAAACGTAAAAAAATACATTGTTGTTTTTTATTTGTGACTCCCTGTACTCAACCTAACACATCACTACATAGTATAAAACAAAGTCGTTTTTTCTGTCCCTATATCCCTATGTACGCTTAAATCTTTAAAACTACGCAACAGATTTTGATGAGGTTTTTTTAAAAGATAAGAGTGATTCAAGAGGAAGGTTTATAGCACCCGAGTGAAGCAGGGACGCTCGCTAGTTAACTCATAAATGAAAAAAAAAATGTTCAACACCACTAGTATAATAAGGTTTAAATTTCTGTTTTCGTTCACCTTAAATATGATATTACCAACTGATAAGTTAATGAAGCTTGACCCATAAATTAAAAACGAGATTTATTTTTAAGTGCTATAATAATTAAAATTTAACCTTACATCCACGCATTATATTGTTTTATTACTTAAAAAGTATACTTTCTTATCTTGGTTAATCTAATACAAACAATACATAATTACACAAATACAGTATTTTTTTTAAAGTAAGATAACCTTATTCGATGTCTAATTTTACTCAAACAACAAAATGTTAATAGTTTTGTCTTAATAATATAAAATAATATTCATAGTCATTACATAATAGGGATGACGACTGTAAATAACCATAAATTCTATTTTGTCCTTTAGTTAGATTATTAAAAACTATTCGACACATATTTCTTATTTTCTCAAACAAACAAAAAGTTATAATGATATTTTTGTACAAAAACAAGAGTAGAAAAATTTTAGACCTCCAGTGGGAGTGGTCCCTATGGTGTAATGGTTCAGCACGCTGCCGCTAGTAAAGGCATAGGCGTGGGTTCGAATCCCACTGGGGGTCTAAAATTTTTCTACTCTTGTCTTTGTACAAAAATATCATTATAATTAAAAACTAATGGTATTGAACCAAAAATATTAATCGAATTATCGATTGATAGATCGTAGTTAATATTAAACAAAAATGTTACAAAGATAAGCGCTTCCAATGTTCGAGAGTGGATAACCATAACGTGACGTCACAAGCCCCCACTTCCAAATTGTCGGAGGAATTACCTTTGTCATTTATTGTTCGATAGAGAAAACAAAAATTACGCGTTAAATATATTTTTCTGTCCACCGGACAGAAAGCGCCAACTTTCTGGCCGCTGCGCTAAATGGAATTGCCGCTTTCTGGCTTCGTCGAACAGAAAAATAGAAAAATAGTATACTGATCTCGGCCAGTAAAACAAAAAATGTCTCAGATCACATTTTTGTCAACCTCGGCTTCATTACATGTGATCCGAGACATTTTTTATTTTACTGGCCGAGGTGCGTAATGTACTATTGGGTAATATGCTTGATGACAAAGAAAAAAAAACAATCATCATGTCTAAGAGCGGTCGCGGAGCACAGCGAAAAACGAACGGTGCTCTACTTCTATTTTGTCTCTGTCGCAAGCGCTTAGTAATAGTGCACAGTACAAATTCAAGGTTACTGTGCGAGCGTGAGGGCACTATTACTACACGCGTGCAGTGAGACAAATAGAAAAAAAAGGCAACGTCCGTTTTTCGCTGTGCTCCGCGACCGTGCTTTATTTACTTGTAGAGGTAGCGACAGAATACAAGTTAATACCTAATAAGTTTTTATCAAATGCAAATTACATTTCAAACACTTATTCTATATTGCACGAAGCGAGATGTTGGATCAGTGGTTCGTGAGCGATTGGCGACTGTGAGGTAACAGGTTCAAATTCAGTCGGGGACAATTCTATTGTGCGAATATTTACGACCACTAAACGTGACATAATTTATATGTAACTCAGAAATCCATATAGTTAAGCTGAATAATAATTATTACATAACATAATATACATATATAAATACTATGAATCAAATACTTGATTTTATATGTGTATTTAAAATACATCTATTACATTTAATAAGGAATGGTACAGAACTGACTTATAGAGATGACCGAAAATATTTCCCATTATAATATAAGCGCCAAACGATAATAGCGAACGAAAAGTGGTCACGTGACTCACGCAAACTTCAACTTGATACAATTTCCATTCGTATCGCATCACTTGTCTATGTGTTTCTTTCTTGGACCATCCAAAACTATAGCATATTTAAATTTGAACCTACTGACATTGAAATTAGAGTCCATTTTACTTATCTTCCAGTTCTTTGAACCGCGCCTTCAGTTGTTTCGTATAGCTGTCAAGCCGGTAGGCGTTGGCCTCGAACTTTGACACTTGTGCGTCAATGGCGTCGATCTGTTGGAGCAGGGGGCGTATCTGTGTGTTGTCTGCAATCAGAACGAAAAGAAATTATCCCTACTAATATTATAAATGCGAAAGTAACTCTGTCTGTCTGTCTGTTACGCTTTCACGCTAAAACTACTGGACCCGAATTAAATGAAATTTGGTACAAAGAAAGTCTGGAGCCTGAGAAAGGACATAGGCTACTTTTTAACCGACTGCAAAAAAGGAGGAGTTCCACGCGGACGAAGTTGCGGGCAGAAGCTAGTTATAGATATACTCGTAGCTAGCTACTTCGTTGTGAAAATGTTCAATGGAAGAGATTTAGGATCAAGTATGGGATGTCTATCTTTTTTTATAGTATATGGCACTCGAGAATAATGTAGCTTCCCAACAGTGAAAGAATTTTTCGAATTGGTCCAGCCATTTTGGAGCCTAATCAATCCAAACAAACCTTTCCTCTTTATTATATTATTACTAGCGGCCCGCCCCGGCTTCGCACGGATCCCTAATTCTTTTTCAAAATATTCTATGGCCTATTTTACTCAGGGTGAACGTAGCTTCCCAACAGTGAAATAATTTTTAATCGTCCAGCCATTTTGGAGACTAATCAATCCAAACAAACCTTTCCTCTTTGTTATATCTATACTAATATTATAAAAAGAATATACGACAATGACGGCGCGGCGTCTCAAACGCTCGAAGATCCGGGGATGTAAGAAATCATCTTACTAATATTATTAATGCGAGAGTTTTTAAGAATATACACATCCATACATGTTTGTTCCACTTTCACACAAAACCAAATGGATTTTAATTAAATTATAAATAATAATATAACTTATACACCACAATAACATAGACTATATTTTCAACGATATTGTGTAAAGTACACATCGTGCGCAAACAAAGTCACGGGCAGAAGCAGGCGCGTGCATTGAGGGTCGCTGTACTACGTCAGGGTAGGCACTCCATACATACCATTGTGCCTATATGCACGCCCTTGGGCAGAAGCTATTGTAAAATGTAGACAACTTACACATTTCATTGTACTCATTCAATGTCTTGCTGAGGTTGACGGCCAGGTTCCTGAGATCCGCGTACTTGGTGATGGTGAGCTGGTTAATCTGCTCCAGCAGGTTGTAGTGGTCCTGGAAATGACAGGAAAATAAGGGTGAAATATCCCTACTAATATTATAAATGCGAAAGTAACTCTGTCTGTCTGTTACTCTTTCACGCTAAAACTACTGGACCGATTTAAATGAAATTTGGTACAAAGAAAGTCTGGAGCCTGAAAAAGGACATAGGCTACTTTTAAACCAACTACAAAAAAGGAGGGGTTCCACGCGGACGAAGTCGCGGGCAGAAGCTAGTAAATCAATATTTTAACACAGCCCAAAGACTATGGCACTCATTTTTAAAGCGATCCCTGTCAAATACAAGTGTTTTACTTCCCGTTATGTTGTTCGGTTAATTTGTCACAATCCCAATGAAGAAAAAATTGTTTTCTTTACGCATATTTTCAACAGAGAATACAGAGAGCTAAAATTATAAATTACTATACATCTTCATTATTTCAAAATGCTAAAATGGTCATTCCAGAAATAGAATGACTAAATAGGATGACTTTCAAGTGCAATTCATGAATAGGTCCCCGATACAATAATGATTAAACAAGGTAAATACACAAATACAAGACTTTGATGTCTTTTGCTGGGGTGAGTAGTCCATACATGCACAATCATTATGAAATGTAATGTCTAAGACACGCTATGCTGCCATATCTGGTCACACTCTAGCTGCATAAATAATTCATTGCGACGAGACATTAATTCTTACCAACATAGGTGACATTATAATAATATTATCTGTGCACGCAATATTCATCTATACATCAAATAAAAGTAAATAAGATAGAGGTGTGATAGCAAATAAAGTAACTCACTTTACATTCTATAGAAATTACGAGATATATGCTCATTGCTACCATACTTACTTGCCCCGAGGACATTTCCCCCTGGAGGTAGTCATTGGTGCTCTTGAAGAGTTGTGTGGCGAGTCTACTGATCACTGGGTCGTGCGGGTCCAAGACCTCAAAGCTGGAGCAGCTTGTAGACACCTGGAGCTCTAAAATAGAATACAGCTATATTGCACTCTTGCTTGAGTATTTTATATTGTAGAAAAAACTGACTATCTTTTAATGTTTATTTGCAATTAAGTAAAAAAACAAAATTTTATAGTATTTTTATATTTATAGTAACCAGTGCGCACACAATTAAATAGGTACTTACTTCGATTACTAGTAATTCGTAATTTATTGATAGATAATAATATCCTGCAGAACTGTATTCGTACAACAGTTTACTCACATTCGTATATTTTTTTTACCAACAGCCAGTAAAGACTAAATAAACTGAATGATGAGGAGCTAAGAAAAGGTTTGAACATACTTATATCATATTTTAAGTGTAAGTAATACATATTAGGGAATATTAATGAACTAAAACTGACCTTTGTTCTTGCCTTCCTTCATCCATTTTTCGATATCTTCATCTGACATCTTTAGAATAAAGTTTACTTAGGTATTCTTTGGAAAATAATTTGTAAATAAATAGGAATCTTCGGTTTTCGTCCCACTAAGGTCTGATGTGTCGATGTCATCGATGTGTGACATTGACATTTTTTTTTTTTTTTTTTTTTTTAATTTATTCTTGACCTGGATGCTAAACGTCCATCAGTCGAAATAATAGAGAACAATTTTTCCTTACAATTACAAACTAAAAATATTCTAAATCAAATTTTTCTTACAATTCCAAACTAAAATTACTCTAAATAAAAAAAAAATTCTTACAATTCCAAACTAAAATTATTCTAAATCAAATTTTTCTTACAATTCCAAACTAAAATTATTCTAAATCAAATTTTTCCTAAAGTATTTACAACAAATTTAAAAGTAACCATGAAAAAAACACTATGCGATAATAAATCCTGTACACGGCGGGGAACACTTAGACCGTTTTCTTCCGAAATGTCAACCAACTCGCACACTAATGTCAGTCTTTGTAACCTAAATGTTTCACACCGGAAGAACATGTGTTCAATATCTGCATTTTCTGACAAACAATGTGGACATCTGCTATCATTTATTATGCCAAGTCTAGTAAGGTGGGCTGGAACCAGGCAATGTCCATAGCGTAGGCGATTTATAATAGAGAAGAACTTCCTCTCGCAGTATTTAAACTTATTATACCATGGCACTGTTGGTAAGCTTTTTTGTATCTCTGCATACCATTTTCCTTTAATTTCTGTGGTGCGATTCCAATATCTATTCCATATTTCACGTGATTGCTGCTTGAATTTGAGATAATAATCAGTGTATGGTACTTTAAAGCATTCCGATTGATCTTCACTACTGTCACCTCGCGTTGCCAAATCGACTACCTCATTACCGTGTATGCCACTGTGTGAGGGAACCCATATGAAACGTACATTTTTTGTTTCTCTAACTATTTCTAACATTTGTTTAATCTCATACACTAAATAATTGAGTTTAAAAGACAAATTACTATTACATAAAGTAGCTAAAACACTTTTAGAATCACTAACAATTAATATGTTGCTGTTATTTACATGAGTATTTACAAATTGTAAAGCAATCAATATAGCATAGCTTTGCTGTAAAAACACTACAATCATTTCCTATTTTGATACACTTAGTAAACTTCTCTTGAGGATCGTAAATGCTGAATTTACTCCATTTACACTTTTAGAACCATCCGTATAGATGGTATACATATTTTGATTGTTTCCTAAAAATTCTATAAAATCATATTTAGTTTTAATCAAGTCTAGATAACATGGTATATCAAGAAAATTTAATAAAGCATTATATGAACATTTGTATAAAGGCCATTTATCATATATGTAAATTCCTTGAGTACAATTTCTTACAAAGTTCATAATGTATGGAATTTCAGGTAAGACTGGGCTATCAGCAATGCTGCTACTTTGAATAGATTGTGAAATCTCAGCTGAATACAAAACATTATCAAGAACAACTTTATTGGAACAAGACAATTATTTCAAGCAGAACCTCTCAGCCAGCTGAAGACGTCTAATGTATAAAGGAGGTATGTTGTTTTCAACCTCCATAGAAACTATAGGAGTAGAGCACATAGCTCCACTAATAATTCTTAATCCCATATTCTGTATAACATCTAATTTTCTTAGCAGAGTAGAACTAGCATTCATATAAGCTAAACTACTGTAATCAAAATGACTTCTCACTATGCTTTTGTATAACATATTAAGTGTTTTGGGATCAGAACCCCAAAATGTACCTGCTAAACATCTCACAATGTGTATACTTTTTCATGGCATTTTGACAAATATTGCTTATGTGTTTATCAAATTTTAACTGATTGTCTATCACTATGCCTAAAATTTATGATGTTGCACTATAGGAATTTGATTGTTATTGAAACTAATATTTAAACTGACTGTGCAGATGGATCCCTACTAAAAACTAAAAGTGAACTTTTCTCTGGACTAATTTCTAATTTTAAAACATTGTTATAATAATTCTGTAACTGCCTCAATGCAGTATTCATTGCATTAACAGCAATACTGAGATTCTGATCTACACTATACAAAAGCAGGTCATCAGCAAACTGTCGAATCTAACATTTGAAGTATTTACATATTTATGTATTTGAGATGTATAAATTATATAATAGAGGCGATAAAGTTGCGCCCTGCATTGTCCCCTTATTTACCGTTTTAGGCCCATGTAGACAATTGTTAAATTTGACATACAAAGTTCTATTATATAGGAATTTGAATATCCAATGAAGTGTTTTATTTGGTAAACCTAATTCATGTAATACTTTCACAAGACATTCAATATTTACATTATCAAAAGCACCTTTGACATCTAGAAAGACACATATAGCATTAGAATGACTAAGTTTTACTTTTTTGATGTCCGATATGAAAGTTACAAAAACTTTCAGAGCAACTCCTACCCTTTCTGAATCCAAACTGAGTATCAGGTAACTTTTGTTGAGTTTCTACAAAATAATCTAAACGAACTTTTAGCATATTTTCAAAAAGTTTACCCAAACAAGAAGATAAGGAAATAGGCCTATAAGATGATGCAACGTTTACTGGCTTATTTGGTTTTAAAATGGGAATAACACACTGAGTTTTCCATGAGTCGGGTATAATTGAATTGCTCCAAAGTTTATTGTATATATCCAGTAAAATTTTTTGAGCATTAAGATGTAACTTTTTAATTAACAGGTATGGTATATTATCCATACCTGGAGCTGTATCCCTTCTACTCTTAAGTGAAATGTGAAGCTCATTCATTGTAAAGGGTTCATTTAAATAAGAATTTGAGTCATTCTCAACAGACTGGTCAAAAATAGAATTTAACACTTCTTCATCTACCTGTGATGAATCTGCTAAGTTGTCTAAGAAGCTCGGTACCCACTCATCATTTAAATATCTATTTTTTGAACTTCCAATTCTTTTAAATTTCTTTATAAATCCCCATATCCTAGAAACAGGTGTTTGTCTATTAAAACTTTCACACAATTTGTGCCACGAATTTATGCTTTCCTCCTTTAATATTCGTTTCTTTTTAGCATCTAATTTCTTATAATTAATAAAGTTGGGAATTGTTGGCGATTTTTTATATTTAGCTAATGCTTCCTTAGACTTCTTAACAGCTTCATCACATGAAGCATTCCACCAAGGTGCCGGCTTTCTCAAAACTTGCAAACTTTGCCTTGGTTTCTGTATAGGCACAGACTCATTTCTGATATTAAACAAAATATTAACAAAATCATTATATACTTCCATTGGCTGTGCATTTATAGTATCTAATTGTGAAAAGCTGTTTTCAGACATAGAATGGTATTTGACCCAATCTGCTTTGCTATACAAAAATTTTTCTTCCACAGGTCTTATCTCATACATTGACGGCTCCACATTCACACTTAACTGAGTTGGATAATGATAACTGCCCATCGGGTCATCGTGAACATGCCAATCGCAGAGTGGCGCTATTGAAGAGCTAACTAAAGCCAAATCTATTGCAGACGCATTCCTATTAGATACTGGATGGTAGTTGGACTACCATCATTTAAAATACACAGATCAAATTCATCTATGAGATTATACAAGCTATTTCCTCTATTATTATTACCTTGACAACCAAAGGACAAGTGATGTGCATTAAAATCACCCATGATGAGACATGGCTTGGGAATTTCCTGCAACAACTTTTTCATTTTGCTAGTATCAAATCTATTACTATTGGGTGGAGAATATACACAGAGAATATGTAGCTTACCTACTGCTGTTTGTAATGATATACATATATTTTGTATAGATTCATAAAAGGTTGTATTAACAAGTTCATATTTCAGATATTGTTTGATTAGAATACCAACTCCATTATGTGAATTTTGAGAATTTTTGAAAATAGAATTATATGATGGAAAATTTGGAATATTACTTTTAAGCCATGTTTCATTTAATAAACATATATCGACATTTTGTTCTAAAAGAAATTTACTTAATAAAGTTTTTTTGCTATGCAGACTTTGTATATTAAACTGTACTATTTGTAAATATCTCTCCAGTTTTTTTTTTTAAAGTAAATTAGATAAAAGGATTTCCTTAATCCTTTTATTTGTTAACGGTATATCAGTGTTATTACCAAGAGCAATAAGAGATTTAACTATTGCATTAATCACAATATCATTGGTGACAATTTGCTCTGCTTCGAGCACTTTCGGAGCAACTTTGCTCACATTTTTAGTATTTACAGTGGACTTTGATCTATTTAAAGTAGGAAAATCTTTATTGGGCAAGTTGTTTGCTGGCATACCACCACAGTGGCATATGAACGGTTGAGGTGCTTTGCTCTTTTTCTTCCATTTTTTTTGCTTGACAGGGCAGTCCCTCGATATTGCCAGGTGATTACCTGCGCAGTTCGCGCATATTATTCCTTTCGACATCACACTCCTTATAGGAGTGGTGACCTGCACACGAGGAGCACATTTGCTCTCCACGGCACACTTTTGCAGAATGATTGAATTTAAGGCATTTATAGCACTGAATTAGAGGTGGTATGAATGTATGGACCGGGTATCTGAATAGATTAATAAAGGCATGCTGTGGCAATGCGGTAGCTGCAAATGTTATGGCTACTGTGCCCAATGGCACGAGTTTTCCGTCTATTTTTTTCAAAAATCTTTTCACTGAAACTACTTCTGCGTCACAAATAATCGACTTGTAAATATCCTCATTTGACATATCTGATGACACCAATTATTTCAGTCATGTAAGCAGGAATAAAAGCTTTGAGATTATGATTGTTGAGAAAACTATCCATTTTAAGAAAATTATTGGCAGGAGCAGGTTTCTTAAAGGTGACTCCAACTTTATAGGCATTTACTCTGTGTACACCTACTATGCCTTTAACATTTTCAGTAAAAGTTTTGGTCAAAGAAATGGGATTTTTATTTCCGACTTTTTCATTTTCAGTTGACTCCACATATACAACACAGTCGCCGCTGTGATTTTCAGGAAATAATCTTTTATATAGTGGTTTAGTGAAAATTTTATAACTAATGGCGTCCACGCCATCAGATTTTGCCAATCTTCTCTTCTTTCTATGTTCGACGGGGTCGCCCCCGTCGCTATTTACACTCATTATTTATTTACACTAAGCAATTTACAAATTAGTTATTTATACACAAAAATACAATATTTACACCCAAATTATGATATTCAAATTTTGCAGAAAATTTGAAGCTCCCGCTTGATTCGACTTCCCGCCAAAAAGTCCACATTGACATTTTTAGGTTTAGTGTTGCCAAACTTCAATACAGACAGATAACACAACTATAATGGCATGGATAGACAATACTGACTAACTGCCAGGTCTACCAACACTGCTAAACCAAAAAGTTGTAAATACAGGCCGTTTTACTTTTCTTTATCATACTTAACACTCCCATTTGAATTCAAATTTCGATCCAAAATCCTGTTCCACAAATTTTGTTCGATCAGTTCGAATTTTGGTGAGATTCCAGATAGAACCAATAGCCAAAGTATAAGGATTTTTTTTAATTTTTAAGTTTCAGTAAATATTAATCAGAAATGCGTGAGTGTATATCTATTCACGGCGGCCAAGCGGGCGTGCAAATCGGAAACGCGTGCTGGGAGTTGTATTGCTTAGAGCATGGAATCCAGCCGGACGGACAGATGCCCTCGGACAAGACCGTCGGCGGCGGCGACGACTCCTTCAACACATTCTTCAGCGAGACCGGCGCAGGCAAGCACGTGCCCAGGGCGGTGTTCATAGACTTGGAGCCCACGGTAGTGGACGAGGTACGAACGGGAACCTACCGGCAACTGTTCCACCCGGAACAACTCATCACAGGCAAGGAGGACGCCGCCAACAACTACGCTCGGGGACACTACACTATCGGCAAGGAAATCGTTGATCTCGTATTGGACAGGGTGCGCAAACTAGCGGACCAATGCACGGGGCTGCAGGGCTTCCTCATCTTCCACTCGTTCGGCGGCGGCACCGGCTCCGGGTTCGCGTCGCTGCTGATGGAGCGCCTCTCCGTCGACTACGGCAAGAAGTCGAAACTGGAGTTCGCCATCTACCCCGCCCCGCAGATCTCGACGGCGGTCGTCGAGCCGTACAACTCCATCCTGACGACCCACACGACCCTGGAGCACTCGGACGCCGCGTTCATGGTGGACAACGAGGCGATCTACGACATCTGCAGGAGGAACCTGGACATCGAGAGGCCCACGTACACGAACCTGAACCGTCTGATCGGGCAGATCGTGTCGTCGATCACGGCGTCGCTGCGCTTCGACGGCGCGCTGAACGTGGACCTGACGGAGTTCCAGACGAACCTGGTGCCGTACCCGCGCATTCACTTCCCGCTGGTGACGTACGCGCCCGTGATATCGGCCGAGAAGGCGTACCACGAGCAGCTGTCGGTGGCGGAGATCACGAACGCGTGCTTCGAGCCCGCCAACCAGATGGTGAAGTGCGACCCGCGGCACGGCAAGTACATGGCGTGCTGCATGCTGTACCGGGGGGACGTGGTGCCGAAGGACGTGAACGCGGCCATCGGCACGATAAAGACGAAGCGGACGATCCAGTTCGTGGACTGGTGCCCGACCGGGTTCAAGGTGGGCATCAACTACCAGCCGCCGACGGTGGTGCCGGGGGGCGACCTGGCGAAGGTGCAGCGCGCCGTGTGCATGCTGTCGAACACGACCGCCATCGCCGAGGCGTGGTCGCGGCTCAACCACAAGTTCGACCTGATGTACGCGAAGCGCGCCTTCGTCCACTGGTACGTGGGCGAGGGCATGGAGGAGGGGGAGTTCTCTGAGGCGCGCGAGGACCTCGCGGCGCTCGAGAAGGACTACGAGGAGGTCGGCATGGACTCCGGGGAGGGCGAGGGCGAGGGCGGAGAGGAATATTAATCTTTGTATCGATTTATTTTTAGGACTGTTTTCATTTCACTTAGGCCTAAAATGTTATGTAATTATAATCTGTAAAGGTACCGGAATATTTGGACGAATTTTATTAAATTGACAAGTGCGGTTTCGGACTCTTTGCCTTTATTATTCCATCATTAGTCCTTCACATGTAGTATTACAGTGTGGTATGTTTTATCATCTATCGTTGCTGTAATAACTTGGTTTTGCTTCGTAGCATGGGTTAGGTCTTTTCTCGAGACTTCAAAAATAAAACAAGCATTGACTTTCATTACACACGATATATAAATGTATTTCTTAAATGCAATATTTCACATTGGTCCGATGCACTGCTCGTGTATTAACCGTTTTATAAAATTCGGTAATTTCAAAACAAAATACTTAAACGCTATTTATAAAGTAAAAAACAAAAGTATATTTACATAAGAAATAAAGGTTATTTACAAAAAAAAAACAATTAGATAATAATAAATTAAAACCAACATCGTACTTCACTATTTAGCAATTTACTATTTGACATTTCACAATATCCAAGTGAGTCTCGGGTAAGTATTGACAAACTACTAGTTATTGACAAACTAACTCTTAAAATAGTTAATTCTTTGATACTTTCATCATATTAAATCAACTATGTACACTCAGAGGCACAATTAACCGCCCACATACATGTTACGAAAACTAAACGAAAACACTAAAAAGTGTATATCATTTTTCACAATTAAAACTGTTAAGTGTTCATACCCGTTTTACTCATTTTGTTAACACAAACATGTACTTTATTGAATAATCAAGTTGAAATAACAAATTTCAGAAGAGATTATAAGAAAATTCAGAAAATGTATGTGGCCGGTTAATGAGGGCCACCGCGTGTCAGAAATCCGCTAGATGCGCTAGTGTAGAATGAGGTCTAGCTGTCATGTACCACCAATCACAGGCCAGTAGCTTGCCTCTCATTGGTGAAACATGACAGCTGGACCTCATTCTACACTAGCGCATCTAGCGGATTTCTGACACGCGGTAGCCCTCATTGTGCCTCTGAGTACATTTGGAGCTTAAACCAAGATCCTTCTCCTATATAATGGAAATTCATTGGATATTGCCATTATGTTTGTGGTTACTTGCACTATGTAATGCACACAAGAATACTACTGCCGTGCTAGCGATAAACGCCGTAAGTACGTATGAAATCTATATGTAGTAATTGCGTTTATCGTTAGCAAGGCAGAACAGGGGCCGCCGCATCCAAAAATGAGGTCCAACTGTGTTGCTAGACCTCATTCTACACGACACACATCTAGCAAATTTACACACGCGGTACTTTTCGGCATTGTTACAAGCAAGTAGCAGGTCACTTGCACTACGGCCATATGAACATAGACCTTATCACTGTAGCAACAAAGTACATATTTTTGAAACTGTTGCACCTATTCACATATTTATGAACATTACTGTATACAAGTCGCTGCTTTTCTAGAATAGTGTCACAACTCGAAATAATTTGTTACTCCATTTAAGATTGTAAACCGTCACATATAAATTTCAATTCAAAATGGTGACACATTTCGAGTTGTGACACTATTCCAGAAAAGCAGCGAAGTATCTTATTCATGAAGCAAAGACAGGTTGTATTTAACTGATCCACTATGCACACCATTAGTTGAAATGCAAACTTACAATATAATTATAAAAAAAAATACATTTTGTATTGACTCTGCTGTTAAGTTACAAGTAGTTTTTCTGGGGGTATATTATGTTAGGTCTTCCGCACGACACAGTATCTGTCGCTCTCTTCTCGTTGTAAAAGCAGAGATTGCTTGATCGCACCAAAAATAGTACATTACGCACCAAGGCCAGTAAAATAAAAAATGTCTCAGATCACATGTAATTGTCGTCCGAGGCGAAGCCGAGGTTGACAAAAATGTGATCTGAGGCTTTTTTATTCTACTGGCCGAGGTCAGTATACTATTTTTCTGTTCGACGAAGCCAGAAAACAGAAATTTCATTTAGCACAGCGGCCACAAAGTTGGCGCTTCCTGGCCGGAGGACAGAAAAATTACTTTTGTGTTCGTAAACCTTACAGTTCTACTTAATTAAATCGTTATATAGGAAAGTCACCTTTTTTTAATATAATTTTAAACATTGGAATGAAATAACTATTAACGGATTTAACTCGCGTTTAATTTATTTTTCTGTCCTCCGGCCGGAAAGCGCCAACTTTCTGGCCGCTGCGCTAAATGATATTGCCGCTTTCTGGCTTCGTCTAACAGAAAAATAGTATACTGACCTCGGCCAGTAAAATAAAAAAGCCTCAGATCACATTTTTGTCAACCTCGGCTTCGTCTCGGACGACAATTACATGTGATCTGAAACATTTTTTATTTTACTGGCCTAGGTGCGTAATGTACTATTATTTGCTGATGTTTAGGATTCTTTACAGTTATGGCATAATCATTTAATAAAATAATATAAAAATACGCGAATCTATTTCGTTAATAGTTGTTTCATTCCAATGTGTAATAACCGCGAATGCATCAGAAATGATTTTGATAATTTTAAAACTTAACACTTTCGCCCGCCGCTGTGTTAACGAAATATATTATTTAATACTATTATATAAAAATCTTAAGAAAACAATCAATTTTATATATAAACAGCTATTGTGAATAATACAAATGTTACTTGGTCTGATATTTTGGATACACTGTGCTCTAATAGTTTTTCTAAAATTCTATAAAATTCAGCAGTGTCAGATTGAATTATAAGATATAAGTGTTGTTGTGAAATATAATATTAAAAGTTTGAAGACATCGAAGGCCCAGTTCTAAGTTAAGATGAGAGATCGCCAGCTGTTTATTTTCTTTCAACATCAATAGGGCAATATAATAAAATCTCTTAATAATAGGTGTACGCTCAAATTTTCATACAAAATTGATTGAGATTTTCCAGTTTAACAAATTATAAATAGATTAACTGTATTTCCATAATATTTTACAAATATAAACATTATTGATAGCCTTTCTGAATGTTTTTATAAACCATAGACAATATCAAACATAAGCAATATAGACTTTTGTCTATACATTTAAGAGTGCATCACACACCTCGTTTCATATGAAAACTTGAGCTAATAATAATTTTAACTTTCTCAAATACACACATCTAGAGTAAAAAAACAACCAATAAAATATTACAGGTAATAAAAATTTATAAAAAATTGGAGATACAAATTTGGAATGTTCGATTTAGGGGAACTATATTTAAATTTTCAAAAATACTTTGATTCTAAATTTTCATTAGATATATAAAAACCGGCCAAGCGCGAGTAGGTGTCACACTCGAAGGGTTCAATAGTAATGTACAATATTTAGATCAAAAATATCAACAGATTAAAATAAACAGTGATAGACGGACGGACGGAGGAACTAGCGACTAGTTGGCATTCTTACTAAGGTGGAAAAATAAAAATAAATGTTCAGTAGCGGTTTTCCATACCTTTACATGTACTTGGCGATATTTGACTAGCCCATAATCTTCTTTTTAATCTTAGCGATAAAAATATTATTAATGTGTTTGGTATTTTTTTAATAGTGATGTAGAAAGAACTTTTTTCGTTAGGGATTAAAAAAAAATATTTATCCACAGCAAGAAATACATGGCACTCAAACATTATAATTTTAGAGTCAAAGAAGTAAACATATGTAGGAACACATCTATCTATGAAATTTTCTATGGCCAATATCTATATTTCAACTTTAAATTTTTTATTTTTCGTATTTTTTTTATTTTCATATTTTTGTGATTCGAAATTGAAGTTGGGTGAAGTTTTTTTAAGTGGCTAGTCCAATTCGGATCGGTAGCCTATTACGGGCTCGAGAGAATTCTAAGGTGGCCACACAACACCCTACATAGTAATTTTGCATTAGTACATTAAAAAAAAAACACACCTAGATCTTAAAGGAAGCTAGCTGAAGAACCTGAAGGATTGAGTTAATCACACCAAATAAACCTTTTTTTTTAAATAATTAAACTGAAAATATCGCCAAGATTAAAAAGAAGACTACGATATCGAATTTATCGATACATCGACAAGCGAACTTCGATCTTTACAAAAAAACACACTACTGACAGTTATTTTCAAAACAAACTTTCAAGCAAAATGTTACGTTAAAATTTTACAACCATCAATAAAAATTAAGTATTGGAATAATACAATTAAGTAGTGCTTTGGAATGAGACAACTATAACGGTTTTAACACGCGTATCGAATTTAATTCGCTGACGTTTCTAAAACTTGACAGTTTCCATATTCGTAGCACGACTGAGCTGACGATAGTCTAACGCTAAAGTCATAGTTGTTTCATTCCAGTGTAACCGGCGAGGGAATCAGAACCTATTAAGTAGATTATACGTATAAAACCAACAGACAAAACTCCGAATAATAACTAAAGATTGGGGCATAGACAAGATGCCAACGTTTAACGTTAACGCTGAACGTTGGCACCAAAATGTATGGGATTTGACATCCGCGAACGACTGTCACGTACGTCACAGACGTTCGCGGCTGTCAAATCCCATACATTTTGGTCGTTTCGTTTAACGTTAACGTTGGCACCTTGTCTAGGCCATAAAATTCGTTCGCCGCCATTTTACCTGCCGTCCCGCCGTTGTATAACTTCGTAGAGTACTAGATTAGCGTCGATGTCGCTGTCGTCACTACCGTGCACCCATTTCTCCTCTAAAAGCGGCTCACCCGCCTCCTTCGGGGAACGGTTGTGACTGATCGTTTGGAAGTCGTCTTCGATGGCGCGCACTGACCCCGCCACGGATTGGATCACCAATACCTATTAAATATTAGATTAGATTAGATTAGATTCATTTATTTCACAATAATCTATACTAATATTATAAAGCTGAAGAATTTGTTTGTTTGTTTGTTTGTTTGAACGCGCTAATCTCAGGAACTACTGGTTCGAATTCAAAAATTATTTTTTTGTTTGATAGACCATTTATCGAGGAAGGCTTTAGGCTATATAACATCACGCTGCGACCAATAGGAGCGAAGAAACAGTGGAAAATGTGTAAAAAACGGGGAAAATATGAAGCTTTATGAAGAAATGACAGAAGACTTTGACAGATCTTTGACGAAACAATCGGACGGGCAGGACGACGTCTGCCGGGACCGCTAATCACACAATATAATAACATTCAAATGTCAAATTACACGTAATCGTACCGAGATCATATTTTGTATTTATTTTTCGGTTCTACCGGTTTGAAAACAAGCTTAATTTAAACGAGTCACCCTTCTTGACTTTTAACATTTGAGTTTCAATTCTATAATCAGCTCGGTGAACGTCGATGTAGGGCCGGATCTCCTACTATTTGGGGTACCCGAGGGTGTGCATTCCATACAGGCACAGTGTCACTAATGTGTGGAGTGACTACCCTGGCGACATACTTATTGTATGATATTATGTGTGACTGTGTATGATATTATTATGTGTGTGTTTGTTGAACTGTATCGGTCGAATACCACGTCACCCTCGGCCGGGCTCCAGCGGAAGATCAGCGCTGTGGCATGCACTGTCGTGTCGCAGCAAAATGCTGAGCTGGAGACCCTTTTACCACATTTATTGTAGATTAAGTATTTTTATTTTTTTGTTATTTCTGTAATTTTGTAATGTGTGGTAAATAAATATTTTCTTTCTTTCTTTCTTTCTTTTTTCTTATTCTCCGCCCCATGCGCGCGCCTGGGTACGTACCTTGTGCACTATGTGGCCGGTGATGCCGAGCAGGCACACGGTCAGCCCGGCGACGTTGACGAGGCTCACGCGGTCGCCGCTCACCTCCACAGCCAACACCAGAATACACATCTCCTGGAATTGGTGATAATATTTATATAATTAAAAAAAATAGTCTGCCTAGGATTTTTTTAACTAACATTTACTTAAACGGATTTAACTCGCGTATTTTATTTTAATTAAGAGTGCACCTTTTTGTACCGCGAAGTTGGCTATGGATTCTCAGGTTTAGAAAACGAAGGGTCAATTTCGCTTGCATCGGTCAGCCGCCTTCGGGCGCGCGAGCGAGAGGGAACGTCGTAACCAATATTCATGCTAGTGTGTGTGTGACAGCGAGTCTTTGCAAAATTTATTTGAATTTAAATGAAATGCCTACTTCCGTACCTTATTTTGGTTGGGTCGAAGTCAAGTAAATAGGTACGTTTTTGGATTAAGAAAATATTTACGTAGAGTAAACATAATACCTACATATAAATATATATACATACCTATATAGGAATTCTGCTTGTTACCATTATTATAATGTTTAACTTAAAATAATATAAAGACAATTTACTTTCTTAGAACACTGCACAAAGTTCGACGAGTCCTCTGGTTTAACTAAAACGGGTAAAAATTGAAAATAGGCAGGTAGGTAGGTATTCACTTGGAATATTTACGTTAGGTACTTACCAGAAGGTGATGAATTCAAACCAGGAGTACCTACCTACTATCCACTAGAGCATCAGGTCGAATACCTATAAGCAAAATATTATAGTAGGTACCTACCTAGTACCTACCGTAGTAACAATCTTATGAATAGATGGATGAATAAAGAGGAAAACTTTGTTTGTTTGGTTGTAATGAATAGGCTCAAAAACTACTGGACCGTTTTTAAATATTCTTTCACCATTCGAAAGCTACATTATCATCATAATCGGGTTCAGCAGAAATTTGGGGATAAGAAATCCTACTACTATTATAAAGGCGAAAGTTTGTAAGTATGGATGTATGGATGTATGGATGTTTGTTACTCTTTCACGCAAAAACTACTGAATGGATTTGAATGAAACTTTACCACAATATAGCTTATACATCAGAATAACACATAGGCTACTTTTTAACCGACTTCAAAAAAGGAGGAGTTCCACGCGGACGAAGTCGCGGGCAGAAGCTAGTAATTATATAAATTGGCAATGGATAGGTATAATTATTTATATCAATCTTGCGCCAAAGAAAATACAGACATTATTATTGTATTGACTTAATAATCTGATAGCTCACTTAGGTATTTACAATAGGTGATGCTTAGTATACGTAGGTATAAGTATATAAAAAGTGATTGCTCCATAGATAAGTTACCTTTTGTGGGGGTTTGTAAAATGATTGAAAGAAAGTTAGATATAATATCGTGGAGTTGTATTTATTTCTCAAATTTTCATGGATTTTCGATTACCTATTATTTTTTAGTTTTATATTTATGGATCTATTAAGACTAAAAGTTAATTGACACAAGTAATAGGCTATAGAAAATAAAAAAAACAGGGATCCGAGAGAAGCTGGGGCGAATCGCTAGGTAGTAAAAAATAAAATTGAGGCCTCTGACAAATGCAAGCTAACCCCAAAAATGTAGCATTTCAATGGAGTGCCTACACCAAACAATAATCAACCTTGAAACATAGATAGCACCATGTATGAATATAGATACCCATAAAATTTCTTTGTCAAAAAAAAATATTTTTATTAAAAAAAAACAATAGGAATAACGATCTATTCCTATAATTATATAAGAGAGATCACATTCACAGTCCACCCGAACAGAACAGAATCACCTTTCTGTTGCGGCATGATCAATTTCATGACTTTTAACTTCTTGTAAAGTTTGTTCCGCTATCCCGATCCTACAAAAAACAACAAATGATTATGGAAACTGTAAAGAATCCGAAACGTCAGCAAATATAAAATAAAAATACGCAAATACGCGAGTTAAATCCGTTAATAGTTGTTTCATTCCAACAAATTATATTTATCTAATGCTACTAGACTGTGCTTAATAGTATTTTTGTACAAACAGTAACTATGAGATACCTACATAATCAATTTTTTTTAATTCACCATAGTAAATTTAATTTACAACATAATTATAAACTTCGCTATGACTTATTGATTGATTGCACATTATGTGAATTATAAAATGAGTGCTCACAGTTTCGTTTCTTGTAAATCCATGCGCTTAGTTTTTTACGACGAGCTGATAGCCAAAGCCTCGTTTTACTAGATTTTCTAGGATTTGCTGTGAAAAAAAATCCACGCCGTTAAATTTTCACTTTCTACTGAATATATTATATGATATTACATATAAGTACATGTAGACGTTCGAGTATCGAGTGAAAGATACTTAAAGACAAAGTAAGTATTTGAAAAGTAATGAAAATACATGATCGCTTCGAGTGATTAAGTATAAAGTATATCTAGATAGGTACCTATTCCAACTGTTAATAAATAATAATACTTAATATAAATTGATATTAGTACTTACGCATAATGAACAATCGTAATGAAATGTAATTCCAAGTCCGCTGTCACACAGTCGTCGTAGGTAGATAAGTAGGTATATAAGATCGTCGCAATAAAACCAATTCACTTTATAATAATTCAGAAGTCCGTTAATCTAGCCGTGGTTGTTTTAGTTAATATTATTTAAGAATTAATTATTAATAAGTAAACGTAACGTCAAAAAATCTGCACAATGACAGTCTATGACCGACTGGCAATTCGTCTTTGACCTTTGTTCTTGTCAAAACGTTCGGCGGCCGTCGGAATAATTCGGGCACGCACACAAACGCAAAACAAAACTTGCGTGAAATTAGTATTTTCTAATATCGCCATTTCATTAGAAATTATTTCGAAAGTACGAATTCCCCTTGTAAATTATTGATTGTGATATTAATACTGTAGTTATGGTTTATTTTCAATCTTGAGGATATTTCCGATGTTTCTATCTTTTGAAATCTTTATGAAAATCTTTAAATGTATGCGAACAAGTCCTCTGAAAATGTGTCTATTTTTCGTGTAAAATTACGAATCTAATATCATCTCTGATTGTAATATCTTACATAATCTAATAAAAATAACGAAAGTTAGACCTAGCTATGCCATATCCGATCATAATTGCAGAAAAAAATAATAATGTTTAATTCAAAATTCTTGAAAGAATGAGGAATTACGTTTTGTATGGAAGCGCCGAGCAAAGGAGCACTCTTAAGTTTCTCGCCGTTTCTTCTCGAATGAGGTTTTTTCGAAAACGGTGGTATTTTCTGACCTACAAAAGAGCTTGTAAAAGCCTATTTAAACTGAATATTTATATATATTGCCCAATTTTCATTAAACATAGCTAAGAACACTCCCAACATATTCACTTTTCAAACCAAAAACAGAATTTAAAGGTAAAAAAACACACACACACACACACGCACAGACACACACACACACACACACACACACACACACACACACACACACACACACACACACACACACACACACACACACACACACACACGCACACAAACACGCGCGCGCGCGCGTTTTTGCGTCGGGGGTCAGTAAAAAATATAATTATATAACAAAAGATAATTAAAAATAGTCTGCCTAGGATTTTTTTAGCCATCACATTCCTAGTATAATTTCCAATTTACTAAATTATAAAATAAGTTTTATTTTAATATCAGCTCGATGAAGGTCGACTTAGGTTCGGATCATCTACTATACTTAACGTGACCATTTATTTTTTGACTCAAAACGGAACATTGATAAATGGAAAATGTCTACAAATATAACCGAGTGAGGTATCAAAAGAAAGAGTATTACATACGCATGCATTGCATTAAATGTAGCTATTACTTGGGCGTGGTTTTGGAACATCGTTTTCGGGAACTGAGTAAAATTATTCTATTTTCGCAAAACGTGACAATTTTGAGTCCCGGAGATTATTCCGGGGACATGTCAAAACGGGACGTATGGTCACGTTAACTATACTCAGAGGCACAATTAACCGCTCACATACATTTTCTGAATTTTCTTATAATCTCTTCTGAAATTTGTTATTTCAACTTGATTATTCAATAAAGTACATGTTGTGTTAACACAATGAGTAAAACGGGTTTGAACACTTAACAGTTTTAATTGTGAAAAATCCTTACTAATATTATAAATGCGAAAGTAACTCTGTCTGTCTGTCTGTCTGTCTGTTACGCTTTCACGCTAAAACTACTGGACCGATTTAAATGAAATTTGGTACAAAGAAAGTCTGGAGCCTGAGAAAGAACATAGGCTACTTCTTAACCGACTGCAAAAAAGGAGGAGTTCCACGCGGGCGAAGTCGCGGGCAGAAGCTAGTTATATATATATATTTTTTAGTGTTTTCGTTTCGTTTTCGTTAAATGTATGTGGGCGGTTAATTGTGCCTCTGAGTGTATAATACTTATTGACGTTAGCTCTCACCTTGAATATGCCAGCGATGGACAGTGTCAGGCTGGAAGTGTAGGTGACTACCAGGAACTCGCTGACTTCCATCAGGAAGGCTATACTAGCCCCACCTGACACTTTCACTATAGTGGGGCCCAGTTCCACTGACGGCAGCTTTTCCAGGTAATCGAAACAGCCCCAACCTGAAAAATGTCACATCGAGTATTAGTTTGACTGGTTGATAATACATTGTGGCATTAAGTTAATTTTTGTAGTATATTTTTGAGAAATATCAAGAAGGCAACCGCATTTTCAATAGATAATTCTCATATTTCTCATGTCAAAATATCAGCTATTCAATAAAATTCGGTGCCCATTTTGTTCGTTTGAAAACTCTATTTTCTATTATTTCTCACGTTTGCCGGAACTATACGAGATATCGAATTGTTTCACAGCATAAATTTAAATGAGCAGACTTAGAGTTTTAAATGGAGTAACAAAATAATAATAATATCTTTGGATAATTCACACCAATTGATATAGTCCCAAACTAAGCAAAGCTTGTACTATGGCTACTAGACAATGGATAAACATACATAAATACATATAGAAATCCAAGACTCAGGTACAGATGCCAGTGTTGATCACACTGACATCTGCCCCTAGCAGGATTCGAACCCGCAACCTCCGGTTTCGTAGTCAGGGCCTCTGACCACTAGACCAACAGGCCGTCAAATATTTTATATGTCACGTTTTTACGGCAAACGTGCGCTGTGCTGACGTTTCGGAGCCTTTACAGATTGCCAGAATCGTAGCACGACTATGCTGACAATGACTATGCTAAAATGATTAATAATAAAATACTAGAGTTAAATCCGTTTAAAGTTGTTTCATTCCAATGTATAATAACCGCGAAGGCATCAGAAATTATTATGATTTTATTAATTCGACGTGTTCCTAACTATGTAATGGAATAATAATTTCTGATGCCTTCGCGGTTATTCCCAACCAGCAAAATAGTCGTATAAGCAAGGCTTTTTACAGCTAACGATCGAGAAATAGTAGTAAAAAGGAGTTAAAGATGCCAAATCATTGTATAAAAGATCTAGACTCAACTATTTAGCATTTTCTCATTTTGGCTGGTAAACTCTGTCGACTAAACGTTCACTCCACATGTTTATAGAGCGTTTATTCCATTATTGTATAATAGTACCAAGTTTCGCTTTTATACAACGGTAAGTTCTAAATTGACTGTATAAATGCTTCGTATTTTCTAAATAGCTACAAGAGGCGTCTTTACAGCACTGTCCTTCGACATAATTCCTGAGCTAGCATTATAATGTTAAAAAAGCTGCTTATATGACAAAATAGCTTCTCAGTAACTATTATAGTACTAAGTGTAGTATAAAATATATCGATTCTCTATTACAGCACTTGTCGTGAGAAAGATTTTAAAGTGATTATTATAACACCTACAGCAATTCAAATGCACTTTTAGGGCCACCATGCAGCAAAAAGTAACATAAATGATCTTTGAAATCTTTTACAACACCAAATTCTAATTACATCTGTTTAATACGTATCGTGCTGAGGCTCACATATTCTAGAAAATGGATTATGAACAGTGGAAGAAACTCAAAAGAAGATGTGAGATGATATAAAAATGAAACAGTACTTAGGTACTTTGTTTACAAACACTGCGGATTTATCATATGCAATAAGGAATCCAATATTGACAGTAATGGCGTCGGTATAGTAATGTAAATGTGATATATTTTCTATTTTTCAACTAAAGGATGAGTAAAGGTCGTAAGCTGGCAAACGTTTTTCTATAATGGCGAAATAACTCCTTTTAATATTTTATTTTTTTAAATGATTTTACAATAACACAAAAATAAGGAGACCCATTAAAATTTTAACTAGAAATATAAGGTAGTTAATCGACAAATAAAATTTCGCATTGAAAATTGGTATCTTACATGAATGATAGCTAACACCGAAAACCAATTATTTGAAAGAACATATTATAATATGGCTACCGTTCAATAGTTGTTAAGAAAAAAAAAATAATACCGTAAAATGGGGTTACTTTGAGTCCTGGGGTTACTTTGATAAAAACTTCTTTTCTTACTAAAACTGGGACTAGTACTATTTCTGAACGCATTTATTACATTTTTATTTTACATTTAGCAGCATCGATAGACACTACAACCATGTGAATTATTGTAGCGCGATCGTGCTTCTGGTTTGATAGTAAAAAAATAAAAAACATAAGAAGTTGTTTTTGGTTATTTTCATACCATGAATAACTTCTAAAGTAGTCGTTAAACTATAGCAAAAATATTTTTTTTACTAATTTTACTATATCAGAAATGTATCAATCTATAATAATCAATTTCATCAAAAACGATAACCTTTACGACTATTTTATTTTGGCGGTATTTTCGGCTAGGGGTGTCTCTGATCACTACTACGGGGCTACATTGATCAACTGATCTGTATCATTTCGTACTAGTAAAATGTGTTAACCCTTTCAATTATCTACTTAAAATAGGCTGATCGATCATTTATACTTCATTGGTAATAAGACCTGACCATAATTATTAGTTAAAATTGACTGAAACCATTCTGAAAAATAAATAAAATGATTTCTATAGAAATACTGTGTAAAATTATCAAATAATGCTATTTAAGTATAATATATGGCAAAATAGCGCAGCACAAGCATAAGAGATAGAAGTTAAGGGCATACGAACAAATTATTTAAAACAAAATAAATCTTTCTAAAAATGCTCTTATTTTTCCTTTGTCAAAGTAACCCCAACCAGATAAAAATCATTCTAAATTCCAAACCTGTGGACGGATTAATTTGGTTTCTTCGGATGATTTACTCTAAATCAGGGATACTATCGAACCCCATAATAAAAAGAGGGGGTATCAAAGTAACCCCAATCATAGTATAAACTTGATCACGAACTTTTTATTTTTTTTCTCGAAATGTATTGATGAAAAAAAATATTTTAGTAACGGATTCGGTAGTATGAACAAAACCGATATTCCCATTTTTTTTATATTTTTTTTACATTATTGTATAAGGAGAAAAACACATTTGAATTTTAAAATTTACTAAAGTCACCCCATTCCACGGTAACCCGTGCATCACGCCGCAAAGAGCTGGAATACTTAGTGCTATAAAGCTCGCTTTTTTGCGATTAGTCCACTAAATAGCTGAGTAAATGCGATGCAGTAGCTGTCACAGAACTATTAAGTCGAGTAAAAGCAACTTTATTGCATTCAACCGACATATAAGTCGATTAAAGGTGAAATTATTGCTATTATAGTATTAATAGTGCCGTATGTTGCTTTTTCTCGACTTTTTTGGCATTATTTGGGTCCTAACTCAACTATTTTACGACATTTATAGCATTTTAAGCTGAGTAAAATGTGCCCTTTTTGGGTCGAGTAAACGTTTCCAGATCTATTTCTCGACAGTTTAAAGTACCTTTTCTCAGCTTTAAGTGGAAATAAAAACGTGCTCTCAACTGTCATACGACTTAGTTTTGCTACTTGGGTTACACATTGGAATGAAACAACTATTAACGGATTTAACTCGCGCATTTTTATTTTATTTTATTTGCTGGCGTTTCTTCTCAGTAATGATGGTCTTTCCGAAGCGCTAGTAACGCCCCCTATTAGGTTTTAATTGTAATGTATAATAGTAAATTTTTTGCGTAAAATGTAACATTAGTATTTCATAATTCAGAATAGGGTAGTTTTTTTTCCAAATATTTGTAATTTAAATATGTAAGTTTGCATAACTGTATAAATCACTTTAGCGTTAGACTATTGTCAGCTCAGTCGTGCTACGATTATGGAAACTGTAAAGAATCCGAAACGTCAGCAAAATAAAATAAAAATACGCGAGTTAAATCCGTTCATAGTTGTTTCATTCCAATTATGATTATTATTTATTAATTCGACGTGTTCCTAACTATGTAATGGAATATTTAATATTAATTGGATCTGATTGTTAGCAGATATAATGACGGAGTCGGAACTTAATCTATACTAATATTATAAAGCTGAAGAGTTTGTTTGTTTGTTTGAACGCGCTAATCTCAGGAACTACTAGTTCGAATCCAAAAAATATTTTTGTTGGATAGACCATTTATCGAGGAAGGCTTTAGGCTAACATCCCGCTGCGACCAATAGGAGCGAAGAAACAGTGGAAAATATGTAAAAAACGGGGAAAATATGAAGCCTTATGAAGAATTACTATTCCTCGGGGACGAAGTCGCGGGCACAGCTAGTTATGGATAAAGGCGTCTAATGGAGACAGTTGCCTTTTTTATTTGAATCGAAGCGTGACGACGCCGCGACGACCTCCGTACGTTTTCACAAGAATAAACACGCCAAGGTAACATCGTTTCAGGATCTCATTTATTTCCTTATAAATAAAGTAATTCATTGGATTGAAACAACATTTAAACAGATTTAACTCGCGTATTTTATTTTAATTAAATTTCTCGCCGTTTTCACGAATGAGGTTTTTTCGAAAACGGTGGTATGTTTTGACCTACAAAAGAGCTTGTAAAAGCCTAAACTGAATAAATATTGAACAGCTCAACCAATTTTCTTTAAACATAGCTAAGAACACTCCCAACATATTCACTTTTCTAAACCAAACCAAAAACAGAATTTAAAGGTAAAAACACACACACACACACACAACACGTGCGCACACACCCACGCACACACACACAACACGAGCGCGCACACACACACACACACACACACACACACACACACACACACACACACACACACACACACACACACACAACACACACACAACACGAGCGCGCACACCCACGCACTCAAGCACGCGCGCACGCACACACACACACCCGTTTTTGCGTCGGGGGTCAATAAAAAATGTAATAATTTTTTTTTTATTTTAATTTCTAGCCTTAGTCCTTAGGCCGAGCGCGCACCACGATTTATAGAAACCCATACGTTGCATTTCTGCGATAAAATTATCGCGCGACAAAAAATCGTGGTGCGCGCTAAGCCTTAGCGCTATACTCACCTTCAAACAGTATAGTGAAAGGCAGTAGCGATAGGAACATCCACGGCTGCACATGGAACACCATGTCGATGGGATTGTCCAGCCCCAGCTTGGACTTCTGCATGAGCACCTGCGCGAAGGTCCACCGGAGGCCGGCGGCGAACGACGCTATGAGGAGGAAGTTGAAGCCGAGCAGGTCGAACTGCGTCGCCTTGTATGTGAACATTATCAGGCCCGTTGCTATCATGAACACTATGCCGACCAGGGACCACGACTGGAAAGAAAAATAGACTTTAAAACCTGCAGTGTTGCCAATTTAGCGATTTTGTCGCTAGAACTAGCGACTTTTGCTTAAGGCTTAGCGACCAAAAAAACGTTTTGACGACAAAAATAGTTTAGCAACTTATCTGGCGACTTTTATAGTACAAATTAAAACAGTTCTAGAGCCAATAACAGATTCATTTTTTATCAAGATAGATACATAATATGGTAAACGACAAACGCTATAGCGCACCAAATTCAAACTTTATTTAATTGAAGTTCCATTTGTATATCATTATGGTTTGGTTATTTTAGTTTTACCGACTCGAATATCTAGGAGTTGGCAACACTGCCTGGGGGTAAAACTTGTATTTCGCGAAGGTAACGGTAGTCATCTCAAACGCCGAATTTCAAAGTGCCAAGTCTGAGCACAGCGTAGCTCCGACTAGCGCGCGAGTTCGTCGTTGGGAGGAAGGGTAATCAGTGACCCTAGTTAGGTCATAGGGGTAACGGACCTAAAATGGTTAAGAACCACTGCTTAAAGATATATAAAATAAAGACTTTCTGGATAGTCCCTTGTGGCATTTAATTTCAGATCATTTCAGACTTTCCGATCAGTCGTGACGTCATTAATAAAAAAAAACACAAAAAAACTCGTTAAAAAGTTCGCCGGGTCAGCTAGTAAACATTGAACATTATTTATTTATTATATTAAAATGTACTACTAATTTTGTCGTATGTAGGCATTCAATAGGATGTCTAACTAAAACAATTGGCTTGTAATAAAAATGTCGATAACAAAATAGCATGGCCGCCGCTAGGCTGTCAACACAGAACAAAAGAGAGAAAAAAACAATGAAAATGACGTCATCGACGCCTACAGCCTCCCCGTGGAAGCAAAACCTCTTCAGTCTTAATATTATCTTAAACCATGTATACATTTTATTTCTTGGGGCCCGTTTTACAATCACCAACTAAATATTTAGTAATGGAGATCGAGGGGATTGTAACGGAGAAGAGTTGTGACAGAGGAGATTTGTGACAGGGGAGATTTGTGACAGAAGAGGGTTGTGACAGACGCGATTTCCTCCAAACTAATATAGTTAGCGAGCTGGCAACAACGACTATCTGTTGCTTTTGAGATGTACTATTGACTCATATCGGCAGCGTAGACAATTTTTGTAACAAACAAAGTCATCTATACTAATATTATAAAGCTGAAGAGTTTGTTTATTTGAACGCGGTAATCTCAGGAACTACTGGTTCGAATTGAAAAAATCTTTTTTTTGTTGGATAGACCATTTATCGAGGAAGGCTTTAGGCTATATAACATCACGCTGCGACCAACACGAATGAAGAAACAGTTGAAAATGTGTAAAAAACGGGGAAAATAACTATTCCACGCGGACGAAGTCGCGGGTACAGCTAAGTAGTTATTTATATACAAGTAAGATGTCGATTGCAAAAAGCGAAGCAAATGTCGCCTGGTTTCCTTATCCGTATTCGTTGATTTAAATCATTGATTTTTTTAAATCGCTTGATTAAAATCAAGATTTAAATCATATCAACCCTGTTAGTTAGGTGTTGTACAACAGGCCCACAACACTCGCCCACTCGCTCCTGTCAAAGCAAATTATCAACGTTCACGTGTATCAACTTAATAAATATTCATGAACAAACTAACACGTGAATAATTTCGCATTATTGAGCAAAACTCAGTGAGGTGTAATTTGAAAAGTAGGCTTAAGAGCCTCCTTTCAGGAGTCTCGCCACCCGCCCGGTTTTGCAGTGAAGGCCCATTAGCTGGCCAACTGCGCTTCAGTATTCAGTTCGAAAAAAAAAAAAAATTGATGAAGTCTGAGTCTATTGCTCCTATAAACTTTAAACCTTCTAATAGGTGCGTAGATTTCGGTTCTTTTCCCTTTTCACCCCCTTAGGGAACGAATTACCAAACATGTTGAATTACCAAGTAAACCTACTGAAGAAATTAAAAAAACAAACTTTTGAAACCGTCAGTGGTGGAATTTTTAAAGTTATTCACAATTCTCATTATGTCCTTTAATTAAAAAATAGGTAGAAAACAAATTTAATCATTAAAAACTCGCATAAGTAAGCAATAACAATACAAAATTAAAAATAAATGCTAAATTATATTTTATTTCGCAACGGCAACACCGTCAGCTGTGCAACAATTAAAAAACATAGGCAATGGGGGCCACCGCGTGTCAGAAATCGGCTAGATGCGCTAGTGTAGAATGAGGTCCAGCTGTCATGTTCCACAAATGAGAGGCAAGCACTGGCCTGTGATTGGTGGAACATGACAGCTGGACCTCATTCTACACTAGCGCATCTAGCGGATTTCTGACACGCGGTGGCCCTCATTAATAAATCATGGAATGAAACAACTATAAACTGATTTAACTTGCGTATCATATTTTATTGGCTGGCGTTTGGGATTCTTTACAGTTTCCATAATCGTAGCACGACTGAGCTGACGATAGTCTAACGTTATAGTACGCTAAGACTTCAAGTTGTGTAATAAGTTGTTTCATTCCAATGTGTAACAACCGCAAACGCGTCAGAAAATTATTAATTAATAAAACGTTTAGCTACATTAAATCATCTATACTAATATTATAAAGAGGAAAGGTTTGTTTGTTTGTTTGGATGGAATAGGCTCCAAAACGGCTGGACCAATTTGAAAAATTCTTTCGCTGTTGGGAAGCTACGTTAACCCTGAGTAACATAGGCTATAGAATATTTTGTAATAAATTAGGGATCCGTGCGAAGCCGGGGCGAACCGCTAGTATATAATTACAAGATACGATCCAATAAAAAAGAATTACATTTTATTTTTTATTAAAACAGTGAATTCCATACTTAAAGCATAGCAAAAAACATGAAAACGCATTGCAGAAAATATGAACTTAAAGATTTAAGCGTACATAGGGATATAGGGACATAAAAAGCTTTTCCGTCCTCCGGCCAGAAAGCGCCAACTTTGTGGCCGCTTCGCTAAATGAAATTTCCGCTTTCTGACTTCGTCGAACAGAAAAATGGTATACTGACCTCGGCCAGTTAAATAAAAAAGCCTCAGATCACATTTCTGTCAACCTCGGCGTCGCCTCGGACGACAATTACATGTGATCTGAGACATTTTTAATTTTACTGGCCTTGATGCGTAATGTACTATTGTTTTATACTATGTAGTGAAGATAACTCACCTTCCTTTCCAATCCGAGTAATATAGCGAATCCGAGTATGAAAATAATTGTCGTCGACTTGGTCATAGTGTAGAGAGAGATCGTGACTAGACCAAGGCCCCAGTTAGAGAAGCCGACGTCGATCCCACTCGCCAGGCCCGTGGGTCCCACTGACCGGAGACAGGTGACAAATGGCAGCATGAGCTGTGGAGTCCCCGTGACGAAGTATCGAGCTTGCCGGACGAAGACCGATAATATCCATTTCACTATCAAATGGTACATCACTACGGTCAGTGGAAACTTGAACTCCTGTAAAAGTGATGTACTGTTACACACAAGTCGTGATGACGATAAAAATGGGGCAAGTACGTATCGGACGCCGGTGGCTACAAATGTAGATACATAATATAGGCAATATTGGTTTTTTTCTTTGTACGTCAAATAGATTACCGAAAATTATTGGACACGTATTTTTTTTCCCCCTATTTAAGAATAAATGACGAAGATAAGCGCAACAAAAGTTGGTGACGTCGTTATGTTTTATATTTTACGATAACGTGACGTCACGAACCTCCGCTCCCAAACTTAATAAGCACTTACATTTATATTTTTTGCTTGATAAAGGGAAATACGTGTTCAATAATTTACAAAATCTGACAAAATAGAATTTAGACTTCTTTACCCAGTCGTTATTATAAATAGTATAGTCAGCGTCATAAATATCTGACTTTAATCAATAACCACAAGTATAATGCTGTCAAACAAGTATAGTCAGTCAAATACTGGTTAATTGACAAAAATAAAGGACGGTCGCAGAGCACAGCGAAAAACGGACGTTGCCCTTTTTCTATTTGTCTCTGTCGCACGCACGTTACTTCAAGGTTACTGTGCGAGCGTGAGGGCACTATTGTTCTTCGACCGTACTTTAACATGGGTATTTCCCCAAGATATAATATCTTAACACTTTAATGTATATGTTGTTTGTTTATACAACTGTTTTGCTAGTGTTTATTCACATGGTAATGCCAGATAACAATTTTAAATGATTAATAATTAATAATTTCTAGTAATTACAAATAAAATAGTTTATATTCTGGATTACTACAGATATTTTCTCATTATTTTAATCTGGCCTGTTATTTAAGGTGCAGTTGCTCTATTGCAGGTCTCACTGCAGGCGCGTGCAGTGGGGAGAGCGTAAGTATGGCGGCAGGGTAGGCACTCCATACATTAGTAACACTGTCTGTATGAAATGCACACTCTTGCCTCACTGTATTAACAGGCTGCAGGCTTGCATCTAAGTTTTAATATTTGGCTCATTATCTATACTAATATTATAAAGCTGAAGAGTTTGTTTGTTTGTTTGAACGCGCTAATCTCAGGAACTCCTGGTTCGAATTCAAAAAATATTTTTTTGTTGGATAGACCATTAATCGAGGAAGGCTTTAGGCTTTATAACATCACGCTGCGACCAATAGGAGCGAAGAAACAGTGGAAAATATTTAAAAAAGTGGGGTAAAATATGACGCTTTATGAAGAATTACTATTCCACGCGGACAAAGTCGCGGGCACAGCTAGTTTTATACTAGGACCTAGAGTGAAAGTGACACATTACCTATTATTTGGTTTACTTGTTTGTGACTTTACCACTATAGGGTTATAGTGGTTAGATATCATAAATATATATTTTTTTTACCATTTACATAATGATCTAGACCCAAACTATGCAATGCTTGTGCTATGGATAATAGACAGAGGATAAACATACATAAATACATCCAAATTTCAGACTAAATGGAGCTAAAAGTCTAATTAGATTCTGACAAAGGTTTTCATTAAAAGTGTTAGATTAAAAAAAAAATGTTAGCGGCATTGTGGTACTAGTAATGTGGGCCACCGCGTGTCAGAAATCTAATGAGAATGAGGTCTAGCTGTCATGTTCCACCAATGAGAGGCAAGCTACTGGCCTGTGAATTGTGATTGGTGGAACATGACAGCTGGACCTCATTCTACACTAGCGCATCTAGCGGATTTCTGACACGCGGTGGCCCTCATTGCTTTGTTGTTTCATAAAGGCATTTGGTTTAAGTTAGAAAGATTAGTTAAGCAATTTATTTCAAGACTTATTCCAACATCTTAAGGTACAATTAAGTCTGATATGTTTATTTATTATGTTAGATAAGAATTTACTATCAGTTATGCATTATTTCTGTAAATCCCTCTGTTATCAATTTTGATAGGTCGAGAAATATTTAACCTAAGTACCTACTAAGGTAATAATAAAGTTCTAATATATAATTTGTCTAACTCCTCCAAAAAGGCTGGACTAGTTTACATGAAATTTTGAGTGCATTTCAGATAGGTCTGAGAATCCGATGTATAAATTATATTATTGTAAAGTTTCATCAAAATAAATTTAGTAGTTTTTGCATTAATAATAAACATACTTACATCCATACATTCTTACAAACATTCATTCATCTACACTAATAATAATATAATAAAGAGGAAATGTTTGTTTGTTTGATTGGACTGAATAGGCTCCAAAATGACTAGGCCAATTTGGAAAATTCTTTCAATGTTAGGAAGCTACACGATTCCCAAGTGACATAAGGGCTATAGAAAATTTAAAAAAATTAATGTTCCGTGTGAAACTGGGGCACATCGCTAGTGTGTAATATTAGTAATATAGTAAACTAGGTGATTTTATGCAAAGTACAATCAATTTAACATCAAAATGCACACAGATTATAATTAACTTCCATTAAATTACTGTGTATCAGTTTGGCATTAAAATAAATTGAAATTAGTATCATTATTATTATGCACAAACTATTTTAATGACAACCTTGAATCCACTTAAGTAATTTGCATTAATTTGACACTTTTTAAAAGCAAAATGTACTTCTTGGGGTAGCTTTCCTTCAATATTTAGAGCAAGCATTTAAATCCTTACTAATATAAATGCGAAAGTAACTCTGTCTGTCTGTCTGTTACGCTTTCACGCTACAACTAATGGACCGATTTAAATGAAATTTGGTACAAAGAAAGTCTGGAGCCTGAGAAAGGACATAGGCTACTTTTTAACCGACTGCAAAAAAGGAGGAGTTCCACGCGGACGAAGTCGCGGGCAGAAGCTAGTATGCAATAATTCTTAAGGTTAAAATAATGTTTAGCTTTTTTCAGTGTTTCATTACCTTTAGTTACATTATTTTTGTATAAGTTCCCTTTAAAATGTAATAAAATTTATTTTAAATTTCATTATTTATTACTCAATTTTTTCAATATATTTTAATAAATAAACAACATAATATCATATACTAACAACACTAGATAATGAAATGAACATAGCAGAGCAGAGCTACCTATTTGTAAGATATTTTAGTTGCCGTTTTTTCCCAGTTACGTTAATTTCCTGTTTTCTAAAACCTATACATTTCTAATATGAAAATTCTTATAAGGATTGTTTCACAATATATAATTAGAATAATACTAATAATTATGTGTGGGATTCATTATTATATGAGATACAATACTTAAATTCACGAATTATTTAGCATTTGCTCTCTTTGTTAAATCTTGTAAAGCAATAGCAATCTAAGTATAACAATAAAAATAACTTTTTTTACAATTAGCCCTGTATATTTACATAAACACGACATGTGGGATGTTTACAGTACTTGTTTGACATGAAGTCGTGAATCCAGATAAAGGAAAACGATAAAAACATGCATGTACTGATAACAAAAATATACTTGCCGTTAAAACCCATCGTTGGTAAAAAGTGAGGCCGATTGACAACGAGAAGTAGAGGAGTATCAATCCCAATGATAGTAGTCCCTTTTGGAAGTAACCATCCGACGATTTGTCTTTAGTTTTGGTTGTAAATACGTCTTCCTCAGAATCGGGCTTTTGTGCCAGCTGTTCATACTTTGCATCTGGCATGACGACCGCAAGACTGTATTGCCAACGAAAACTCACTCAGCTGCATAGCAGCAAGCATTCGTGGCTCACGGCACGGTAATTATTCGATTATTTTATTACAATTTGTATGTTTTAAGGAAGTTCGCTCGCAAAATGTCACTCACTTTGACGGTCGGCCGTCAGTCACTGATTGGCGAGAGGTAAACGGATACACATAGCGACGCCTCGTGGCCAGAGTTGGAAGTATGAGCAGTGTTTCTGAACGATAAGATTTATAAAATTATTATTCTGTATTACGGAATTATTTTTATTATAGCTTTATTGCTATTTTAATGATAAGCTAAAAATTGAATAAGGGTAGTATAATGATGCAGTTAATTTGGGGAGTTTCATTCGAGTCTGGTATTCTTAAAGGATAACGGAACGTGAAAACACCTTTACAAAACTATGTGTACTTTCTTATTAGAAAATAAGTACCTATGTTCGCAGAAAACATTTTATTTTTTTTCTCACTTAAAAAACCAAAATTATAAGAGCCAAACTGACGTCTACAAAATATGTAAAGGATGTCTAACAAGTCATGCATAACTTTTTATAGAAGCTTATAAATATATTTCATAGGAATAATTATGTAAAGGAAATTCACCTCTTTCGGATGAGCTAGCTACTCTTAAATGTCGATTTTAGATTTTAGTATAAGAATGAAAGTTATGAATTTCATTAAAAGCGTAAATCTTTATTGTAACTAGACAAAAGAACTCGTAAAAAAAAATGTTGACGATTATGTAACAGGGATAATCACATATTTTAGTGTCAAGAATAAATAAAACATTATATATTTTTAATTATTTATTATAGGAATAATAGGACACATTTATAAAAACAAAAAAAAAACTTTTTCTTCGTTAATTAAACAGTACTTACCCTCAATATGTAATGAGATGGTAATAGTCGGTGACAAATGTAAGGAAGTAGCCAAGGTTCTCGGTTATCAGAAAAGTCTCTAAATATTTCCATGTGCGCTACGGGCCTACACAATCCCATTATTTTTTTCACGTTTAGAGAATGATTCTATGATAAGTTTGAGCACCTTGACCGCTCAATATTACACGCCGAGAGAGTAGAATGAGATCCAGCTGTCATATTCCACCAATCACAAGTATCTTATCTCTTATCACAGGCCAGTATCTTGTCTCTTATCACAGGCCAGTAGAGTTTCCTCTCATCACAGGCCAGTAGCGTCTCTCATCACAGGCCAGTAGCTTGTCTCTCATCACAGGCCAGTAGCTTGTCTCTCATCACAGGCCAGTAGCTTTTCCTCTCATCACAAGCCAGTAACTTGTCTCTTTAGTGGAACATGACAGCTCGATCACATTTTATACTACCTACCGCATATTGCAAATCATTTACATCGTTATATTTGTAGATGATTGTACAGCATCAATGTATTGTGGGTAGTATGTCAATGGCATCGTTACTATTAATCAAGGTATCAGTACTTAATCACCTACTTAATCAACATTACAAACTAACATACTTTAGTGGTACAGTCAGCATCAAATATATGCTGTCAATGCGCTGAAAAAATGCATCGACTGTAGCGCTTATGTTTTACGGTAAATTTTCTGACTGTAAATCACATTTTAGCACAAGAAAATAAGAAAAAATTATTCAAAACTGGTATCATGATTGCTTTACAAAAAAATATTGTCATTCCATATATTTAAAAAATATTTAGTAATCACAAGCCAAACAGGTTTTTTTTCCAATAAATCGATAATATATTGAAATGTACCTACAGCCTGGCGCAATAATATTAAGACATACAAAACTGACATTATGAAATTATAATAGTCTGAAAATGAAAATGAAATTTTATACTTATTTTCTTATACTTATCTAACTAAAGTAAATGTCAAGGTTTGAACTCCAAAAATAATAAAAAACAAAAAACGGAATTATATAAAAATAATCATTGGTTCAAATACTGAAATCATCAACAAATCAGATGCACTTTTTTTCACACCTAGTGTTAAACATAATTAATTACGAAACTACTAATTGTTTAATCGTTATCAATATTATTATTATGCATGGCAAGTAAATACTTAATCAACTAAATCAGTCATAAGGATTTTTGGAAAAAAAATGTCAAACGACTCGAAAGAAACGTCAAAACTTCTTGAAAGTAATTTAAGAGATTATTAACCTTAAGTAAGTGATTAGGGCAGATTGATCTCAAAGATGCAAAATACAGATTAACGGCATTTTCAAAAACATTTAAATCGCAAATAGTACAAACTAACTTAAAAAGAAATAATTCTGATACTGTGGCCTTGGTTTGTTTTGTACGAACACTCGGGATACCAGTCGATTTTTAATTTATAATACTTTGGAATGAAACTTTAGACGGATTCAACTCGCGTATTTTATTTAGCATTAGACTGTTGTCAACTCAGTCGTACTACGATTCTGGAATCCGTAAAGACTCCGAAACGTCAGCAAATAAAATAAAATAAAATACGCGAGTTAAATCCGTCTATAGTTGTTACATTCCAATGTGTAATAACCGCGAAGATATTAGACATGATTAATAGTACATTACGCACCAAGGCCAGTAAAATAAAAAATGTCTAGTACGGAAAAGGTATTTTTCCGTCCTCCGGCCAGAAAGCACCAACTTTATGGTCACTGCGCTAAATTAAATTTCCGCTTTCTGGCTTAATCGAACAGAAAAATAGTATACTGACCTCGGCCAGTAAAATAAAAAAGCCTCAGATCACATTTTTGTCAACCTCGGATTCGCCTCGGACGACAATTACATGTGATCTGAGACATTTTTTATTTTACTGGCCTCGGTGCGTAATGTACTATTTTCTTACTTCATCAGGCCACCTCAGTCTTTATTCTTTGAGTTTCACTCCATAAAATTGACCTCTTATTTTAGTAAGGGGCGTCTTATCACTTAACATTAAACATCTAATACATTTACTCACAACATCAAACACAACATCCATTCGATTATACTTTATGACTTAGCTGACCCAGCGAAATACGTTTTTCAAAAAATATTAAAAATAGAGGTCCATTGGTAGAGGGGTGAAAATTTAGAATAATATAATTATATTCTTCATTCTGAATCAAAAATTATTTAGAAGTAGTAATTTATATAATAGACATACCTATAAACGACTAACATTATAGCAGCGGGTTTTCACGTGAGGTCTTAGTCGCGCGAGAAAGCTTGTTACTGTCACTCATTGCGCGACAAAGACCTTAAGGGCCACCCCACATCTAGCTTCTGCTCCCGGCGTCTCTCGGTGAGGCGTCGACGTTCGGAAGACCCCAGATGTGGGGTGGCCCTAAGTGATGCCTGCGTGAAAAACGTAGCCAGAACATTGTGTAAAGAAAATAGGTGCACATTTTAGCACAAGAAAATAAGAAAAAATCAAAATGTCAGTCGTTGCATCGGTGGTTTTCTTACAATTTATAATGCAATATAAACTATAGACTAGGCAATAAATTTGTAAATCAATTACAAGAGTAAGTATTTCCTAATAATAGAACACAATAGGCATGAAGACTGTATTTTGTTCTTTGACCATCAAGCAGATTACTAGAAAGTAATGACAAAGAGGTGCGCTTCAAAAGTTCACGAGTGGGGGCTTGTGGTGTCACGTTATGGTATAAATTGTACCACAACGTGACGTCACGAGACCACATCCTGGAACTTTAAAAGTACCTGTCATTTTAAGTTTGTCTCACAAGAACTACATAGAATACTGTTTTCTTTACCCAGTCGTCATCCCTATTATATAGTTAACTATCACCCCGCGGCTTTGCACGAGTACTTTTCAATTTTAACAGCTCAAAATGTGTCAGGGCGAATTATAAGACTAGAAAATAGCAATTCGACTATTGAAATCACACTTATTTCGTTTTGTGTCACTATTCAGCAGTAAGTAAGTTTCTTCTTTGGAAGTGTGAATATTATTGTATATTCAAAGGCATACATTTATGTAATTTTTGACCGAAATAATAATAATACAAAATCCTTTTCTTTAGTAATTGCAATTTACATATTTTTAAATACAATATTTTCAATTTATTTTGATCTCATTGTTAAATATATTATGCCAATTATTTAAGACACATGTTTGAAAATTATTTTCAATATAGTGTGAAGCTGACTGTACTAACGATGTTTAAAGAGTCGTAAATGTTCATAGATAAAAATATTTAAATTAAATTTTAAAATTCTATCTTTCATTTCGTCATTGAAAATGTATGGTTATACATAATTTCCAAAAACGTGACATTTTTTTTACTGTATCTTGAAATAGATAATCAAATTCCAAGTTAACAAAAAAAAACAACTCATTTTGCTCGTGCAAAGACGTAGGCTGATCATAATTCGGATATATATATTATAGGTATATTTATAAATACCTATGTTTATGTTTAGATATATGCACATTCATTATATATAGTGATTATTATTATTGACAATATTTAAAAAGAAAAGCCTGTAATATAATATATTATGAAATATATTATATTACAAAAATAAAGATCTGTTTATATATATGTAAAAGAAGATGGAACATTTAAACATAAATCTCTCCCTGTAAACATGATCGCAAGCATATTACGCTATGCTGAATTGACAAAAAAAAATATTCTTAAACAAAATTGCATTCTTGATAATAATGAGGGCCACCGCGTGTCAGAAATCCGCTAGATGCATGTTCCACCAATGAGAGGCAAGCTACTGGCCTGTGATTGTTGGAACATGTCAGCTAGACCTCATTCTACACTAGCGCATCTAGCGGATTTCTGACACGCGTTGGCCCTCATTAAAAATAAAAACTAATTTATATGACAGTGAAAATCAGCGTAACCTAAAATGGCTAATACAATAAAAACATAACTTCCAGTGAGATCTATTTTACATTAACCTTCCAAGTTGTTGGTTTTTGGGACACTTGGGCGCCTAGTTAAGGTGCCAACGTTCAACGTTAACCTTAAACGAAACGACCAAAATGTATGGGATTTTACATCACACACAACACATTGCAGGCGCGTGCAGTGGAAGGGGCGTAAGTATGTCGCCTGGGTAGGCACACCATACACTAGTAACACTGTGCCTGTATGGAATGCACGCCCTTGGCTAATTGTATAATCGTTAGCGCCAACGAGTACAAAATATTTAAAATCACATATATTTCGTAAATAAAGATACTTCACTTGAAGGTGCAGAAACAAAATCTTTTTTTATCACAACATAGTATAAAACTATGCTTAAACCTTTAAAAGCTTTTAGCTCCCGTGTGTGTGGGGCAGGTGGCTAGTAAGTAGTCGTAAAAATGGGTGAACTGAATTGTCACGTTATAGAAAAAAAAAAAGAAAATAAAAAACGGGGTGTGGCTGTGTCATGGACACTGCCGATTGTTGTACGTGAATACGTCTCGTAACGGGTAATAGTTTTTAAATAAAATATTATTATTAATACAGTCCTTACTTAGCGTAATAAATTCTTTGATTCTTTAGCTATCCAGTGGCGTCACTGAAATTTGGATGGAGATGATAGATATGTAGCTACAATAAACTGTATCCCCCGATTTTGTTATCATTCGGTTTTTTGGATTGCCACGTTATTTTAAAGACGTATCCACGTCAAAAAAAAGAAAAAACAAAAATGACAACTGTCAAATCGATTGATAAATGTAGCGCCGCTTTGATGGGCAGGACGACGACTGCCGGGACCACTAGTATACTAAAATTAAGGCTGGCCCTCGGCGATCCGCTTCTCCACGCCAGCCAACGTGTCCTTCAGCATCTGGGTGGTGAACGGTGAGGTGATCTCCAAGACGGTTATGTCAAAGTCCTTGTACTTGCTCGAGTTCAGCAGACGTATGGCGTGTTCGAGACAGACAGCCGATTTCTTGCGGGTCAAGCCGGTCAACTGAAAATGAAGGAGTTTATTAACTACTGGCTGTCCGCCCCGGCTTCGCACAGATCTCTATTTTTTTTTAAATATTCTATAGCCTATGTTACTCAGGGTGAACTTAGCTTCCCAACAGTGAAAGAATTTTTAAAATCGGTCCAGTAGTTTTTGAGCCTACTCATTACAACCAAACAAAGTTTTCCTTTTATAATATTAGTATAGACTAGCGGTTTGCCCCGGCTTCGCACGGATCCCTATTTTTTCCAAAATATTATATAGTAGGCTATACGTCACTCGGGAATAGTGTAGCTTCCCAACAGTGAAATAATTTTTCAAATCGGTCCAGTCGTTTTCGAGTCTATTTCGTTCGAAGGTCTGAATTCAACGGGTCACTGTGAACTCGACTTTATAATTTCTAGCATTCTAATTGGCTAGGGGGCGTGGTCAACGATGACTCACTATTTTCTCAACGCCAACGGACTATAGTTTTCTATAATTACCTTCGATATGTGTAGGGTTGACCGGCAGAAATCGCACTCCTCCTGATCACGGGAGTTCCAGGCGCGAGGGGTTGTCCTCTTGGGCTGGACGAAGGGACGAATCTGCAATAACACGGTGCCATTGTACAGTCGACGCCTAAATACATCGGGTACACTAACAGCTATATAACAACCTGCGAGCCTATGATAAACTGTCGAAACCAGATTTTGTCAACATAATAGAGAACGTTGTCGACGTGAAAAAATAATACATGACAAGGGGTCCAAGATTTTTCTACTCTTGTCTTTGTACAAAAATATCATTATAATTAAAAAACTAATGGTAGTGAACCAAAAATATTAATCGAATTTCGATTGATAGATTGTAGTTAATATTGAGTAGTGAAGGCGACATCTCTCGATCGATGGTGGTTGTACTATAAAGTCACCCAATCGTGTGTGCTAAATGTTGCAAAACATTTCACACAGATGGCGCTGAAGCGAAAAATTCGCATATAAACAAAAAGTACAAAGACCGAATTGAAAGGAGTAGACAAATTCGAAGACCTGTCAGTCAATTCCCATAGTGTAATGGTTAGCACGCTGCCGCTAGTAAAGGCATAAGAGTGGGTTCGAATCCCACTGGGGGTCTAAGATTTTTCTACTCTTGTCTTTAACAAAAATATCATTATAATACATGACAAGATTTCTAGTTGTCGACAACGTTACCGATTTTTGACAGATAGTAAAGTATTCAAACGTGATAACAATAGTCTAAAAGAAAAAGGGTACAACAGTGACACGAATTTTGATCTATTTCAATCAAAACTAAAAATATAATGAAAAATAAAAGTTGTATCCTGTTTCGTTCCTCTTATCACTACACATTTTCTCCCTCGGTAGTGTACGCTGTATTAGAAATAATTATACTATTTATATTTTACAAAGCACGACACCAATTATATTAATAGTACATTACGCACCGAGGCCAGTAAAATAAAAAATGTCTCAGATCACATGTAATTGTCGTCCGAGGCGAAGCCGAGGTTGACAAAAATGTGATCTGAGGCTTTTGTTTTTGTTTTACTGGCCGAGGTCAGTATACTATTTTTCTGTTCGACGAAGCCAGAAAGCGGCAATTTCATTTAGCGCAGCGGCCACAAAGTTGGCGCTTTCTGGTCAGAGGACAGAAAATAATGTTACAGCAATATTTTTACCACTGCATTAGAAAGCTGAGTTGTATGTAGCATCCGATGTAGGCATGTAAAAGAAGAGTTTGCGTTACACACGTATAGACTTTATTTATTTTTATAAAGTCACAAATAGCATTAACAATCAAAGTTTTATCGGAGAGAGAATAAATTTTAGTACCCTCGGACTAGTCCTTCTCGTTGGCCACTAATTAAAATCCAAACAATAAAAAGAACAATAGCCAGTGAAATAAAAATAAAAGAGTTTTAACCTAGCTTTTGCATCGCATTGCAAAAACTATTCAACCCACAAGAAATTCAAAGCGGGGGTTAAAAATATAATAAACAATTTTCCAAATGGGTTAATTTATCATCCACATATAAGTGGGTGTAAAAACCGTCCGCTGAAATAGCTAGTGTTGCAATCATATTAAAAAAAAAAGCTTAAATATAAAATAGTAACGCTTTAACGCTAAATCGTTAGTCTATGGTTTCGTTAGAAAATATATACTTAATAATTTCTGATGCCTTCGCGGTTATTACACATTGGAATTAAACAACTGTTAAGTTTCTTGCGGATTTCTTCTCAGTAATGATGGTCTTTCCGAAGCGCTAATAACGCCCCCTATTAGGTTTTAATAATTGTAATGTATAATAGTAAAAAAAAAAAAAAAAAATTTGCGTAAAATGTAACATTACTATTTTATAATTCAGAATAGGGTAGTTTTTCAAAATTTGTAATTTAAATATAAGGTAGTTTGCATAACTGTATAAATCACTTTAGCGTTAGACTATTGTCAGCTCAGTCGTGCTACGATTATGGAAACTGTAAAGAATCCGAAACGTCAGTTAATAAAATAAAATAAAAATAAGTACGCGACTTAAATCCGTTAACAGTTGTTTCATTCCAAAATACAGTGAAACCTGGTTAACTGGGACTTCCAAGGGACCTGTAAATTAGTCTCACGTAAAGAGGTATTCCACTTACGCAGTGTCTCAGATATCTAGGTATAAAAAAATACCTGTCTCATTTACAGAGGGTTTCATTAACAGAGGTAAGAAAAGAGGTAATCTCTGTTATAGAGGTGAATTCAATAAAGCAACGTATTTATTTTGTTAACAATTCATTATTTTCCATTATAAATAGCAAAAATGTGGTTTAAAGACAGTTCTCCTGAAGCTAATAAGTAATTCGTTGTTGACGTTCGCAAAATTATTAAAAGGTGGAGGCAAATTATTTTACTGATTCGGGCGCTAAAATTAACATTTTAGTTTTTTTCGTAATAATAAAGACTTTGTCTTCGTATCGGTCTTTTTTAAATAAATACCCGATTACTAGAGAAACCGCATTAAAACTAAGTTATAAAAGGGCCGATTTAGAGAAGTTCGAGTAAAAGAGAGAGGAGACATCCGAGGTCCGAGGTAGCCTATGTGTACCTACTGACTTTATCCCAGTTACAGAGATAAATACACGCGTCATCTCAATTATAGAGGTAATTATGACAAGAAAATAGAAATAACTAATCCCAGATATAGAGGTTACTTTTGTCTTACTAACAGAGGTAATTCATAGCTAAGGTGCCGGGACCTCAGCATGTGTTCCAGATATGGAGGTTTTTCACTTATCCAGGTCCCTCTTAAACAAGTTTCACTGTATATACTTTAGCATTTATAATATTAGTATAGATATCATTTTAGTTAGTCGTCTCACCGGTATATTCTTGGCGGCCAGCTGTTCGCGGTGGCTCAGCTCGTCGGCGAGTATCTTGGCTAGCATCACGCAGGCCGGGTAGAGCACGTGCGCCGGCGCGCGCGGCTCGCGGTTTATCGACATCACCAGCTGCTCCAGGGAGAACATCGTCGGCTCGCAGCTCTCGCGGAGTTCCTGCACGTATTCATATAATTACTAGCTTCTGTATATTACGCTTACTTTTTTGCAGTCGGTTTAAAAGTTGCCTATGTCCTTTCTCAGGCTCCAGACTTTCTTTGTACGAAATTTCATTTAAATCGGTCCAGTTGTTTTAGCGTGAAAGCGTAACAGACAGACAGACAGAGTTACTTTCGCATTTATAATATTAGTAGGGATTACTAGCGGTTTGTCAGGATCCCTATTTTTTTTTTTTAAATATTCTATAGAATATGTAACTCGGTAATAGTGTTGCTTCCCAACAGTGAAAGAACTTTTCAAATCGGTCAAGGCGTTTTGGAGCCTATTCAATCAAAACAAATAAACAAACAAGATAGGTAGTATACCTACTTGAAGTGACAAAATAGCCAATCATAGCCACATCAATATATTCTTATACTAGCTGTCCGTCCCGGCATCGCACGGATGCTTAGTTTTTTTCTTAATTTAACATTTAAATAATTTTTCAAATCGGTCCAGACGATTTGGAGCCTATTCAATCCAAACAAACGAACCTTTGCACTTAAAACTATAATTATATCTATTCTAACATAAACACACACACTCACACTACCAATTCACACACAAACAGCCAACACACACTCCTATCATTATTGTTATTTTACTTAATAACTAAAGAAATAAATACGTACAATGCATTCTTGCCCCAATTGTAAAAATGTACCTTCAAATTGTACAACTCTGTACTGAGTTCTGTAACACAGAAATGACCTAGCACAGAACCCAATGGCTTCCATACTGCGCTGTATATTTTGATTAAATAAAGTATGTTGTTATAATTATATTACATACTAGCTTCTGCCCGCGACTTCGTCTGCGTGAAACTCCTCCTTTTTTTCAGTCGGTTAAAAAGTAGCCTATGTTATTTCTCAGGCTCCAGACTTTCTTTGTAACCAATTTCATTTAAATCGTTCCAGTAGTTTTAGCGTGAAAGCGTAACAGACAGACAGAGTTACTTTCGCATTTATAATATTAGTAGGGACAACGTGGAAATAAAATATTTTGACTGCCTACCCCCGACCCCTCACTGCATGCACATGCCATACAGTCTCAATACGTGAGCACCTACACTGCACGCAACTGCTGTTGAACAATTGTGCCGGTACCGAGCGCGGTCAGTGTGCGCCTATGTGTGTGTACTTACCTATAACTCTTGCTCACAGCTGCGCATTAGTGACCGCTGATAAGCTTAAATATACCCACAAATTATGTTATTTCTAAAATAATATTCTAAATATAAAACAAAATGTTGATCATAAAAGCGTAGGGCTCATGTTCTAAAGCCTTAACTTAGTATATCTATCAGTATTCTTAATAAGTAGTAATTAGTTTCCTTCATGTGTAAATTGATCTAGTATCCCCACTGCAATAAGTTTCGTATGAGCTAGCCTCGCAATAAACAGAAAATAATATATACCTATTGTATAACTAGGATAAAATGTACACTAGTTTTAATACATTATTTTGTTAAATTATTATTATCTAATAAAGACTTTTTGAAATTGAAATTGTTGAACAATTACGTAAATGTCACTCACTTGGAACAAATTCTGCACATTGTTCAACCAAGTCATAGGCGCGCAGTACACGCTCTCCGACACTGTGTATCCAGTTGCTATGGAACAAGAGAACGCCTGCAAACAAACAAACAAACTGTTAAATATTTCCGATCGTTTGGCTGGCCTGTTAGTACACATTGTAATAAATGTTAGTTATAATCTACTAGCTGTGCCCGCGACTTCGTCCCCGCGGAATAGTAATTCTTCATAAGGCTTCATATTTTCCCCGTTTTTCACACATTTTCCACTGTTTCTTCGCTCCTATTGGTCGCAGCGTGATGTTATATAGCCTAAAGCCTACCTCGATAAATGGTCTATCCAACAAAAAAATAATTTTCGAATTCGAACCAGTAGTTCCTGAGATTAGCGCGTTCAAACAAACAAATTCTTTAGTGTAGAATGAGGTCTAGCTGGCGTGTGAGATCAATCACAGGACAGTAGCTTGTCTCTCAACACAGACCAGCAGCTTGTCTCTCACCACTGGCCAGTAGCTTCACTCTTATTACAGGCAAAGTAGCTTGCCTCTCATTACAGGCCAGTAGCTTGTCTCTCGTCACATTCCAGTAGCTCGTCTCTCATCACAGCCCAGTAGCTTGTCAATCATCACAGGCCAGTTATAGCTTGTCTCTCAACACAGACCAGTAGCTTAGCAATCATCACAGGCCAGTAGCTTGTCTCTCAACACAGACCAGCAGCTTGTCTCTCACCGCAAGCCAGTAGCTCGTCTCTCATCATAGCCCAGTAGCTTGTCAATCATCACAGCCCAGTAGCTTGTCAATCATCACAGGTCAGTAGCTTGTCTCTCATCACAGACCAGTAGCTTGTCTCTTACCACAGGCCAGTAGCTTGTCTCTCATCACAGACCAGTAGCTTGTCTCTTACCACAGGCCAGTAGCTTGTCTCTCATTACAGGCCAGTAGCTTGTCTCTTACCACAGGCCAGTAGCTTGTCTCTCATTACAGGCCAGTAGCTTGTCTCTTATCATAGAACTAGCTTCTGCCAGCGACTTCGTCCGCGTGGAATAGTTATTCTCCCCGTTTTTTACACATTTTCCACTGTTTCTTCGCTCCTATTGGTCGCAGCGTGATGTTATATAGCCTAAAGTCTTCCTCGATAAATGGTCTATCCAACAAAAAAAGATTTCAATTCGAACCATTAGTTCCTGAGATTAGCGCGTTCAAACAAACAAACAAACAAACAAACTGTTCAGCTTTATAATATTAGTATAGATAGTATAGATTTAGACGAGTAGGAACTAAGTATGGTGAAAATAGGAATGTATACAAAATGGGGTATTGACGATATCAGAATATGGACAAATTAGGAAGGTGACAATTTAGAAAATATAGGCTGACGACATGGCGCTGTGGACGTTTATGAAGGACGAAACGGAACTGAGACCGGGAAGGATCATGATACCCTGAACCTATTGACGTGAATACGTCTTTAAAATTACGTGGCAATCCAAAAAAACGAATAACAAAATCGGGGGATACAGTTTAGTGTTGTAGCTACATATCTATCATCTCCATCCAAATTTCAGTTACACCACTGGATAGCTAAAGAATCAAAGAATTTATTACGCTAAGTAAGGTCTGTATAAATAATAATATTTTATTTAAAAACTATTACCCGTTACGAGACGTATTCACGTACAACAATCCATGACACAGCCACACCCCGTTTTTTGTTCCTTGAACTCACCTCCGAGCACACGAGGACGAACTCCCGCGGTCGCTGCACCAGCCTCGACATGGTGACGCCGTGCGAGCTGAGTATGCTCGGCGGTATCATCGCTATGTCGCTCGCCAGCCATATCGACTTGTTCTGACAGTACGCCGGGCAGAGCACCTCGACCGCCTTGCGGAAGTTAGCCGCTTGGTTGGCCGGGATTCCGTACCTGTGAGGATGGTAACATTGTATTGTGTCCCTATTTATAATTGACTAGCTTCTGCCCGCGACTTCGTTTGCGTGGAACTCCTCCTTTTTTGAAGTCGGTTAAAAAGTTGCCTATGTTCTTTCTCGGGCTCCAAACTTTCTTTGTACCAAATTTCAATTAAATCGGTCCAGTAGTTTTAGCGTGAAAGTGTAACAGACAGACAGACAGACAGAGTTACTTTCGCATTTATAATATTAGTTAGGATAATAGTACATTACTGCCGCCGCCGGGAAACAGGGGGTTGCAGGCTGAGTGAGTATAGACGGATAGTGTTACAAGGCCTGCAAGCCCCTTTCACAGTGCTTTTCTCAAACGAATGCAATGAAATAAATAGATACACCATTAAAATAAAATAAATTCCACTTGAATAGTTTTTTTTTTTTAATTTTCCCTCTAATCCAAAATGATTTTTTTAATCTAAACTATAAAATTGAAATTAATCGAATAATAGAGATATCTTTTTTTATTTACAATTCGTGTATAATAGGCATTAACGCAAACATTTTTGGTACAATAAAATTAAAACCTATTAAAAAAAAGGTTGCTTAAACTGTTTATGAAGACCAACGCCATGTTGATATTCAAATTAAAAAAAAAATGCAACGACATATTTCCCGGCCTCTTATGACGCACGTAAGACGCCATTTTGATATTCAAATTTAAAAAAAATACTTCCCGGTCTAGGCCTGCAACGACATATTTCCCGGCCTCTTATGACGCACGTAAGGACGATAATTCATTGCATGTTTAAGAAATAGTACATTACGCACCTAGGCCAGTAAAATAAAAAATGTCTCAGATCACATGTAATTGTCGTCCGAGGCGAAGCCGAGGTTGACAAAAATGTGATCTGAGGCTTTTTATTTTACTGGCCGAGGTCAGTATACTATTTTTCTGTTCGACGAAGCCAGAAAGCGGCAATTTCATTTAGCGCAGCGGCCACAAAGTTGGCGCTTTCCGGCCGGAGGACTGAAAAATCTATAACCACTGGATTCAAAACTTGAGATATCAACGTAAAATTGTCCAATTCACTAATTCTATGCTGATGTAAGGTCTGATTAGTACATTACGCACCAAGGCCAGTAAAATAGAAAATGTCTCAGATCACATGTAATTGTCGTCAGAGGCGAAGCCGAGGTTGACAAAAATGTGATCTGAGGCTTTTTTATTTTACTGGCCGAGGTCAGTATACTATTTTTCTGTTCGACGAAGCCAGAAAGCGGCAATTTCATTTAGCGCAGCGGCCACAAAGTTGTCGCTTTCTGGCCGGAGGACGGAAAAATCAATTTATCTTGATTGAAAAACTCAATAGCATACCATATCTTCTCGGGGCCGTTGTGCATAAAGTCAATCCACGGTAGACCGTGCGGGTCGCGGTGCCAGCAGCTGGTGCTGAACACCATGCCCAGGTGGAGGGTGGGTACCGTCACTCCCAGCACTGGGCCGAGGTAGCTGAGCATGTTGCCCGGGTTCTTAGCAATCATCTGTTGGTTAAAGTGTTATGTGAAATTATAATTTCTGATGCCTCCGCGGTTATTGCGCACTAGCGTTCGGTACTTTTTTGTTCAAATTTTTATTTATTTATTTATTTACACTTTATTGCACAATAAAAAACAAATGTACAAAAGGCGGACTTAATGCCATACGGCATTCTCTACCAGACAACCTTACTAAAAATTTAGTTAAATTTTTTGTATAGCTTATGTCAATCGGGAATAGTGTAGCTTCCCAAAAGTGAAACAATTTTTTCAAATGGGCACCGTCGTTTTGGAGATTATTCAATACAAACAAACAAACCTTTCCTCTTTTTTATATTAGTATAGATTAGAATGAACCAACTATAACGGATTTAACTGTAGACCAGTGGTTCTTAATTTTTAGGTCCGTTACCCTTATGACCTAACTAGTCACCGATTTCACTCCTCCCAAAGACGAACTTGCCCGATAGTCGCTAGGTCTACCCCAAAGGCAGAAAACTGCTAGGTTTTGCACCTACTATAACATCTATAATTTGAAGACCGTTTTTATTTTTGTTTTTTATATTGTTATAAACTTTATTTTATATCATGTTTCTGTTCAATCATTGCTATATTAGTTTAACTAGCATATTAAGGAAGAGCGGTATCTCATAACAGGTGACTTGAACAGTTAACCCCGTCGCGTATGCCCACACTCGCATTGTCTGTCACGAGCCGTGTGCGAGTGGCAGTATTTAAAACCTATAACACAGTAGCAAACTCCGCATTTGCTCTCACGTGTGATATTCGTAGGCGGGCGAGTATGGGCATATGAGGCGGGGTTTATAAAGAGGTAACAACCACTGTAATTTTGTATGTCACCAATGTTACGGAAATAAATATATTATTAAGACCTGATCACACTCACCTTTAGATTCCAGGGGTGGTCAGCATAGGGCTCCCCATCTTCCTTGGGGAAGCCATAGCCCTCTTCACCCGTGTCTATGGAAGCTGTATTCCCGATAATATGATCTGTGCCGTCCACTACCGCTTTCCAATACGCCTCCTCTACTGTCTCTGTGCCCGGTTTCATGTTTGGAAAATTCATATCCATAAGAACACCGGCCACCTATAAATAATATAATTTAGTCATTTCTGATGTTTTAAAACAATTATAATGTGGCGGCCACACAATCGTTGAGAGGCCAGAGCGTCTGTGTGACCACTCTACTTGTCGACAAGTCCTAGTGGCCACATAAATGCTCTGCTTCCTTTCTCTAAGTTTACTAAATACTACTAGTGGTCCCGGCATCGAATCGATTGATTACTATAGTTCGGCAAAGCAAATATGACTGTTGTTATCATTGAATTGATATTTTTACAAACATAACAAAAAAAAAGAATAAGTGCAATCAGGCGCTGATGTAGTGACCAGGAGAAAAATAGGCATTCATCGTTATATAATTATGTATCTGTACACCATCAAAAGAAAAAAAAAGCTAGTTTTGAAAGCGCAACACTTAAAATCATCCTAAATTTAATCCAACCAGTCTGCTTTAACTTGGAATCATCGGAAAGGTCAATCATCCTAACAAATCAAATCAAATCAAATATCTTTTATTTGTCCAACATAGGGTAGTGAAACTACCCTTGTATTAATAACTTTATAAAGTTATTAATACAAGGGTACTTTATAAAGTTATTAATACAAGGGTAGTTTCACTATGCGGTACCTTTCGGCTTACAAATTCTTGATGTGCATGCAGCATGTTAATTTATAATAAAAACATATATTTATTTATCTGTCAAAAATTCATTAATGGAATAATATGCCCTTCCTACCAGCCAGGTTTTTAGTGCTTTTTTAAATTCATGAATGTTGTCAATTTCGTTTATTGATTTCGGAATGCAATTAAATATTTTAGGAGCCATTCCAAGAATACTTTTTGAGAGTAAGGCAGTCTTCGATTGCACTGGATTTATTTTGTGTCGGAGACGTACACTTTTAAACTTATTAAAAAGATTAAAATTCATTTTAACAAATATTGACACTTCAAATATGTACAGAGAGGGCATTGTCATAATTTTCAATTTTATGAAATGGGGTTTACAGGAGTCTGTTTGCGGAATTCCACACATAGCCCTTATACAGCTTTTCGGTACAATTTCGGTCTATCTGCGGCCTCGCCACCACTCACCTTTTTGTACGTGGCCAACTTCATGGTGCGTCCTTGCACGATGCAGTCCTCCGCCTCCGCGACCGCACCGTACGTTTCGCTCTCCTCCTCGTCCTCGGAGGAGTCCGACTGGCCGAGGAGTTTCTTCTGTCGGTGCAGCGGGTTAGACGCACGCTCGAGCATCTTGCCGTATTTGGTATTCCAGCACTTTTCGACAGACTGCATTAGCTCGTGGCGTTCCTCTGTCAGGGTGAAATAAACAATCATTACTGGTACATTTGCGTTACACATTTCGGATAATAGTACATTACGCACCTAGGCCAGTAAAATAAGAAATGTCTCAGATCACATGTAATTGTCGTCCGAGGCGAAGCAGAGGTTGACGAAAATGTTATCTGAGGCTTTTTTATTTACTGGCCGAGGTCAGTATACTATTTTTCTGTTCGACGAAGTCAGAAAGCGGAAATTTCATTTAGCGCAGCGGCCAGAAAGTTGGCGCTTTCAACAAAACAATTATAACAAGGATTTGTGGTATTAATCTTCTGCTGACGTTTGGAAAACTTTACATTTGTATAATAATGTTTGTACCAAGACAAGAGTGGAAAAACTAGTTTTCCTACTGTTGTCTTGGTTTCATCGCGCACCAATCCCTTTTTTTATAGCTCATGTCACTCGGGAATAGTGTAGTTTCCCAACAGTGAAATAATTTTTCAAATAGTCATTTTGGAGCCTATTCAATCCAAAAAAACAAACTTTTTTTTTCGAAAAGTGACTGTTTACAGTTGGCCCTGGGGCCTTTACTGCTCCACCGGACGAATGGGGAGTACTCCGAGGTGCACTCACCCTAAAAACAAACCTTTCCTCTTTATTATATTAGTATAGAAAATATAACAAAACATTAGCAGTGTATACGCACGGTTGGACAGTGTATCGTACGGCAACAGACACCGCAGGTATATCTTGTCCAGCTTTTTATCCGGACGGTGCAGTTTATGCAATCCCATTTCATCGGCTACTCTGTTCCATCGCTTGCGTTGTATCACTTTCTTCAGACCGCCGTTGCGTTGTACGGCGTGGTACAATTTGGGCAGGTTTACTTCCACTCCCTCCAACTAAAATATAAGTGTAATATAAATAAGGTTGTCAACACGGGGGGGCCCCCTCTTGTATTTTTTACTCTTTCTACTTAAAAGGTTGCTGACCCTTGGCCTGGGGGTCGCGTAGTGTGACATAAAAAGGGTTTAAAAATCACTACTAAACCTTCGCGCAGTCACTGTCAATATTTTCGCATGTTACGTTAATCATTTAACATTGGTAGCGCGTAAGGTTTTTATCTCGCGAGAAAACATCTGCCAATCGTTTTATTTCGAGTAGCAACTAGCAATCCAAAGAATAGTCGCGAACGCGTGGCAGTATTTAACAACCCCGCCCGCATATGGGCATATCACGAGCCGTGTGCGAGTGGCAGTTTTTAAAACCTATGGCGCAGTAGCAAAAGCCGCATTTGCTCTCACATTTAACGGACTTGACAGCCAATGCGAGTGTGGCCATATGCGGAGGGGTTCAAGCGCGTTATTACAATCTGTGCTCACCAAAGGCGCCCTGGAGAACACCACTTTCTGGGTCCTCAAATAAGCCTTTATGGCGGACATTTCCCGGGTAACCGGCCCCCATCTGCTGTAGAGCTTGCCCAGGTACTGGTGGATGACGGCGAAGCGTATATTGCTGTTGAGGTGGCACGGCGGCTTGAAGGACTCCGGGGGCACCACGATGCATTGACCGTACTTCATTGCTATCGGTGCAATCTTCTCAAAGTATGCTATGGGATCCTAAAATAAGCAAATTAAAGTTAGTAAAGTAAATTAATATTCTATTTTGTCCGTCTGATAAATTATAAAAATTATGAACATACATAATAATTTCTGATGCCTTCGCGGTTATTACACATTGGAATGAAACAACTATTAACGGATTTAACACGCGTATTTTTATTTTATTTTATTTGCTGACGTTTCGGATTCTTTACAGTTTCCATAATCGTAGCACGACTGAGCTGACAATAGTCTAACGCTAAAGTGAGTTTTAGCGTTAGACTATTGTCAGCTAATCCGTTAATAGTTGTTTCATTCCAATTATGAACATACATTTTTTTCTTCTGTCAAACAATTAGAAAATGACAAAGATTAGTACTTTTAAAGTTCATGACGTCACATTATGGTACATATATAGCCATTTCTTCATGGCAGCTTGCAGATTTGACTGTCCAAATAATATTTATTGTAACTAGTGACCATCTAACCTTAAACTCCTCCTCGGTAGGGTGGAACTTGGGCGCTTCCAGCATCTTAACGGCGTCGTCGACAATACTAGACTCCTTGCTGGCTACACTCGCGCTCCTTGTAGCTCTCAGTTCCTCGAGAGCCGCTCTACTGGTCGAGGGCTCGTTCACGTCACTTTTCTCACTACACAAGCTATTCTCGTCTATCACGATGGACTCAGCATTATCCGGCGCGCTCTTAACACTATCAAGGTCAATCGGCTGTCCCAAAGCAGTCATGAGGGTCGCGAGAGCTTTACTCTCGTTTATGTCCAGGCGTTTCTTTTTGTCAATCTGCACCAGTTCTTCAGCCGGCAACTCGGATTTATTCATTAAACGAGCGTTGGTTATGGGGTTCTTCTGCTGTGGCATTTTGACGGAGCTAATTTTGATTATATGCGGGTTCTGCGCCGGGAACACGTCCAGGTAGAGGTGGGTCTCTTCGGCGTTGTCCGGCTTGGCGCGGTGCGTCTTGAACGACGTCACGGGGCTCGCGTCGTCCGTCTCCGCGTTGAAGTCGTACACGTCGCCGGAGCTGCCGGACTTCTGGCACGGCTTGACCAGCTTCATCAACTCGTCTATTTTGTTGATGATGGAGCAATCCTCGCATTTCCTGCATCTGTTCTCCAGGTCCCGGTTCATGGTGGACGTGGCGAGGACCGCTTCGTGCACGCTGTTGAACCTGCTGGACGGACACCGGGTTGGAGACATAGACTCAACTTGGCCGCCGTTTGACGGGAGTATTTCGTTTTTAAACTCGACACTGTCGGACGTGTCTGAGCATATGTCTATTATTGGTGTTTTCGGGCTGGACTGTGGTTCGACGGTGGGCGGTTCGACGATGGGCGGTTCGCTCTGGGCGGGCGGGGTTACCGAGGTAACGGCGTCGGCGGACGAGATGCCTACACCGATCCATTGGTCGATCTCGTTGGGTCCGTAATAGTCGCCGTTGCTGCCGGAGTTGACTTCTGTAAAAATATTTATATTTTCAACTGCGTTTTATCCGTGTCCTCATGTTTAGCAAAACAATTAACCAATACACAGTTGAAACGGTTGGATCTATGAATTTTATAATTTGCATAGAGGATACGGAAAATTTGTAATACTGAGATTTGTGATACTAATCCCTTAGTATATAGTTCCCTTAGACACATTTAAGCTGCATGTTTAAATAAAATAAAACAATATTGATGAATTACCTCTTGGAAATAGTCTCACTATATCTGATTCATCGTCCACGGAATTGGTAAAGTTCGATTTTTGTGTGTCTTTATCCATACCTACAAAAGTTAACATTCAGTAATAAATAAAAATAAAATAATCATGATTATTCAAACTGATGAGTAAACAAATAAGTAAATTGCTACCAAGCAAGCACGTAAACAAACATACAAGATAATTTCTGATGCCTTTGTGGTTATTACACATTGGAATGAAACAACTATAAACGGACGGCGTACTTTTATTTTATTTTATTGCTGACGTTTCGGATTCTTTTAGCGTTAGACTATTGTCAGCTCGGTCGTGCTACGATTATGGAATTCTAAACGTCAGCAAATAAAATAAAAATACGCGAGTTAAATCCGTTAATAGATTCATTCCAAAAACATACAAGAATTTAAACACGACTATATATACGAATATACGAGTTCCAGTCTCTATTACCTGAAGTAGTTGGCTGCGGTTGCGTGACCTCAGTTCGTGGTTTACCCTGCACCTCACTGTGTATCTCAGCCTGTACCTCAAGACAGTGAGGTACATCACTCTCTGAGCTAGACAGATTTGATCTTTGTGAGCTGGACTTCTTAATACCTAAAATGTTAAATATAAAATTAAATTTATATCTTCTATATATATAAAAGAAAGTTGTGTTAGTTACCCCGTTTATAACTCAAGAACGGCTGAACTGATTTGGCTGAAAATTGGCGGGGAGGTAGCTCGGAGCCGGGAAAAGGACATAGGATACTTTTTATCACGTTCCAGTAAAAAAAAAAGAAAAAAATATTAAGCTGATTTGTTAAAAATAGTATAAGTAACAAAACGCAACAATGACAACTGTCAAATCGACATTGCCGGGCGGGACGAAGTCTGCCGGGACCGCTAGTACACGATAATTTCTGATGCCGTCGCGGTTATTACACATTGGAATGAAATAAAAAATACGCGAGTTAAATCCGTTAATAGTTGTTTCATTCCAATTTATATACATGACTAATTTTTGCCCACGACTTAGTCCGCGCAGAACTCGATAAATGTTTCTAATAGGATTTTTTTTTTACTTTGCGTCATTAATTTTATTATAACGATAAATAATAATAATCAAACGATTTAAATGAAATTTACTTTGAAAAAAAAATATGCTTTCTGTTGGATTTTCCGGAGCGCTAGTAGATTCATGTGACTAACTTCTGCAAGCGACGTAGTCTCATCAAATTTCATTAAGTAGACTCCGTGACAGAGTAAGAAACATAAATCCACACTTCCAGACATTCTTACAAACATTCCGTTTATAATATTAGTAAGGAGTTTAGTTGAATCACCTGAAGTAGACGGCTCTGGTATATCTGGTATCTTAGTCTGTACATTAGCGTCAGTCGCTTGTACCTTTGGTTTCTGTAAGCCGGACTTTTTAAGACCTAGGTAAGACAATATATATCAAATTAATATTCAATAGCAGATTAGATTATGACAATTAAAAATTGTAAGCCCATTCAATGCTAATCACGATACGTTGTCGTGACTCCGGAACGTCCCCCAGATCCTGATCACGACAACGTGTCGTTAATTACTTTTTTCATGTAAGTCGTCAATGTACTTTAATATTTTGAAAAACCTTTTTTTTGACAATTTATAGTAAAATGCAAATTTGTATGGCAGGACCCGGTGGGTGTTTCTGATGCCTTCGCGTTTATTGCACATTGGAATGAAACAACTATGGACGTACTTAACTCCACTTAACTTTATAAATCGCGTTAGACTATTGTCAGTTCAGTCCTACTATGATTATGGAAATTGTAAACGTTCCGAAACGTCAGCCAATAAAATGAAATACGCGAGTTAAATCCGTTCATAGTTGTTTCATTCCAATTATGTATATATTTTTTTAGTTTATTACCTGCCATGAGGGCTTTTTTGTGAAGCGGCGACAATCTGACAGATACTGGTGTGATCGCAGGCAGCACCGAGCGGGCGCGAGTCGTAGCACCTCCGGAGGCTGCAATAATTAAATAAATATTTTTGGACATTTCACACCAATCGATCTAGTCCCAAATTAAGCAAAGCTTTTATTATCGGTACTGGACAACGGACAAACATACATACAAGACTCGGGTGCTCGTCACATGCCCCTAGCAGGATTTGAACCCGCAACCTCCGGTTTCGTAGTCAGAGCCTCTGACGACTAGACCAACAGGCCGTCGTCATCGCCGCAATAGTTAATTATTAGCCATGAGGAGTTTAGGACCCGTTTCACAAAGCCCAAGCTAAGTTTCAAAAAAGCATTTTTCATCATTTCATACAAAAAAATGGCACCGACTCCAAAAATATCAGATATTACAACCAAAATAATAGTCGTTATAAAAGACAAAATTATTATTTTTCTCTTTTCAGTTTCTTTTTTTTTACCCTTAGGGTCGGATTTTTTTTTCCAAATTAAAATGGGACCAATTTCGAAGTATACCCTTTCCAATAAAAAAAGAATTATCAAAATCGAACCTACAGGGTGGTTATGCAAAGTTATGCGTGGTCATACATAAAAAAAAAAATAAAAAAAATATACGCGTCGAATTGAGAACCTCCTCCGTTTTTTTCATCGGTTGAAAAATGACACTGTCTATACTTTTGGTTAGGGTGAATATTAACGATAGTTTGCATAACAGTGTCAGCACCTCTTGTTACGTCAGTTTGGCATCTGTCATTTGAATAATTTTAGAATAATATATATTATAAGAACTCACCAGTAACGCTTTTGCTGATGCGTCGAATCCTACTCAGGCTGACTTGTGACGGCACAGTGAATGAAAAGCCATCATCCTTCGTAACACCTTTAACAAAATGACAATCTATGAAGTAATAATTTCTGATGCCTTCGCGGTTATTACACATTGGAATGAAACAACTATTAACGGATTTAACTCGCGTATTTTAGGTTTTAATTGTACTGTATAATAGTAATTTTTTTTTGCGTGAAATGTTACTTTAGTATTTCATAATTCAGAATAGGATAGTTTTTCAAAATTTGTAATTTAAATATAAGGTAGTTTGCATAACTGTATAAAATCACTTTAGCGTTAGACTATTGTCAGCTCAGTCGTGCTACGATTATGGAAACTGTAAAGAATCCGAAACGTCAGCTAATAAAAATACGCGAGTTAAATCCGTTAATAGTTGTTTCATTCCAAAACCTATAAAGTCTATCTATCATGGGGTACAATATAAATGACAACTGGTTTTTTTTTCTTTGTCCATTAAGTTTACTTTTCACAATCGAACAATAAATGAAAAAGTTAAGCGCTTCAAAAGTTCAGGAGTGGGGGCTTGTGACGTCACGTCATCGCCAGTGATTTTCAATTATCTAATTGCACAAAGAGCTATGGAAATAGTACTTTACGCACCTAGGCCAGTAAAATAAAAAATGTCTCAGATCACACGTAATTGTCGTCCGAGGCGAAGCCGAGGTTGACAAAAAATGTGATCTGAGGCTTTTTTATTTTACTGGCCGCGGTCAGTATATTATTTTTCTGTTCGACGAAGCCAGAAAGCGGCAATTTCGTTTAGCGCAGCGGCCAGAAAGTTGGCGCTTTCCGGCCGGAGGACAGAAAAATCTATAACACCGAAATAAGGTCGAAAACGAAGGTTGTAGATATAAATAAACGAATTGACCAACAGAAGTGGAGATGGACAGGACACATGCTTCGCGAGAAAACTGAGAAATGGAGTAAGCGAGTAACACACTGGTACCCAAGGGAAGGGAAAAGAAAAAGAGGTCACCAAGCAAGGCGTTGGGAGAATGATTTCAGCTTAACTCTATGGTCTAAATGGACTAGGGTAGCACTAGATAAGACAATGGAAGGAGTTGGAGGAGGCCTATGCCAACAGGCACTCTACAATAAGAGACATACTTTAATTTAGAAACCTACTACACTAAAGAAAATTGTATATATTGTTGTGTCTTAGTTAGAATAAAGGCTTTATTATTATTATATAATTGCACAGACCAAACAGAATTTCGATTTCTTTACCCTGTCGTCATCCCTATTACACTATTGCCGTGGAATATTGAACTTACCATTTTCCACGGACCGTTTCTTCAAACGTGTAGTCGGTGGGGAATTTTGTGAAGACTTCTGTATCGACTTTTGCAATACTTTCTGAGGCTTCCTTTGTGGCGAATTCTGCAGGGACCTTTGTGGAGAACGCTGTGGGGAGCTCTGTGGGGAACTCTGTGGTGAACGCGGGAACCTCTGTGGAGAACGCTGTGGGGAACTCTGTGGTGAACGCTGTGGGAACCTCTGTGGAGAACGCTGTGGGGAACTCTGTGGTGAACGCTGCGGGAACCTCTGTGGAGAACGCTGTGGGGAGCTCTGCGGGGAACGCTGCGGAAGTCGCTGTTGTGATCGCTGCGGGAATCGCTGGGGCGAACGCTGTGGGTAAATCTGTGGCGAACGCTGTGGAGACCTCATCGGGGACTTGTGCAACGTCTTCTTGTCTGATTTCAATGACGGTTTAATAGATGCTTTATTTTTGGTTTCCGGTGACTTCTCCGGTGAAGCCTTATCCTTGCTAGATCCTGAAACATATATAATTAATAAATAAAAGTATTTAAGTATTAAGGGAAACATGTTTATGTCTAATACTAAAATAGAAACTATTGTATTTTCTGTTAGCGATCCTTATGTAAATTAAAAACTCACCCTGTGAACTATCCTTTCGTGTGTTGGCGAGATATAGCAGAGGCATGTCATCTAGCGAACATTCTGATGAGGACCTTATAGCTCTGGGACAGGAGCGCTTACTCTTTGGCGCATTCGATATTTCTACGCACTTTCTTTTCCTTAGCAATTTCAATTTCTTCACACCGGCCTTTTTCAGGCGAAGTTTCTTGGCGGCGTCGATTTTCTTAGTCCTTTTCCCCATAGACCGGAGGCACATGTTGTTCTTTATTTTTATCGGCTTGCGTCGTTTTAGAACTGTGACGTGAGGGGGAGGGCTAGGTGATACGTTCTTGAGCCGCTCCAGCATCACCAACATCATTGGACGCTTGTGCTGGTGAGTGTCTGTTGAAAGAATACATTTTACTTGTACTTAAATTTACTAAATTATAAGTACAGTCGCCATTAGGTATATCGTAGCTAGTTACATACTCAAAATATGAAAATTCAATCTGTATATATAATAAAAGTATTAGAAACTTTAAATGTTGCACCAAAACATTATTCACAATTGTTGCTAATTTAAAGAATATTCTTTACAAATATGCAACATTTCCTCATCACTTTAGATTTTTCTTTAATTCTTTCTCTTGACTTTCTTTTTGAATTAAAACAACTTTCCAAATTTCAGGTTTCTATTACAGTTACAACTATGCAAGTATAAGTAAGCCGGAACTGTTCTTTATCAATACCCATTTATTTGCATTTTATAAATATTATACAGATTTTATCACAATAGGTCTATAGTTGTATGTTGGGCTCAACAAATTACCTACTAATTAAATACTTATACTGCTTGTTGCATACTCCTTGCTCCTTTTTATAGTTTACTTTTAATTGGCTATTGCCCTTTTTAAATATCGATTGTTTTCTTATTTCTATTGTCACTTAGTTTAGTTTTTTGATTTGGTTGTGTTGTGATATTGTGTTGTATTGTTCGTTGTAAAGTTACCTATTAAATTCCTCTATTGTTCATAAACCTATTGCTTTCATTACAGTCCATTCCTCACCAACACTACTTTTATAGATGTGTTTTACTCACTTTGCAGCGAGACAATGTCCAGGAGGCTCTGCGCAGACATGCCATTGTGGTAAACGTTGCTTGGTCCGTCTTTGGTCTCGGGCTTGCGCTCGGGGGCAGCCGGGGTCACATTGTTGTTATTATGCGGTACATGTACACCCTGTGCAAACTTGCGCTGCACAAAGCGTATGGTGCCCATACTACTGCAATGTACATGTTTATTTATTAACGCTTTATTCCTATAATTTATTTATTTATTTATTTCACAAAAACATTTGTTTTAGCCTAATTAACAAGATATTTAACAAAAGAGAGAAAAAAAAAAACACAACTTAAACTATAATATGTAAATACAATAATGTTCACAATAAGGTGGGTAGAATGTTGTAGGTCAGTATAACTAAAGGCGGCGGCTGCGCAGATTGGTTGAAGCATACCCTCCGTACTAGTTCTAAAACTGTATTACGGTAACAACATAAAGGTACAAAAGGCGGACTTAATGCCATACGGAATTCTATACCAGACCTTGGAAGCAAACAGAGCATGTGTAAGCGCAAAATTAATAATTACACATGGTCTATCATATCATGCGCTGTATCCTGTTATAGATATTACACTACATAAATATACTAAAAAATATAGACAATTATACAAAAACTAGCTGTCCATCCCGGCTTCGCACGGATCATCTTTTTTTTTATAGTCAGTCGGGAATAGTGTAGCTTTCCAACATATAATATAAATAAATAGATTTATACTGTGCAGTTACTCTACTCCCCAAAACAAAATTTTAAGGTACTTATTTATTTATTATTTATTTACACTTTATTGCACAATAAAAACAAATGTACAAAAGGCGGACTTAATGCCATACGGCATTCTCTACCAGACAACCTTATAGATAAAATATAATAATTGATCTATCTAACAGGATTCGAACCTACCACCTCCAGCTTCATGGTCAGGAGCTCTGACCACTAGATATATAACATTTTAAATGTGCAATACTTGAACTTATGAAAAATATAACATTACATTAGATTATGGTATTGATGTTGCCTTATTTTACTAGCATCATTGATTGCACAAATTAATATATATGTCAAATTAATTGTCTGTTATATCCTTTCGCTTATGCAGTTGTTGTTATTTAGATATGAGCAGTTGTAGTAGACTTTCAACTGTACTCATTTTCCTGGACATATTATGAACTATTTTCCAATAAAGTCCGATAGTCATTTATAGTTATTTAGTAAAACTAAAGGCATTCTAATTATAGTAAGTGTGGCGGCCCTGTCAGCAGATTGCCACAGTCACATAGATCACGTCGGGGTCACCACTTTGCCGGGCAGGATGAAAAGTCATCGTCAACAGAACAGTCAGGACATGGTGAGATGGATGGTGCGACGTAATGACACTAAGAGTGTTGACTGCTACTGTTATAATAATATTTATTTCATAAAACACAACACTTATATACTATATCGAGACAGCACAAATCGCTGCTCGATCTATCTATGTTACGTGATCTACCTGACTGTGGCAGTCTGCTGACAGGGCCGCCACAGTAAGAAATAATTTCTGATGCCTTCGCGGTTATTATACATTGGAATGAAACAACATAATAAAAATCAAAGACAAATCAACTCGATAAAATAAAATACGCGAGTTAAATCCCAAGTTGTCTCATTCCAATGTGTAATCCCTACTAATATTATAAATGCGAAAGTAACTCTGTCTGTCTGTCTGTCTGTTACGCTTTCACGCTAAAACTACTGGACCGATTTAAATGAAATTTGATACAAATAATGTCTGGAGCCTGAGAAAGGACATAGGCTACTTTTTAACCGACTTCAAAAAAAGAGTTCCACGCGGACGAAGTCGCGGGCAGAAGCTAGTACCTACTATATCCTCAAAAGCAAGTTTTTTACACATACATCAGTAACACTATAATTGAAATGATTGTCATTAACACATTAAAAAACAATTTCATAATGTTATTAAATATTTATTTTATTACAAGCAAGTACTTACCTATAAGATAATCTTATAGATTAGATTGGATTCATTTATTTCTCAAAATTCATACAATATAATTACATTATTATGTCAAATTACATGTACTCATATTGAGATCGTCAAAAACAAAAACAAAGAACAATAGGATTAAATAATAATTAACAATAACATTCCAATAAGATTTTGTCAAACATTTAATGTCAAATATATTAACTATCTTAGCTTTTCTCATTAGTCGTCAATACAATTTGTCATACTGAGTAATTTATATTTAACTAGCTTCTGCACGCGACTTCATCAGCATGGAACTTCTCTTTTTTTGAAGTCGGTTAAAAAGTAGCCTATGTTCTTCCTCGGGCTCCAGACTTTCTTTGTACCAAATTTCATTTAAATCGGTCCAGTCATTTTAGCGTGAAAGCGTAACAGACAGACAGACAGACAGAGTTACTTTCGCATTTATAATAATGTTAGGATACAATTTAATACTTTTAAACAGAAAATCAATAATTTAATAATTTCTGATGCCTTCGCGGTTATTACACATTGGAATGAAACAACTGTTAACGGATTTAACTCACATATTTTTATTTTGTTTTATTAGCTGACGTTTCGGATTCTTTACAGTTTCCATAATCGTAGCACGACTGAGCTGACAATAGTCTAACGCTAAAGACAACATAACAATACATCTTTATCGTTAGACTATTGTCAGCTCAGTCGTGCTACGATTATGGAAACTGTAAAGAATCCGAAACGTCAGCTAATAAAATTAACAGTTGTTTCATTCCAATCAATAATTTATTTATATTTTTGCACGAATTCGTCAACAGAATAGAATGGATACGAAAATACGAACTAACGATGTTAGTCAGTAGCAAGTGTCTTTGTTTTATTGACAAAGCAACAAAATTTCCAATAGGAAATAATTCCAATATTTTTCTAATTTCAGTGTGTAGGCAATGGCAGCACTAAAACAATCGCAATGCATTTTCTAATTAGATTTAGAATTTATTTATTCCTCAAAGATTACAAATCACTTAATCGAGAAATAAACATTATTTAGTACCTAACATGCAATCATTAATTTACCGTAAGTGAGCTGTGAGATATTGTGTATATAATAAAAATAAATGACGGTATTTTTCTATTCAACTCTTTAAATACAATAATCAATAAAATAAAAAGACGTTTCGCCGGTTCTGTATTAGTAGGTAGTGAATAGGTACTAAGGTTAGTCTACTTACTCATTGGGACCGTTTTTTTGACGATCCATTGTGAACGATGAATCTCTGGTCAATTATCTCTCGTCTATCATCTGAGTTCTGAATCAATTAAAAACAAACTAATTGAAGCAACATAATACATCATATACGTAACAGGTAGCAATAAAAATTATGGCGGCTACAAAGATCGGCAACTACCTACTACCTTAATACCTCTAAGGCCTAAGCTAATATACCTTAACATTTCTCAATTCACGCCCAAAGCGGAAAGAAAATATATGTTTCCTGTCACCTTGGATGACTTGATAAATCATTTATTATTGTTTTATTCCCATTCATTGTAAATAAATACAATGAAACCCTACCCTACCTAATTATAATTAATTTTGATAAGAATGTGCTGGGCTTTTTAGGTCTACTATAACATTACCACACGTTGCATTGATCTCTAATGAAATGCTCTTACTTACTTTTTAACTTGTAATTACAAACAAGTATCTTGAGCAGGCGGCAACTCTGAATACACGCGACGCGACGCGATGCCAAACGTGCAAAGAAAGATAGTATACAACAACATAACTCACTATAAATATAATAAAAGTACTACCTTAGTACCTTAAGTACCATAGATAAAGAAAAAAAAAAAAAGATATTGTGTACTAACTCTATGTGGTTCGATAAAACTGAATAAATTTAAGTTCGTGCAGTTGGATTTCTAGAAGAAATTAACTATCTAGTGATAATTAATTAGCTTCATCCAACAGTTTAAGGAGTAGCAGTGCGCGAATAAGGCCCGAGCTGACAACGCGCATCGTCGGCGCCGTAGATGCTGATTTTTGCGTTTGTAATTCAATCGTAATTCAAGTCTAAAACGCAGTCAAACGCGTGTAAATGTAAAAGGCGATGCAAGTAAACGCAAGATTTTATTGCTGTAACCATAGACTAAAAGTCTTTAACTTAGTCATCTATGATCGTGGAAGTGAAACTGAATAAATACTTTATCTGTGGCATGCATAGTCTTTGTCAATATTTTATTTCGAGCAATTACATTGTATTTACATCAGAAAGAAAACATAAATAGTGAAACAAACAGTGAGATGTGGTGGCGTGTTTGCGTTATTACGTACATTTAAATAAAAGAACTGAAAATATATTCATTCAAGTAAGTACTTTGAATAAAGTGTTAATAAGACAACGATTGATTAATTACGCGTTAGTTTCCATAGTCACTTTGTTTCAAAATCGAAGTATTTCTTGTTGCATAATAATGGCTTTCAACAAAATATGTTTCTGTGCGTTCTTTATGAATATACCACTTTTAGGAGCAGCAGTACAATCACTTTTTAGTCTACGTTTCTTGTCTGGACCATTTTGTTCTACTTCAGTACACAATTATTTTCACGACTAAAAACACGTAGGTATTTTTTTTAATAACAGCATCTATTTCAGGATGACGGACTCCAGTTCCTTCTCGTCGTTAATGGCATTGGTTGATAGCCATTTGTCTAAAACAAGCATACAAAGCAACCAACCCGAGAGCACCAGTCACAGCCTCAGTGACCACATCCAGATCCCAACTTGCAGTAGAGGCCAGTTAAATGCGCAGTCCGAGACCAAACTCTCATTCTCCCCTGGACAGAGATTGGCTATTCCTACATTCCAGTTCTCTAAAAGTCCCATCCAAGATGTACTCGCTGAACAGGTTTCCAATATGCTCAAAGCTAAAGAGTTAAAAAAGCAACAAGAAGAGGAACAGAGGTTGATTGAAGAAACTAAACGGCTAAAAATAGAGGATGATGGTATGATAGATTTAATGCAAGCTCTACAAGCCAAGCCTAGCGCTGCACCCGCAACCACGAAACCAGAAACTCTCAGCAGCAGCAGTAGCTTTGAATCCCTGTTTGAACCTAACTTCATTGAATGTGATGAAGAAGATGAGGTCAGGGTGAAGACACCAGAGCCGCAGTTACCTTGTATGATGGATATATCCTACATCCTTGATCAGAAAATCAAGAAGGGAAGATGCTCAAATTTTGGCAAAGTACTGTCTTCACGGTTACGGCCCATTGCTGCTCCGTACTTGAAAGAGCAGATTCATAATAGTATTGTTCGGTTTGATTTCACCTCTCCATCACCTTGTGATTTAATTAAAGAGAAGCTGAGGAAGCCAACAACATACAACACATATAATTTCAACATATTTGAGATGGTCTAGGGAAGTGATAGGTGGCAAGGCAAGGGCCTGGGTTCAGGCCCAACCTGTGTATGCCGGCCACCTGTCACACGCAGAACAATCATGTCCATTAAAAAAAGATTGCCTGCGCACATTCTCACTGTGAATAAAAACAATTGCATTAGGTGCAGGCGTCTTCGTTATCGCCAAAACTAATGTGACTTAATGAAGAAATTTTCATGTTAGATACTTCAATGGTATTCTTTGTACAATATTAGAACTAAATGTCATAATCAACTGATAATTTGTATTAATGTTTAGCGACACCAACTGTTTTTGTTTTATTTATTATTTATATTGTACTATAGTTAATTTAATAATGACTTCTGATACATTATTTTGTTATTTAAAATATTTGTATTTCAATGAACTTTGTATAATTTACATTTTTATGGGACTACACCACTCTTGATTTACTTAGATATTTTTTCCACCAATGAGAATTTCAGTAAAAAACCTGCCAGTATAGTTGGCTTCAAATATATTGTTACAAATTTGTCAAAAAATGAATGTATATTTGGTTGATATGTTTGGGATTCTAGCTTTCTTCAGAGTCATCCGGCTTGTCGGGGATTCAGAGTGGATTACACAGAGAAAGTCTGAGCAAAGCCTTTCTCATTGTTCTTTGAGGGACTTTAGAATGTTATAAGCATTGTCTGCCCACAGCATTACACCACCATATTAAAATTTCTACTGCCTGTACTCTTTCAGCCTAGCAGCCTTATAATTTTTCTGTTTATCTTTCTTATTTCTCCTCTCATTTATCATGGTAATTTAGGATGTGGTTGAGAATATTATAAATAGTACTCAATGTGATTGAATAATTAAATTTGGTAAACTTAGAATATGCTAATAAAATATTGGAAGAGTGTAAATAGTATTGGAAAGAACTCTCATTTAGGAATTTTGTTAGGTATTTAATTAACTTAGATTAGTAATAGATTATAATTTTAATAATCGTTTAATAACTCGTTGTTTGGTTTCGACATGAACAATTTGAAATTAATAAATATTAATATTATCAGCAATGTATTTTTATTCATATTATATTTATATGTAGTATATAGATGTTCGCCCCGGCTTCGCATAGATCCCTATTTTTTTTTTAATATTCTATAGCCTATGTTACTCGTGGATAATGTACCTAGCTTTCGAATGGTGAAAGAATTTTTGAAAACGGTCCAATAGTTTTTGAGCCTATTCAGGGCTATTCATTACAACCAAAGTTTTCCTCTTTATAATATTAGTATAGATAACTATATCGCACACCTAGATCTAAAGAGAGCTAACTCAAAAAAGGTACTTTTTCAGGAGAGGCGAGAAACTGATTAATTTTTCCATATGCACGCATGAGTTTTCTGTATAAACTTATCCTTTTTATAATAAAGCTAGCAGAGTTATATTAGCTTAAATCAGTTTTAGTGTAGGTGGGTTTTGCTGGAATCCGATGGTGTGCATAACTCAAATCTTCCGGTTTTTGAGTTAGATCGCTTTAGATCTAGGTGTGCGATATATATCATAGGTTAATATTTTATTTACCTAAGGTCCATTTAGAAATACTAAAATCAGGGACCTATTTTATGGGTATAAAATAAAAAAAATACTGCAGTACCTAAACTTTTATTCAAGAACCATAACTAATTTGGAACTTGTGTCGGGTGATCTACTTTTGGAACGGCGAAGGTGACTTGAGGAACGGAAATGCCGTCGCTAGGGGCTCGGTTTAAGAATGACCTGGAAATAATAGACAAATATTAGTTTTTAGAGTTCTGTACCAAAAGGAATCCTATTACTGAGACTCCACTGTTCGTCTGTCCCTGTATTGACTAGTATTTAAATACTGTAAACCGTTATTGGAGATGGCCAGTTGAAATTTTCACAGATTGTGTACCTATTTCTATTTCCGCTCAAAAAAAAAAACAAAAAGGGGCTAGCATAGAACAGCCTCGGCCACAGTATACTCCTCGCGCCGCGCTGCCACGAGACAAAAAGCGTAGCGGTGCATGACGAGGAGCATGAATCATGATGAGTAGTCTGGCTACACGAACGCTCTATTTAATTACTTTTCTTGCGTAGCGAGTGTGTAAGATTTAAATCAGATAGCAGTGGTCCCCTTACTTTTTAATCCAATGTATTGATCCCATGGCACCACAGGATATGTGTACAGCTATCCTTGTAACGATTGTGACAAATACTACAAAATTGGCGACTAGGAAACAGAGCAGCACCAGCACTTCCTTCAATGTATTCCCGAGACAGTTCTCACGACCAGATTTCGACCGAAAAGGGCAGTACCTTTAATAATATTGATATTATTTAGAGAGAGATGTAGGACCATAGTTTGAGTTTCAAATAGATTATTATCATTATTTAATTTCATACATATTATTATATATATACCTACATAATTTTTTAGAGTATATAGGCGACGACTTTATACAAAAATTGTTTACCTACTCAAGACTGTATTTGGATATTATGAATCCAGTCCTGTGCTAAGTGAACTACCCCATACCTATCCAAAAATCGGTTGAATGCGAAGTAGGGGTTCGCTCATCTTTATATAAAAGTATTATAATATTGCCCTCGGTAATCCGACGAAATACAAATTTAGGGTCAATTTATCATATCCTCACTTCGTATTTCGTTTGTAACTACGTCATTTAGAACGGTAAGTTCAAAACAAAATGCTGTTTTACATAGAGCAAATCTATGAAGTATCTAGTAGCTAATTAAGTAAATACCTTAGATTGTAAGCAACACATTTTTCGTAAAGGCATTCCGCTGCTCTAATTAAAAAGGCTCTTTTAGTTACGCTGCGTCCTACGAAACTTTGGGAAGCCGTCATAAGCCCCACGTGAGCAGTAGATTTCCACGAAAATCCCCTACTATTCAGATATTTACATGCACACTTATCTAAACGCACGCCGGAACAACTGCAAGGCATTTTGTGATTTTACATGACCTTCTATCATTGATGTAAGCACGAAAATAACAATAAATTAATGCTTCCTTTATTTTTTATTTCATTATTTGATTTTTGATGTTACCTATTGTGACGTGTGAAATCTCCGTCTGTAGTATGATGATTTATTAAATAAATGTAAAACTTTAAATGTACAAAAAATTTACTAAATAATAAAATTAACAAATCTTCCAAACTAAACTAAAATTAAATTATAACCCATCTGAATATAAGTAGTTCAATCAAATAAACCCCGCCTATGCATTCCCATTAATTTACAAGAGAACAAGGCCCTTTCACGATTTGACTTGTCCTTTTATTAACTTCTTCTATCCCTTCCATCGTCGAGTTGATTAGTGTGGAGCCCGTCCACTAGGTGTCGCTAGTGCTGCACGCGATTGCCAACACGGCTGTCCTGCTAGGCGACTGCCCCAGGCGCCTCACGAGTTAAGATACATGCTGAAACATAAAATCACATGTAAATATTATTTAGAGGTAGGTATACAAATTAGGGCTAGTCCAATCTTAAGCCTGATATTGCTGTTTAATTTGTACTTTATTGAAAACCAAAGTGGAAGCTACTTATATAGGCCGCCTATGTTCAAAGAGGATTTCTCACTTAAACACGTTCGCCTTGGGTTCAAATCAGTTGATACCTACTTAAAAGCTTGTCACACAACAATTAAGATTTTACGTGTATCACACTTGATTTTTACCATTTTCCTACACTTTGGTATCACGTAAAGTTTACGATATGGATAGGTACAGCACATATTTCGGTGTAAGAATAACTAAACATGTTGAAGTATTTATCTTAACTCTGAGTTAAATTAAAACCAGGTATGTACTAACTAAGACATACTAAATAATATATGTATGTATGTATTTGATTTAGAAATTAAAAATGTACTTTCTATTAATTGTACTAAATATGAATTTGACATCGAGGAAGTTTTATATAAGTACAGATGTTATGTATTACCTTGCTTTGCCAACATGGATCATCACAGTAGATTAATAATGTTTTAGTTTTAACTTATATTCCAATCATCAATATTAATCCAGGGTTTCATATTTTCTACTGCAGTCACTCCAGTATATTTCTTATTACTCCTTTCACTTCCTTTTACCTCTGTCACTTCATATCTATCGTTTCCAATAACTTTGCTGACTTGAAATGGACCCTTGAACACGGGTAATAATTTCTTGCTTCTTCCATCATTATTATGACTTTGAATAGTGACCATAACTAAATCTCCCACATTGTATATACGTGCTTTGGTACGAGATTTATCAAACCTCTCTTTCTGATATTGTGCATTGGACTTAATATTACTATCTACATTCTCACGCAACTTTGTTACATCTATCAGATTATTATCAGATTCGGGTGCTAAGCTATCACTATCCGTACGTATCCTATAACCGAATAAGACTTCGCTTGGAACGGCCTTTGTAGTTTTATGGATGGTACTATTTATGCCCTGCTGTAAAATTTTTACATACTGGTCCCATCTGTCATCGGTTGAGTTGGCACTTAGTGTTTTTAACGCATCAAGAATAGTTTTGTTAAAGCGTTCAACTTGACCGTTCGAACGAGGCATACCTGTTGCTACGGTATGCAAGTGTATGTTCTTTTTAGAACAATATTGAGTAAACTCGCTTGAAGTGAAACTACTGCCGGCATCACTAATTATTCTTTTAGGATTTCCGAAGGTTTTAGACAAATTTTCAAGTTCTTTAATTACGTACGAAGTCTTTGTTGATTTCACCGCGAATATAAACACAAATTTTGTAAATGCGTCTACAGCTACTAAGAGATATTGATTTTTATTTTTAGTTTTAACAAAAGGTCCTAAGTGATCGAGATGCAATGTATGGTATGGTCGTGCGTATTTCGGTAATGGATATAATTCGCCTTCTTTGGCGCCACCTTTTTTCTTATAGAATATGCAGTTAATACAGTTACTAATGTATTTCTTTAGCACGCGTCTCATCCTAGGAAACCAGTACTGAGACGCTATTCGTTCAACGGTTTTGTCTACAGAAAAATGTCCGAGATCATCATGGTTGCATTTAATGATCTGCCATATGCAATTTTTAGGAACCACCCAACGACGACCTTGGGACGTTCTTCTGTACACTTTGCCTCCTAAGACTTCATAGTTAGTAAAAGCGTCTTTATCCGAATCGGCGTCTCCTGACTCAATTATTGACCTAATGCGATTCAATTCGGGGTCTTGTAATTGCACAGATAGTAACCAATCTGCTTCCGTTATTGATAAGACTATTTCAGTCTCCGATTTTTCTCCAGATGGCACGGGATTACGGCTAAGCGCGTCTACATGCTGCATACGCGTTCCTTCTCGATGTATAATTTCGAAAGCAAACTCTTGCGTCGATAATACCCAACGTGCTATCCGGGGAATAATCTCCTTTTTGGTTAAAGCATATCGAACTGCACTACAGTCGGTAACAATCCTAAAAGAAGACCCTAAAAGGTATAATCGAAATTTTTGCAGTGAACAAACAATGGCTAACAACTCCAACTCGAAAGAGTGATATTTTTTTTCCTCATTTGTGGTTTGACGGCTATAGTAATGCACAGGTTTTTCACCATCTTCAGTAATTTGCATTAAAATGCCGGCAAGCCCCTCCCTACTAGCGTCCGTATACAATATGTTTTCTTTACTGGGATCATAAATTGATAATACGCTATCCGATGTAAGTTTATGTTTTAGACTCTGAAATGCTTGTTCGTGAATAGTATCCCACACCCAAACCGTATCCTTTTTTAACAATCTTGTCAGAGGCGCAGAAATCATAGCACAATTTTTTATAAACTTTCTAAAATAGCTTATGAGGCCCAGAAACTGTCGAAGTTGGTGTACGGTTTTTGGGACCGGGAAATTTCCGACAGCTTCCAATTTCGTCTCACTTGGCATGACACAGTTAGGTTTAATCTTGTATCCTAAAAACTCGATCTCAGATTTAAAAAAATGACATTTTTTCAAGTTTAAGGTCAAGCCATTTTCACGAAATATTTGTAAGACACGTTCAAGTAATTTTAGGTTTTCTTCGACCGTTTCGGTTACTAAATACACGTCATCTAAATATAAGATCACCTTTTCAAATCTGAGATTCCCTAGAACTTTATTCATCATTTGTTGAAATACCGATGGAGCATTTACTAATCCAAACGGGACTCTGAGAAAGGAATAATGTCCGTCTTCCGTAATGAAAGCTACTTTGTCTATAGAATCTCGGTGCATCGGAATTTGATAATAACCGCTCTTTAAGTCTAAACTAGTAAAACACTTATGACCCTGCAGTCGATCAACAAGATCTTCTATTCGCGGCATGGGGTACTTGTTCTTAACCGTGACTTTGTTTAACATCCTGTAATCAATGCAGAGTCTTTTCTCGCCGTTTTTCTTGTTAACCAACAACGCAGGGCTCGCATAAGGCGAGGTACTTTCGCAAATTATTTTATTTTCTAAGAGTTCGTTAACCATTTCTCTAATAATTTTACGATCGGTATTAGATGCTCGAAAAGGTCTGCATTGAATAGGTTGCGGGTTGGTGACCTCAACGATCATTTCGTAATTGACAACTTTTCCCAGCTCTTTAGTGTTAGATGCAACGCAATCCCTATAATTCCTAAAGAGAACTGTTAATTCAGCTTGGTGAGAGTCCGCATCGAACGAAAATTCCGCGATATTGTTACAAAATTCGGTATACGTTTGCGCATAGTCAAATTGGAGGCGATCACCCACCCGCGAGTACACCAAGTCAGAGCGCTCAGTTACATTTCTTCCAATCAACATCTCACAATCAGCTAGATCATTAATTATAAAGAATTCAACATTCTTCAAACACACCGAATCCAATTTAAAATCAAGTACCACCTTATGATAAACATATTTTGAATTTTCTTGTGTAAAACCTTGCAATAAAACAGGGGTAGACAGTGCGGTACGTTTCAGAGAGTATTTTTCCATTAGCGATTGAGATATTAATGAACAACTACTCCCTGTGTCTATAAATGCGTCGCAAACGAAATCATGAAAGTAGACTTTTTTTATGAATTTATTACGTGAATTGCAGGTAGAAATAAATTTCGTTTCTTGTGGCTTATCTTTATCTGTTTTTTCTGGTTTTATCGAGTTCTTTTTTAAATAGCACGTGGATTCTTCATGACCCCGTTTACTACAGAACTCGCATTTGCGATTCAACTTTTCGCAATGAACCTTTTTGTGATTACCGCCACATACATAACACTCAATTGGTTTCCGTTGTGTTTGGTTATTAACTTGACTGTTATTAGAAGGAATGCTCTGACCTGCGCCACCTACTGCTGGTGTTCTCGCGGTAGTACTAAAATGTGTGGTGGGAATCTGACCGACCTGCTTGCTTTGTGCATCGCGTGTATTTGAATTTAATTGTTTAGTATATCTAGATTTATAAACACGTCCGTGAAGAAAACTAGCCAGGCTATCACATGTTGTGAAATTGTTAGCTTCAATAGAAGCCCCTATCCCAAAATCTCCTATATTACCGACAATTATGGATATTATATCCATTTCCGAGAAGTTTAACGATAAACGATCAATTTTACTTTTTTGCTCGAAATAAAACTCGTATAATGATTGGTTGTCAGTCGGTTTCCTTTCCACTACTTCTCTTAAAAGTTGAAACATATCGCGCCGTATCTGAAAGCTAGAAGCTAGGCTTCGTCGCCAATCCGCCCAACGCCACGAAGGCCATTGTGTTTCCGTACGTAGTAACGAATCATACCAGGTCTTAGCGGATCCTTTTAATTTGTTAAGAGCCTGATACCTAACAACGTCTTCTGACCATGAAAATGTTTTTGCGTAAGACTGAATAATATTAAGCCAAGCACCTATATCATCTCGTAAGGGGTCAAATTCGGGTATAATGTTGTTTAACACGGTAGAAGCACTTCCTGTACTTACAGTTGAGGTACCAGCTTTATGTGATACCTTTTCCCTCTTCTTATCCTTTTTCTTCCTCGGTGGAGGTGATGGGGTTCTCGTCCGGGCACTGGAACTGCTCGAGGTAGATGTTGAGCGTGCACGTGCACGCGCACGTGACCGTTTACCCATTGTAAACTGTGTTAATCCCACTTCTGATGAAATCTCCGTCTGTAGTATGATGATTTATTAAATAAATGTAAAACTTTAAATGTACAAAAAATTTACTAAATAATAAAATTAACAAATCTTCCAAACTAAACTAAAATTAAATTATAACCCATCTGAATATAAGTAGTTCAATCAAATAAACCCCGCCTATGCATTCCCATTAATTTACAAGAGAACAAGGCCCTTTCACGATTTGACTTGTCCTTTTATTAACTTCTTCTATCCCTTCCATCGTCGAGTTGATTAGTGTGGAGCCCGTCCACTAGGTGTCGCTAGTGCTGCACGCGATTGCCAACACGTGATTAATGATTTTGTCAAATGATCATACTTAAATGGCTGCTCAGCTGGATAGATAAATAAAAAATATACTTGCTTAATTAATATTTTAGGTGCAATTATAATTGAAGTGTCTATATTATTATATAATGTCACATAATAATTACTTAATAAGTAACATTAATACACTAATCTTATTAGCTATTGTCTTAGAGCATATTGCATGTTTTTTTATTTAGAGGTACCTACTCATTTATTTACATAATAAATATTTAAGACACCTACAAGGTAAATTTATAATTAATGATTATTACCGCCTAAAAACGCCATCTAGTAAGTAGTTTCCAAACTTACATAATTCTATTTGTCTATTATCTCGTCGAATGTGTCAAAATGTTTCACAGTCTGTTCTCATTACTTTTTTTACGACCACAGACTGCAATGAAAAGAGGTCGAAAATGAGATAATAATAACAGCTATGAAGCATAGAAAACAAACGGTGTTTGATATATTTTTTTTTCGCGGCATCCCCATTTTTTTACGGCTCGGCTGCGAGCATCGCTGGCTTTGATAGACATCGTTTGAACAATATTTTTTGAATTTATTTTCTTTTGTTATAATATCGGTAAGTGATTAATTGAATTATTGTAATGACTTATTAATCATATTGTATGGATTGTTTATTATTTATGTCTGTTCTTTCATTATCCGGCACGTGTCGAGGCGCATAACGTTTTCGCTCACTTTGTTGTATATACGGTGATATTCCAGTTATAATGACCAAATGTTAGTATTAATGTTTTATATTTTAATTTTAACCTCTAAGAGGGTTAGCGGCTTTCTTTTAAAAATAATTTTACAGTTACTTATTATTGGTTTTCTGGAACGGTTCATCTAGCCCATTGTCTTCATTTTACTGTTTAGCGCGTGTGTATTTGTGTAATTACATTTTAATTAATTCTCTGCAGTTATCCACAAAGTTAACAAAATATATTCAACCTTATTAACTAGTGTTTATTTTAGCGAGTTTTTAATTAACTAATAATACTTTTATGTCATTACCAGTGTCAATTCATGGCTTGTACTATTTGCTTCTTAAGTTTTAAGTTATAAACTACTATTAAAGCAGATCTTTAAGCAACTTGTAAATAAGCATATGCATATGACTTCTTTATTTATGTAAGGTAGATAGGTTTTGCACCTTTGATAAAATTTATTAGGTATATTTCACATTCATAATTTGGTAGAAAACTGGTTCAGTTTCAAATTAAATAGGTTGTATAGATCAAAAAAATATTATTAAAACAAAAAGTAAGTTAGAATAAAGTTTTTTTTATTAAATAACTACCTATTGCAAATTTAAAATATAAACAAATATTACTTACAGTAAAAAATAAAATTGAAACAAAGTTATATACTAAGTTCTATAATGTTAAAAGTAATCAAATAGCCCCTGATTATGAAGCTGATGGTTCCGGGTTCAAATCCTACTAGAGGTAGATGTCAGTATGATGAACATTTGAATCTGTACCTGAGTTTTAGATGTGTTATATGTATTTATGTACTATGTTTATCTATTGTTTAGTACCTATAAATTTTGCTTGTACTAGAGGTACTTGCAGTATATTTAGTAGAGGTAGAATATACATATATATAGAATATACCTATAGTCCCAAACTACCTACAAGTACTTATATATACATATATGTACTTGTAGGTAGTTTGGGACTATAGTTATCAGTTGGTGTAAATTGTCCAAAGATATAAGTATACACTTTTTTTATAACATAAATATATATCTCAAAGCCTTATAAAAGGCAGTTCAACTATTATATAAGTAATATAAGGGGCGGGGTCTTTGCTTTTTTATTTATGATGACCTGGGGGATGGGGAGTCTAAATGAATGGTAATTATGTCGGCAGTAATTATTTAATTTTTTACAACAATCAAGTTGTCAATAAAGTTCATTAAAATGAATATTAGGTGCTTTAATCTACCAAGTTCAATTTAAACCATAATTAAACAGATACATTTAAAGAAAATTTGAACAATATAAGTACTGTTTACAAAAGCATGGGGAAGGGGGTAACAAATTGCTTTCACCTACTGACAAGGCGGAGGGGGGTTACATAATTGTGATAAATCTACATAATACTGCCCCTAACATATTATGAACAGCAATATGCAGCTACATTCTTGACAATAATTGCTCATATTGATAGGTACCTAGGATATACAATCACCCCCCTATGGGGTGAATTTTCAAAAATCCTTTAACACTCCTGTTTGTTATAAAAGGAACCTCTGTGCAATAGTACATTACGCACCTAGGCCAGTAAAATAAAAAATGTCTCGGATCACATGTAGTTGTCGTCCGAGGCGAAGCCCAGGTTGACAAAAATGTGATCTGAGACATTTTTTATTTTACTGGCCGAGGTCAGTATACTATTTTTCTGTGCGACGAAGCCAGAAAGCGGCAATTTCATTTAGCGCAGCGGCCAGAAAGTTTGCGCTTTCTGGCCGGAGGATAGAAAAATCTATTTTTGTATCTAACTCTTATAGTATGGGTCCTGCGTTGATATTATGTCAGTCATTAAGTCAGCTTCTTTTTTTATACACACATATATCCTATATCTATACTTCTATACTAATATAATAAAGAGGAAAGATTTGTTTGTTTGTTTGGATTGAATAGGCTCCAAAACGGCTGGACAGATTTGAGAAATTCATTCACTGTTGGGAAGCTATCACCCTGAGTAACAAAGGCTATAAATATTTTGCAAAAAAATTAGGGATCCGCAAACCGCTAGTATATTTATGTTAGGAGATAAGTATCGCACAGAGCAACTATTTTTAAGATAATACTCACATTGTTTTGCAGAATAATGTCCAACAACGGTAATCGTAAGCGCGCTGCGCCGGCGTCGGGCCGCGCGACCAAGATCCGCAAGCCGAAGAAACCCGTGTCTGATGATGAGGACAGCAATGACTCGTCAGTGGGAGAGCAGCCAGTGGAGGAGCGGAAGACCCCTTCCCCCATGGGCGACGAGCCTACTATCAAGTTGCCGGAGGTAAGCATTTAAAAGCAGGATGATGCATCGTAATAATTTCTGATGCCTTCGCGGTTATTATACACTAGCTGTGCCCGCGACTTCGTCCCCGTGGAATAGTAATTCTTCATAAGGCTTCATATTTTCCCCGTTTTTTACACAATATTTTCCACTGTTTCTTCGCTCCTATTGGTCGCAGCGTGATGTTATATAGCCTAAAGCCTTCCTCGATAAATGGTCTATCCAACAAAAAAATAATTTTTGAATTCAAACCAGTAGTTCCTGAGATTAGCGCGTTCAAACAAACAAACAAACAAACAAATAAACTCTTCAGCTTTATAATATTAGTATGTATAGATTGGAATGAAACAACTTTAACGGATTTAACTCCCGTATTTTATTTTATTGGCTGACGTTTCGGATTCCTCAAATAACAAGAGCAAAAACCCTTATCCTGTAATTCTGCATCTTTGCTTTGGAATTTTAAAAGGATATTTAAATTTACCTGCATAATGATTGACGTCAATCCTGCATGCATATAAACAGAACAGAAGAAAATTTATCATGTAAACAGGTCAGATTTCACGATAGGTCGATCACCTTAGACCCAAGAAAATAAGATTGTTAGATTCCATCAGACTAAACCACTGTATAGTATACTATACTAATATAATAAAGAGGAAAAGCATGTTTGTTTGGATTGAATAGGCTTCTAAACTACTGGACCGATTTGAAAAATTCTTTCACTGTTCGGAAGCTACAGTATTCCCTAGTAACATAGGCTATAAAAAAAGGGATCAAACAAACCTTTCCTCTTTATGATGTTAGTATATATTATTAGTATAGACAAGACTTGTAATATTGTTATTTGTATTGTTGTACAGGAACTTCTGAAGACGTTCTACAAGACCCCCGGCGTGCTGATGATATCGGGGCTGGTCTCCTGGGACCTGGTCGCCAAGAAGGAGAACGCAACGGCGCGTACGCACCCAAACTTGTACACCTTTCACAAGTTTACTGACCGCAGGGTAAGTTGGCACTTCTGTAACATATCTATTCTCTACCACTCACTCACGCAGTTGAAGCGTTCAAGTATTACCTAACGCAATTCGGGGAGGGGGGGGTGGGGTCTCGTATAGATGTGGGAATAGATTAGTTCTATCTATTTCTCACTATAATAAATTTATTTAATTTAGTACTTAAATAAATTTATCGCGTACTCACCCCAGCTTGTACACCTTTCACAAGTTTACTGACCGCAGGGTGAGTTGTCACTTCAACTGTAACATCTCTATTCTCTACCACTCACTCACGTGGTTGAAGCGTTCAAGTATTACCTAACTCAATTTGGGGAGGGGAGGGGGAGTCTCGTAAAGATGTGGGAATAGATTAGTTCTATCTATTTCTCACTATAATAAATTTATTTAATTTAGGAAATAAATTTGGAATGAGACAACTATAACGGATTTTACTCGCTTATTTCATTTTATTCGCTGACACTTTAGCTTTAGACTATACTAGCTTTAGCTAATAATTCAGTCGTGCTACGAATATTGGAACTGTAAGGTTTTTGAAACTTCATCAAATACAATAAAATACATGAGTTAAATCCGTTTATAGTTGTTTATTTCCAATGTGTTATAACCGCAAAGGCATCAGAAATTATTTAGTAAATAAATAAATTATGAAGAATATTTCTGAGATTCCATTATTATGAGTTATGACTGACCGACACTTGAAGATATGTTTTTTTTTCTGCAGTACCGCCTGATTGTGAGCGGGTGCAGTGCGGGGCATTCCGTGCTCGTTTCCGAAGAAGGGGAAGCTTATACATTTGGTGAGTTTAATCCCTACTAATATTATAAATGCGAAAGTAACTCTGTCTGTCTGTCTGTCTGTCTGTTACGCTTTCACGCTAAAACTACTGGACCGATTTAAATGAAATTTGGTACAAAGAAAGTCTGGAGCCTAAGAAAGGACATAGGCTACTTTTTAACCGACTGCAAAAAAGGAGGAGTTCCACGCAGACGAAGTCGCGGGCAAAAGCTATAAATAAATAATGAAATGGGGAAAAAAGGACCCTAAATGGGACTCGTATCCACACCTAAGCCTTTACACTGCGCGGCACTGTACTTCCAACTACAATGTGGACGCCATAGATATCGAATTTCCAATCATACATAGTTGTAAATAGTTATCTATCTTATTACCTAAATACTTTTTGATATGGCCAATAACAAAAATACTGTCAATAAACTTTTTTTTATTTATACACAGGTCGCAACAATTGCGGTCAGCTCGGGTTCGGCGATACGAACACCCGCAACGTGCCCGAGCCGGTGCCGGCGTTGCAGGGGCTCAACATTATACACGCGGCCGTCGGCAGGCACCACACGCTCTTCGTCACTGGTTATTTTCCTTTTTTTTGTTTAGTAGACTGAGTGTATAGCGGCCCCGCTGGCGGGGTCGAACTTAGCATGGTGTCAAGTTGGCAAGGGCGTGCATTCCATATAGGCACAAGTGTATAAATGTATGGAATACCTACCCCAAGGACGTGCATTCGATATAGGCACATTGGTATAAATGTATGGAGTGCCTACCCTGACGTAGTACATGCGCGACCCTCACTACATGCGCCTGCAAGTCGTTACCCGCAGGAACCTTTCGTCCCCCTGCATCATAATCGTGTTTACACTTGACGGCCGGAGTCGTGATTCGACTTTCACTCTGACGGGCCTGGCAGGTGAGGGCTAAAAACCCTAAAGTCCAGACTTAGATGCGTCTCATCTGGACGCTTGCTTATATTATAGCCAGAGAGCTGGTAATTTTTGACTATTTACGAAGCTAGCTAAAACTTGTCATATAGCTCTCCTATTATATCCAAAAACGTAGCTGCACCTTACTGGTGGGCAGAGGGGCTTCTTTAAAGTAAATAAATTTCTTATTCATTCAAGTAAATAAATATTTGTTTATATTTAACAAAACTTGATTTTTTAACTGAAATGTATAAACTTAGAAATTCTAGGTTGTGAAATGCGAAAGATACTTCTATAATCAGAAAAAGTATTGATATATGTCCATATTTAATCTTATGTTCCATTTTCTAGTGTTACATTGTTACAATGATGTCTACATGTTTGTTTACGAGTGATATATTTTCTCAGATACCGGTACAGTGTACGCGTGCGGGGACAACAAGAGCGGCCAGTGCGGCCTCGGCAGCAGCACGCCGCAAGTCCTCAAGCCTACCCGCATAAGATATACGTGAGTACATTATAAATGTGTATAAATATAGCGACGCGCCCCGGCTTCACACGGGTGCTATAAATCTTCCTCTTGAATCACTATCTATTAAAAAAAAATCGCATCAAAATCCGTACATAGGGATATAGGGACAGAAAAAGCGACTTTGTTTTTTACTATGTAGTGATACATTGAAAATTTTACTATAGGGATGACGGCAGGGTAAAGTAATCAAATTTCTATCTAGTCCGTCAATTAGATTATTAAAAATTATTGGACACGTATTTTTTATTTTCTCAAACAAATAAGAAATGATAAAGATAAGTGCATCTAAAGTTTGGGAGTGGGGACTCGTGATGTCACAATATGGTACAATTTATATAAAGTGAGGAACACTAAAGTAAGTACTAAATAATTCCTGAGTCCTGAGATGTGGGAAAATGGGCTAAATAGTCCCTGTTTTGGAGAACCAATCAAATATATATAATAACTAGCTGTCCGCCCCGGCATCTCGCGGATCCCTTTTTTATATAGACTATGTCACTCAGGAATAGTGTAGCTTCCCAACAGTGAAAGAATTTTTCAAATCGGTCCATCTGTTTAGGAGCCTATTCCATCCAAACAAACTTTTCCTCTTTATTATATTAGTATAGATGAAAGCGAGATGTAAATATTTATTTTTGTGTACAGCGGCGCTCCAGTGGTGAAAGTCGGGTGCGGCGCCGAGTTTTCCATGATCCTCGACTGCAATGGTGCTTTGCACTCCTTCGGGCTACCGGAATATGGACAATTAGGTAAGAAATTGAAGTTACAATGCGGACATCGTTCGTCTGTCCCATAGTTGGCCAGTTGAAATGTTCACAGACATTTAAATTTTAACATGCAACAAATTTATCCTCTCGACTAGACATACAATCCGGCCATTTCTTATCCGTATTTGTTTGTTTAAATCGTTTGATTTAAATTACTGATAATTTCTGATGCCTTTGCGGTTATTATACACTAGCGGCCCCGGCAGACGTCGTCCTGCCCGTCCGATTGTTTCGTCAAAGATCTGTCAAAGTCTTCTGTCACTTCTTCATAAGGCTTAAATTTTCCCCGTTTTTTACACATTTTCCACTGTTTCTTCGCTCCTTTTGGTCGCAGCGTGATGTTATATAGCCTAAAGCCTTCCTCGATAAATGGTCTATCCAACAAAAAAAGAATTTTTGAATTCGAACCAGTAGTTTCTGAGATTAGCGCGTTCAAACAAACAAACAAACAAACTCTTCAGCTTTATAATATTAGTATAGATTGGAATGAAACACTGCTAAAGCATAAGACCATTGTCAGCTTGGTCGTGCTACTGGAAAGGCTCCGAAACGTGAACCAATAAAATAAAAGACGTGAGTTAAAACAGTCAAGTGTTTCATTCCAATAAAATTACTGATTTAAATCATATTAACCCATAATCATGTGATTGCAGGCCACAACACCGACGGCAAATACTTCGTGACCTCAACTAAGCTGTCGTACCACTTTGAAACGGTGCCGAAGCACATCGCGCTGTTCTTCGAAAAGACCAAGGACGGCCACGTGATGCCCGTCAAGGACGTTGACATTGTCGATTTCTCCTGCGGCAACAATCATACTGTAAGTGAAGATTTTTTAACATCCTACTACTATTATAAATGCGAAAGTAACTCTGTCTGTCTGTCTGTCTGTCTGTTACGCTTTCACGCTAAAACTACTGGACCGATTTAAATGAAATTTGGTACAAAGAAAGTCTGGAGCCTGAGAAAGGACATAGGCTACTTTTTAACCGACTGCACAAAAGGAGGTGTTCCACGCGGACGAAGTTGCGGGCAGAAGCTATAGTTAATAAAGGGTGATTTAGGCATGCATAGGGACGGACAGACAGCGACAGCGACTATACTAAAGGACCGGTCGCCGAGCACAGTAGTAACCTTGGCGGTTACTGTGCGAGCGTGAGGGCACTATTACTACGCGCGTGCGACAGAGACAAATAGAAAAAGAGCAACGCTTTTCGCTGTGCTCCGCGACCGTCCTTTATGTAGTGTCTAAGAGCGGTGTCACCCAACACAGGCTTTTTTGCTTACCGGGTGACCCCATCAACTTAGATTATAGAAAAAGTGTATTTTTTGCAATAAAGGATTTTGAATTTGAATGTAGTGTCTCGAATCTACTAGCGCTTCGGAAAGACCTTCGTCTGAGAAGTAACACCCCCACACACTAATATGACTTGTAAAAGGCATCTTTTCAATGTCTATTAGTAAATAAATGATTTGATTTTTTTGACTGAGAGCAAAGACATCGTGCACTATATTGACACTGAAAAAAAAAAGAAAGATTTATATTACTATTATAGACAAGCGGTCCTGGCAGACGTCATCCTGCCCGTTCGAAATTCAAGTTAGGTAACTTTAGTTAGACAACGTTTGTATGGGAAAAGAAAAGGGCTGTTTTTAGGGTTTTCCCGGCAATTATTCGATTTTTCTCGCCGTTTAAAAAAAAAAAATGGCCAAATTGGTCCAGGCGTTGTCGAGTTATGCTTACCAACACATTTTGCGATTCATTTTTATATATAAGAAGATACAGGTGACATATAAAAGTACTATTTTAAAGTCTATTTACTAATAAATAAAAAACAATCCTCCCTATTTGTCCCTAATCCTCACATATTTCTGATCACCAGGTTGCGATAGACTCGAAGAAGCGCGCGTACAGCTGGGGCTTCGGCGGGTTCGGCCGGCTGGGGCACGCCGAGCAGAAGGACGAGGCGGTGCCGCGGCTGATCAAGTACTTCGACACGGCGGCGCGCGGCGTTCGATCAGTGCACTGCGGCGCCACGTACAGCCTCGCCGTCAACGAGATCGGTCAGTGCGAGATATTCTCTTTGTTTTATAATAGCGGCCCGCCTCGGCTTCGCACGAATCGCCTTTTTTAAATATACTATAGTCTATATAGAAGAACTAGGAAGAATTTTTCAAATCGAGCCTTTCGTATGGTTATTACGTACAAGTTATTGCCCGCGACTTCGGTCGCATACTTGTTAGGAGGTGAATTTCAATAAAAAATGATGTCTTCCATTGTCTGCACTGATATAACAAAGAGGAAAGATTTGTTTCTTTGTATTGAATAGGCCCCAAAACGATTTGGAAAATTCTTTAATTGTTGGGAAGCTACACTACTGCAGAGTGGCATAAGCTGTAGAATAATTTAAAAATAAATAGTGATCCATGATTAGATATTAAAAAAGTAAATTTTACAATGTAATTTGTCAAATTATTTGTTAAATAAACTAGTTGTAAACTGTATTTATTCTTCACAGGTGCCCTGTTCATGTTCGGACAGACCAAGCGCACCGGGGAGGCCAACATGTATCCGAAACCTGTACAAGATCTTACCGGTGAGATAAATTTATCTGTAATTTACTAAAACTCTTCTGCGATGTTGCCAACATGTCAGTGTTGTGTTGGCCTTAGTACGTTGTGACACAGAAAACGTTACAATGAGGGCCACCGCGTGTCAGAAATCCGCTAGATGCGCTAGTGTAGAATGAGGTCCAGCTGTCATGTACCACCAATCACAGGCCAGTAGCTTGCCTCTCATTGGTGGAACATGACAGCTAGCTTCGTGGTTGGAAAGAAGACTTTACAGTATATTGGTTGCACGACTGAGCTGACGATAGCGTTAAACTGTCTACTATAATATATGCTATATTTATTTTATACCAGTAAAATAAAATACACGAGTATAATAACCGCGAAGTTATCAGAAATTATAAACATTGAGATTTGTTGTTTCACGTTTATTAATTTTTTCGTTTAAACAAAAAAATAACAAGCAGATTATCTATTTTGTTAACTTGTCGGACTCGCGCACTAAGGGTTCCCGTGTCGTTATCTATAAAAACTGCAAAAGAAATACGGTTATTTTGTATTTGACGTTATTGACAGTCAGTGAGTTCAAGTGACAGTTAAGATTTATTTATTGTGTTTGTCGCAGGTTGGAATATTAGAAGCATCGGCACCAGCAACACGTCCATCGTGATCGCGGCCGATGATTCTCTCATCGCCTGGGGCGTCTCGCCGACTTACGGGGAACTGGTCAGTGATAATAATAATAATATAATGTATTATAATGTACATTTTCTGTCCTCCGGCCGGAAAGCGCCAACTTTCTGGCCGTTGCGCTAAATGAAATTGCCGCTTTCTGGCTTCGTCGAACAGAAAAATAGTATACTGACCTCGGCCAGTAAAATATAAAAGCCTCAGATCACATTTTTGTCAACCTCGGCTTCGCCTCGGACGACAATTACATGTGATCTGAGACATTTTTTATTTTACTGGCCTCGGTGCGTAATGTACTATTAAATAGTTGTATCTATGGAATATGCAGTGGTTTTGAATTTTGAGTAAATTGGTCTTCATTACTACAGTTAAATGTAGTAACTTGGTGTTTTCACTTTACAATGAGGTCTGGCGCGTTTATATTTCAAATGGTCATAACTTTGACCTTATTACAGTTGATTATATGTACATTTTTATTTTTCTATTAAAAAAATATGTCCATATTATTTTTAAGTCAGTACTAGCTTCTGCCAGCGACTTCGTCTGCGCACGATAATCACCAATTCTAGATAATTAAAGCTACCCTATGCTATAAAACGAACTGTGCACAATTTAAACTTTCTAACCCTCATAATTTTTATCAAAGTGGGGACATTGATATATCAGTCGTTTAGTCATCTCTTTTTATATTATATAGCGGTTCGCCCCGGCTTCGCACGGATCCCTAATTTTTTTCAAAATATTCTATAGCCTATGTTACTCAGGGTGGACGTAGCTTCCCA